>OV815489.1:2066875-2695000 GCA_929108735.1 Andrena dorsata | reverse complement strand
AAGTGGTCGAACTGTTTACGAAGGCATTTAATCGTGTTAGTAATTTAGAAAAGGCATCAAATGGATTCCGTGCAGGGGGGATTTTCCCATTGGATCCCAATAAATTTTATGATTTTTTCGTAACTGCGATAACTGAGGCTGCGCAACCAGAAACAGTATTTAATATGCAGACATCGCTGGATGAACCTGAAGCTACAATCAACCAATCGGTACTACTGGCAGATATTGTCCCTCTACCTACTTTGCCACAGAACAGTACGAAACAGAATCCTAGGAAGAGGCATTCAATTATTATAAACAGTACCCCAATGAAAGAAGTTTTACGGATAAAAAAAGAGAAGAAAGATAAAAAGAAGGACATTGAAGTGCCAAAGAATGAGACGAAAAAAAATGATAAAGTAAAGAAGAAATGTGTTAGGAATTTGAAAAATTTTGATGAGGAAAACCTGGAGGGGAATGCAGATGAAGAACCAAAAAAGAAGAAAAAGGAGGACTCAGAAGTGCCAAAGAATGAGACGAAAAAAAATGATAAAGTAAAGAAGAAATGTGTTAGGGATTTGAAAACTTTTGATGAGGAAAACCTGGAGGGGAATGCGGATGAAGAACCAAAGGCGCGTTTTGTACCTCAGAATTTACAATATGCCCCAGCAATGAATTTACAATACGCCCAACCTCAAAATCATATTTTTCACGAGTAACCTATTTCTTTCCTTTTCGTGGATAACTTCATGTAATCCTTGCGACAGAAATGTCAAAAGAGAAAATGTAAATAAAAAAATAATGTAATAATTTTAATCAAGATTGTTCGATTTTTGTTAATAATATCTTGTATAATATATATTCTATAACATTTTGATAAAAATAATAAAAAGTAATCACTTTTTTATATCGGGGCGTTTTGCCACAGAGGTGGGGCGTTTTACGTGACGACTGTGTTACAAAACGCCCCATGTAAGGATCAGAAAAATGATTATTTACAGTTATTTCCAGTTATGTTTTTGTCACAATTTCGGTGTAGTTAGGAAGAGTAATGAACACTTAATGTGTTTACCCAAATTTTTTTAAGAATTATTAAAAAATATTGGTTTTATAGATGTTTCTTTAAAAGTGGGGGGTATTGTATAGTTTTACCCTATAACTTTTGAACTGTACATAATTTTGGAAAATCTTTTGGACAAAAGCTACTCGAATTGATAAGAATTTTAAAGATGTCGGATCTTGAGGTGATTCTTGACTTACACTCATTTAAAAATTAGACAAAAGTTCATTTTTCATGCTGTATGAAATTAAATTATACCAGGACCTACATATTCTGTTTGTTAAAGCGAGTGATGATTTGTTTATACGTACGTTGATACTTTAAATTCTAGTTTACTAAGGCAGTGAAAGGTGAATGTATCAGCATCGGTGGTTCAGTGGTAGAATGCTCGCCTGCCACGCGGGCGGCCCGGGTTCGATTCCCGGCCGATGCAAGATTTACTTTTTGTTTGCTGTTATTTATAACAGAAAATGTTCATATACAACCTACTTTTACTTGTTTTATGCGTGACACACAAAAGAATCATAAAAAGTTGATTTTTTTTAAAAATAAATATATTGTATCTTACATCGTATCTGTCAATATTTTGGTAACAGATGTTGTTTTGAGCGTAATTATTATTTATGGTTAGTTGCTGGTTCAATAACAATTTATTTACAACGATCGTCACGAAGGTCGATAAGAGCCACGTAGTAAGATTTAAAATATGTATGACCGAGGTCTACGATGAGCACTTATTTAATTGCTGGATATTTAATCGTGGAGTAACGGCATAAACAATAAAAGAGAAACTGCACTAAATTTGTAATTTACGAAACCAAACTCTACAGACATATTTATCACCCCAAACATTACCAAGCTCCGAAATCATAACAGCTACATCACAGGCACAGAACTGGTATGTGTGCAGAGATCGTTAGAAGCAGACCAAAGCCGCGGAGATATTGAGAGAGAAACTAGGAACCCAAAATAATAAGGAAATGACAGAAAACTAAAGTAATAAAAAATTCTTGTTCATACTACCTAGAAACAGATGTGAGAGCATGTGGCAACGATACACTCCACTCAGCACGATATCCACATATCTATCCCCTTATCTAGCCACTTATCAGGCACAAATGATACTGTTCACACTGTTCAGGCTAGCTCTTAAATGCGCATTTATATGATAATTTTATTCGCAAAGATATCTCTCCATTTCACGCCAAAACAGGACAATCTTAAAGCTATCAACCACAAAGCTTAATGTACCATATAGTAGTAACATTGATTGCTCGCGGCATATTTATAGCACTGACATTTCCACCTAATGATCACAATAACTAATGTCGATCGAAACAACGAAAGTAAAAAAGAAGAACCAGTATCCGACGTAAGTAAATGTCACTTTCCTACGACTGCACCATTACACAGTCAACTTTCCATATGGCCTTGGGAGGTGGGATTGCTAAAGCACCATTTTTTAAGATAACAAATATCTTTTTGGAGCAAAAATAACTTAATTTATACACAACAAGGTGTATATCAATTATCAAGATTTTTAAATATGCCCTTTCTTTATATGAAAAATAAAAATCATAAATATAACCCTATTTTCCGACCTGTCAAGGGTATATAATCTCTTAAAGGATTTTTTAAATTATCCATAGAGCAGGACGTTGATTTCTATTTATCTTGAATTATTTCACTTATTTGAAACTCCTTCTTGGAATTCCTTGGTGGATTCCTTCGTAACCGTTTACCAAACAAACGGTACAGAGATGAAATTTTATGGTGGATCTTCTGAGTATTCATTGCGTTTGCGCGCAACGGAGGATTACCATAAATTGCGCTTTATTTCGCGCGCACACGTGGCAAGTGGGAACGGGGACGATTGTGTTGTCGGTCGAGCATAAGGCGGCATTTTAGCGTGACATAATTTGTCACGCTGTAATCGGCCATGGAACCCTCCTTGGTTGCACGCGAACCACTAGCTGCGCTAACAGAGACTTCCTTCTGATTATTTCTCCATCTTTCACGTGTCTTCGCTTGCTGACTGGCGATACAGAAACCTTGCGTTTTATTATGAGTCGAGATGATCGATAGCGTTGAGAGTGTTACAGGAGTTAGGCTGGCGCGCAATGTCGAGGGGAGGGTACAGAACTCTTCGAGAAACAAGAATTTCTTTCTTTTGTCAAAAGTTTCTTTGCACAGTCAAAAAATTATATTTAATTAGCCTTTGGACGGTGGATAGCTTGACTGTCGATGTCGTATACGTCCAATTTGAGTCATAATTTTGTTTACACAACTGTCAGAATAAGCATTTATATTAAATCTTGATCTTGTTATGATTTGAAATTTTAATTCTTTTTATTAGTGACACGGGTAAGTAATGGGTGAGATAAGTAGGTGCTTTTGGATGGGTCCAAATGGACCCTGCCTCCGCCATACGAATGTTGAAGTACCAAATAGGTAGGAAGTGTAGGGAGGCTTCACCAAGCGGATCATCTATGGTGTTCCTCATTCCAAAGTTATGTATTAGTAATAGGAATATTCGTATACTCGTGTAAGGAAAATTCGTGTAAGGAATATTCGAATAATCTAAGTACCTATTCGAATATTTGAATAATTAGGAGTAGCTACTCGAACAATTAGGAGTATTCTAATATTCAGTGTGGTCAAATTTCGAATTGTACCGAATAGGAATCTCAATAAGAAATACTTATGTTTGCACACTTTATCGTAAAATTCGTTTCCTCTTGGTCATTACAATAATTTGTTTTTGAAACGATAAATTTCGTAATTATTTTACAATCATTATTCAAAGTATTCAAATAAAAAATTATGATTTATTCGAATAAACCGAAGGAATAATTTGTTGTAAAGAGTAAATATTTAATATTTAAATAAAATATAGTACTAAAAAGAGTTGATTCGGATAATTTCGTTACATACGTACCTATACAATTATTTGAAAAAATTGGAATAATACCCAATTCTGTTTTGCAATCGATCTACGTGACTTCATCTTCAATATGAAGCTTGAAACATTAGTATAAACAGACATTTTTATAGAAAACTAAAAATTTACCAAAGATTGATCAAGTTTCAAATTTATCGATAATTATCGAATATTCGAATACTCCTAATTATTCGAATTCTTCAAAGAAACTAGTCGTATTCGAAATTATTCGAATATTCGATTATTTACAACTCTATTCCGTATTCTTTAAAAGCAGCATTCACTGACAGTACCAACCTCTGATAATTCGTGGAGCGTGTAATTATTAAATGTAGTATAAAGGATCCTCTTGGCTCCAAATCTACGTTCAACCGAAAAGGATAAATCATGGAATGGCATTTACCGTTGATCCTCTTGTCTGTTGCAATATTGTGCACCTTCTGCAAGGAAAGCATCTATCCTGCTCCAACTCTCTACCCGAATACGCCTCGAAAGTCAACAGAAGTTGTGATCGCCAAAGACCTGGATCACCGTAAGCGCGAAGTGCACTGAATTGACGTTTCATGCATTAAGCCAGGAATGAGCGTATAGACCCTCGACGTCGATGGGCGTGAAATAAATCACGACAGCGTAAACTCATGATCGGAACGGTGGCTTTTGCCTGATCGATTAATCGGCGAATGAGGAACGGAGAATAGTGGAGTGGGAAAGCATTGCATAAGTATCAGGCATTTAAGAATATTCTGTAGCGAATGATGCACGACTGGTTGCTGCTGGGAACTGTGCTTTGCCAAATGTTCATCCTGTTTGTCGTAAATTATGAATGCACGAAGGTTCGTCGTAAGAATTGGAGCAAAAAAAAAGAGAGAAAGAAGAATTGAAGTTTCTTCAGGCTGAAAGTTTTGACGCTGCCAGACCACCTGAAACACTCAATGATTACGTGATAATGAGAACACGAATGCTCGGTAAGATTAATTTGGCCGCCACAAGAATGGCCTTCCAAGATTAAATTTGATCGTATTAGCGTCACTGGCCTCGGTGGTCGATGGCCTACATATCGTGGCGCTAAAGAGGGCCACTTGAATACTCGGGAATAATTATCGGAGGATAATGAGTACTTAGGCACGCGAGTTTCTTTCAAGTGGAATTTATTTGGAGAATTGCACTTAATTTCTGAATAAGTAATTTTTAAGTAAACGGTGAATGAAGTTTCGCTCCACTCTGAGCCCGCTTTTGTCCTGCAAGACTGAACAGTAATATTTACCTTTTATAATAATTAATGTCGCACATTTCCTATATCCATTACAGAACTCTAACTATCTCTAACGATTTAATCTGTTTGAGATTGAGTAGTGATTTGAGGATTCTTATGTTTTTTAACAAAGATCGTTTTATTTCATCCGCAGATGCTGGTAGCTGAATCGCGACTCAATTTTGAGATAATGTGTAGACGAGTAAAGAAGAAGAGATATAGATACGGTTAGGAGACGTGGTTTGTTCGATCGACACAGATACATAATAGCTTGAAAATGCGGATGAATGAAACATGAATAAATTGCGCATATTAAGAAATTGGGAGGCTCAGTAGAAAATAGGCACACGTCACATATGCATAAATTTGTGTTTTTTTTGTCCCATTAATAAGTTCCTGTAATGTAGTGTAATTCTACCACCTCCTAATATAATAGCATGTACGTTTCACCAAGCAAAATCATATTAAATTTCCTTCGCGCTGTGCACAAATAAATGTGTAGGGGGTCCATGCCACACAGATCTTACACTGTTTTCAAAATGGATATAACCGGATAGAGAGTTTAATTATTTATACTATTATTTCATAGATATTTACTAAATACACAACACATATTCAGCAATATAATTTTCTAATTTATTAAAAAATATTCAAATTATAAGAGCTAATAACCAATGATTTATTCGAAGTAAAATGTACTAAAAACTCACCTAATAAAAGTAATTTTTCAGCAAAAATTTGATAATGTTGTCATTTACCATCTATGTTCAAGTACTGCTTACAATAATTACAATATCGTACCGCATTTCTTATGAAAATAATTTTTCCTTCAATTTGCTTTCCTCTAAAATCAGAAAACGGTGGCGTGTGCTTCTTTTCCACTGGGACCCTCAATTTTAACCACGGTCCTTATAAGAAGAAACCAATTCTCAGTAGCGGTTTTAACGCGTGGCCGAAGCAATTGCCGTCTGGGCCCCTGGCTAGAAGGGCCCACCCAAGGCCCCATCTTAAAAGAAAATAAGATGATTTTATCCAAACACTAGTATATTTTTTTTCCTGTACTATTACATTTAGCTCGTTTTTAGTAAACTATCCTCTTGATTTTCAAAAAAAATGGGTCCCTCACTACGTTTCTCACCTGGGCCTTTTTCCTTAAATCGGCCCCTGCCAATTCCTTTCAACAATCAACTTCTCAGCCTCATCTATCGCAGCATAGAAAGCGAATCAATTTCAACGAAATCCCAGATTTTGCCTTGATACCACAATACGCTAACTGAAAAGCAGCCATCGCGGAAATAATCAGGTAAAAAGTGGGATACGCGAAAAGAAGATCACGAACGCTTGCGGGGATGCACGGAACGGGCAAATTCGGGAACGTTATTTCCGCGGAAAGAATGCAGTTTCTTTCTTCTTTGTTATCAGAAGAGACAGCTCTGGGTAAGCCAATTTGTAGCGGGACCCGTTGGAAAAAGTTTCCAGTAGCGGGGGAATCTTAGAGAACCGCAGGCACAAAATGTCCCGAGGACGCGGCCAACTTACGAATGATAACAATGCAACGTGCACCGGATGTGCATCCTTGTAGCAGCCACTCGCGGGCCCTGTAACTCTGTAATCCACTTCGCAAGTTCCGACTCTTCAGTCTGGATGTTTCAACCTGGATATCATCTGTCCACATTCCATCAGAGTCTGCAGTGTAATATGAAAATATTTATTGCAATACCAACACACCCGCATAGTTCGCACGATTCTCATGAATTTTCATGATCACCGTGATGAGAGGAGCAAAGGTGTCCTCACCTTTTCCTTGTCACTTTGAGGAGAAGGAACATTTGCGTCATATCTCAGCTCGCGCTACGAAAATTCAGTGTGAAAAGAGTTAAATACATTTTAAGATGAATACATTCAAAGATCCAAAATAACAGTTATTTTGAAAAATTTTTGGTAAAAAGTTATTAAGTAAAAATTTGATGTTTGTTTAAATGGATGCAAGTTATCATTAAATTTTAAAGACATTTCTCCAAACATGAAATGATTAAGAAATAATAATTCTTAATTGCTCTTAGTTACAACTAACCATTATGAATATTTAAAAAATATTGGCCACCAGTAGCCATCATCGATGATGGAAATTCAATCTTGGTTACCGATAACCAATAGAAGTGACCGGAACTTTATTTTGGTTACCAATAACCATTATCGACGGTGAAAAATTTAATTGGTTACCGTTAACCAATATCGGCGGAAAGAAAGTTCCGATTACATTCGATCATTGTCAAGTGTTAGTAATGTGATGTTCCACTAAATTTTCCGCGTTATTATTCTAAAGTTTCCTTACAAATCCCTTATTAATAGCTAAACAGAATTTTGGAAAGTGGATAAGAATTTCTTATTGCGACGCATATTTCGCGCATGTTTCATAAACCTGGTCTAAATATAGACATTTACAAAAACCCCGGAAGTCCTATTGCGACGCATAATTCGTAAATGGGTCAAGGTGCATACCGCGCAACACCCCTCACACCTGACATTCCAGTAAACCATATAAATACGAAGGATCGAGAGGCCAGGACCTCTTTCTTCGACAAAACTTATCATAGACAGAACTCTTTCTTCGACAGAAATTTAGTGTCGGCAGAACTGCTATTATTACAAAAGTATTGCTTTAAAGTGTTAACATTAAAATCAGTGATCTACGGCAATTACTGTAAGCCATTATTATTACCTATTATTATTATTCATATCATCTCCATACCATATATTATTATTCTTTATCAACGCCTATTGCGTATTTATTATTATTCTTGTCTATCAACGCTTATTGCGTACATATAATTTTTGTATTACTAACGTTAACGCTTACTGCGTTCATAGTGTGTTATTTCATTAACGCTAATTTTGTTTAAATATCTTTGTCTTATAACCGCTTACTGCGATCATATTTCTTCATATTATTAACGATCATCATTATATTAAAAGTATTTCATTCTATGACTTATATATTGTACCTCATGTCCATACATATACTATAAGTTAATAAACCGCTTTGTTTTAAATCACGCTACGAATTATTTGTGTTTACCCATTGGTTACGGATATACTAAAATCCAAACAAGCTAGTGAAACAGCTGATTCCGGTTCGCAAACGCGAGAGCAGCTACAGTGTTTACTAACGTTATTTTGCACGGGCCGCGGACACCCGTATGTCTAGACGAATTTCTCACGAAGTATTACGCGTAACTTCTTATACGAATGCAACAGTAAATCCAATTAGTCAAAACCAAAACAAAGTGCTAACGGGTGTCCCCCGGATACGCTCTAGCCTTTAAACTTCCCTGGTCGATTAGTGTGCTGGATTTTAGATTCGCGCCTGACGTCCCTTCCTTTAAAAACGATTAGTGTGCTGGATTCTAGATTCGCGCCTGACGTTCCTTTAAAACCCTCAGAGTGCTGGATTTCAGATTCGCGCCTGGCTTCCCTTCAAACCTCTCAGAGTGCTGGATTACAGATTCGCGCCTGACTACTACCCCACATGTCATTGTCCCCATAAGACCTCCACCCGGGACGTGACAGTAACATAACATTACTGATAATTAGTATTCATTGACAGCATGAAAAAAAATTAATTATAAAACTTATATATGTAAGGCACTGTTGCCAACGTAAAACGCCGCAAGCCAAGCGAGCGTCGACTGCCGCGCCGCGTGCGGAAGAATCAGTGCGTAGCCAGCGGGCAACGTGGTCGCAGCAAAATAAACGTTTCTGTTACGGTTTAACCGACTTTATTCATTATTCCCTACATATATTTTATTAAGCAGAAAATGGTAAATTATACTAACATACCTTTTATCGTATTCTTTGTTTCATATATTTTCATACCGTTTTTTGCTTAATAAAATATATAAGTATTATAATTATTTTTTTCGTGTTGTCAGTGAATACCAAGTACCAGCAATATTAATAAAAATAATTGACAGTGATCGAATATACCTATCCAGAAAAAAATTTGCCCTCGATATTTGCTTAACGGTAACCAAAATAAAATTCCGGTCATTTGTATTGGTTACTGGAACCAAAATTAAATTTTCGTTATCGATAATGGTTATTCGTAACCAAAATCATTTAAATAATTTCAATTGAATTTCGACCGCAAAAATTGTTCTAATTAGAAGAGATGATTTCGGCGCACTGGTTCGGTCTATAGACAACAATTTTTACGGTTGAAATTCAATTTATATTATTTAAAATGGATGGCGAAACACTCACAACACCTACAGCAAAGCAAAGTTTTTCACGTCAATATCAAGACAGTTTGGACCTAAAACTTTACAAAAAAAAAAAAATAGACCGAACCAGTGCGCCGAAATCATCTCTTCTAATTAGAACAAAATCATTTAATTCAAGATATTAACTCTAAATCCATAATTTATATTTTATAAAATTCATCTTATAACAGTTATGATGTCTGCACATATCAATTGCAGTAGAATTGGTAATCTCCAAGGATGGTCGAATCAATCCACCCTAATACATATCATCAACAGCCATCAATTTTATTGTGCTCTTTCGTTCTCATAAGATCCTATATGATATATGAAAATCAAATAATTTCATAAGATCCATTAAATGACAACAATCACATTTAAATAAACGCTGAAACTAATGCTATCAAGATTAACAAATGCAGCAGAATATCATCTTGTCGCAAAATGGAACCCTTACCGAATTTTCTTGTTACTGTCTCCATTATCGTGAAATTCGAAGCAACTAATTTCCAAGTATATTCTGCGAACACCCTGTATAATGAAGACGCAGTCCAGGCTGAGTGGATTTTCACGAGGGTTTCGAAATCCTCGAAAAGGCAAGAATGGAAGGGACGAGTCCTAAGCGAGTTTCGAGAGGACGAATCGTCTATAGCAGGGAAGCACTTCAGCTTCAGCTGGCGCTAATCGCGGGATTATGTTTTACGCCGGCGTCAGCCTGCACCGCGTGCACATTTGCATCTTTATCGCCGTGATGCTAGGCAGACCAGTGCTGATGACGACATTCGCGGAGGACAATGCAGCGACGAACTCTTCTTCGTTTGCAAATAATTAATTCCACGCGATAACCGTACATATGTGACCCTATGAACACGGGCAATGATATTAGACGTTCGTCGAAGTAATTATCAAAGTCCATTTCGATAATCCGTTGCTGTTCCGAAGCGCGACAACATTTATTATCCTGAGGGAAATTTGCGATCTCTCGCACGCCTTCAAGTTGAGAATAACAATGAGAGTATACAACGGCAAGTAGTATCGATGTATTTTGGAAATATAAATAGTGCTCGTAAGTGGAATCAAATCCTAACAGGAACAAAAACAACACCAAAATAATAAAAAATAAATATACTAGTCAACGTTAATGGAAAACCAGGATAAGCGATCCATCTCTTCATACTGTACCACAAAGCTTGCAATGAACTTTGGTCCCTCAACAGAAAAGTAGCTCGAAAATAATTGAATCAACGAACGAAAATTCCTCAAATTTTCTTCAATCCCAATTTCAAAATTCCGAGTTAAAATGGACCAATTTAATATTTTGTAGCATCTTACCCATTGTTCTCAGCCTCCATCCTCGATGTCTCCCAGAAATCTTATTTGCGAAGGATTCTTAGTAAACGAGACACCAGCAGGAATCGTCGCGTCTTTGACTTGGCGCGCGCGAATTTTATTAGGTAATTAACTTTGATGGTAATTAAATTTCCGTGTAATTGCCAAACCCAATTACCCGTCGGCAATTCCCCGCGGTATCGACGTTTACAAAAGGCTGAAACAACGAGTGACCCGCACACGCAGATCAAAGGGAACTGAAATGTGTTAGTTTATGAGCTGGTCACGGGATGCAGCCACAGGAGATGCAACAGAGCTCGTTGCTTTGCACACAGGGCGTACGCCCGCACGCGAATTTGCATCTTTATCATCGTATCATTTGCAAACAGGGGCCACGTTCCGCTGATGTCGACGTTGCATGACTTGATGACAAAAGAGCCATTATTGTATCCCAGCCGCGGCAACGACGAGCAAAGCGTTTGCTCCTTCTTCCCTTGTGTTTCCTTCCCATAAATATAACAATAACTGTCGTACGGCTTGCATACGCTTTCCACGTGCTCTCAAAGCTCCTCCTTTTTGTATTAGCCAATTTTCAAGGGGAAACAAGCAACAGTACTTACCTTGGTATTTCCATGCACAAGGAACGCACTTTACGCGGCACGAAGCACCTCTCGAGACAACCCATGACCCAAGTGCTAGCCCCTTTGCGTTATACAGTCGCTTAAAGGTCTGCGCACACATATCCGTTCCGTGTCAGTTCCGTTCTGGCGTGCCAGTGGTAAGAAAAAGGGGGGTGTAGAGGGTCTCTTCTTCTTACCACTGGTACACCGGAACGGCACTGACACGGAACTGATATGTGTGCGCAGACCTTAAAGGGCGTAGAGTGCCTCTTCATCTTTAAGAGACTTTTTCTTTAAAAGTCTTCGACCTCTAAGGTCTGTGCATACATATCAGTTCCGTGTCAGTTACGTGCTGTCGGTGTCGTAGTGAAAGATATCGTCTGCTTGCTTTGGAATGGAGCAGTTCACACTTGCCAGTTCCGTATCCGTACAGAGAAAGTCGACTGCCTCTCCGGGTACGCCAGTTCCGTGCTGTCAATACACCGTATACACGGCACCGTTTAAGGTCTAAACACACTTATCAGTTCGGTGTTAGTTCCGTTCCGGTGTACCAGTGGTAAAAAGAAGAGACCCTCTACGCCCCTCTTCTTCTTACCACTGGCATGCCGGAACGGAACTGACAAGTGTGCGCAGGCTTTTATACGGCACAAACAGACGTTTGGCACAATTCACGGTTCATAGACGGTTTTCCAAGTCAGTTGGGCTTCAATATGGAGCGTGAAAGCGTTATAGTGGTGTTGTTTCTATACAGACGATTAAAAAAAGAGGAGGAATAGAATTCAGTGGGTTCACCCAATAAATATGAGTAGAACAGAGTTTGGGGCATTTTATATACTCTTTACAGACTTGAGAAACAACGGAGAAATTTTTTTAAATTATTTTCGAATGAGAATATTAACTTTTGATCAGCTGCACTTACGACTGAAGGATGCACTTCAGCACGAGAATGCATCCAGTCTATCAAAATGTTGGCAGTTACAATCAGATTAGTAAAACAACGCTACGTTTAACAAATAGAACGTTCAATTTTTCAAAATGAAAACCAAATCGAAAAAATGAACCAGATTTATGTGCACTTCTTGTTACGTTCCGCATCAGGTGGTAAACTGTTTCGAAACATACCACATACAAAAAATACATTATTATAAATTAATAAGAAATATTTATTCATAATTAAAGTGTATCACTATGTCGTTTACTTGCTTTAAAATAGAACAGTTCACACTTGTCAGTGTCGAGGATGACAGTGTGAAACCCGCACCCGTACGGTAAAACTAAAAATTGGTTGGCTACGATATCATGGCTCTTGCATTGTCGGTGTGTTTAAGTTTCAATTGCTTCGAGGGGATTGTATTTTATGACCGTGGAGGGTTCTCAAATCAAAGCTCTCGAACCACGCGCTTCGATGATTTTAGATCCTAGACGCTAGGGCCTAGACTCTAGTCCCTAGAGTCATACAGCAATAGGCCATTCTGTAATGAAAATGCAAATTTCTATATTTCGTATTAGATCTTCATAGAAGTAAAGTGATTGATGGTGTTTTTTTTTTGTGAAAATGACACTAAATGTGATATGACGTCGACCTAACCTAATCAGCCAGAGCAGGCCCGCTGTAGAGTATGGATATCTCCGAATAATCGTCAGTGGAATCTGGGGACACGATACGGATACGGAACTGATATCGTATGTAAATTGCTGAGTCTCGCCCACTACTTCTATTCGTGTTTATTAAGAATGTAATAAAAGCGTTTTACTATTATTAATAATGTATTATTATTATTGCGTGTGCCCAAAGCTTCGAACAGGCAGTTCTGTATATTTTTGGGGAGTTATATGAAAAAAAAAAATTCCTCCCCGACGGGGAATCGAACCCCGGTCTTCCGCGTGACAGGCGGAGATACTGACCACTATACTATCGAGGATTTGTGGTTTAGTAAAAATTTAAATTCCGTTTTCTATTACAGAATGTTTTAATATTAAGTTATTATTAATTTAAATATTAAATTATTATTAACTTAAGTAGTAAGTTAGTACTAATTCAAAATGTTGAATTGATTTTATTTCAAAATATTTTAGTATCATTATTAATTCAAAATGCTCAATTATTGTTAATTCAAACATCAAATTATTATTAATTCAAACATCAAATTATTATTAACTTACTAAAACAACTATAAATATTATTCATAAATGTTACGTAATACTGTATAATCTTAGTAACACATATGCTGAAGTACCGTTAAGCTGGTGGGATGTAAGGTCGTCTGACACTTGCTTTTCTTTATTTCATATTAATGAAATAAGGCCGCGTTATGATGACTTACGTTGAGTAAAACTACACTTTAATTCGGAATCTAATTTATTAAAATAATAAGGGAGAGTGGGGGAATCTCGAACACCTAAGCAAAAAAGCATACAAAACGAAAACTATGTGAGCAATGAATTTGTTCATTATTTACAAACATACTTAAACTATTCATCTATAAAGTACTGTGACGAATTTTTGAAAAATTATAATAAAAATCAACTTTATAGTGAAAAAGCAAAACCCTTGATGTTCGTGATTACTCGACTGCTACGGGGTAATCGCGAACAGAGTGCTAAATATCGCAGAAGTCGCACAGAAAGCGCGACTTCAATTGTCAACACATAAAAAATGTTGCTACAACCTATAGGGTAATTCCAGGAGACGCGGCCCGGCTGGAGAGTTGGTCGAAAAAGTTGATTTCTAGAGAATTAATTGTTCTCAACCTTAACACATTTTTACATATAGGTACACAGATGTAGAATCTGAATATAGCAACTCGACCAACTCTCCAGCCCGGCCGCGTCTCCCGGAATTACCCTACCTAATGTATGTTTCAAATTCCTCTTCTTGTGCGTTAGAAAAAAATTGCAATTGGTCGGAATATCGGAAAAAAATAGTAAAGGTCTTTTTTTAAACATTTTTTTCTGATCCTGTAATGAAGATTCAAAAATCTCTTGTTGATTCAAGTAAGTTTTATCCCCCCCTCCCCCCCATAAACATGACTCATGTATGAAAGAAGCTAATTCCCTTTAATTCACGAAAAAAGTTCACATGCAAAGATTGTGAAATCATCTTTGCTAATTCCAATTGTATTCGCGTTCTCCGTTCGAACACTGATTCCTCTGTCACTTTTTATACTTGACATTCCTTTATTGATCACAAATCAATTCAGTGCTCAGATTTTCAGCTTCGGTTTTAAGGAATTAGCGGGCGAGGCCTGTAGTTGACACAAAAACTTTTATAAGAGCGACACCTTCTGTTAAAAATGTCGTATGAAAATCGTATAACGATGGAAAATAATAAAAACTTGGTAGTCATTATCAAGGATTTTTTCTTATACAACGCCCGCTAATTCCTTAAAACCGAAGCTAAAAATCTGAGCACTGAATTGATTTGTGACCAATAAAGGAATGTCAAGTATAAAAAGTAACAGAGGAATCAGTGTTCGAACGGAGAACGCGAATACAATTGGAATTAGCAAAGATGATTTCACAATCTTTGCATGTGAACTTTTTTCGTGAATTAAAGGGAATTAGCTTCTTTCATACATGAGTCATGTTTATGGGGGGGGGGGATTTCATCACTTTTTTCATAATTAGTTATAAATTACTAAGTGCCGTATTTTATAATGGTCTTCATCCTCAAAGCGGTTCATAGTCATGCATGATACGTGATGGTACATGAGCATCGAAATGTATTGATAACAACAAAATTAATTTAACGATTATGAATCTATTGTGATGAAAATGGCAACATTATTAAAGAAATTAATTGTAAAAATACAGCTGCTCCACAACCGATATCAATATGTAGGGGAGACCGGGGTAAATCGGCCCCTTTCTTTCATTGATAAATTTAACAAAAAAAATATAATTTTTCAATTATGTGAATTATACTATCCGAAAGAGTAATCCCTATAGTACTTACATAAATGCTACAACAAATTTTCGTTAATCCCCGTTTTTAAAGTCATTCCAGAGAATTCGTAATATAGTGTAAAATCGCCGTTTCAAAAAATGCCGGAGTAAATCGGCCACTTCTTCGGGGCGAAACGGCCACCTTTTATTCGGGCTGAAGGTTGATTAATGTTGCTGAAAAATGTAGACGATATTCATTTCTCCTCGTAACTATTCAAGCTACAATCGCTTCAATCAATATTTAAACGCACGGATATAACTTCCTTTTTTCAAAGATCGAACTGCACTGCGTAGCCGCGCTTCCGTCCATGCCACGCGACTCCTCACCTCGTCCCGAAACCGTTAACTGTTTTCCATTGTTGAGCGTCGGATCCACCGACAGCGCTGCATCGATGAATATTTTTAGCACAAAAGTTAATAAAACTACTTATTTACTATGGTTCGGCATCATCAGTGAGTGGCCGATTTGCCCCGGGTGTTAAACGTAAACTCTAACTTCAATCACTCAAACACAATAGAGATTTTCGAAAATAACTCAAACTATCATCGGAATTGTAATCGGTACCGCTATTTTAATCAATAAATACTCACCTCAAACTTCAGAACATCAATATTACGGAATAAAGATAAATTTACCACAAGTCACGAAAATTTGTTATCACTGTCGAAAACGTATTTTGCCTTCTACAAAGTGCAACATAATCTCAAATGCTATCAAATTCCGTTGGTACTGTAGGCACATAGAGAGACGTTTACAAAAATAAACACGAGATTTTATTTTCAATTCTACTGGGTAAAACTTCCTGTGGCCGATTTACCCCAGTGGCCGATTTGCCCCGGTCTCCCCTAATAAAAAAATATAAATTACTTAGTGCCGTATTTCATAATGGTCTTCATCCTGAGGGCGGTTCATATTCTTGTATTCTTTTTTTGCAACGTCAAAAATGAAAAGAAATCATACTTTTTAAACGATTTTTTTTAGCTTCGATCCTCTGTTTGCTTGTTGTATGTTTGCTTCATTTCTGAAAACACGAATTTAACCAAAAACTTGGCAGGTTATGATTAAGTGACAGCTAGTTGACATGTATTAGAGACCTGAACGCAGCGACTTTTTATATTTTTCGTTAACTGCGCAACCGCATTTTCAGCAAAACCATTCCTGATTGGTTGGATAAATTCTGCTTTCGAACAGTGCCATCTACTGGTGTTAATTCTAGAAGTAAAACGAGAATGGCGACATCTACTGGCGTCAAGTATCGTGACGTCACGAAACGTCTAAGCTAAAGTGACCAGACGTCCCGCATTTGCCCGCATTTGAGCCCTTTGTCCCGCATTGAAAAATGTCCCGCAAAGTGTCCCGCATTGGACATGTAAAGCCGCGTATTCACCTGTGCATTCGCCCCGAATGCGCATCGGGCGCGCACCAATTGGTGAACCGTTCGGCGCGCGTTCGATTCGCCAATTGGTGCGCGCCCGATGCGCATTCGGGGCGAATGCACAGGTGAATGCGCAGCTTAACCTTTTACATTCTCGCAGTGGCATAAAGTTACTGTTTCCTGTACTTCATACTAGATGGCGCTAATACTGTCACGCTTGGCGCGACTGTTTGAATCACAGATTCATCACAGCCATCTATGATCGATGATGAATATGTTTCAATTGTTTTATCGGATACGATTCGTATCCACGATTTATCCGAATTCCGATCATTCGAAGAAAATGTCGAAGAAAAGACTTTGTACATTTACGGAAGAATTAAAGAATGAATTTGCTTTTATAAAAAAAAGTAAAATAGAAAACAATGTGCACTGTGATACTTGTAACAGTGACTTCTCGATTGGGTCGGGAGGTAGAAGTGATATCAAGAGACATACGTTATCAGATAAACACAAACGAGCATTATTGGCTTCAGCTAGTTCAATAAAATTAAGTGGTTATTTTCGCAAAGTTGAATTCAGACCCAAAGAAAAAGAATTAGTAATTGCCGAGGCAGTATTTGCATATCATACAGTAATCCATAATCAAACATTCCGATCAATGGATTGTACTTCTAAATTAATTCGAACATTATTCGAGCCAAAATTTACTTGCGCTCGCACAAAAAGTGAAGCAATCATAAAAAGTGTATTTGCACCTTATATAATGGATGATCTTTTGAAAACATTGGAAACTACTGATTTTATAACACTGTTTACAGATGCATCAAAGCATAAAGATATTAAATTATTTCCGTCAGTAATTCGGTTTTTCGATTACAAACTGGGAATACAAATAAAACTTTTAGATTTTTTATCTCTCCCAGGGGAAAGTTCTGAGATAATTACGGACTCAATTATTGAAGTATTAAAGAAAAATAATTTGGAAAATAAAGTTGTAGCAGTTTGTGCTGATAATGCAAATACAAACTTTGGTGGTCTCCTTAGAAAAGGAACAAATAACGTATATAATAAACTAATGAAACATCTTGGAAAGCCAATTGTTGGTATAGGATGTGCTGCACATATAGTACATAATACTATTCAGACAGCAGCAGATCAACTTCCCATTGATATTGAGGGCATCATAATAAAAATTTACAGTCATTTTTATATATATACAGTAAGGGTAGAGTTATTAAAAGAATTCTGTGACGATGTAGAGGTGGAATATATGCGCTTGCTGGGATACAGTAAGACTAGATGGTTGGCATTGATGCCTGCGATTGAAAGAGTTTTAAAATTGTATTCTGGTTTAAAATCATATTTCTTGTCCATCGACAACTGCCCAAGTATTCTTAAATCCTTTTTTGAAGATGACAGCGCAGAAGTATGGTTATATTTTATGCATAGCGAGGCAGCAATATTTCATAGTACAGTGACAAAAATTGAAGGTGATAAAATTACTGTTATAGAGGTTGCTACAGAAATAGACGATTTAAAATTCAAATTGAAAGAAAGAATGAATACACAGTATCTACCACTGACTGTACGCAGTCAGTTAAGAAAGTTAGCAGAAAATGGTTGGTCCAAAATAGATTCCTTCAAATCCAATATTAACAAGTTCTATAAAAAATGCATTGAATATTTAGAACCTCGCTTATTACAATTTGAACACATTGATTCGTTTAAGTTGATGAATCTTAAAAGCAGTATTAATTGGCTAAATGTGCAAAATAGTTTTCAATACATTTCAAAATTTTATGATGAGAAGGATGTATTCGACGCTGAAAAGGAAGAAAGCAAACTTTTTGATGAGATATCATACATAAGAAAATATGTTGATGATACAAAAATAAAGGCTTGGAATGAAAAAAAAATGTCAATCGATACAAGATGGATAGAAATATTTAATCACTTGGATATGAACAAGATACCATTTATGAATGTTAAGAAAGTAATTGAGTTTGCATTATGCTTGCCAGGCACCAATGCTGCAACGGAAAGAGTTTTTTCATTGATGAATAAATTTTGGACCGCAGAAAAAACCCAGCTGAACGTAGAAACGTTGAAAGCAATATTACAAGTAAAGTGCAATTTTTCCAAGTCCTGTGAAGAATTTTGTAAGAGTATCTCAAGTAATGAAGATTTACTACAAAAAATTCATTCTGCAGAGAAATATGAATAAATGTTTATATTTAATATTCTTTATTTTATATCTATGATTATTTATATAAATTATATAAATTGATATTGTTACTTGTGATATTCAAGTGTGACCATGTTTAATTAATTTTTTTTTTGTTCGGGCAAAATAAATGTGTTTATTTTTGTATCACAAGTACGTATCATATGTATGTAACATAAGTATGTAACATATTGTAAATGTCCGAATAAAGTACGGAAACGATATCCTTACGGATCTGGAAACCTTTTTTTTTTGCTTGTTTGTCCCGCATTGGCCCACAAAATATCTGGTCACTTTAGTCTAGGCCAAAAAAAGTATCACTTCTTTCATTTGAATTATTAATTAAATCTTATATCTTTTAGACAAATAGCTTGATACATTAAGTAAAACGACATATGGGTTCGAAAAAAAAATGATTCGCTTAATCATGTAAAAACACCGGGACTATGTCATAAAATAAGATAATGAGGCTAAAATAGCTCCGACGACCTGTCAATTTCGCTATCTTTCGTGTATAGAGACACTATCGCGCAAGGGGAATTAGCTTCCAGACGCGACCGCGTCTGTTGATACATACTGAAATTTCATCAAAATCGATTAATGTTGCTAATTTCGAAGGTTCAAGATTACCCCATCCGAGGTGTTCGTGAATACCCCACGACATCAAAAAATAAAAAAGAATTTATTTCAGAGGTTAGAATCATAATTCAAGCAATGCCTTGGTCACAAAATGTTTGTAAAAAAGTGAATTATTTCAATTAAAAAAACACAATTGTATCATTAATTCAACAGTAATTACATGCAATTGAAATGGACAAAATATTACTTGAAACATGATGAAAATAATAAATTGTGTTTATCTTGAATAGCTTGAGCGTTCTGTATTTATTACTTTCTGCCCGGTGTTGGATACGACCTAAACTATTAGCTAGTGGAGCGGGAACATCGTTTTTATTTTTTAAAACGCTGTAACATCGCATTCGCGATTACCCCGCGTTCGTATTTACCCCACTCTCCCTTGCTGTAGTTATGGGTTATGGTGAGTGATGCAAGAAAAAAAAATGGTGTTGACGGTTCGATGGTCTGTGAGTAAGTGGCTCGGAACTGTAAAATGGATGCGCTGGTCGGGTAGGAAGCGGAAGTAAGAAGTATGGGGATGTGACCTTGTAACGCTCGCGATTGGTCAAGACATCGGTGAGCTTCCCGCGCGTTTCGCAGAAAACGGGAGAAAGCGTCTTAGCCAAAACCGTGGGTTTTTCCCAGGAAGGCCAGAACCGTTCGTGACGACACAGGCTGACTCGCCCAAGCATGGAGCTACAAAAATTGCCTGCGCTTCTCGGCGCGTTCGAGGGAGAGGTATAAAACTATAAACCCTCTGATCAGTGGGTCTCAACCACCCTCTACCTTGCGACGTAACCACATAGAACGAAACACAACTAAAATAAACGAAGAGATATCAAACGCCTGAAAAGTCGATTCTAATCAATTTATTATTGACAAGATGTGTGTTATACGATGGCGTTAAAATTGAATACTATTTATTTCAACAAGTCACTGACTGATTTCCAAAAGTGTTGCAATTTCGGTTGACCAGACTGTTCTGATGAATTATCGCTCGCATCAGTAGAAAGTTTTCCCAAGAAAAGGAAAGGGGAAAAGAAGATGACTGGCGAAGAAAATACCGTTGAGGCTGTCGAGAAACTTGTAAAGAGCACAAAGGAGACAGAAAATAGTGCTCGAATCCGTCTATGACTGGGACAAGTTTATTGTAGAGCTGTTGATACCCGGGTACCCGTGAGATACCCGGGATAAAAAAGAATTCCCGGGTAGGCGTTTCCCGGGTAAACTACCCGAGATACTCGAGAGTCTCGAGAACTCATAGGCTGTGTTCCGATTCACGCATAATGCAGCATAATGCGCATGAAGTGTATAGGGTACGTGACATATCCTATGCAGTTTATGCGCAGTATGCGTGAATCGGAACACAGCCATAGAGTAGGTCGAAAGCCATAAAATTCGGTGAGGTACCGCAGGGGGTTGACCTCGCCACGGGGTGCCAGACGGCATCTGTCTGACAGGCGTCGCTCCAGAATCACGTTCTGTACTCTGTAAGTTCTCGAGATTCTCGAGTATCTCGGCTAGTTTTCCCGGGTAGCGCTTATCCGGGAATTTTCCTCGTCCCGGGTATCTCACGGGTACCCGGTCCACAGCTACAGCCCTAGTTTATTGTAAGAGACGAGGACTGGAAACGGTGAGAGACCCAAACATTCGAAAGCGGAATGTTTCAGAAGATATTGTGATTGTCATTATAATATCGCAGTAGGATTTTTTTACCAGAAAATTAAGCTATTCTTTACGATTTTTTTTCTATATGAAAATGGAAAGTTAGAAAGCTGGGGTTTATTGAAAATGAAAGATCACTGTTTGATAGTATTAAAAGAATTTTTATTTAAAAAAAAAAAATGGCTGGAGTGGAGCAGCAACGGAGCTGGAGAAAATATTTTGATGTCGAAGCGGAACAGGAGCGGAGAAAATTAAAAATTGGCCTGCCCCAATCCCCTGATTAAAATAGACTGCCCTTTTATCATTACTTGCAAAGTGGTCTTATTGCCCTTCTACACGTTCGTAGAAACAAATTTCATAGGTTAAGAATTTTCAATTCTTCTTTCTTCAACCATAATCCTTATATTTGACTGTAATTTCTCACTATCTCCCAACATCTGACTGCAAGCAGTCGACGCAACAGGCGTCGAAGAGAGAGAAGCCCAGACAATCTCACGCAAGCCTTCCCCCGCGCCATCCACAAATTCGTAATAACGAATTCCGCGTAACGCAGCGTCTATAATTGCAACGGACGGCTTGCGGTAGGGAAATTCAGAGAAGCAACGACTATAATTTCCCGAGGAGGCCGCAAAAAGTGGAGACCGAAAGGGGAGGATCGAAGGACAATGCTTCGGCGACCAGTACGGGACGAAAAGGAAAAGAAACTGGCAGGAAAAAGGGGATAGGTACGCGATTCCATGCTCCTTTATCTCGGTCGATTCGTTTTATCAGCATCGTCGGCCGAAGGTGGATGATGAGTTTTCCCTTATTTGTTTTCATCCAATAAGCGAGACACACGCGGGGCATCTTGTTCTGTCGCTTACCAGACAGATCCCTGGGGACTTGTCTCACCGAATCAAGACCATCTGGCCGAAATCGGTTTGACAATCATGATGGTCATAGAGAAATTCGGTCTACGTGGCCAGAAAAGGCAAGTCTTTAATAAGAGGTAATGGATGGAAGATGATAAAGCATCGTAGAATCCACGTTTTAGGAAGATTCTCGTTGCACGAAATGAAGAACATTAAATTAGAAAACATTGAAGAATCTAGAGGCATTGAAATATTCCGGAATCTGTGGTTAGTAATCTTTGAGTTCGGTATTATAACAGGAACCCAATGCAATTAATAATTATAATTGTCACGCTTCATTTTAGTTTTGTAGGTATAGTATACCTATTCAATCACACTTCATACCTACTCAATTTTGTATCATCCCGCATAAAGCACTGATCAATCTCTTTGCAATAAATATATGGATAAAAGGAAGAGTTCACTTAAAAAGAAATATTTACGAAATATGTATTTCCAACGATCGAGTACCTACTCCCAACCAAAAACTTCACGTTGTGAACAGGCACAGTAGTCGTTTCGAAATTGAAATCGCTCACGTCAACGGAAAGAGTTAATTAATTTTTTAATTAACACCAGCCTAAACAGAAAGCCAAACCAGTTTAAGAGATATTATATTAACAGGTTAAGGTAGATAAAAAAAATTTTTATTAAAAAATAGCAACAAATAACAAAGTTATAAGGGCTTATGCCCAGTCCGTTGGCGACGCAATTGGTCGACTGCGGGCAACGTAGTGTCCTTTGGTTTCATCTGAATCCAAAAATCGAACAATTTTCGTTTAGTTTATGAGTGTACAGATGAATCGTATCAATTTATTTCTTAAAAGATGCAAAATTGAACAAATGGCGGCCTCTTGAAAAAAAGGTCCCTCTTTCCAATGAAATTTTGCCTTAAATGTGTAAAAAAAAGTTATTTATTTAAACAATATCATTATACCAATAGCTTAGATCTGTGAAGAACATGTTCACAAATATCCGTGCACAAGGCCAAGTCGATTGGTTAAATATTTTTGGAGTTACATTGCCCACAAATTTTGAAACCGTCCGTCGTTTCGAGAAAAACGCACTTAAGGGAAGAGGTCACTGAAATTTGGAAATCCAAAAATATTTGAGACATGCGGAATTCCTTTTAAGGGAAGGAAGTAGGTTTGAAGTAAAGCCCTTATGCCAGTCGGGACACAGTTTTAATCACTGGTTGTCATAGAATTTACATTACGTTACAAAACTCAAGCATAACTTCAAAAATCTTCTTGCGCAAAATGTGTGATGCCACAGCCTCCAGAATTTACAGCGAAGAAGGGTCCATAGTAAAGTAAAAAATTGTGTATCGAGAAGTTTCTACGTCTCATACTTTTTAAGCTAAAAATGATTGAATTTATTAAATGTCAAAAATGCAAAATTTCATCAAAATTTTGAGGAAAAGCAAGCGCAGCGCAAAGAGTTTTGCAGATTTCTTCATGCCGATACACAATCTTTTTGGTTTCATGTCACTCTTGAAGCACACCAAGCTGTAAGAGAATCAGACCAACAGTTTTGCGCAAGGAACATTAAATATATTAAAAAAGTAAGTTTTGAGATAAATGCATTTTAAATCTAAAGAGTAAATTCCAGACCACTTTCCTTTTTGTATAGTCTAAAATCCACCTGGTTGATACACATCCTCATCAATCTTGCGTCTTTTCCTATCAGCAGCAATTTTCTTTGTGTTTTGTTTCTTCTTAAAGCGCTTTCTTGTAGTGGATTGCTGTTGTGTACTGCAGGTTTCTCTCCTGTTGTCTCTGTCTCTATAGCTATACTTATAGCTGTTTCAGATACAACTTTCCCAGCTGTTTGTTTCCTCACTGTCAATGAGCGTACACAACCCATATTAAATTCTGAAACAACGCGTGCCACAGGTACTTCAAGTCTTGCCTGCGATACAAATGTTGTCTTCGGGCAGGATCTCCACACTTTTGGATGGAGAGATTAATTTGCATTTTGAGTGCCTCCCTTACAGCACCTTGCCATCAAATTTTCATTTGACAGTCTTTCGTATCGGGTTTTCACTTTGGTGGCCACATCTTCAGACAGCTTGAGTGACATGTGTGTGTGGCTCATTGGTTTTAGTCTAATACTTTTTGCTCGATTGTAAAAGTACCACGATTGCTTGCCCTTAGGACATCTGGCATGGTTAGGTTTGCTGTTTATAGAGCTACAGTGATCTAAAATAGCCATCACAGCATATTCCATGGCCTTTACATTTGGCATATATTTTACAATAGCATTTTTGTAACATTAGAAATAACTTTTGCAACCCGACAGAAAATATCAAATTGATAAAATATACATGTTTTCTACAAATCGCTTTATAACCTATAATAATAGCATGCTTCATTCTACTCCTACTCTTGCGATATTTTCTTCTAATGAGGTCCATTTCACTAGTTTTATATAAGTTAAGTTCACTGCACCGTAAAATCTCACTCTGTATTTTCACGTAAACCGAAGTTTTGAAAGATTTAAAAAAATATAGTGTCTAGCGCCGGAGAGACTGACCTCTGTCGGCAACCACCGACCCTTTTGGGCCCGCTTAGAGAGTTACCTATTGTACATGCCGGAGTTACATATTGGCCGCGTTACAGATAGCCGAGAGATACGCAACCTGACCACGAACTCAGTCACATACTGTACTTTGTAAGAAAGCGTTCGTAGTTTAGTAGGCGCAGTCAAATGGATTCTGTTACAGAGCACGCGTGCGTTTTAGAATCGTGAAACGCATTTTGGCCATTGGTGAAAATAAACAATGTCAAGTCCATGCAGTTAATTTGGATTTCCCAAAACACTAGCCAGCGATTGAACATACTCGAAGAGCTAAATAATAGAGAAATATACCGAAAAACCAAGGTTTTGGTTTTCAGCTCTTTCGCAACTTTTTGGAGAAATAGGTTTTTCTGGTAGAAAGACAACACTATGTGTCAAACCATGTTGTGTACGGTTGAACAAGGGTTCAGACTTGCCAAAAATGCAAAAAAAATTCTTAGAAATGGTCGAAAATCGCGATATTTTCAGTGTCCTCTTCCCTTAAAGTTTTCTGGTAACCTGGCGCTCTGTAGCAAAACTGGCAATATCTGCTTTAATTTTTCGCATTTCGTTTTGCGGCTTTGCGAACGTATTCTCGCAATGTTCAACTATTGATTTATGCAAAAAAAAAATCGATTTCTTCGACCCGCTACACCAGGTTCCCCCCTTAAGGGAATTTCACGTGAGAACGGAAACGCTGCCGATCGATTAATTCAAGGAACTCGTTCACCTTGTTTACACAGGAACCCGTCGATCGGTACTCGTCGAACAAGGCAACGAGAAAAATACAAAAGTATTTGGCTAAATATAGGAAGCAAGGTAAAACGTCACGGATGTGACAGAAAAAAAATATCGAGTGTGCTCAACTAAGTATACATCCAAAATATCTAAAAACATGTTCATTGTGAAAATCGAATTAGACTGTTAATAGCGCGGAATACGATACAAATGAGAATAGATTCCAAAGTCCAAATCGCAATGGAGAAACAAGTGTTTCATCGATGTACAACTTAATTGAGTCACAGCGAAACCAGTTCTTTGACAAGTTGATTAAACTCATTCAACTGGTACTGACGAACTCCAAACAAATAAATGCAACATTCAAGGCCTGGTATGCACCACGCGATGAGATCCATGCATCATCAACGTGATGGAATACCTTGGTCGAGAGACAATATTAAGTTCTTGCGCGCGCATGCATGCAGATTATGCGACATTACAATCAGTCATTAATCGCCAACGTGCCTCGTGATAGCGATTGACGAATATTGAACTTTAAATTTTCTCATGGAATAATTTTGAAGAGGAGTAACAGACTGTTATGATGATTTCTGCTTGTTTTGCTACGTGAACGGCATAATGTCGAAACAATGAACTGCAGGTGCTTCCTTCGTTTAATTACTAAGGAAAAATATTAGATTATTTTAGATTACAGTTTTCTATATTCAAAAATTGTAATGCATTTTACCATTTTTCAAGAAATGTTGGAATATTTGAAGTTCCAGTGGTCTTTTACCATTTAAACAAAGTTAGGAAACCCTACATGCTTCGTAGAGATGTAGAAACAGTCCAATATATTTTTTTTACGAGAAGGTCACAAAGAAAATGATGAAACTTCAGTTTCTTCGGATGTTTCGAAATGTTAAATAGGACATTTTAACCAAGGACTATGTAATATCACTTTTTTCTGGTGTTAATATTTGTAGCTCAAATTTTTCCCTGTGCAATTTTTGCCTCTCTACTCTAAAACTCCAAAAATTCTGTATATTTTGCTACTCAGGATAGTCACTTGCAGTCCCTATCGAAGTGATCCCTGTGTTCTAACGAACTAAAAATCATAAATTATCAAAATCATAATAAATAAACCTGTACGCTTCGTGTTGACATCATTAACCCTAAAATTTTCAAGCAAAGAAATAAAATGTTTCTTGTAAAACCCTCCTCCCGATAAATATACCACCACCAACTGAACTGTTACCAAAATTTATCAAATTTTCTACCAGAAGACTTCAAAACTGTAATCAAATGCTCCAAAACTAGTTACACACGTGGTCATGTTCTGCCTGCAATTACAGGAAATCCGCGCGCTGCAGCTGTAAAAACCAGAAAGCAGACTGGTCGTGACATTACAGCGAAACCATCGAATATGGTAAAACATCTGGCGTGCACCGCCGTAATCCGTTCTGGTTTGTTCATCGTAGCCAAGTCAGTCGCCGATGCGTAAAATTAGACTCCACTCTCGCTGGAGACTCCACCGATACCGATACTAAGATTTCCCACGTGACATTAACTCACTATACCACCGTATAGTTAACTTCCTGGCAGAATTACTTTATTCCGTGCACGAGTTATAAATCGCAAGTTTTCTTGGGTACATTACACAATTACACAGGCGCCGTCCGACCACGGAAAAGTTCGAAACAAATGGCCGAAAGGTTTGGCTGAGATTACGCGGCAGAAATGTTGAATCATTCATTTTTAATACAATTCTTCCACCTGGAGTGTAATAGCAAACTAAGTCAATATTTTGGAGATGTAGTTCGTCCATTGTAGTTAGAGGAAGGAGTATTTGAATTTTGTATGCACACTGTTCTTTGAAAGGGTACATTATGTACATATGAAACGTTTTCAGGGAATGCTCGTTTCGCTCGTTTGCAAGGAATGTACTTTCAGTTCCTTTATGGGCAATATTTTAGTAAATATGGTGGATCATATAGTTCTGGAAGGCTGAGACAGGCAGCGTTATGCCCAGTTGGCAATATTCTTCCCAGCTACCCTATCGAAGGTAATTCTAATCGACAAAGATCGCTTCGTGCGCCCAGAGTTCATCAGGATAAAACTTATTAAAGCTGAGACTCGGGCTTCTTTCGTCTTACTCTGTTTTTCAGTTCCCTTTAATCACTTTTAGTGTCTTTCTTTCTTTTTTTTCAGTCTTCTACAGTATTCTCTATTTCTGTACAATCTCATGTAATTTCTTTTAGGATCCAGTAAGTTTCTTCACCTCTTTCACTGTTTTTCAGTTTTCTTTGGACTGCTTCAGTTTGTAATTTTCTTGAGCTTCTTAGAACCTTCTTCAGTCTTCGGCAGGCTTTTTTAGTCTTCTTCAATCTTTTCTAGTTTCTTCAAGACTTCGAGAATTTTCTTCAGACTGTACCAGTTTTCTTATGTTTTCCATAATGTTTTTCATTCTTCTTAACTACCACCAAAGCCCC
Source organism: Andrena dorsata (assembly GCA_929108735.1). Taxonomy (NCBI): domain Eukaryota; kingdom Metazoa; phylum Arthropoda; class Insecta; order Hymenoptera; family Andrenidae; genus Andrena; species Andrena dorsata. Next base: position 2,667,065 of record OV815489.1, on the reverse strand, counting down.
TACAGCACATTTGTTGCAGAAATGTCTCAGTTGCGTTGCGGTTTAATCCTTAGAATATTGCACGGAATGTTGCGGAAAAGTTACAAGTAAATTGCTATGTCCGCCCTGTGCAACATTGCACGATATATTTCTGCAACATTGTTTCGGGATTTTACAGCAATGGTAGCGCAACATTTCTGAGATTTTACAGCAATGGTAGCGCAACATTTCTGAGATTTTAAGGCAATGGTAGCGCAACGTTTCGGGCAGTAGGGCCAAAAATAAAAATTATGGTACCTTGTATAACATACATTATTATACACCGAAACTGCTGTAAGGGCGACGAACTACGTGAATATGTACAGAATCATAGAAGAACAACGTGAATGTATGTATTTTTTATAAATTGAAAATTTCTTTTACCCCAGGGAGATTCGAACCCGCGACCTCTAGCACCGTAGACGAACACTTTACCGCTGCAGCTACAACTGTTGATTAAGAATATTGCTTACGCATTCGAACTTATATTCCTACCGTGCAACACGTTAAACTCAAATTATTCAAAAACGAAGATTCATTTTAACAGACCCCATTACATCGCCCTAATCGCGGAGCCCGATATTTCACAACAAATTCATTCCGATGTTTGATGTTGTATTAAGTTAATTCATATTCGGTTATGAAATATCCTGCGCAGTACAAGAAAATAATGTTTTTTAGTTTTTAGCGAATTTTAATACAATCGTTTAACATAATTTATTTTATTTTTTTTTATTTTCTAGTCTTTAGTGTTTGTGGATTTACATTTCACAGCACAGACTTCTTTACAAATATCATTTATTGCTGGATACAGTTTAACAGTATGCTTAAACCTTACAGTTCTAATTAACTAATTGTATTAATTACTTGTATCACATATTGTCCGTGTTCACATATATTCCTTCGGATGTTGTCTGTGAAATGTAACACTGGATTCTATTATATATATATCCTCCCCCTCCCCAAAAAAACATGACTCATGTATGAATGAAGCTAATTCCCTTTAGGTCACGAAAAAAGTTCACATGCAAAGATTGTGAAATCATCTTTGCTAATTCTAATTGTACCCTTCATTCACGAAAAACATTAAAAAAGTTCTCACGCAAAGATTGTGAAATCAACTTTGTTAATTCCAATCCCTTTAAGTCACGAAAAAAGTTCTCACGCAAAGATTGTGAAATCAACTTTGCTAATTCCAATTGTATTCTCGTTCTCCGTTCGAACACTGATTCTTCTGTCACTTTTTATACTTGACATTCCTTTATTGGCCACAAATCAATTCAGTGCTCAGATTTTCAGCTTCGGTTTTAAGGAATTAGCGGGCGTTGTATAAGAAAAAAACTATGAAGTCGAGAAATTTCGCATTCAGTGCGCACTAGTGCAGCTTGTCAAATGTGCTATCAATGTATTACCGACTTTGATTCGTTTACATTAGTCTCTACCAAGTTATTATTATTTTCCATCAGAAAAATATTTTTATACGACATTTTTAACAGAAGATGTCCCTCTTATACAACGCCCGCTAATTCCTTAAAACCGAAGCTGAAAATCTGAGCACTGAATTGATTTGTGGCCAATAAAGGAATGTCAAGTATAAAAAGTGACAGAAGAATCAGTGTTCGAACGGAGAACGAGAATACAATTGGAATTAGCAAAGTTGATTTCACAATCTTTGCGTGAGAACTTTTTTCGTGACTTAAAGGGATTGGAATTAACAAAGTTGATTTCACAATCTTTGCGTGAGAACTTTTTTAATGTTTTTCGTGAATGAAGGGTACAATTAGAATTAGCAAAGATGATTTCACAATCTTTGCATGTGAACTTTTTTCGTGACCTAAAGGGAATTAGCTTCATTCATACATGAGTCATGTTTTTTTGGGGAGGGGGAGGATTTCATTACTTTTTTCATAATTTGTTATAAATTACTCAGTGCCCTATCTCATAACGGTCTTCATCCTCAAAGCGGTTCATTTTTATGCATGATACGTGATGGTGCATCAGCATAGAAATGTACTGACGACAAAATTAAACAAAAGCCCAAAAACGCTAAAAAAAATTTTATTTCAACTTTTGTTTAAGTATTAATTATGGTATTAAAAATATATATATAAATATTATTTATTAATGCCCCCCCCCCCCGACCGCCACGGCTGCCACGACCACGGCCTCGGCCACGGCCACGGTATTATAACGAATAAGTATTTTATTCAAAATACTTGGCGCCTGTCTCCAGCCGCTCCTCTTATGACGCTTCGACGTGTATCCTCCTGTAATCAGTAATAATAATAATAAACGTCAGCAAGTATATTATTATAATAATTTATACATTGTTGGCACGCGCAGATAAAAATGTTATATTGTAAAAAACATAAACAGGTATTTAATTAAAGTATTAAGAAATAATACCATGTGCCGTGGCCGGGCCCTGTGGTGGAGATGGTGGCGGTGGTGGTGGTGGCATTGGTGGTGGTAGGGGAGGGGGCAGCGACGTAGTTGCGACTGTCAGCGACAGCCAACTGGCCTGGGCTCCCCTGATATAAGCTAAAGTCAACAATTTGTATTATATTGTTAAAAGATAAAAATACTAATTAATAATAATATTAGGAATTAATACCGTTTGTCGCCGGCTGCTGTAGTGGTGGTGGCAACGCCGCCGTTCTATAAGTACCTTGTTCGCTGCCGGCATCAATCGAGTCTGGAAAAAATGAATTTGAATAAATGTATACATAAAATTTTTTATTATTTAATTCTTCTGCAAGCTTATTGTTAATAAAACTCACCATCAAGTAGGGCGGCCTCCCGCATTTTCTACAAAAATTAATATAAACAATTAATTAACCAAAAAAATCATCCAGAGTTCATAAAAGTGGCGTAAGATAGAAGAAAGTCATGCGTTAAGCATATATAACAAAAATAATAATATAGCAACTTACCTTGTTAATTGATTGAGACAATAATTCAATGTTCTATATGGTGGAAAAACTCGTGACATTTCAAAACTTTTGATAACTGACACAGGCTAGTTGTAATTGATTGACAGCTAGGTGACATTTACTAGCGAACCGAAACCAGCGGTTTTTTGCCTTTTTTGTAAACTGCGCAACCGCATTTTCAGCAAAACTATTCCGGATAACTTCAGCTTACGAAAGGCGACATCTACCCGCGTGAATTGGAGAAGTAAAACGAGAATGGCGACATCTACTAGCGTCAAGTACAAGCGCTACGTGAGGACTGACTGTCTCGTAAAAAAAAGTGTCCTTTTCATAAATAAAAATTTTGCATAATTGTTTTATCTTTTAGAAAAACAGCTTGATGCATTAACTAAAACGACAAATGGGTTCGAAAAAAAATAATTATTCGCTTAATCATGTTAAAACACCGGGACTATGTCATAAGGCAAGAAAAAAAGACCAAAATAGCTACGGAGACCTGTCAATTTCGCTGTCATTCGTGTATAGATACGTGGTCGCTCGGTGTGCCTGGGGAGAGGGGAAGGGGGAATTAGCTTCCAGACGCGACCGCGTCTGTTGATATAATCAGAATTTCGCGGAGCGATTCCGAATTGTCGACGCGCAGAATACAGTCTAAGGTTCCACAGGCTACCACGCATGGAATATTTGTGAACGTGGACATTATTTGACATAAATAATTAATACGATTATTTAATTAACATTACAGAGTTTAAACATACTCATAAACAATATTCAGAAACAAAAGAGATTTGTATAAAAGTGTTACACGTGCCAATTACTGTCAGTGTCCCTACCATTGCCGTTTAATTCATTATATCTATTTAAAACGTTCCGAATTGTCGAGGGAAAATATCTAAGTCCAGATTTATTGCCGATTTATTTCTGAAATCTTTCTCATATCTTGCGAGGGCTCGCAATAAGATTTCAGCAATTAAACCGCAATAAATCCGGACTTAGATATTTTCCCTCGACAATTCGGAACGTTTTAAATAGATATAAGGAATTAAACGGCAATGGTAGTGACACTGACAGTAATTGGCACGTGTAACACTTTTACACAAATCTCTTTTGTTGCTGAATATTGTTTATGAGTTTGTTTAAACTCTATAATGTTCAATAAATAATCGTATTAATTATTTATGTCAGATAATGTCCACGTTCGCATATGTTCCCTCCGTGGTAGCCTGTGGAACTTTAGACTGTATTCTGCGTGTCGAAAATTCGGGATCGATCCGCGAAATTCCAGATTTATTGCGGATTAATTGCTGAAACGTTTCACATCGATTGTATCTCAATATATGCGCAATATTTCAGGGCAATGTGTGCGCAATATTCCCAAAATATTGCACAAACTTGGCCATTGTAATATTGCACTTCAATTTGTGCGCAATATTCCTGAAACATTGCACAAATGTTTGCATAGCAATATTACACAGCTATGTGTGCGCAATATTTCTGTAACATTGCACAAATGTTTGCATAGCAATATTACACAGCGATGTGTGCGCAATATTTCTGTAACATTGCACAAATGTGGCCATTGAAATATTGCACGGCAATGTTTCCGCAATTTTGTAGTAATATTGCAATGCAACTCGCAACCAAACGGCAACATTGTAATGTACTGCAACTTTTGTGCAACATTTCTGCAACAAAATGTGCTGTAGGGGAGGGGGTAATTTTGACCATGAAACTAGATTTTAAGACAAATTCCTCCTCTACCATCTATTGTACATATTTATAACAGGTATCATTCTTAAACCAAGTGCTTTATGGATAGTTTCGTCTGATGAATTTGTTTTTACCCTCCATGGTCACACATTCTTATGTCATTTTTGAGTTACTATTTTCTAATTTATTAGTCTTCTTCTAGAAATGTAAATTTTGTAAGGTTGAAATTCGTATTTAAAAAAATAGTTGTTAAATTTGTAAACTTTATTATTACGTAAAAATTTACAGAAATATTGGCAAATACATATTCTGGGGTGCGATACATCCGGTGTGATTACGAAGGATTAGAATCTAGTTTTGTAGTCAAAGTTACCCCTTTTCACGGTAACTTCCAATCTCTGCTACACTCTTATTAAATTCACCCAAGTTTGTTTCATTTTCCATTTGTACACGACTCTCACAACTCATTATCTGCAATCATTAGAAGCTTTCCAATTTGCAAATCCACAATGCTTCCAAATATCGAATATCATATAACTTTATTTCTATTCCCAACTACTACTGCAAATTCTTTCCAGTGCAATACCCAATGTTAAAAGAAATCCATAGATAAGAAAGGATTAATGGTCTCCTGCATTCAGCTATTTCCGTTTTCGTTTCTGCTGATGGCGAAATGTCCCTTTGCGCGCGAATAAGCGGCTCATACCTCAACCCCGCGAATTTACGTTTCGAAGTACATAGTGTTTCCTATTTCGCGGAATGAACGCGACCAGCTCGACCCCGGTGTACAGCTTTAATTAAGGCTCAGTATCAGCCCAGCAATTTGCGTGCAATTTTCTTTAAGATAAGATAAGGAAATGAATTTCGGTAGCCCCAAGAACTTCCGCGGTTGGCGTTATAGCGTCTTGCAATTAGAAATGAAAACCTTAATGCTCGGACCTCGAGGGACGTTAAAAGCAACGGACTTAGAAATGTCTGTATTTTTATATTCTTTTTTCCAGCAGACTTATGATTTATTAACAATAACAAATGCATCGACACAGATCTAATTTACAACAGTCATTAAGACACGGATATGTTGGGATTTGAATAAAAAATAGCGAGCGTTACGACAGCAAATTACTAAGCAAGAATGGTGAACCAAGTTAAATCCAGCTAGGCCAAGTGATAGGCAGTATCTTTCAAGCACTTCAGGATAAGGAATTTCGGAGAATTTAAACAAGAAAATTTCGCGAATAATTTCCTATCTCCCTGAGGCGTTATAAAACAGAATAGAGAGGCACGAACAGAAACAGCCAGTGCCGACGACGATAATTCGCGAGAATTATGTGGATGGTGCAAGGCACTCAATCTTCGAGTAATCACTGGTTGTAAATGCTTGAAGGAAATGCAGAAATTCCCCTTCAGCGATACGAGCTTGTCGCAAAGGAATCTTGTACTCGCTTTTATCGATTTGATACGCTCATATCCTATGGGCCGGGAAATCGTCAGAATATACTAATCGACGAGGCATCCTACTCTCTGCTTCACAGCGTATTAGAGGCATACGCTAATAATAGATGGTATGAAGTCTCGGAAAGGAGACAAAGAAATCACGCTAAGAATACATATTCTTCCTTACGAAATATAAAAAGTTTTAAAACTCCAGTCAAGATACTGTTAGAAATCCTTAAATGAGAAGAATAGAGTCCACACTTTTCTTTTCTATAAATATCATCATCACCAATTCAATGCGATAATTTGAATGCTAATTGAAGTTGAGCTTCAGCATCCATCAAATGGAAATTGACCATTGTATGCACTTCCATAGTTCCACGTTGGCTCCTGTGATACGAACCAAAAAAAAAAAAAAAGTGTAAAATATAATTGATATCCTGAACTACATACCTATATATTAAATAATTTCTCAGAGTACAGATATACTACGTCATGTGCAACCCAACGGTTGAAAACTTGATGCAGTTCCAGAAAGAAATGAAGTAGTGTGTTTTAAGTCATCACGAAGAGTTGAACCTTTTACTATGTTCGCAAGGAACGATTGTCTTCGTTCATGGGAACCCGTGCTTTTTCCCCTAGATCACTGTAGATCATCAACTGGCTCAGCGTGGCAGCGATACCAAGGCACGCGGTTCCATCGCTACATTTCAAAAGTTCACGACATTCTCGAAGCATTCCCGCGACGAGGGACCACAGATTCGGGGTCCGAGTGGTCGGTATCCGACAAATGTAACGTCCAGCTAAAAACGTAGTTTAGGGTTTCTTACCCATCCTCTGGCTTCTCTCTGGTCGCCACGAGTGTGCGTGTACAGTTGTGACGGGATTCCATTGGAGCCTCCTTCGCGGGCTGAACCATCTGTGATTCGCGTCCGAGTACAACGTGTTACACAAAAGCGTGCACGGGAACATTTTTACAAAATGCCGTCCCTACTATAAGCGTGGCTGTTACTCTGGCCGTTCAAAGAAATCTTGTAGGGCGTGATTTCATGGAAGTAAATTGGAGCAATTGCAGTGTCGAACAAGAAATGTGATTGATTGCTTCAGAAGATTCCAATTCATTGATGTATTGAATCGATGTAGGAGAACTTAGGTTTTTTCATGGATCCTTCATTAACCCTTAACTACATAGTCACGTGGAGTCTTGTGGACTCGTGCTGAATTATTTTTCCCAGTTTTTCCTTCTTTTCATTCTAACCTTGTTTTACAATATGTCGTGCCACGAAGATAACTTTCAGTGGTTTTGAACAAAACATGCAACAGAACCTATCTTTTCAAATATGTAATAAAGTCACCAATAACTCCAGTACCTATATGTAAAAAATTAATTTAGGTTTGACAATTTTAAATTATTAAATAGGAGCTATGTATGTCACAAAGGTGGGACGTCACCTGTTAATGGTTAAGTTCCCTGTAATGATGAATCTCAGGAATTGAATGTACTGTTACGATAGTATCCAATATTCTGCAAGCTACACTACACGATGCACATCTTTCATCCCTACTATTTGCTTCATACTTATAAATTACCACGAGACTTGATTATGTCAAGTGACATCTGTTAAAGCCATAGGAAAGAAGACAGAACATAATAGACCTGCTTAAGAAAATGTCCATCTTCGATTAGGGGAAAGTGGGGCAAAACCGGGTACGCGGATCAGACCGGGTACCCTGTTTTTCTAAGACAAGAGCTGCGATATGCAGCTAACGTATGGTGTTACATTCGGGTGGACCTCACGACGTAATGAGATCAATCGGAGAGCAAAGATCGTCGTGGTTTTTCATTTAGAGAAGTTTAAAAATTTCGAGTTGAAAAGTTCCAGTGTTGTGTTGGTGAATTGCCTTTTTTATACCACTTGGATTTAAAGAATCGATTACGCTAGGTACTGCATTGTATTCTGTAGCCTTTTCACAGTATTTTGCCGTTTCGGCCGGTTCTTTCTCGCATGTTGCCCCATACTTTCTATGTATGGCGTAAATGTATTATAGGAGCTGATTTCTAATCTTTAAAAAATCCAATAATAATCTTGATTATATGTATAGGCCAAATAGACGATCGCAATGATCATGCCTCGTCCGCTAACCAAGCGATCACTTAGCAACGAGGAGAACAAGGTAGCGCGAAAATCAACAAGCGAAAAGACATTGTAACTATTGCGTCTGATTGCTAGTTAAGGCGGCCCTCTCACCGGGTCTTGAATGTGTGCGGACGCTCACACAAGCTAAGTTAAGCGTGTACGTATACGCGTGCAGTAAAGAAACCGTAAATTACAACTTTCGTTCTGGACTCGGCCAGAAGGAAGTTTTTGCGGGTACAGTCACCTTCAGTAAACATCTGTGCAGGGTGGTCTGGTGCGTTTGAATGCAAATAAGGACTGTACGTTGAAATAATAATGAATTTATACTTCACGCTGGTGCTGCAGTTTAAAATTAGCGCCAGTACACCACTGGCGCCACCAACGGAGAAGCCTTGAAGCTTCATTCTGTCAGTTTTCGATTCATAAGTACAGTATTGTCTCCCTATAGTCGCGTGTGGCGGGACCGGGCGCGCGCCATTTGAGAGACGAGTAGTCTATTCGGCTTTCTTTGATTTCACGCTCAAGCGCTCAAGGCGGATGGGGCAGCGAGAACTGGATTTTTTGCTCGTCGCTCGGCGAAACCGATTTTCTCTTTGACATCTGATAGGGTAAAAAGACCAGTAGCTGGACAGAGCCCAGCAGATGGACAAATCGTTGGTTAATCGTTAATATTGAAAGAACTAGAGTTTTAATCTACATTATTGTTTTTTTATTATGTAGAAAAACGTTTCTGGTTTCATAAAACATTAACATATTTATCGAAAAAAAAATTTGTACGCGAAAAATGTATTTCTATATACGATTTCACGCCACCATGCGCAAGTCACTTCATGCGTTGACATCTGGCCACTTTAGGCTAGAGATAACCTCACTTTATTTGCGGCCTGGGACTATATCCTTTTGCATCGTTTTCTGGCAATGAAGACTCCATACGTTTTTAGTTTTGGTGAAATAAACTATATTTTAACAAAAAATAACTTAATCTAGGTAGCTACTATAGCTAATAAGTCTAGCCGCACACCCGTCCATGTGTTGGTTCGGAACGGTCCATCTGCTAGCCCTATTGTCCATCCACTGGTAATATAGGCTATGAGTAGAATTTTCATCATTTTATCCTTAAATACGTTAATTTTTTTACTTGCAGTTATTTTTTACTTTAAATTTGTACATTTTTACGTGCAAAGCTTTTGATTTATTTTTAATACAACAGATATTTCTAAGAAACACCTTGATGTAAACTTCGGAATCAGCTAAACTGTCCAGCTATTGGCCTTTTTACCCTACCCGATGTCGCGGCGCGGCGACTACAAACGAAGTAGTGGGGATAGCTTCGCGATTATAGAGAAGCCGAAAACGCGTGCCATTTAAGAGACAGTACTGTAATAAATTTATCTTTCTGTATCCAGCCACTTTCGTGGTAGACTGCGAAAGAGCCAGGGGGTGCCTCATTCATTAATTCCGGTCTCGCTCTTTTTCTTGGAAATACAAACATGGTAGGCATATAGTTTCCAGCAGCTCTCCTTTTCTCTCTATTAAAATTATGGGAAATATTATTTTTTTCTGCTATTTCAAAAGCTAATTGCTGTAGATTCGTTAAGGTAACTCCAAATAATCTTTCTTCTAAGATTAATATGTAATTCACTAATTCTTTTTCCTGGGACTCTGAGAAAACTATTTATTATCTTATTATTTATAGGAAAAATATTTCCTTTCAATAATGATGTGTTTCCTGATGACTTATATGCTCTTTCAGAAACTACAAACAAAGACCATCAGGAGACATCAACAGCCGAAACAATCCCAGTCATACAGGAAGTCCGGTCATCAACACCCGAAGACATAGAAATCTTACCATCAACGTCTAAAGACATGGAAATTTTATCATCGACGTCTAAAGATATGGAAATCTTACCATCAACGGCTAAGGGTGCTGAGTCGTCAACATTTACATTTTCTCCTAAAATAATCATGCCTATTCCCCAGGTACAGGAAAGAATAAAGAGAAGCAATAGGAAAAGAGGAAAAACGGCAATAATCACCTCGGAACAGTATAAAAATCAGCTCGAACAAGAAATTGCTGAAACCACAAAAAAGATGAAACAAGGAAAATCTTGTAAACTCAGGAGCGTAGTTAACCCTAGACAACAAAAACATGAAGAAAAAGATAAAGTAAAAATGCAATTATCTATGAAGGAACCTTGCATATTTTGTGACGAACTTTTCATTCATTCCAAGTCCAAGGAAAAGTGGATTCAATGCATTACTTGCCACGGGTGGGCTCACGAGATGTGCACAAGTGTTGAGGAGGGCGACGACACCTTTATTTGCGATTTTTGTTCACTAAATAAATTAAAATAAATTTATATACTAATTAATATTTGTTAAAATATCTTTCTTTATGGTTCTTAAAATAAAAGTTAAGGTTTTATAATTATATTATATTTTGTGCGTTATTTAATAAGTACCCGGTATTACCCACACCTATAGGGTAAAACCGGGTACTTGCATACTTCCGAGAAATCTTGTTTTCCTGTGAGCCAAATACTTTTTCAAGAAAGTATCCTCATTTTCTGATTCTTTAAGGTCAAATTAAGATTTCTAGCGGCGTCAAAAGTTTATTTTGCCATCAGACTTTTTGCTAGCAGGAAAAATACATTAGGCACCCGGTTTTGCCCCACTTTCCCCTACATAAACTCACCAACCAACACTTGACTCTTTACCACCGCCCTATTCATCTTCCCAAAGCTACCCAAAAGTGAAAATACCCCACTCATACCCGACCAATCGTCACCTAGTTTCCCGTCGTCTCATTCAGAAATCGTCGAGCAACGAGCAATTAAGAGCCATTAAAACCGGCCACGACCAAAGGGCCACAATTTACCGCAGATGCAGCTTGTCATCAATGGATCCGCAGCTTGCCCCCGCCCGAACCGTGTAAATCGTCGCCAAGAATGTCTGTGGCCAGGGCCCAGCAGAGTATACATGTCGCAGAACGGCGGCAGAAAAGAGGCAGAACAAGGATGTCAACGTCCTGGGCGAGGAAGAGGAGCAGCGCCATAGGTAGGACAGAATCCCCCCCTCCGGGGGCCCACGGAATGAAAAGCAGAAAGGGGGGGGGGCGGTTAGAGGGGGCCCATGCAGGAGCAAGAAGCGCAACAATGCGGCTGGGAAGCGCGGCGGGTCTCCGTCCGTGTCCGCGAAACCGATGGAAGGGGGACAGGCAGTACAGGTAATTATCTTAGTTCCAGGTTTAATAGACGCCCGGTATTTCGGATTGGCCCTAATGACGGCGTTTACTGAATTTATATCGCCCTGCCGCCGCTGAGCCTTCAAATTGCCCCGCGCTAAATTATCCGTCCTTCTCTGTCCTGAGCCCCGTCCTCGGTTCCTGGACCTTACCCACCCTCCTTCTGTTCCTCCCACCTCTCCACGCGTGCTGCTCCGCGGGTCGAAAGGGGCCACCTATCTTTCTTTCCCCGTGTCGTCCGCGGCATCACCGAGGCCTCCTTTCGCCTTGATGTATGTTCAATTATTTGTCCACGTGGTCGTGGTACGGCCGATCCCCCTCGGGAGGACTGGCCGCGAGACGCTTAGGCGACCACGGCGGACAGCGAAGCGAGAAGAGAGAGACATTTATTATGTTGGCTACGGGAGACGGTCTGTCTCCGCTGGAGGAATCTGAAAAAGGATCATCCGGCCCACGATAATATGCGTGCCGCCGCTAAGGGAACGGATATCCCTCGCCGCACGGCATGCGGCCGCGGAGTGGCAAATACACGGGGGAACAAAGGGTACCAGCGAAAGTCGCATGCAGAAGAAAACGGTCCCTCGCTCGATGTATGGACCGCAGGAACAATGTCGAAGAAACGGGCAGCGCAAGGAGACATCTGTTATTGGAATTTTAACAGCGTCACGGAGCGGTATCGCTGATCGCAGGCCAACCGACTGGGTGCGGGGGGTGCTTCTGAACTGTTGACTGAATTCGTGTAAGTATGTTGTATGTAGGGGAGACCAGGGCAGATTGCAACAAAAAAGTTTTCACAGTTTTTTCTCGAAAGTGTTTTCCTTAATCGGGAAATAATTTGCGTGACTTACTACGCACATATGTGGTGAACCTATTCAGTGTAAGTATGTGACAAAACTTCTGAGCTATAACCACCAAATGAATACGTAACGTTCGTTTGAGTCGCTAAAACCAACGGTGCTATTATCGTCAAGCAGCTCTCGCATGCTGTGGATTGCCAGGTTTGTCGCTCAGAAGATTTTACTTATGTTACAATTTATCCTGTACAAATGTGAATCTGGACGTAAATGCATTGGTAAATTCTTTTGCGAAGACTTGCTGGGTGTGGTAGGTGTTACATGGAGTTTTACATTTTACATACTTGATTGATTATTGGAAAGCTGTAAATGTTGACTATGGTCATTGAAAAGCCCTTCAGATGGGCTACAATCGTAGGTGATAAAAAATAAGTGGTTCTATTTAAAAAAAATTAAGTTGACCTTCAAATCTCCTAAGCATCATCCAGATAAACAATTCTGCCCATCACGTAACAAGCTCTTCCGAACCAAACAACTTTTGTCTCAAACATTTCATATTCGGGTGGCTTGTCTTACGTGGCTCACCCTGTAGATTCACCTTCCAGGCTTCTGCGTATTATGAGCCGAAAACTACCAGTATCTGTTATAAATGTCATTATTCATCCCCTACAGAAGCCACAAATTCACTCGACTCGGCCTGATAGGTGTTAATTTCGACTAGGTTCTCAACTTGCTCCAGAAGTCGAGCTCGGCAGAAAGCATCGCAGGGTTAAATAACGTTTACGCTGAACAGAAGTGTCCATCTCGCAAACCCATCTATTCACTGAAAATCGCGTGGAAATACGTGGCCCGTTCCCATTCGGGGCAATTTTCTCCTCCCTGTCGACGCATTAACCTCCCTATCTTACGAATCGAATCTATCCAGATCCCTGACTGGCTTAATGCTCGCGTCGTTCAATCTTCCCCCGACCGATAAACAGAAATCGCTAGCAACCCCCAAAAGGAACGACGGAAACTCCCAGCGAAGCCCGTTTCCCTCGTAGAATTGCAAAAATCGTGACGATACCTGAAGACCTGGGGGAAGACGATAAAGAACAATGCTCTCTTAACGTCTGCACAATAAAACAGGCAAGCCTGCGGCAATCTTACGGTTGCCACGGCGAAGAAGGAAAGCCAAGAGCAATGGCCCATTCGAGAGACGGTATTGCCGTCACCGGGAGCTGAATGGATAAGCATAAATTTCCCAGTCAACAATACAATCAGACGAATTGCCACTGGTGCACGTGGCAAACCTTCTGAATTTAGATTCCACGCTTTACTATAAAACTATACCGCGTCAGTGAGTGCAGACCGAATGAAGATAAGAATGTTAGACGACAATCTGTCGATCGAAGCTTTTATTGTGACTTCAATGATTTAATTAATGAAAAACGATAGTCTCATTTATTTACTCATGATTACTGTGATGAAGGCAAGTCGTCTTTAAAAATTGGAATACCTATGTTGTGTTTGTCAATTGAACATTAATCGCACTGATCAAGTAGAAATAAAGCAATGTCACCTTAGTTTGAAAGTTTCTTCTGAAAAATATGAATTTTCACTAGGGTGGTTCATGATTTCTGAAACATCAGGAAAAAATAAAACTCATTTGTTACGCATAGTGAAATGTACATAGTTCAGGTGCTAAGAGCTTCCATTTCAAATTTTGACTATTTTTTACCGTTAACTTTAATATTACACCGCTAATGGGGTGGCATTTATTTTTATAAGAAAATGCATCATCTACGACATGGCAAACACTTAAAAAATCAAGGTCTCGGTAGTTTCAAGACGCTTTAAAAAATATTTCGCGCAAGACAAACTGTGCGCCTCCGTGTGAAGTTGTCTCCTTCGTCCCCTTTTATTCCTCCGCATCACACCTCGCTATCTCCCGAATTAAATTTACCGGAAACACTATTTGGCTACGTCGTTTCATCGCTGCCGAGGCGATAAAGACAGAGTCGCGAAAGAACGAAGGAAAGCTAGGGGAAGCCCGGGCAAAGCGAATACCCTGGGCAAAGCGGATAGTCTTTTTTTTTGCTTTCCTATAAAAGATGGCCCCACGAATTTTTCCTGATCTAGAAAGCGACCGGTTGTAGACGTCATGGCAATGCAATAAAGTATATAATTGCTGTTGTGCGTCGTTTGTGAAGAAAAAACGAAAATTGTGCGTTTTCTTACACATTTCGCTCAGGTAGGTACGTGGTTTGATTATTAATAGTTATCGGTATTTACCACAGTAATTTTTTTTTATAAGGACTCTGTGTTCTTAAGATTCTATTAGAGGTTAACATTTTTAATTTGTTGTTCATATTTTTACCAAACATTCCATGTTTCCACGAAGTGGGGTCTTTGGGCAAAGCGGATGGGGGTAAAGCGGATCGTCAATCCTCTTTGCCCTGCTAACCTCGGTCATATTATTATTGCCGTTTTATTTTATTCTAGCATGGTTTTCCAGTACAAACGTAAAACAGATCAAGCGAAATGGACGGAGAGCAATCTGAAATGCGCCATGAATGCAGTCAATGAGAAAAAAGAGTCTATTAGGTCTGCAGCCGAAAAATACTTGATTCCGTACACAACATTACAACGGCATTTGAAGTCAGGAAGTTGTAAAAAAAAATTGGGAAGGTTTACTACTGTTTTTACCGAAGAACAAGAAAATGAGTTATGTAATTACTTGAAAGAGTTAGATAATCTATTTTTCGGCTTAACTCGTGCTGATTTCCTGCAACTTGCTTATGATTTTGCATTAAAAAATAATATTGAGAACCCTTTCAAGAACGATAAAGCTGGTGAAGATTGGTTTGCCGGTTTTAAGCGAAGACAGCCTGATATTGTACTGCGATCACCTGAACCCACTTCCATCGCTAGAGCAAGAGGCTTTAACAGACCACAGGTGGAGCGGTTTTATTTACTTTTGTGGGAACAGATCGAGAAATTTAATTTTGATGCTACAACGATTTTTAATATGGATGAGACTGGCGGAAGAACAACGACTTCTAAGCCACCAAAGATTTTGAGTACGAAAGGAAAAAAACAAGTTGGAGTTATTAGCAGTGCTGAAAGAGGTCAACTTACAACTGTCATATGCTGTTGCAATGCTGCTGGCACATATGTTCCGCCATTTTTCATTTTTGCGCGAAAACGGATGCAAGATCGGCTTTTAGATGGTGCCCCTCCAAGTTCCCGAACCTCCGTGAGTGATAATGGTTGGATAAACGGACAAGTGTTCTTGTTGTGGCTTCGGTATTTTGTTGAAATGGTTCGTCCAAACGAAAACCGAAAAGTTTTGCTACTACTGGACAACCACGAATCCCACAAATATTATCCAGCCTTAGAATTTGCAGTGAAAAATCACGTTGTGTTCGTATCGTTTGCTCCACATACCACAAACAAAATGCAGCCGTTAGATGTTGCTGTTTATGGACCAATAAAAAAGTACTTTGAACAAGAGATAAACACTTTTCAAAAAAGTCACCCAGGGAGAATTATCAACCAGTATGATATCGCAAAATTTTTCGGAGAAGCCTACAGCAAAGGTGCCTTTGTACAAAATGCTATTCAAGGATTTAAAAAACCAGGACTTTGGCCCTACAATCCACATATATTTGG
Organism: Andrena dorsata; assembly: GCA_929108735.1. Lineage (NCBI taxonomy): Eukaryota > Metazoa > Arthropoda > Insecta > Hymenoptera > Andrenidae > Andrena > Andrena dorsata. Next base: position 2,651,137 of record OV815489.1, on the reverse strand, counting down.
CGATGAAAAGTATGCTCCATCATCCATAACAGACCGTCCATTGGAAGAAAATGCTTCAGAAAATATATCACCACTACACGACAGTATTCCATTACCTCGTGATAATATCACACCACTTCGCGACATTATACCACCGTCACACGACAATACTGCACTACAATACAGCGTTGTAGAGACAGCAAATCATGACATGACTATTAAGAGCTTATCACCATTTCAAGTAAGACCAATACCCATTATGGCTGCACCAAAAACACCTCGCAAAAATAAAAGACAAAGGGCAGAAGTATTGACATCCAGTTCCATTAGAATTCAGCAAGCTTCTAAGTTTCACAAAGTTGATAACAAGAAAACGAAAATAGCCAAAATAGCTGGCCCAACCTGTAGCCGTCGAGGAAAAAAAAACGACAAAAAAAGACAATATCAAAAATATCGAAAATATCCGATATTTCTGCTTGGTGTGTTTTGAGGCATACTCCGACCCCCCATCCGAAGACTGGATCCAGTGCAGCCAATGTACCAGATGGGCCCATGAATGCTGCACTACATATCAAGGATCTGGCAGTTACTTCTGTGACGAATGCCAAGATTGAGTTTTGCGTTATTTAATAGCAACCGCTTTGCCCGACCCCCTGATCCGCTTTGCCCGGGCTTCCCCTACTACCGAGACGAGGTCGTAGATGCCGCAGACGAGGAAAGGGACGATAAGGGACACTCCATAGTTAACGTGTGCACGCTGAGGGACGTTAAGGCCGTGTGGAAAAAACGAAAGGCAATGGCCCATTCGAAACGATATTGCCGTCATCACGGTTTGAATGGTTATGTATAAATTTCCCAGTCAGCAGTCGTGGGATACTTGGAGAGAGGTCTCCCATGCAAAGCAGATATTTGAAATTCCACACCTGTATTTCGATTTCGAATCATCCCAGGAACGACGCGGAGGGTGCCTGACAGGGATGGTTGTAGGCGCAACAGTGATCAATGATCTACCGCCTTATGTGTCAGTTTTCTCCATTCTTGGGCATGCTGTATGTTTCTAAAACGTTGCACGGAAGTTTGAGTATGGATCTCAAGGTAAATAATTAAATTATGTTCGGTTTCAAATTAATGTGTAAGGTGGGATTACAGACACTTGTTTACTTTATTCATGTTTACCTTATTCAAATTTCTTGAATACCGAATCTTTCATAAATTTCCAATCCGATTTCTTTCCTTCAATGCGCGGACACAAAATAAAGTATCGATTTGAAAAATTACAGCAAAGAGGTATTTGGCTCTCTAAAGGACTAAAGAGGAATAAATCCAGTCCAAAACCATCTCAGACTACACACGAAGCCATACTTGCTACTGATCGTATGATTCTGTCTAAATACTTGGATAAGAACTAATACATATAGTGACGATATTGTAGATACGGAACACATTTACCTACAGATAACGTTGACACATTAAAACATTCTTTTAACCCCTTCACGACTTTCACATTTTTCGACAAGAATGACTGTACCCTTAAGAGGGTACCTACTCCATTGATGAGGTATATCCTCCCCCAAGTTCCAAAATATGAGGTCTTAGATTCTTTTCATAAAGAAAAAGAGACTTCATTAACTTCAATTTAGCTCCGGTTCGAAATTACAAATTTTGTGAACATGCTCGAATTTGATTTTAATCGATTGGAAGCCCCGTTTTTGAGTTATCCCTGGAAAACAAAATAAACTTTTTTAAAAAGTCTCTGTAATGATCTATCTATAGCGTCATATATAATGCATATTTTCTACTAAAGAAACATGTTTTTTTAAAGTTTGTGATGTTAATAAACTTCATGCCAAAGAACAAGTCACGGTTTCAATTTGTTTCTTCGTACCGTCAAGGACCCAGTTCCTGATCAGAACCCAATTCCTGATCAGTTTAGTATATAAATAATAAATAATAAGTTTATCACGATACAAATTTATTCTAAAAAATGACTAAATAATTATGAAGTATTTTTAAATTTATACGCAAACATTTGACAGCTCATAGTAACATGTTTTAGGTTGATCAGAAACTGCTCCCATTGCATCTTAAGTGATCAGGTACTGGGTCCTTGACGGTAATTAAATGAAACAGAAATGCTTCATTCTAGACAGCAACTACTGCCTAGTATCATTAATAAAAAATCAAACCTACAATCAAAAGCGTAGACATTCTTCATTCCTTAATGAAGCTCCATTTCCACAAAACATCCCCCTGAAACAAACACTCAAACGAAGCCACCGTTCGCGTCCTTATCCCAACCAGTGACACGGAACAGCAAAATAAATCAAACTCTAACCAATCCAACGCCTTATTCCAAGTCACCAGCCATCCATTCGCGGGATCGCAACCTTACAATGCACCCTGCGAGGGACGTTACCCCGTGCCGCAGAAAAACCGCTAAGCATGTCGTGACTGTATCCGAGGAAGGGATCGCGGGACAAAGGGTCGGCCGAAGGATCTCCGCCGAGAGGAATCCTGTGAATGGGAGGCACCGTGTCAAGGGTGAGAGAACGGGTCGGCCACGGTGCGCCGTGGCCGTGAGTCGGCGATCAGCTGCAGGAAGCTGGCAGAGCCGGCGGACGGCCGTCACGAGCATCCTAAGGGAACGATGATCGTGTGTAAATCCTCGTGGCGGCGATGGCGGACGGCTCCCCCGCCACCTTCGCGGCAGGGACGAGGATCTAGTAATTAACGAAGCTGTTGTGATCGCAATCTGGCGCACGAGCCGCCTCGGGCGGAAGCTTCGTCGCGAGGAACGAGCGAGCGAGAGAGGCTGGCCGCCGCATGCCACGAATATTAATGTGGCGTCCCTCATTGTCTCCGAGTTCTCCAGGCCCTAGCTGGTCTATATCCTTTTCCACGATCATCCTGGCACCGACCACTCTCCTCTCCACCCGCCCTCATCACCCTCGCCCCTTCGCGTACAATAACGATCTCGCGTTTCTTTTTTTTTTTTTTTTTTTTTTTTGGAATCTCTACTAGGCCGCTTATTAACGGCTTCAATTCTTCCTCCGCGAAAGTGGCATCGGAATTAAGGTGTCCCCCGGTCGCTTTTCAATTGCGACTCGATTCACAGTTGACGCATTGTGCATTCGATCGAAAGGAGGATCATTGAGGAGCCGGTTGACCCATTTTTCACGGATCGTTTCGCGTTTTTGTTTCGGGCCTCCGTGGCGAATCGTGTCGGCCAGCCTTCCGTTGCGATACACCGTCGCTGCTCCAATTCGGTTCGTGAAATGTGAAGTGACGGAGAAACGAAGGGATTTAATGGTTAAATCGGCCACTCGGTAGGTACTTGTTAAGGAGCACAACGACGGCAATGATTTAGTTCGAGGCACCGAATTTCGCGGTCCTCGGTATTTTTGACTGACTGGAACGGTTCAGGTGCTGAATTTCTGACGATGGTAAACGATCTCTGGATTGGAATCTTGATCGCTACTTTCATTTATTTAACATAAATGAAGCAGTACCAACAGCGATTTATGCATCACTGCACTATACAGAAAATAAAAACCTACATACATCTACAGTACTCAGGCAATAGCGCCACTTATTTTACATAGAAAGCATCTACGACGCTTCCAATGAAAATTTACTTTATCAAAAACACACGCACACATAGATCTGTCTAAAATAACGGAACAGATGCCACGGAATTAATGGTTCACAGAGCGCACCAGCATGCTGTAAAGTGGTACCTCACAGTTCACTTGACACGTATAACGCGTTCAAAGGAGAAGACCAGCTTCCCGAATATTAATGCGACATTTGCCATTGTTAACGAGTCCTTGGCTCTGGTACCTCGACGTTGACGCATATCTTGCGCGATCTAGACAATGGCCTGCCCCCTGCACTCGTCATTACCTCTTTCCACCGGCACAACAAATGCGCAGTATAATCGCGCAACAAACGCCTGCCATCAGTTATCCAAACTCCGAGAAGAATCCTCCCTGCGGATATTCTGTTGACAAGCCAGAATCTCCAAGGGATCCCATGGTACCGCGAAGAAGCGAGCCCGCGTTGCCGGCGCGTGATGAAATTTTCGCGTGAAGATTAAGCAGATTCCAAAGTACGTGACGTAACGGCGTGGCCCGAAAATCCACTTACTTCGCCAGCGGCTTTAGTTAACTCCCGGGAACAATAAATACACAACCGACGGGAACCGGAGATTTCTCCATTATCTCGGGACACCCTGTACCTACCACATCGTTGCCAGAATCTCTCTACCTACGCCCTGGGTACACCGAAAGGACAGGTTGCCCTCCGCCGCGCAGGGCGGAGGGGCGTAAGGGCTGGATCGAACAGGTGTTGTTTCGACGCAGAAAAAAGGCTTGTGGAGCGGCGCAAAAAGCGGGCGCACGGCCGAGGGGAATTGTCTCCGACGGTCAACAGTCGGAGGAGGGACGTGTGTCGTTAGTTACTAACGGACGTCCTTTAGAATCATCGTGATCCTACGTAGGACGCGCCGAGACGCTGTGAGTGCACATACTTCAGAGGCTGGGGCACGTCTATCCAAAGCGTTCGTTGGATTAACAAGTTCCCGTGGACCATTCCGACCCCTTGAACCCTTCTTCGTTTACTGTGTACACAGACGTAATGATGTACTGGCCTTTGACTGCTGATTCCAACCACCGCGCTTGGGAGACGTCTTTCAGGCTCGCTAATAAAGAGACGGTGCATCAGTGCACGCGATTTTCACCGAATTTTGGCCACGCTTGCAACAGGATTCTCTGCTGTTCCGGTTCAAGACAGTTTTCAGGAGAACGAAGTATGTATGTATTTAATTTAGAAGACAGTTTTTGGGACAATTGTAATTTGTATGCATTCATTTGATATACTTCGATGCGTGGGTAATATAAAAAAAAATGATGATATTACATCGGTTTGATTCTATGATTATTTTGTAGTATTATGGTATTAATGGTAGCTATTTTAAGCTACTAAATACAATTGTAAAGTAACTCTTTAGTAGATATACTGAGAACTTGGACTTCAAATTAGCTCACAATTAGAATCACAATTATTTCTCATTTAAAAGAATGAGTAGCTTCCTTAAAACAAGAGAAAAATTAAAAATACAGCTCAAAGTAATGGAGAATTGACTACAATCAGTCACAAACTTATCTATATCTTATCTATAACTTATCTATCCACAACCAAACAATTCAAACCCATTACTATTACACAAAACCAAAGAGCTCAAAGTAATTTAAACGTACTTGTACGCGTTACTTAGGTATAACAATCTATTTAATATTACGACACTAAAAACCAAGCTGTCAATTCAAAGACTCTCAAAAACCGTCAAATGAGGTAACTTTGACCACAGAAGCTTTTAAAACCAATTCCTCCAGCATCTGTTGTATAAGAGATATTATTCACAGACAAGCTGCATCTTGAAATAGGCAATTAAAGCTATCCAAGGCACATTGTCTGAGAATAATACGTCTTATACAATAGATGCAAGGGGAATTTGTTTTAAAATCTAATTAAAACTTACCCCATTTGACGGTACTCATCCAGTCCAACTATGTTGCCACTATATCTCTTCTAATTCTACACGTAGCATTCGGAGCCTCAACCACCCACCAAAATGTGCCAGTGAAATTTCAAAGGGGGTGGGCCAGATGCCGTGGTTCATCCAATATTCAGGATAGATAGGCTGACGAATGCAAAGAACGAGCATGTCGAGCACAGGCCGTCAGAGTCAGGGAACTAGGTGAGAGGACTTCTGGGATTAAGCCATTTTTCCGGTACGTGACTCCGTGGCCGGATCGGGAAAGAAGTTTCGAGGGAGGGTAGTTTCCGCAGGATGTCCAACATATTTCCTAGAGGATGTCCTCGCCTCCTTACTCGATTACAATAAATTTCACGAGGACATTATTTCCACCTTGATAACGCGACGCTCGCTGGCCGAGTTGTACGTAAATTTTAACGGGAGTTCTCTAAGATTCACCGTAAAACTACCCCGATGCAATTCACTATGAAATTCTTAATTCTGCACCGTCGAGACTAATAACATTAGGAGAGGGGCTAGCATCCGTTAGGCCTGTACATAATTCAGGGAATATTACAGTGTTCAGAACTGTGAGAATACTAATATACGACGGTAAAGGAGTGCAAATAATTATTCTGATATTTTAAAGAGGCTATTGTTCCAGATATTATAATGCCAGTGTTATGTCTACTCTCTTCAAAAGGCACTTCAAGTACGCAAGCTTTGAGGTTGATTCTCCTCGCGTTTTCTGTTAGCACCCAATGAAAGAAATTCGCCCGAGTACTTATAACTGGTGCTCCGGATAATCATAATCCTTCAGACGGGTTTAATTGGGCTCTCGAACGTGTCTGAAGGATCATATTCCTGCAACCGGAGAATAATTATTATGCTTTAGATAATATTTCTGTCAAAAGAATATCCGGAGGTCAATGAAGCTGAATCCTGAATATTGCATTTTGTAACGCCTTGTCTGCCCTGCAGATATACTTGACCCCGACATGGTATTCGCGATTGGATGTAATTAGAGTATGTTTCCACAGCAAAGTGTGAAATGAAAGTTATAGATACACTGGTATCATTAAACCATGTAAAAAGCCAAGTATTCACGATTCATAGAATTAAATGAATTCTGAACTTTTCAATCACTTCGCTATAATATGTACTCTCTAGTTAAAAGTTCTCTATTTAATATGTGCGTCAGTCGGCAAAATATCTGCAATTAACTGACCTGCGAGAGCACAGCAGTGCAAGGGGTTAAGTAGGTATCTTTAGCCAGCACTCCACATAATCATAATCCTTCAAACGGCATCCAAGGCACGGGACAGGGACCATTCTTTCTCTTTCTTCCGACACTGTTGCTTTCCTTAACGGAAAGGGGGAAGAAGAAGCAGCAAATCAAAGGAAAAAGTCGTTCGTTTTCCTCGTTACGCGCGCACGGAAAACCAGACCGCTGGATGTTGCGTTCACGTTTCTTTTCTGGCTGTGCCGAGAGTGCGGAACGGGGAAGAAGTGGACAAGTAACTGGTAATAACGTCCAGACAGCATAATAATTCTTGCAGTAACTGGCGACACAGGCAATAGCCGAGCGAAAAGAATCTCGTGTTAGACGAGGCCGAGACAGAAGAGAAAAGGAAAAGGGGGCCACAGCTGGTACGAAGAAACGTCGCGGGACAGCAATGCAAACAATGCCCCTTCGCGGTTTTTCTTGCCTGCGTCGCGGGACCAAAGCGTCGCTTTTTTCGACGTCGGCCGCGATAAAGCGCGCGGATACATAGCGCCGAAGGACATTTTTAAATGGCGCTCGCCTTCCACTCTTCCTTTTGGGCTGAATGCTTTTTAGTTAGGTAATTGCACGTGAATTCATCAGATTGGTTGCAGTCATATACATACGAGGGTGGATATGATTGCATGGGCAAACATGAATGGATGTGAAGCGGTGGAGTTTGAGTGTGATCTGTTTTGTGAAATTAATAGAAAGTATTTGGTTCATTCAGAGGTGAAAAATAGAATTGGAGTTTGATAAGTTTGCTTCTGTATTAAGTGGGGTGCATAAATAATTAACTGATAGATGATGATGGTGATAGAAATATGATTATTAAACTCGAAGTTTAAAACTAAGAGAAAAATTATCAGTCTTTAATTTTGGAATAAAAATCCTACTTTGAGAAAAAAGCTTCAGCTTATAAATACACAAATATGATAAAAGAGAAGCAAAAGCAGTAACCATGAATTCATACATTTCTGTATTTTTACTTTAATCAGGTTTCAAAATTTGCACCACCTTCGTCGATGTAACCAAGTAAACAGTTTAATGTTTTACTAGTAAAACTTTTCCAGCTAATGCGAATAACTGCGAATTACAGAGCAGAAGTTTCTCGTTTTATCCCACTGCAAAATTCCCCGACATTCCTGATTGCAAACGTAATATTTCTTGACATATTTTTGTTCCCTTTTTTGTGCAACATATGCGCGTGGCTTGCCCACGTAAACATGGCAAACGCTTCGGCGAAGCGTCATATTAACTACTGTCTAGTTTAATTAAGGCTCCAGCAGAATTACACGCGATAATACAGAAGCCTGCAGTGTTTGCCTCTGAGACCGCCTCAGGTAAAGCAAGTTCTCGTATTTCGTAGGTATCATAGCTGGGGTAGTTGATGGGTTAAAATTTAGTCTAAGCAAACAGAAATAAAAATAAGCTACAAGGCTACCGAAACAGTCATTACCCAGTATCTAACAAGCTGTTTGTAATTTTGCAACAAATAACACAGAGATGAGAGAACTATGAAACTCGACAAAATATAACTAACGTATCTAAGTCATCTATTACACAACATTTCTAAATCAATCAACCACGTAAAAATATTCATCAATCCTCACAAAAATTCGGTACAGACTAGTTTTTCGGATCAACGTTAAAGTTGTTAAAAAAATAAGATACTTAGAGAAACATTGGTAGGTTTATGTTACACTAGCTTTACTACTCGGCTTCGCCCGAAATTTAGATTCTGATTTTATAAAATAAATGTTATTTTTTTTTTTTTCGTGAAAATAGTTACATTCATCTGGATTGGTCAGGTATAATGAGTTGAGGCACATTTCGTGATCCCAGAGTTTATCGTTCGAAAATTTTTGGGCCACAAACACACAAACATATAGAAGCTTTTTGCTTTATACATATATTAAGAAGAAGATTTTGTCATATAATATAAAAATTAACATTTTTACATTTGCTTTAAGTATCCTATTATAACATTGCATCTTTTTTGATTGTGGGAGTGTTAAAATGCATAAAGTTTTTTTCCTTTTTCTTCTTTAATACATGCTAATTAACTACCAATGCTCCTCCAGTTTACGGCACCTTTGACACTGAAACTTAAAACCTCCATACCCCCTACAGCACATTTTGTTGCAGAAATGTTGCAGAAAAGTTGCAGTACATTACAATGTTGCCGTTTGGTTGCGAGTGCATTGCAATATTACTACAAAATTGCGGAAACATTGCCGTGCAATATTTCAATGGCCACATTTATGCAATGTTACAGAAATATTGCGCACACATCGCCGTGTAATATTGCTATGCAAACATTTGTGCAATATTTTGGGAATATTGCGCACACATTGCCGTGAAATATTGCGTATATATTGAGATACAAACCATGTGAAACGTTTCAGCAATTAATCCGCAATAAATCCGGAATTTCGCGGAGCGATCCCGAATTGTCGACACGCAGAATACAGTCTAAGGTTCCACAGGTTACCACGGAGGGAACATATGCGAACGTGGACATTATCTGACATAAATAATTAATACGATTATTTATTGAACATTATAGAGTTTAAACAAACTCATAAACAATATTCAGCAACAAAAGAGATTTGTATAAAAGTGTTACACGTGCCAATTACTGTCAGTGTCTCTACCATTGCCGTTTAATTCATTATAGCTATTTAAAACGTTCCGAATTGTCGAGGGAAAATAGCGTAGTCTGGATTTATTGCGGTTTAATTGCTGAAATCTTGCTCATATCTTGCGAGCGCTCGAAATAAGATTTCAGCAATTAAACCGCAATAAATCCGGACTTAGATGTTTTCCCTCGACAATTCGGAACGTTTTAAATAGATATAATGAATTAAACGGCAATGGTAGAGACACTGACAGTAATTGGCACGTGTAACACTTTTATACAAAAATCTTTTGTTGCTGAATATTGTTTATGAATTTGTTTAAACCAGATGTGTTAATTAAGTAATTGTTTTAATTACTTATATCACATATGTGGACAAATAGAATCCAGTGTTACATTTCACAGACAACATCCGGAGGAATATATGTGAACACGGACAATATGTGATACAAGTAATTAATACAATTAGTTAATGAGAACTATAAAGTTTAAGCATACTGTTAAACTGTATCCAGCAATAAATGATATTTGTAAAGAAGTCTGAGCTGTGAAATGTAAATCCACAAACACTAAAGACTAGAAAATAAAAAAAAAATAAAATAAATTATGTTAAACGATTGTATTAAAAATGCGCTAAAAACTAAAAAACATTATTTTCTTGTACTGCGCAGGATATTTCATAACAGAATATGAATTAACTCGTCGGAATGAATTTGTTGTGAAATATCGGGCTCCACGATTAGGGCGATGTAATGGGGTTTGTTAAAATGAATCTTCGTTTTTTGAATAATTTGAGTTTAACGTGTTGCACGGTAGGAATATAAGTTCGAATGCGTAAGCAATATTCTTAATCAACAGTTGTAGCTGCAGTGGTAAAGTGTTCGTTTACGGTGCTACAGGTCGCGGGTTCGAATCTCCCTGGGGTAAAAGAAATTTTCTATTTATAAAAAATACATTCACGTTGTTCTTCTATGATTCTGTACACATTCATGTCGTTCGTCGCCCTTACAGCAGTCAGTTTCGGTGTATAATATGATGTATGTTATACAAAGTACCATTATTTTTATTTTTGGCCCTACTGCCCGAAACGTTGCGCTACCATTGCCTTAAAATCTCAGAAATGTTGCGCTACCATTGCTGTAAAATCCCGAAACAATGTTGCAGAAATATATCCTGCAATGTTGCACAGGGCGGACATAGCAATTTACTTGTAACTTTTCCGCAACATTCCGTGCAACATTCTAAGGATTAAACCGCAACGCAACTGAGACATTTCTGCAACAAATGAGCTGTAGGGGACGTGACTTTATCTCCTTAAGGTCCCCAAACTGCAACATCACAATTTTAATATTGCGTACGAAAAGGACAGAAAGTAATCTAACATGATCAGCCTTAAAACAGCATCCATAAAAATTCAAAACATTAAGAAACACATTTTGGAAAATGCCTGTTTATCATGGGTGGAATCAATGAACTTCGGGGCGGAATCAATCAACCCCGACATCGTTCAAAGTGTGAATTATAAAAAGACACTTCGGAACATTCTCGATAAGTTCATCCCGTTACGATGCGAATAAAAAATCCACAAATTACCCAGGCGAGTAGTGCCACGAACGGAAAACGAGGGAAAAAATTCGTGGCTAAGTAACGCGATAGGCGAGACGGCCGAATAAAAGTTGAAGAACTTCCGCGGGACAAACTCGCGTCTGGCCCAGCCAAAAACGTTCTTACTTATATCACGGCAATCGAGGGAAGTGAAGTAATTTCTCCGCCGCCTCGAGAGCACTTCCTGTGTAGGATTTCTTTCGACGGAGACGAGCTCCAGCCAGTCGGCCCCGTAATTGCATTTCCACAGAATCAGCGGCTCCTGGGGGGCTCACGTTATTATCACCGTGGATTTCCTCACCGTCCGGTAATCGACGCGGGGGAAACCCTCGATTCAGCCTTCAAGTTTACCTAAATTAAGCCAATTGTTGAATGGATCCCATTACACCACCGACCCGCGAGAAATCCGCCTCGGAAAAGCGTCGTGATTGTTTCCAACGATCCACGAGAAGACGAAATACCAGCCAAGTAATCTTATTTCCGTGGCAAGATTGTCGCGGACAATACGAGTAATTAGAAATAGCAACGTGACACTCGGGCAAGCTGTATGGAAAATCGTTTCTGGGAAAATCAGAGTTTAAGAAATGATGCTTTTGTGAAATAAGGAGGAACTTTTGAGAACTGCCCAAAAATTAACGGGTCGTATTTTTTGGTAAATTGGATGGAGTTTGTTAGCTACAGACAAGTGGAAGTTTTTTTTTAAATACGACAATTTGTAGCTACTTAGAAGATTTTGTTTTAATATGTAATGTTATCAATGTTGAATGCCGAATTCTAATACAATTTGTATTAATTATTCAGAATGAACGAAAGCTACTTTAAATAATATAAATTACTTTGACTTTGATAATTGAGAATCGCAAGTGTGGTGCCCTTTTTCAGCACATCACAATCGTTAGATGAAATTGTGGTAATTATTCAGTTAAGAATCAAGATGCAACTCCTATCAACTATATTTTGCCTGTTTTGCGGATACCATAATTCACTTGCGCCAAATATTAGCTTCCACGGTTATTAAAAAAAGGAATGCAAAATCATTGCAGTCATCTAAAAGACTCACGTCCTACAAAAACACGCTTAAGTTCCGCAAATATTTACCGAGCTTCCAGTATTTTCTCGAGGAGAAACAATGTAAACAACGAGATACTTCAAGTGTGTGGGCATCGAAGATTACAACATGTGGTTAAATTTCTACCTACTAATCTTCTGAACATTATCCTAAAAGAAACAAGATACACATATGTAGAAACAACCACCTGCTTTAAAGAAAAAGAAAAATAAGAAACCTATCATAAAAATATCCTTACACAAATTAAACCCTTCAGGAATTTACCTCAACGTGAACTCCATCGAATACCATGAACTACCAGTTTACTTCTGAAATCGTTGTTGCACACTATATCTAGGTCACGAACACCTCGCCAGATGCATTTTCCACAAAGTGCACCAACGTACAACCAGATTTCCCTTCCCATCGAAATAATTTTTATCGAAAGGGCAAGGGTGCCAGAGACGAGGAAGACGTACGACACTGAAAGCGTCACGAGGTTTCACGAGGAAACTCTCGGATGCATCTTGGCAGGGTCACCAGGGGTCACGTCCCAGCCTTGCTCGTCCGCTTTTGGTCCCCATTTGTCACGGTGACGTTTTGCAAGCTCGCCCCTCGTGTCCAGCGCGCTACGTGCGAGGTAATCGCGCGAGAAGATGTAAAACGCATTCGTCAAGCTCCGAGGACTTCCGTGTGAAATCCTTCGACAGAAACTACCACCGCTATCAGGCCCGCTCGCGGTAAAAATAGCGGGCACTGGTGGTGTCCTGGCTGATAAATAGGACCTGTGGATCGACCAGCTCTGGGCTGATGTCGAATGAAGATAGTGTGTCGCGAAACCAAGGGGAAACTTTGTTATGGAAGTTTATGAGCGATGCTTTAGTCGATTGGTGACGTGTGTGCATAATTTACTTTTTCTAGAAATAAACAGGTGGCGAAGAAGAGTATTGGGATTGGTAGCATGTGGAATTATGAAAATTACTTTTATAGCTGTATTTTATTGGTGGATATCTGGAGAATTGTTAGGAATTTAAATATCCTTCATTGAGTTTGGAGGGAGATGAATAACATCTAGCCTTAAATTTTTCTTTGTATAAATATAGGTACTTTCTAATGGTGGAGGAATATTAATTTATTTGTTCAGTTATGTTGGACTGAGTGTATATTGATCTGATAAAAGGCACCACATTTGTAAAATTACTAGTTAAATCCATTAACTAGATTCTAGAAGACTAAAATATTCATTGTGCGCGTCATTTCCAGAACTTATCGTAATATATCCAACAAGCTTCAATCTTGAAATGACCTACATTCTCTAAGAATATCTCTACGATAATAAATTATCTCCTACTAAATTAAATTTCTCTATCCCAAGAGTAATGAAATCGAGATGTAGGTATCTAAAGATAGAATATCTATTCTACTTTTCAGAAGCCATACCAAAAATTTCACAAGCATGAAAACGTTACAAAAATGAGCATCCATTGAGCTCCCACAAACACAAACAATCCACTTCCACTAACAATACCCATAAAACAAAGAAATATTATCATCTCGAAATACACAGAAACCGAAACAAAGAGTGCCTAAAACACTCTAACAGCAGGGCTCATCGAATAGATTGAGTAATCATGAAAAATGCTGACCCAAGCCAGATGTCCCAAGATTCTTAGCCCTGGGACTGGTGGGCCACCAGGACATTTATTCGGCGAGGGGTTCGATCGAGGGGGGGGGGGGCAGTGATTTTGGTGAAAGAGACAAGCCAAGTACGTGCAGGAATGCCCGGTTACCTCGTCAGAGGCACCGACTGTCTGTACATCACTCGGCCCGTGATTCAGGGCAGCACTTAGTCCTCTCTTATTGCCGTTTCAGCCGGCGCCATTAGCCTTTTACCGTCGGATAGGCATCTTGTAATTTCTTGTATTCCTAAAGAGCCGATCATCACCCCCACGCCACCCCGTGCCACGTACCAATCGGACATTGAAGAACGGCTTGGACATGGCCCTCGATGTTCTTCTGTCTCGCCAAACACACGGGGCTCCGAACAGCCCGGTGCACGAGCACAGAGGGACGTCGGGGAAAAAACATCAGCGATCTTGGTCCCCTAACTTGACAGGATGGGCAGACATCTATCTCTGACGCTGTTTAATTTCCCAGTGTCTGCGATGCACGTAGACTATGGAAGCCCAAGGGGTTGTGCAGAATAATCGAGGAACTGCATTCCTCAAAATGCCAAAATTAATGAGAACCTAGAAAGCTAGAAGCTTTTAAGTACAGTTGAGTCTAGAATACAGAGACTCTGGCCGCTTACTTGCGGCGTTTCAGCTTCTTATGTGTAATAATCCCTGCACGGGGCAGCGACCCATATATCGATCGGCAATCCGCGTCAGCCGTAATTAGCTTCGTATCTAGTTATATCCGTGTGATCGCGTTCATTCGTAATTATTTTGATAGAAACGGAGGTCGACGTTAATTCGTCTGTACAGACACAGGCCCGTTTACACGCGCTTAATGCCGGCAGATTCAGATTACCCTTTGCCCTAAATATGCGGCGTGAATAGGGCTCAAAGGGTACAGCGAGCCGAGGATGATATTTGGCAGGAAGGAAAGGCTAGTCGAAATTCACGGTCGTGTTCCACGCCGCAGATAGTTCAGTGTACAGGTGATCGAAGCAATGAGCCCAACGGGTGAATGAAAGGGCATAGGGCGGCCCCGGTACACCTCTGTAACGTGGTAACCCTTGCGGTGCTCTAGGATTACGTGGTGAAACGTGCCAGAGCCACCGTAATCCAATAATAGTAGCCCTTCTTCCCTTACGGGGCATCAACAGCGTAGACCTCTGCTGATTCCAGAGGTCCGCTGCTACCCTTGCCCACCACCCCCCACGTTCGCCATTCGACCAAATGCGTCGATTTTTGTCCCCCCTCCTCATCCCCTCCACCCTATCGTAGAGGATACGGTTTTTCGGCGCACCTATTTCTTTCATTCCCATCCGGGTTGCTGCAATTGCATCCTGGTTCGATCTTTTCCGTGAAATTTCGCTGGCACGAACGCTCCGGTTTTCTCTGATTTCGGGATTTTTCGACGGTTTTCAGGTCCGTTCATTTCATGATTTCCAGACTTCGTGCTTTCAGCTTTTCAATGCGTCCGCCCAATTATCTCGTCGCTGCTTTCTAGAATGTTGTGGTTTAGTGGGATGCTTCATGCGGCTGTCTTTTTATTGACGGCGGCGATATTTCCTGCTTGGGTGCAGGAAGAGTATTGGAGACTGTTGTGTGGTAATATTAGTGGAGAATGCTTGATTCTACTACATGTTTGTCGTTATTGGCATGGTTTAAGCGTTTAAAATGCAAGAGCAAGGTTTTCCGATGATTTTGACTAGGATACTCGACTGGTAAATCAAGTCTAGCGTCTTTGGGTCTCTGTTAGACTTCTGCCAATAATTATGAATAAAATTAAATTGTTAAGTTGTTCACTACTAAACCTCTTAAAACCTGTACACTATGTTTTCAATTCCCCAGCTGCCTCTCCAACGCTAAACAATTGTCTTTCCTATAACACTGATTTCAAGCATGGAATGCAAAACTTGCAAAGAAAGCGGCTTTGCTAACTCCGCGTGGCACGACTCTCTCCACTTCCTATTTGTATACACCGAACAACTCTCGCGAAATCTTGATCCAAGTTGGAAGCCACGTAAAAACAGAATATCGAGGGCTGGGATCTACTTCTTTACGGTTCGCGAGTCCCGAATGGAAAATGTTAAATCGCCCTCTCACTTTCAATCTCCCATGCTCCTCGTTCCCTGGCTGACAGTTCAATGGTTTATAATGTCCCTACGTCATCCTTGCTCAAGCTTTTAGCGTCGACCGATCGCTTTCCTGAATACACCGAGGCGGCCGCTATATTTGTACACCTCGGTTACGGACACCACTCGAACAAACTCGGTCAGGAGCCTAACCTCGACGTCAGGCTAACGTGGGTCACTTCTCGTCTATCTATCCGCCTGCCTCCGTCGCCTTTTGCTTCTCCGCTCTATCTGGAGCAAGTAAATCAACTTTATCGTGGGCAGGAATTCTAAAACGTTTATTCATACGTCTGGAGACTTGAAACGCGGCTTGGACGTTTTCAGATGGGATTTCCAGTGATTCTATTCGACCATGTTTCGCGTTGCCGCTCCACGTGGCAGATTCTGATACGACTCGGAGAGAAATTCAGCAAATCGGTACGTCCAGAGTCCCGTGACACTGGAGAAGCTTGTTTGGCGGATATTATTGTAGCGAAAGTATTATGGGGGACTAAAGTATCAGAGGATGAAGACGTTGAGGGTGTTTTGTGGGTAAATGGATAAATGATGGTATTATGGATGACTATGTATGTATTTAATTCTGTGGTTGCAGTTGTCATGACACATACTTTATAGGTAAATGCACTTTTGATTAAGGGCATGGTGAGATTTTAAGAATTGTCAAATCATATCTTGCAAGTGCAAATAGGACGAAAATACAATCATTATTCTTTGATTTAATATTGTGTTTTAAATTGTCTGCTCTGTTATACTCGTAATATTTTGGGAAATTGAATTTGGCATTCGGCCTATTTTGTAATAATCTGAGTTAGACTTTAGGGAATATTACGTTAATATTAATTCCCTTGATTGACTCTCATTTGATGCGAAGAAACCGAGAAAAAACATTCGACTGCTCAATTTAGATTTAAAACAATTAAAAAAAACCAACGAAATAAATACTACATATATACATGACTTTGGCTGTAAAATAAACCAAACTATTGGAAACAAGTTTGAGAGATACGTGACCCTGTAAACTGGAACATGTTAACCCTTCGTTGCATACTGTTGCAAATATGCAACATATATTTTCTTTCTAATTTTTTTGCTTTAACCAGCCTGCAGTGTGATGTAACTATTTTATCATGAAAGATACGTATCCTAGTTTCTAAACATTTACATAGATCACGCTGAACGTTGTAATTCCGCGGTTTTTAAGTAATCATAATCGTAATGGCGGAAAAAGTGGAAAAATAAAGAAACACATTCCTTTTTTATTTTTCTCTTATTATTATTACTTGTGCGAGTCCAAAATTTTTTTTTTTTCAAAATCTAAGAAGTTATGCAACGAAGGATTACGATACTAACAATAAGATACTAACTAATATAAAATAGTTTAAAAAAGAAAAGTGTTGGGTATTTGCAAGATGTTCAGGCAAAGCCAAAAGTGGGCGTCACGTGTTCCTTTTCGAGCATGCATGCCTCTGTAAATCGAGGTTGGATAAAAGTTCGCGCGCATCAAATGTCGCGCGTGGGTGGTGAAATTGGCTCGATCGGTACCTCGTTAACTCACGTGGAAAATGGAATCGGTTTGAGGCGATAGCTCATAAAGTATCATTACGAATGGCCACTTAATCACAGGTTATCGAGCTCCAAAGTACTGGAGCAAATCCGCCACTTGGTCCGAACCAGTTGCCATGCTTCTGTGTCGGCCATTAGATTTGCCCCGCGCAGTTCCAAACTCGATAGCCCGTGATTAGGTCCTCCTAATGGCGGTTTTCTGTCTATAACTTACTACGTCGAAGCTCGTGTGAGGTACGGCGAAAATTACTTTTAAATTCAACATATAAATTAATTCGCACCTGTGCGCCATCTGATTTGGTTTTTCCGATTAACCTTCGGCAAATGACTTTGCATCAAGAAGTACAATATTTCTGATTTGTAGGACGCTTTGAGGTATACTTCGAAAATTTTCAACATTTAGAATTGTATTAGTGGAACGTAATTGTAATTATCTCTAATAATGACGCTGGGGAAATAATTAATGTGATAATTAACCTGTTATTTCTACTCCGCGCTAGAACGCAGTGCTCGCAGGCTCAAATTGCAAGCTCGGATTAAATATCCATTTACATAATTAACACATATTTCGAGTGATTTAGGTATATATGCCCGATATCGCGGGACCAGATAATCTTTAATGCAAACGTGAGAGATCAACTGCCTTTCGTAACGAGCGTGTAGAACTTGTAGAAACGAGAGAAAACGTTACCACCGACCATGGCCCCGGATAATGTGGTCGATAGTAACACAATTTTAATTTAAAAAGGTGCAAACGGTTAAAATGTTGCTACAAAAAAAAATTTTGCCTAGCGAAGTCTCGTCAATTAATTCATGTGAAATCCAAACGCTGTAAATCTAAGCTTGACAGTACCTTGTATCATGTATCTTAAATTATTTTTAATTAATATTAAAATATCATAACGTAACATAAACTCTATTACTCAAACGAAAATCAGCTCTTTTAAACTTCTAAACTCACCATAAAATATCCGAAATTTCTTTTGTCAACTATACTTACCTACCCTACTTGTACAAAATAAAAGACCATTAAATAATAACGACTCTTCAATCTTTCACTCGACTCGAAGTACTTCAAATTGCAATTAAAACTCACCCAAACTACACGAATAATACTCCCCAAACACCAACGAGTTGATTCGTCAACAGAGCGACTTTTGCAGGCAAGATTTCAAAGAAGAATAATGGAAAATGTTAATTTCGTGGATTAATGGTGGAGCCACGTGTAATCTCAGAAAGCCATTCGCCGCAGTTCTTAACTCCTCTGTCGTTTCCAGGTGGGTTCGACATCGGAATGAAATGCAAATTTAAACACGTTTCCACAATTCTATCGACCTTAAGTCGACGGAAGCTGGATGTAATGGAGACCTCAACTCCTCGTGCGGACAAACTTTCATGACCACCGCGGAAATTGTTTGGAACACCATTCCGAACAATCTGCATTAATCAGCCGGGCGGTATAGAAGTAAGGAAGAGGGAATAAAAAAACGCGAGAATTTCATGCTGACAGGATGATGAATTGCGCGCGTCATTATCAACGCCTTCTCCTCCCTTGAACAGACATTTTCATCCCGCGCTGCCTATCGATTTTGTCGTGTTGTTGTTCATAAAAATAACTCATATTGTTTTCAAGCTTCTTGTACTTACACACAATCACTAACCCGCTTATGTGAGATATTTTTTAACTGCCCAATATTCTCTTGATCACAGCTAGCCAAGTATAGGTTCCATATCAAAACAACACAGTACAAAACTACACATGCAATTTAGGACACATCAGAATAGTGCACAGAAAGTAGTGCACACACAATTTAAAGCACATGAAATTTATAGTGTACATACAATTTAGGACACATGCGATTTAGGCCACATACAATTTAGGACACATGCGATTTAGGACACATACAATTTAGGACACATGCGATTTAAAACACATGCGATTTGTAGTGCACATACAATTTAGGACACATGCGACTTAGGACACATTCAATTTAGGACACATGCGATTTAGAACACATGCAGTTTAACGCACATTTTTTTAGTGCACATCGGGATAGCGCTCAGCAAGATTTCACGCGCAACCATTTTCTCGTCGCCATCGACTGTTTCACAGCCCACGGTATTAGTATTGGTTAGGGTTAGAACAGGGCGGCGGGCGCGCGCCCGCTCGCGGGCGCGTAAAGCATGGTAGCGAACCGATGTGGGTACGTGTTAAACTCGGTAATTGTAATGTTGAGTTATGTTTTTTGCGAATATCTCGTAAACCAAAGCCAACCACCAAAAAGTTTAAGGGAAAATGTTCAGAATGATGACCTTGACAGCAATGGCGATATTAACCCCATCACGCAATACTTGTAACCGCAGTCACATTTTGCAAATCCCCAAAGTCACATCGCTTCGCTATCATGCTTTACGCGCCCCACGCCCTAAACTAACCCCACCCAATACCAATACGGCGACGAAAAGATGGTTGTGCATGAAATTTTGCTGTGCACTATCCTGATGTGCACTAAAAAGATGCGCGTTAAACTGCATGTGTTATAAATCGCATGTGTCCTAAATTGTTTGTGTCCTAAATCGCATGTGTCTTAAATTGTATGTGCACTACAAATCGCATGTGTCCTAAATTGTATGTGTCCAAAATCGCATGTGTCCTAAATTATATGTGTCCTAAATTGCATGTGTAGTTTTGTACTGTATAGTTTTGATATGGAGCCAAAGATTTTCTGGATTAACACTTTCAGCTACATCAGACAGTAAAATTCTCTACAGTTACACCCTTGTATAATTAACTGAATAAGCATGACTGAAATGTTAGCACCTGAACTGAATATCAATGATACTTGGATGTGTGAAATAACCAAATAGTAAAAAAGTTTCTTTATACACGAAGGGAATAACTCGACATAAAATACCTCGAGTAGAAAATTCAGTAGAAGCTAGATCAAAGCTAAATAAATTCTTTTTATTTATTTATTTATTTATCATACGGGAAATCCCATGGTATACAAAAGAATATAAAAAACTAAAAGTGCAACATCTCCAACCCCTTAATTACCAGTTGAAAATGAGAAAGTACCTATTTGATGCACAAGTGAGACGCTGCATGTACCAGAATCACCATGAATGAATGAATTTACAAACCACCACTTCAGTTTCCCCATTATAACGATATCTCAGGAAATCTTGAGCCCTCATTACTAAACAGTCTTCCCTATCCTCCTCTCCTTTTTCAATGACACGCATCCCTACACATTCAGAAACGAACTCGAGGGTCCACGAAAACGGCCTGTCCGTCGTCTCGTATAACATTTCTCGTGGATCCAAAACTAATTACCGTTAAATCACAAGTGCACCATACAAAACGTGGACGTGAATTTCTAACAACCCGCGGCAACGTACGCTTTCTCGTCGGACAGACGTTGCAGCCCAGTTTTCCCGAGTCGTCCCTCTGCTCTCGCTTTATGCGTCCCCTTAGACCGCTCGCAGCCAGAGGATATTAATATTCCAGTCAAAGAGGGAAGCTCGCGTGCCATCGAGTCACTGTGGACTCCGCAGGTCTCGGTGCTTTGCTGCCATCTTTGGAATATCCAGCGTCCCAGTGGAACGGACAACGCTGGAATAACGGATGCACTCGCCTTGCTCCGTCGAGTCCACAGATCGAACACTTCTCTCTCAAGATTCAAAGCGCTGCTTACATAAATTGTACCGAATCTGTTTTCCACCCGTGCCGGCCCTTTGCGCATAAAGCAACGTTTCACACAGTTGCAGTGTATCAGATTGAAACTCTGGTGGCCGAAACGATGGAGGTGTATTATTGTCTGCAAGGGTGCCAGAGGTGGAGAGTATAGAATTGAAGAAGTTGACACGTTTGCTATGCAGGGAAAGTGATTCCTCATGCAAAAATGAATCAAAAGTGGAAAATAAAATCTCTACATCCGAGGCTCAGTTTCCGAGAAAATAGAAATGCTGAAAACTAGAGTAATTATTATTACTTTACTGAAACGTGTAAACAGTGTGTTAGACTCTTTGTGTAACATTTCAGGAATTAACATCCAGTTTTTTATTCAGACTTATAATCTAGTTAGTTAAACTCTCGCACAATGTTTCTGTGAAATTGTTTATACGTTCCAATGAGCGTATAATAATTTCTCGAGCCCTTGTAGACCCTATACACCCTTCCTACTAGCAAGAGGAATTAATTAAAATTTCCCACATCATCCTCTACAGTAAGCAAATTATTCTTCTAAATATTGCTGCAGATATTCCTGCAAGTATTTAGTTACACGAAGTCCAACTAAAAACTATTTAAGCGTTACAGTTAATACTTGGCAATACGTATAGGCATTAATATTTATCGGACGTTTAAACATTGAGAATAAAATAAAATTCAGAAGTCCAAATCCAAATGTTACTAATTGCATTATATCTCGAGTTGTACCTATCGATAATAGTTAGTAATAAACATCATTTGTCATAGTAATAGCCACTGGAATGAATTTGTGTCGAATAATTAAGTGGCGTTAACAATTAAAATTAACCGTCGGCTTTGATTTAATTGCGGCTGTTGTTTCCCAACGTGAGGGGTCCGCCACGTACCTCCACAGATCCTCAATAGTCATCGGGCCTCCAGGGCGGAAGGACGGTGCTTCAAAGACCTCCGGGTAGCTCTGGGGCCACCTCAACCTCTGGGGACTCAGGAAAGTCCAACTGGACATTCTGTACACCAGGACAGGTTTTCAGACCTGGTCCGTCCTGCATTCTCTCGGGTCCGTGGTCCGAACTAGCTTATTTGTTTGGTGCCGACATTCCAAGTTATATTGTTCCGCGAAGGTTAAAATTCAATTTCGTTCCTTTCCAACTGATTTCTTTGATGGCTTTTCACGCTTTGCCCTATTTCATGCATTTCTTTGATGGTTCTGGATAATTTGTTCTATTTCATGCATTTCTTCGATAGTTTTACATCATTTACTCTATTTCATGTATTTGTTCGATGGCTTTGCATGCTTGTGCATGCTCTTCTATGAAAAAGTCTTTTATTAGTTCCTCTCAAGCCCTTCACACCATTACTAACATAACATAGTTGATTATTTCCGCTTTTCAAGCTCACCCTTTCGCGGGAAAGGGAGTTAACAAGATAATACGTTCAAAAAGAAAATGGAGATAAATGATACTGAGAAATGATGGTGAAAGAAGACACCTAACGAAGCGTAGGCTAAGTTATCATAGTGTGATGTATTTAAGGCCCCATGTAAAATTGCTAAGTAGTCACTGAACCATTAGCTTTATTGGTTTCTCATCTCCCATGGCAAGACCTGGTAATCGGTGGAAATCGAACCCATCGCTGCGATTGTCAAATATTCTAGAACTTCTTTAACTTGAAATATTTTGACAGAATGTAAAAATTAATATAACTTAAAGGGTTTTAATAAATTTGTGTTTCCCTTCCTCCTACATGTGTACTATATGAAATAAAGATATTGTGGGATCCAGGACCCCCATAGCATAAGAGGACACACGGGATAACCAAGATCGGGGGAAGTCGGCGGTAGCCGAGGTGGTTAAGGCGGCTGGCCAGTGCGCAAACCTAGAGTTCGCGGGTTCGAGTCCCGTTGAGGCGACTTCCTTTTTCCCGTGATCCTACAATATGTGATATTAAGTGTTGCTCGATTATTCCTACCCTACAACACAAGCATAGTGTTAAGATAAAAGGATAAGTGAACTTGGAATATTTTAGTGAGATGCTGGAACTGAGCGGATTTTGAAAATTTTCAAAGTTCTCTCTGCTTCAGCACCTTGCTGAAATACACCAGGTGTCAATTCCTTGGTGAGGTATTTCCAATTACATCCATCGAGAAGTACCAGGGCCCCACAAACCCAAGAAAGGTAGATGCCATTAGATGTTCGGTCTATTCTGTGACAGTACTACTGTCGAATTGTCGATCATCGGTGTCCCTCGTGGCACGTATTAAAGCGAATGAAACGCATGGGATCGTTAATTGCACTGTCAGAGTAAATGAAGGATTTTCATCTGTATGTAGCTAATGATATGAAAACGAAGGATGACCTTATTGTTCTGCCTCTTGATAGGTATGAATGTTCCCTTGATTTCTTTGTTCGACTCGTTAATTAGTCTCATTGAACGTATTATAGCATAAATTATGCGTCTGCTAGGTACATTATTCGAATAGTGACAGTGATAGAACAGAATTTAACAGACGATAATACAAATGTGCCAAGTAGGTGTGCATTGAAATGCAAGAGCGACATGCGGAATGCCTGCAACGACAGATTAAAATGATAAATCACTCAACGTAATCTCTGATAATCCTCCACGCTCATGCCGCAAGCGTAAGTTAGATTATTCGAACAGAAACGTCGTTTACTCTAAAATGATTAATTTGTAAACCAAATTTTAATTATTAAGCATTTTTCATTCAGATGAATGAGCACTACAAGCCTGCAAATTTCTGATCCTCGAGACCACAATTGCCTAAGTTATTTTCCTGATTTTTAAACAAAATTCTTCCTTGAACGATCTTATCGTTCTGTATTTCTACTTTCTGTATTTCTCTCACATATTCATTATCCTTAGTAATAAATATAACACAATAACTATGAGAAAACCGGTCCCACTACGTTCATTTTGTCAGAAACAAACCCTGTGTACGGTATTAAATACCCCTTAGGCGTCAATTGTGTGCATGGCGAATTAAACAGCCGTCCTTTACATCCCCCAGCGTTGGTGCAAAACTGAAACACGCTATTACCAAGCACGGGTCAGGAATAATGCGCAAGGGAAATTGCCCGCTCGAACAGTCTCTCATTTCTCTGCTAATACGTTCCACCTGACGTTACCCAACTCGGTACGTACTCCAGAACCGAAACCTCGAAAACGCGGAAGAGTTTACGCGCACAAGTTAGTCAGTCCACGGAAGAAACTTCCAACTAGTTGTGAGGACATTAATATCCCCCGGAAACTAGGCAAACTGACGGGGTACACTACACGCGCATATTAGCGCCAGCGTATGTTAAGGGTGCAAGGGAAGCACCTATTTTCACGCTACTTCTGTCTCAGAGGCTTCATTATTAGATGAAAAGCAAGTCGAGGCCTTGCTATAAGTGACACACCTTGATGAATTGTAATCGTTACTTAGGCTTACATTAAGTTTAGGAATGGCAAATGACACAACCTGGTATTACTAAAACACAAAAACTTCCTTCTCAAAGCATCCGGTCAAAAGAGGAGGAAGTTGAGTGTACCTTCTACTACCAGCCTTGTGAAGAACCACGACATCTGATCGTACCATTCCCTGACATCTTCACCTAATAATAAAATCTAACGCGCTTCATAGTCCCAATGCCATCTCTGGAAGATCCGGGATCCCCCTGGAGGCTGCAGCTGCCAGTGAACAAAGACTACGCTCTTCCTGGCGAGCAGTCGCGTGAAAGCTCGTCGGCCACCGGCAGTCGGTAACGTCTCGACGAGAAAGGAGTCGTCCTGGAAGCTCCTACGATACGTGTTCTAGGAAAGAGGGCCGCTATGCGGTAGCGAAAGTTCGTGTGAACGATACCAGCGTGACAGCGAGCGCCACCTTTACGAATCAAACGCGTTCTTTAGGCAGCACACTTGACAAGACTCGATGGGGCCAGTAGAACGAAAGCTCGTCCTGGGATCCGGCGATAGGGAAAGTGGTTGGGTGGAACTTTTGGGTCCTCGGCGGGGAATTGAATCGCATCCGACATCGGCGAGCTTAATGGTGGGATGAAACGCGCGCTTATTTGCGAACGGAGATCTACTCTTTGCTTTTAAATAGCGGGCTCCACTTCGTTCGCGCCTTTTGTACAAGCCTTCATCAGCCTGATCAGACTGTTTCCACGCTCGAAATCGCTCCCTTTAGTATAGTCACTTGAGTCCAATTTTAAGAGCACTCGATGTCGGGCATGGTCTTTCAGCAACTCACACTACGCGGGCGAGAGAAAGGAGGCTACGCGAGACACAGGCATGACTTGACTGAAAGGTGGCCACGGTGATAGTTTGGCACGAGTATGAGGAACAGAACCTATTCTATGTTTCAGCGCGACCTCTCTGGTGTAGATCATGGCGATCTTGAAGGAATTTTAGAGTATCGTGGTTATTTTCAAGTGTTGTGTTTAGAGATATTACTTTGCAGATGTAGGTACGCCGCTGATTGTGAATTAGAAACCAAACTCTAGTGAATTGAAACTTGATAGGTGCTATACCAAGCGTCCTAAGGGGCTTCAATATCTTTTCTCTCAAAGAAGAGTAATACTATATTCGCATTTGCACTGCTATGTAATTAATTATTCATCACTTATGCGCTGTGATGTTCTGTACTTTTTAGACTGCACAATTTTCTGCTGACTAGCTGATGTATATGTGTATCACTTTTTAATACCTATTTTTATCTTTCTGTTCTATTACGTAGGTATATTAGTTTTTTCCCTGCTGCTTAAATTGTAGTAATTCCACAGCTGACAAATTTAACACGATAAAAGAATTATTTATCTAAAAATTAAGTAAATCCACCATATTATTAAAACTATATAGCAACAAAGAAAATAATTTACAACCTATGATCGAGATGTCTCAAAGTTATATTTGGTTACTTCATAAAATAAATTCCTTCAACAATTGCGTCAATGTTACCACTATTTGTAAAATATTTTACACTCCAAAACAGTGTTCTGGTATTGCAAATTTAAACTGTATCACGATGAATCATCGTCGACGGCCAGAGGAACGCCTATTCGTGGCAGGCATTCAAAGTGCGCTCCCAAACAGCGAGTAAATCCGTTTTGGTGCGCTGGTCAGTGCGCCAGCCAGGGAAATAAATGAATGACATCGTCATAATTGTGCGGTCGAGATTTCGGTTTCCAACATATTCATAGCTGACAGCAGGATAATAATCCAGGGCTGAATGGACTCTGTGGATTCGGGCAGTTATTTTCGCGGTATACACGCGGGATGGATTCAGATTGCGTCGCGGTCCGCTCTAATTATGCCTCGTAATATGATTTAACGACAGTTAATCTGTGCATAATTCTCGTGGTTCCAGTGATCGTTGCAAAGTGACTTGAACCTACGGGAGTTAAATGTCCGCAAATGACCACATTCCGATGGAGATCCTTTCATCAAAAGTACTCACCGTGAAACCACCCCTTTCTAACTGTTACACTGCCACGTGAACATTTCGATACTGAATGTGGATATATCTTTAATAAAATATTTGTTGACTGAATAGGGTATAAAAATGGTAACTACTTTATGGTACTACTGTAGTAACTACTTTAGGTATCCTTACAGTTTGCATCTTGACCCACTATTGTTTATTCTTTCCACGAACGACTAATTAATTAATTATTATTTTTCAAATTTCAATACCTTGCGTTTGCAATCCTACCCTATACACTCAAGAACTGATGTCAACAAAATACATTACTATCAACGACGAAATTTTCCATCGTCTATCTAGTATCTCCGCATTACAGGTACTCAACTACAGACCAAACAACACCCACTCACAAGTGTTACCACTACGTTTATACTCATACTCGCATCACCATAATAATAGATTCTTCATTCCTGTAAAACTTACTTTAACCAATTTCCGTACATAGCGAAAGTTATAATACACATTAATTCAAAGCAACGTCCTCCACCCGTCAACCCAATCCTCTTACTTCCATCCACAAGTCAAGCACTACACTTTTCCAGAACCACGATTACCATAACCTTAACCGGTTAACTGGCACGGCTTTTTTTATTATTCGTGCCCAAACTGGCAACATCGAAAAATTAAGCGAATCACAAAGTTATTCCATTTGATCATGTATGATACAGAATTGGCAGATTTGGCCAGATTTTATTTTGATTATATATGATACGTAAGCAGAATTGGCCAGATTTTTTTTTAATCATATATGATACATTGCCAGTTAACCGATTAATAATTCGCCAATCTAAATACAGATCAAACTACTTGATTTGTAATATAAATACTTCAGTCCCATATCCCATCCTCATTTCCTAATTCCACCTTCCCTTTTATCAGACTATAAATGTACATCCACCCAGTGTTGCTAATTTCCTCGCAGGAAGGTACAATAAAAAACCTGCTCTGAACTTCTGAGTATAAAGGAAAACCTAAACCACCTGTCCGGCAGAGCCAGCCTGCCAGCAGCCTCCACAGGAAGAGGGTGCTAAGAGCAAACAAGGATGCCACGGCTGCAGATAATTAATGCCCTAAAACCTAAGTCGGGGAGGAAAGATTGCAAGCATTCGACAAGAACGCGTACGAAGAGCTCGCTAAAGATGAGGCTTTCGTGCCGCGTCGCGGTGCATCCTCTGCGACTAGTGTCGTCGTTCATCACTATATAGTAGCGTTTCCGACGTTTAAACGTGCGAATAAACCCTGCCGGTGCCCGTGGCCACCTACTAATAGGCAGGCTCATCGGTCGTCTTCGTGTATACCCGCTTAGCGCGAGGTATTCCGCATTTTTCTGGTTTCCCGCGAGAGGCCATTTAGCAGTGAACCTCCTCCGCCGCGCCGGGTATTCCGTGGATGAATATTGTTATATAGTGGGAGCCCCCATTTTTCAGGGAAGCCTAGCGCAAGCAGGATGATATTTATCTCTGGCAGATTTGTGGTTAAGCGCGTTATGTCGAAGATTACCTTCGCGCGGAAATTGCTACTGTACCCGCGGTAAGTGGAATCGTGGCGGACCTGGCTGGACGAGGATCAAGGACTGTTTGCTGAGGAATTGGAATCTTTTTTGCCTTACAGAGTCAGTATTATGGACCGTCGTAAATACACAAGCCAATATGAAGAAGGACACCTTTATGTACTGCTGTGCAGCTTGCAGCAACTAGTGCTCGTTTAATCTTGTCGTAGTAGAGGAAATTATATGATGATGTAGTAGTTCATGATGTGGGAGTTTAGGTCAAATAGCTGTTTCGTATCTATGGAGGCTGAGCTTGATACAAAAATCTATTTTAGAATTTCTAGACTTGGCGTGGGCAGGGCGTAATTTCATGAATGAAGGAATTCATTTTTAGATATGACATCTACGAATCATTTCTGGAGGAATATTCTGTGAAAATGATGGTTGTGGGCACAATTTAAAGAAACATTTGTTGAATAAGAAAGAACTCTTGAATTTCGAATATTTATCTGGGATATTTATTCTACACCTTGTTCGATTTAACTTGAGTTTGAAGAATATTGTAAATGCTTTTGTGTCAATTTAATACACAATTCTAAGGTGCCAGCTTAGTGGTGTCTATGCATAATAATAATACGCAAATTATTCAAACATTAATTCATTAATAAAAATAAAAGCACTCGTACTCCTTTCTTTCTACAAATCAATAAAGTTTATCCATTTTATTCTGCTCCGTCAAAACAAATTGCATTTTTAAACGACAGATTCCCAGTTTAATCAGCAACTCTTCTCATGATTTCGACATTTCATTCCTAATTACTGCTATACGGTTCTACAATATCCCGCAATCTCGTAACAGCTATAAAAATTACGCGAACAGGCGAACAATAACGCATAATGCGCATGTACACGATATTTGCATTTAACAGCCCGGTGCCTCTCCCCTGCCTCGCCCTGCCTTTGTTTCCCTCAACCATCCTAGCCATTTAATATCGATCATTACTGACATTTCGTGCGAACGTGACAACCATGACAACGCTTCGTGACGTATTCAACACGAGAATTACAGTTAACAATCTGCTTCTCGCTCGAGAATTTACATTTTATCGACGTGGTTATTGAATCACACCACCATCTAAAATACTTAACACTTTTTTCAACAGTTGAAATTAAATTCAGGTCTATATCATTTCAGATAAAAATAAGCAATTATATAATGAAAATACAATCTAGAAAACAATATTAACGTTGCCTATCCTAATAAACTATTCACCTCAATTCTACTTAATGGAGTAGCGATAAAACTTCATCTAACTATACTATATATGAGTTACATGACTAGATTTGATAGTGCATTTTCTTTTAATTCTTTCATATGAATATTTATAACTGACGATCACTTGAGGTAACCTTTTTCGGAGACTCTGACACTTTCCAAATATCAGCCTTAAGAAACTGTGATTGAAGTATCTAACAAATCTAATTAAAAGAATTCTTCCATGTTACAAGGAATCACTAATTTTTCAGGAAGAATTACATTAATTTTTCAACAAATCACTTTACCGATCACAGAAATACAACCTCCATAAAACTTCGAATCAGAAACCTAAACAAAATTGAGCATCACAGTGGGGCGAAACTGACAACAGCTACAGACAAGAGAACATCTAGGTAAGGTAAATGTCCCCATTATGGACCGCGTCCCCATTAGTGACCACTTTTGAATTATTATTGTTTATTGCAACACAGAAAGCGAAATATTAACCAGAAAGTTCAGAAATTATAATTAGAGGTATTTCATTTATTGTTTTATTCGTTATTTATGTAGCCGTACATTCATCTTGAAGTAAATTCACATGTAAATTAGGACTTGGTCATTGGACATGAAAGTTGACAGATTCTAATAACGTGAGGTTATACTACTGATATCATTAAACTCGCAAATTTTATAATAAAAATACATGGATCTATGCAGTCACTTCCTCAAATTAACTAGATATATATACAGAATTAAAAAATAAAAAGAAAATATTCATTTTCTTTCATTATTCTAGCAGAAAATCGTGGTCGGAAATAGGTACCGTCAAAGGCCGGTCTGTACCAGTTTTCGGACATCTTACAAGTGGTGTTGTTAGACTTAACTAAAATATTCGAGTAATTTTTTAATTATTAAATTTGGAGTACATTTGATTTGTATTCACAATTGAGTACAAAAAGTACTTAGTTAAAGTACTAAGTTAAACAGATTATAAAATGTTTAATTTTTATAAAATGTTAATAAAAACAGTTTCTTATACTCATGAACCCAAATTTAATAAACAAAATGATGCATTTACAATGAGGGAAACCTATGGTCAATAATGGGGAAGTGAAACGGTCGATAAATGGTACAAGGTGGTCGATAAAGGGGACATCAGGTCCAATATAATTTTCACCATAATTTTTATGTAAATAGTCAAATATCACTCTAAAACTAATTTGATTAAGAAACTAGAGACTTAAAAAAATACAATGATCCATACTTTACTGAAACATTGTCGTATATTAGTAAACAAATTACTATTTTGAACCAGCCACAATCTTAAACGGTCGCTAATGGGGACATTTACCTTAGTAGGTAGACAGTAATTACCACAACGTAATACAGGAAACGTGTCGCAAAATCTCGTTTGCTAGTCCTGGCAGACGGCGCTCCCAAAAAGATCGCGGACGCGCGGCGCGGGAAAAATCGACGTGTTATTAAAATCCAGCCGCGCCTCGTTAATACCGAAATACCGATGCGTGGAGGCGAGATTTTTCGTCTCTCGGCCTGTCACCTGCTTGCTTGCAGCCGATTGTTTGTCCCCCAGCGACAGCCTGACAGAAAGGCAACGATCGAACGAAAGCGGGATATTGGAATGCGAAAAAATAAAAAGGGGCGGAGGGGTTCAGGCGGGGGTGGAACACGCCCCTACCAGCGCTAGCATCCGCTCTCGCGGTGGCGTTCAAAAGAAACTGGGAGCAGGGTACGGTCGACGTAATAACTCGCAAGCGAGCGTTCGATATTCAAATTCGTCCAATGCAGCTCGAAACGCGACGGAATGTATGCAGCCGCGTGTGTATGCACGCGCGGCGATAATAAAGGGCGCGAACGATGCCCGCGCGGTACAATCATAATCCACTTTCGCTCGGGGATTCGCCGAGGACGCCGCGGCGTCGCGATGAGACGATCGGTGTAACGAAACGGCGAAACGTTCGTTGGTTGTTGGCTCCCGTCTCGTTTCGCTTTCTGGGTACCTCGGGACGTATTGATGCCGCCTTTATCTTGATTCGACGGGGTTGGATATTTTCAGAGACGCTCGTGTTTCCACGAACATATTTCAAGTGCACCTGGGTAGGGGTGGGAATGTCAGTCGGAGGTGGTGAATGGAGAGGAATGTTTGAATAGTTGAACCGGGAAGGGAAGTTTCATTTCGCCGCTGGGATTGTTTATAGTAGGGAGTGATATGAGGTATTTCACAGGGATGGCGATTTTTGTGATGTAGATGGGAGTTTTTAGGTGATCGTGGAGCAAGGTTGTGAATAAAATGCGTGATGTTTTGATGCAGCCTGGGTTCATACAGAATTACTTTCTGATTGCTTTTCGGAGATTAATCAAGGGCTTGAAATGAAGAGACTTGGTAGAAAGAATATCCAAAATTTAGCTTATGTATAGGTACCATTTTTCATCGTCCCATTTCATAACAGTAAGATGAGACTTTCTGAACTGTTTTTTTTTAATACACCCGGCCTATTTTTGAAGCACAATCAATCACTGCCCTTGAGATTTCAAACCTAATTATTAGAACAAGAGAGTGACTGACACACACGCGATCACTTGACATGGCCTAACGTGGGATACAAAGATTTCTCGACCCTTGCACACCTCTAGGAAGCAGACAGAGGTTCATATTCCCGCTATCCAACCCCGATTCCTAACGCGCTTGTTCCCTATTAAGTCTGGGTGGAGCTGCACGCTCACCGAATACTCCCAGTCGACCCTTTACATAGTCTCAGTACTGGTGAGACAGCTCCGATACCCTGGGATCGTCAGTTCCCGTCTCGAGGGCATTATTTCGGGAGAATAATCACCCATGAAACAAGTCTCAAACCCTGGGGGAATCTTGTGGTAATAGTGTGAAGAAGGATAGGGAAGGTATCGAGATCTGTTTAGAGTGAAATAAGAGAATGTTTGAACGCACTTACTGAAGTACATTCCGCGAATAACATGGACATTTGATACCAAAGTGTAATGACAAAGTTTGATGAGAAAACTAATTTAGTATTAGCGTCACTTCGATGAGTTCTTGCGTACAGGTGCCTTGACATATTTTATTGAAAGGAAATGCCAAATTATCCATCGTTTCTGAGACTGCGGCATCTTAAAGGTGCAAATCTACGATGAGATTTTATATGAGACAAAAATCTCAACGACAACAGAATGTAAATAATGGAAATAAATGAATAAGAAAAATGGAGATTAAATCCTCGTGTGAGACACGATATTTTTGTCTCTTCGTGGATTTTTACCATAAAAATGGATTTACCGATCAAAAACTACATATATCTTAATACCCTTACACGTGGAATAATAGAGAGAAATAATTAATCGCAGGAAATATGCAAATTTCGGTTTAAAACAAAATGGAGCAACATATTGTTGTTCAAGCTACGTAGAACAAATTCCCAAGGGGTTTGACCACTTAATTCTAACACACTGTGCAGGATAAAACCAGTTGTATGTACGGTCTCATGTGTTCCTATCTAACTATTATTATTACAAATACCTGACACCACGTATTTCCATTATAGACTAAAAACATTTAACAGATTCACAGGGAAAACATAACTCCTTACATAAAATGAAATTTCCCTTTCCAAATTCCCGTCCAGGCACCACCAGAGGAATACATATCCACTGTGTCCTACGACGTATGGAGACGAGGAACTTCCGGACAATATAAAATACAATAAAAAAGTAACAAAACGCAACTCATCAAACACAAAAAAAATCCATTTCCTCATTTGAAGGCTAAGGGGGAAACGAGGAATGTCGATTTTTCGTGATTTTGCGATTTATAGCATATTTTTCTGGTGGCAACTGGGACTACAGATCTGTTATATCTTAGGGTTTCAAATTGAGGGTTCAAATCACAATGTCCACTCTGCACTGGAACAAAACACTTAATTTCTGGATAAAGCTGTTTTACAAAGAGACGAAGAAGATTCGAACGACACGTATCGTCTGAAGGAAAGAGCGAAAAGGGAGAGGGAAATATCCCATCCCAGAGTTCAACGATTTACTCTGGCCAGAAAAATCC
Organism: Andrena dorsata; assembly: GCA_929108735.1. Classification (NCBI taxonomy): domain Eukaryota; kingdom Metazoa; phylum Arthropoda; class Insecta; order Hymenoptera; family Andrenidae; genus Andrena; species Andrena dorsata. The sequence goes on along the minus strand of OV815489.1, from coordinate 2,617,671 downwards.
GAATAGAGCGCGCGGCGCGCGGCTCGGCCTGCATAGACGCGTCCTATCCCACGTTGCGCTTTCTCTCTCCCCTGATCTGGCCGTCGGTCTTCCATTTTTCAAGTCCACGCGGCGCGCCGCCGATCCTGCGAAATGATTACAAACGACCCAGGATAACGTCCAATAAAACGTCTCCATTTCGTGTTCCGCACACGTAGAGGCGATACGCGCGGTAGTCGGGAGGCGAGTCGATATCGGAGAACGCGCGTGTTTACGTGTGTTTTACCACCGCCACATTGTAGCCTCCCGCGTGTGCGTGACACAAACACACACAGCTATGCCGGGGCTGAAAACCACCATAGGAAGCATTAAAATCGCCTTCATGGCCGTCCTTACATCGACGTGATATCGCCGGCGATAAATTTTTACGGATACACACGCGGCAAACGAGATTCATCTCGGCGCTGGATCCAATAAAAATGGCCAACAGCTGAACCGAGGTTTTACGCGGGCTTGAACGGAAATTTGCTGCACGCTTGCTTAGCCATACGGCCGTGGTTGTCGAAAAAATCTTGATTAACTCTCCATCGGCGGAATAAAGTACCAGATGTTCGTGAGTTGTGGAGTGAGGTCGATTTTGGTCCGATGGAAAGAGCGGATACAGTGGAATTGATGTAACCGTTAACCTGTCAACGGGACCATTCCTCGATTAGAAACGACCCAAGTGTATTTGAACTAGTAACTGGAGAACTAGTAAGTAGTTTTGTTTGCAGTTAATGCAACGGATGGCAGAATGCACTGATAATTCTTTTTTCACCTGAGAAGAACACCTTTGACCATTTTCGTTCTAAACCTCGATACACCCCAGAACACAAAAATCGTTGGCCGCTTCCTTGGCGCTCGTCACTTCTGCAAACAGGTGGCGTGATTTCGACGGGGTTCAGCGCAACGTGTTTCCGTTGAAAACGCCGGTACATCCCAGAACAAAGTTTTCCAAGTGAAACCTGAAACGAGTGGTCCGACGCGCAATCGCCAGGATGCCGTGACTGTCTTTCATTATAAATGCGCAGCGAGATGAAGTGGCAAAAGGGCGTAGTTAAGGCCATGGGGTGATAATTCTGGAAAGCGGGGGGCTGGTTCGCGTCCCGGGGCCGAATCGGCTGTTGCGTAATCGCCGGAAACACGTTCCGTGGCGTGCGATTTCGCAGCTTTTTTAAATCAACGAGAAACGCTTCAGCACGAGAATTACGGAGGGCTAAAGTGCGTCATTAGCGGGGCCAGAAATTCGCGAGAACTTCTCGACAATTGCCAGTTGCACGTTGCATCGCGTGAGGAACGATGATGATCGCGCGGGCATATGGCAAATAGGAGATTCGCGGAACACTCGGCAGCGTGAAGAACAGGGGGATGATAACGATAAAAGGGAAATCAATCGACGATCATTGCAATCTCCCGTCGTGTACAGTTCGCGAATATCAGAGTCAAAAGCTGACTAGGAATATTCGAAATCAAGAACTTTCTACCACTTGTTCAGTCTCGAACTTTATTCGTCATATCATACTAACTGATTCTTCACCAGATGATTATCACCTGGCGAGATATTTTGTTTAAATCTAGAGATAATGTTAAGGAGCTCGTAACAACGATACGCTCATTAGCAGCAGTCAACATCTTTCCAACTCATTTCCAACCGTTTTTAAAACCCATGTTTCTAATTAATGTTAATTCTTCTTCCACCCTCATGAAGGAGTCACAGTCACAACCATTTTAGAAATTATCTCTATTCACTCATCCCTTCCACTTCAGGGATGAAGGGGGTAGTAGATTCATTGTGGTATCTGTTACCGTTCCTTTTTTATTTAAAGAAGTTTTCCCGATCTTGGGGCAAAACCTTTTTCAGACTCAAGTCAAGCCGCTTTATCTTCTTCAAAAGGCTGTCATTTTAATATATTTATATTTTTCTTAAGGGGTCAGACCACCTTACTTTGGCCAGGTAAAGAAATATCGCCTCTTTGGCAATTTATTTCTAAGTGAAAAAAAAAACACTTTTATCGATAAAATTTTTTCGACGACGTTAGAGATCCTTGAACAATATAGGGGAAAGGTGGGATAGTTGATCACAGTTTTTCTTCTTTATTAAAATAATAATAATGGTTTGCTTTGTTTGTATTTAATTATTTAAGTTGTGATATACACTGATGTGATCATGTATCCCCGCTGATCAACTATCCCACCTTTCCCCTACACAATTTTTTTTACAAATATCAAAACATTCCGAAAACATTAAATGCGTTTTTGTCGAAACCGCGTTTTCCGAAACGGTGTAGGTACGCTGTAATTTGAGTAAAACTCTATGGATTTGTATACAATTTTACACAGATGTTCTTAAATGTATTGTCTATCGTCACAACCCACAATTTTTTCGATATTTAAATTTTTACCTGACTTATGCTTAAATAAAGTCCATCTTCTTGCACACGAAAATGAGCTTTTTGCTTCAAAAGTATAGCTATTTTGTTACTTTTTAAACATTCGAAACCAGCCTCACTTAGGATTAGTCTCTACGTATGTACCTACTTTTATTGATATAAGTGCAGGGCCCCATTTACCACAAGGCGCATTGGGCCCAAGCTGGGCCTCACTTTCTATGGGGTTCTATTTTAAAACTGGTCATGAATTTGATTAGGTAACTGAAATAGACTTGTTCTTTTGAGGCCCCGTAATGATGTTGCGCCTAGAGCCTCCAAAAGTATGAATGCAGCCTTGTATGATTGTGCGGAAAAAGTGGGACATCAATAAATTTAACGTCTGCTTGTAAGAGTACTTACAGTTGATACTGCCAAGTTGGTAGTTGATAAGAATGAATGTGTGAGATACAGTACGATAAGGAAATTGCTACTTGGCTCCACCTTGGAATACTTTCTAAAGGTCGCCATACACGCTCCTTCTTGCCGTTCGATTTGCTTGTAAAGTCAAAACATTACTAAATCGGCCGATTTGTGGACACAGACGCTCAGTCTGGCATTCGAACTTTTGACTGTACAAACAAATCGAATGGCAAGAAGGAGCATGTATGGCGACCTTTATGCACATTTGTGTGCGCAAGATAAGATGGCACACTAACCAATGGATGACACTCTTATCAGATAATAAGAAATGATAGGACTGAGGAACATCCTCTCTTCGATCTCATTCTATATCTTCTATTTCCGAAGAGCTGTTTCGCACCACAGAATTGAATAACCCAGTACAATAATTTGTAAATATCATTAATTAGTAAAACGTATCTGATAAACGAAGCAATCGACTCTAGACATTTGGATATCTCCCATCAGAAGCACTTCTTTTGTCGGTGTACCACAGAGGTAAAAAAAGTCTGAACAACTAGGTATGAAAAAAAAGAAAGCATACGAATTCTTAAATATGTTCGTCCAAAAAGGACAAGCGGAATTGTGCGCGCATGCAACAAGGACAAAGCTGTCCACGCGGATTAGACGATCGGGTGTCAGTCGAGACGAGCAGGGTTTCCTCGGTGACCAATAGGAGCGGGGACATAAGAGTGATAATACCTAATGCCAGAAGGAAGACAGACTAATTCTAAGCCTTAAGATACGTGGAAACAAGCGACTAACGAAGCCTTGCGTGGGTGCAAAAAGGACAAACGAAGTTGTCCACGCGGAGTTGACGGACGGATGTCAATCGAGACGACGACGTTCCTTCCGAGTGGCCAATAGGAGAGAACTAGTGTCAGAAAGAAGACGGACTGTGTTGCGTGTGTGCAAAAAGGACGAGAGGAGTTGTTTACGCTAGGCGAGAAAAAGAGGCTCGAGCCCGGCCCCTATGTTTTTTTGCAATTGTTCCATGTGCAGGGGGTAAAAAAGGTGTGAACTAGATGTAGATAAAAAAGGGAAGATAAGAAAGCGAGTGCAAGAAAGACCCACGAAGTTCTACGCGAGCTTAAGAAAACAAGGGGAGTAGAGGATCGGGTTACGGCGGTTGTCTTTTTCGTCGGCGCTCGAGGGGCTGAAAAAAGGTGTGGACTAGATCGAAAAAAGGTGTGAACAAGTAGCTTCAGAAAGAAGGGGGAACGTAGTCGTCGATGAGTGTAAAGGAGCGATCCCACGGTGCGCGGCTCGGCGAAGCTTGTAGGCTCGTCTAATCTGTTTAGCGATCGCGAGTCAGCAAGCCATGAACGTTTCCACGACGCGACTAGCACAAGCTGATCATTCCCATGGCGCGTGGGTCGGTGAGTTTCGCGCCACGCCGTAGGATCGCACCTTTAGAAAGTCGCAGGAAGTCGTAAAGGAGTGCTAGAAGGAAGAACGATGTTGTACGTTTGAAACGAAAGCGATTGCACGCAGATCTAAAGGCGAATATATCTTTTTTGTATTTCCTTCTCAGATGATTCAGTCATTCCCGGGAGTGTGGGCCAGTTTTTTGTTCATTTGTTCATTTTGTTCATGACCACCTGGTACGATTTACAAAAAAAATTTTCCAGCAAAATAAAGATTATTTTAAAACTGTATAAAAATTCCAAGCTATATATTTTTATTTATACGAACAAAAAAGTCCCTAACTTTGTGTTTTGTTAGTGGCTTCAGGGTGGGGTCCCCCTTAAAGATACAGTTACGTGGCTGTCACTATCGTGTGCCCTATGAAAAAATACGTCAAAGTCTTGCATGCCAACATTTTGCAAAAACAAAACCCATTAAAATCCGAACCCAAAACCGTTTAATAACAAAACGACATCCCTAGCGCTTTCATCCGAGATAAATAAGACTTATCCTTTTCCCTCTATTCCCAACAATGACCGCGTTAACGAGTAACTTGTTCCACACGTACTTGCAAACTGACCCCTCTGGATTAAGCCCTTCACTAACTCAAACTAACACAAAGCGGACCATCTAACGCCCATAGAACTACTGTTCCCGAATTCGCGATTGAATCGGGCGTATTGGAGAGTCGCGTGCCCGTCAGCCAGATCCGAGTCGAGGCTGAACAGCCCGACACACGGGGTCGTGAGGATATTCACGATGCGTGGCACGCAAACTCGATTCCGACATCGACGCGAGCATGCAGCACGTATGCCTGACCTAGGCAGGAACACGGCGGAACCGTTAACCGCGCGGCGCCGTGAACTTTTGCCGCGAGTAACGTGAGTGCAATCTAATTTCAAGCGAGGAGCGAGGAGCCGTTCACCGGTTGCATGCACGACAACCGCCGCGCGTTACATCCACCAACCTATATCGGAATATTGCGCCCGTTGAATGTACCGCAATTTTATTTCCCTCCGCCGTGGCGCGCATTGATATCCACAGAACGCAATTTCTACACGTGTAACGTCATTTTTCCACGCGTCCTAAACACGGGAACACGGCGAGGAATGACAACTCACAGTGGTCGGAATACGAATAGCAGGGAACATTCGGCCCAAAAATGAACATTCTTCTATCGAAATCTACTGAATGTATACTATCTACTTCCTAAATGTCCAACAGTCCCGATATTGAAAATATTAATAAAATTTAATAAAAATTGTAATTCGGACGAAGACTTAAAGTTGGACATTTTAAAGATAGCATTTTTCACCAGAAAAAAACTACTTCCTTCTTAAAGATGCCCTGACAACCCTGTTTAATATTTTCTCTCCGTTTTGTCCAGAAAGAAAAGCATTCTTTTCCGTTAAGAATTACAACCGTTAACTAAAAATTTCTGTTCATAATGTATTAAAAAAGTAGAGCTCAATGAAATACAGAAAATTATCAAAGTTTAGACTGACGTAAGTCTGAAAGACAGCATTTGCAGAGCTACATATTTTTATACAATAGTGATAGAACTTAACACATTATAGGAAACTAAATCAATAGGAAAATAATAACGGAAATAGTAGTAAATAGACAATCACAGATTGAAGCTAGTGAGCAGCCAAAGCCATAATGTGGTACACAAATTATAGCTACACTGGAAAAGTACATAAACGGATTTTGAACTATCAACGCGGGGAAACGATTGAGCGAGTTTCGCGGTTCGAGCCGCGCTTTTAACAATTTTTATTTCTGACTGAAAATAAACACACCTCTAGAGCTGTTCAAGTACCCGGATAAAGCAAGCCGAGTCTAACTCGAAAGACCGAGCCGAGCCAGGTATCCGAAAGAACCGAGCGGCTCGGATCGAACCAAGTACTTGAATTTTTTTCAAGCGGCCCGAAAGAACCGGGCGGATTGGATAGAACCGAGTACTTGAATTTTTTTCAAGCGGCCCGAAAGAACCGGGCGGATTGGATAGAACCGAGTACTTGAATTTTTCCAAGCGGCCCGAAAGAAACCGGGCGGATTGAATTTTTTCCAAGCGGCCCGAAAGAAACGAGCGGTCCGAAAGAAGTTCGAGCAGATCGAAAACTATTTGTCCGATTTATTTCAAACTTGGTACACATATTCTTAATGGTATTATCTAAACTGTAGGATATCAATTTTTATGCAATAACCCATTCGTATATGATAAATGTTTTAAGTTTGCCTTGTTAGGTAAAAAATGATAGTGATATTTACCTTGCTCTCATTTGTACAATAACTTTTTTCTTCTCAAATCCGTATGCTACCATGTAGATATTTGATTAATGAACACTACAATCATGGTATTTCTGATGTTAGATACACCTGGACATCATAATTTATAATGCGCGTAATATTTATGCAACATATGCCCAGCGGCGGATCCAGAGAGGGACGCAGGGCCCCCCCCCCCCCTCAAGGGCAAAATTGCTGATTTCGGAAATTTTGCGATTTTCGACATTATTCTACGATCTCCAAACGTTTGTAGCTCAGAGCAACGTTAACCGATTTTGATAAATTTTTCAGCAGGCATACAACGTACTTAAATCTACAAACGGATTTTGAATTTTTATTATAGGCTCAGAAAAAGAAGTTGAAAAAACGATCTTTACTATTTTTTTTTTGCTATTCCGACCAGTTGCAATTTTTTTCACCACGATGAAACGCGTCACTTAGCAAACTAATCCTTCTAGGTTCTCAAAAAAACTCAAGTCGTTTGAAAAGTTAGGAAAAAATCGTCCCTTCTAATGATGTATAACTTAATAATTTTTACATTTATTTATTTATTCTTTTTTCAATTATTTTAAATTAATTGTTATAAAAAAATTTAGTATGTGTTTAGTTGGTACTTTATTTAATACTCTTTTCAGTGGTTTAAGTCGTATGTTGAGAAAACTTTTTGTTTCCAAGTTATACTAAAAAAACACTTTTTCATTTAACAGGATAATATCGGAAAGGTCCCTGATTCATTACTCAGACCTACGCCCCCCCCCCCCCTCAAGAAAATCTTGGATTCGCCACTGCGCCCCCCTCCCCCTCACGAAAATCCTGAATCCACTTCTGCATATGCCTTAATACATGCTCTGTACATAAGAATTAGCGAAATAATTTCCAACCTCATAGTATCTGTAAAAAGAATTCGTCTAACCCAGGCCTTCCCAAGTAGGGGAAATGCACTCCTAAAACAGATGTTTCGGTTCTCCCTCCACCGGTGCGCCTTCAGCTAAGGTGGGACGATTCCTACTGTCCTCTCTCTGCTTCCTAGCGGCATTACTGTCTCCTCTGGGAGAGGGAGTGTTGGAGGGAGAACCGAAACATCTGTTTTAGGAGTGCATTTCCTTTACTTGGGAAGCCCTGGTCTAACCCCTTAATAAAGGGTGTTGCCTGTTAAGGGGGTAGATACGCCACGTGACACGGGCAGTGCAGCGCGCTGTAATATCGACAATCTAATCTCAAACATGGGTTTGGGATTCTTCGTTTTTCGTCCTTATATGAGCATATTTTGGGCTGGGTGAGGTCTCATTCGAAAGAGGAAGGTTTAATGCGGAGCGCTTTGCTCACCGTTTGAGTCACACAACTGTTTTAGTGACCTAACAATGCTTAGATTCTGCTGGTGTATTTTGTCGACTTTTGCTCTACTTTGGACACTCATATTATTACGTATAAACACTATCTCGTTGAACCATGAGCAGAGCGCTCCGCATTGAACTTTCCTCTTTCGAATGAGACCTCGCCCAGCCAAAAATATGCTCATATAAGGACGAAAATCGAAAAATCCCGAACCTATGTTTTGGGCCAGATTGTGTCGGTATACAGCGCGCTGCATTACCCGTGTCTACCCCCTTAATGGCTAAATAAGTATAAATGAATAAATAAAAAAATAGGTATAATATAGACTGCGGAATTTAATGCAAATGCATACCGACGGTAATACCGACGCACTTCCGTGGGGATTAAAAAATTCATACAATCGTGTTTCATCATTATAGAATCTATCAGTACATTCGCATGATATGTGCATTATACAAACTATTACAAGTATCACTGTACCTACTATTAAATTACTAAACTTTTGAATATAATGTAACTATTACACTTACGTACATAAACTTTTTAACATCGGTATGAAGCTATTAAATTTTAATGTCGAGGTTCAGCAACTTCTAACAATTACTAGAGCTAATTTGTAAACAAATTCCGTACATGCAAGAACCATAAAAAATGCCCAAAATATGCAAAATTACTAATATATTTTTTAAATCCTCTTAATGATGCAATATAGATCGGTCAAAGTTCCACTTGTTTATTTAATCCATTACTACAAAAACATGCATTTGCATTAAATTCCGCAGTCGATATTATACTATTTCTTTATTTATTCATTTATACTTATTTAGCCATTAACAGGCAACACCCTTTATTAAGGGGTTAGACGAATTCTTTTTACAGATACTATGAGGTTGGAAATTATTTCGCTAATTCTTATGTACAGAGCATGTATTAAGGCATATGTTGCATAAATATTTCGCGCATTATAAATTATGATGTCCAGGTATATCTAACATCAGAAATACCATGATTCTAGTGTTCATTAATCAAATATCTACATGGTAGCATACGGATTTGAGAAGAAAAAAGTTATTGTACAAATGAGAGCAAGGTAAATATCACTATCATTTTTTACCTAACAAGGCAAACTTAAAACATTTATTATATACGAATGGGTTATTGCATAAAAATTGATATCCTACAGTTTAGATAATACCATTAAGAATATGTGTACCAAGTTTGAAATAAATCGGACAAATAGTTTTCATTCCAAACCGCCCGGTTTCTTTCGGGCCGCTTGGAAAAATTCAAGTACTCGGTTCTATTCAATCCGCCCGGTTCTTTCGGGCCGCTTGAAAAAAATTCAAGTACTTGGTTCGATCCGAGCCGCTCGGTTCTTTCGGGTACCTGGCTCGGCTCGGAAACCGAGTCCCGGATTGGTTCGGTTTTAAAGCTACCCGAATATTCAAGTACTCGTACAGCTCTACACACCTCGGCCAAGGTGACAAGGCAAATTGATTCGTTCGACTGAACACGGGGATACGTATTTGCGCAGGCATGCGTTCGCTGCCGATACCCTCTACCCGCAATAAAAACATTAATGCGAATTAACAAGCCGACCGTGGAAAGTACGTGTGAATTCGATATATGGACTCTGTGCAGTTTATGGGTCTCCCGTGTAAATAGGGTAAGTCCGGGAGAGTTGGACCACCGGGAGAGTCCGGCCAGTGGTGATATTTTAAGACTGACGCAAGATAGGGCACTGTGTGTCATTGACACAAAAGAAATGAATGCGCTAGTTGTTAATCTTACATTGACCATTGTCACAAATCCATATTTAAATTATAGGAAACACTTACGACTTTATGCGTGTCTGAAAGTTTTTAGACCAAGTTACAGTGCTAATGATATTTGAAAGACAGGTAAGTTTATTTACACTACACCGATATTGGGGGATATAATATGCATAAAACTACAGTGTCAACCCAACAATACGTATGTATTTGTTTTTAATTTATTTTGACAAGGTGGTCGATCACTCCCTTGATTATGGGATAGTCCAACCACATGTATTTTTCTTACTGTAAACCCATCTTCAGCTTCAGGGAGCGAAAATTCCATTCTACAAGATAGTGATATGTCGTTAAAAGACTGGGACGAAAACGAATGCGTGGGATGCGGAGAAAACTATTTCGAAATCTGGAAAAGTGACGATTGGATGCGTGCACTGAAGCCGTTGGTTTCATAATACTAGATGCTCCAAGTACAAGAATGTTTGCAATTTGCATGCAGAAGTGAAGAAGAAGTAACATATCAATTAACTCCTTCGAGTATTATATTTTTTGTAAACTACTTTTTGTTATTTTTCAAGGTCGGTCTCACCCGTAGTGGGTGGACGGTCTAACCCCGACATGCGGGTGAGACCGACCAGTTGCAGTGCCAATGTTTTTGGTTGAAAATGAAAATAAATATTTGAAATTATCGCACACTATAATTTATATATATCCTAAATTGCTTGGACTTTGCTTTAATGTGCCCAAAACGACAAAAATGTGAAAAATAACGATGCTACAATTTCTTTTCCAAAAAGTGGTCGGAGTCTCCCGGACTTACCCTATAAACGCCCCGTTCGCAAGGCAGGTTTCCTATTCCTACTCTAAAATTATCTTCCGCAAAGAACAAATAAATAATTCATGTATTCCTACAAAAGTCAAGAATTTATGGAGGTGGTGCAAGAAGATCGAGAGCAATTAACTTCACAACAATCTCTGTAGTATCAATCACGTTTGACATTTAATTTAAAAGAATAAGGTTGAATAAAATGAAATTATCAACGTTAATTGTTGTATTCTATATGCAAAATTTATGAATAGAAATGCAGTGTAAAACAAATGTTCCATTGACGTGTCAGAAAAATTGACTGTGTCTGAAATTTCTGTTAACAGAAACCTTACTTTTTCTTTCAGTTCTTCCATTCCAAAAATATCAATTACTCCAAATCCCACCGTAAATTATTTTGAACATAAACATCACAAAGACCCTGCATAATACCAACTGAACTAACAAACGAGACGCTTCTGTGACTCATGGTTTACATTTCATCTACATTCCCATTGCACGGGGAATGCTAGTTTAACGAAATAAAACGTGCAAATACTTTCGAAATACCAATCGTGATCCACGAAGTGTATCTCAGCAGTTCCCAGATAAACTGTATAAAAAAACTGGCCCAAATCCATTTCACTTGTGAATACCGTTTGACTAGGAAAGAAAGAGAGAAGAGCAGAACCCCGCTGTATGTATGCCGATTTCCTGTATCGTCCATTTTCGATTTCAACGCTGTAGAATCCCTCAATCTCCATTTTCAATTACTTTCGCCAATAACTTGCCAGCAATGGCCTATCGATCAGCGGCTGGGCTCCGCGTTAAAACGCAACGAAACCGTTCGCTTCGAATTGGGGCCGCGCGCGATTAGAATACGCGCATGATTAGCGTCATAAAGTTTTCACGGCCCTCCACCGTTTAATTCCAGAAGGGGGGAGGGACGGAAACGGACCAGGCGAAATGGGAATCGGAATCGATGCATCCACGCCGATGAATTCGATTCCGCAGTTTACATGTAACCGATTAAACTACACCGAGCGCCGACTCATCTGTTCTGAAAGCCGGATATGTCTCTTCGGCGGATTCCGCTGCTGTTGCAGCGGAACACAGGAATGGGAAATGGCATGATTTCGGGGCTGCAGCTGCAGTCGCAGCCCTCCACAATGGTCGACAAACGAATCGGTCTTACCGAACGCATCGCTCACCAGTGAAAATTCTCGGTACCTTCACCTTTCCCTCTTTCACTTTTTGCGAGTCGTTGCGCCCCACGTGAGTCAAACAGTGCTCTATATTGTACGAGTAGCATTGAGAATCTGACAGGTTCGTTACCGTGTATCGCTGGCGTCCATAGTGGCATAACTAAAAAAATATCAATTTAAATAAATTATGTGGTCAGCATTCAACTATTAATCAAATGCAAATTTTGCACTGCTCATTCTGTAAAATTTACGTTAAAAGACGATAGTACTTTTTTAGGAGTCTTATTCGCGACAGCGTACATTTTTAAGTGACTTAAAACAGGAGGAGGTATACACTGCATTCCATATCAGAGCATACCGACGCTCCTACCGATTTACGACCGATCTGCGCAGCTCCCACTATTACCCACGGTTTGAACCACAAGCGATTGGTCATGGTGGTTTCTAAGAAATAATTGGTACACCCCAAACGCGGGATCTGACCGTTGTCAACGTAAACAGTGGACGAAATGTTAAGAGAGAGAGAGTAAGTAGAGAGCCGTGCGACGGAGAAAAACATTGGAGTCGAGCGTAGCAACGCCTCCTGAGGGTCATGCCTGCGCGAAATCGGTATGCTCCAATGTGGAATACAGTGTAGATGCGACCCGTATGTATTTTTTTTATGTTTGTCCCCGCATAACTGCTCAACATATGGATCAATTTTAATAATCTTCTTTTTATTCGAAAGAGGACGATGCCCTGGTGGCCCCATCCTGCACTGCATCAATATTACCCCAATATTTTGCCAGTTCTGGTTAATAATAAAGACTATTGTCACCTAATTATTATTATATTAGGTACGTACGCGTATATCTCCTCAGCTCCTATATGTCAATGCATATAAAACAAAAAAATTAAAATTAAAAGAATTTAAAAAAAATTAAAACCGACTTTAAAATAATAAAAATGTACTAAAAAGGAAAAATATTTTTTTCCCTTACTTAATCTACGACTCCCATATTTTTAAGTCAGCGCCTCATCATTTGCACTGAGTAAATCTGGCGTCGACATTAAGAAACGGAGAGTCGTAGATGAAATAAGAGAAAAAATTATTTTTTACTTTTTAGTGCATTTTTATTTTTTTGAAGTCGGTTTTAAATTTTAAATTTTTTTTTATTTTAAATTAAGTACACAGAGAGGGTAATGAAAATGACGAGTTGCAGCTGTAAGTCCTTTTATGCTGATTTTCGGCAATTTTTAAGATTGAGCTTCTCTTATATGTATTATAGACGTAAAATGGTGAATTTATGTTCCTATATTAGTAGATTTTTACGAAAGATGATGGGTATATTTTTATTTTTAGATCATGCAACTTCTGCTCGCAGAAAGTTTGCAGAATAATTGAAAATACAAAATGATTTGTTTCTAGTTCTTTACCTTTTCATCGTTTTGTACACAGATAGACATGGTCTCCCTATCTCGATTTCTTGAATTTCGCATTTTAGACTGATATGATGATAACCTTGCAGGGAAAGGGTTCTCGATTTTGTACTGTTCCAAGCTATCGCGTAATTTATCTAGTACTCGTTATCTGGTCTCCGTGGTCCTCAAATATCGCGTTCCCATGTCTTTCATATAGAAGTTTCTTTAGAGAAAGGACGTTAAGAAAGCCGTTAAAAAAGTTCCCCGCTGAACGGCCGTGAAGTTTAACCTTTTTTGACTCCGCTAAAAATTTTAATCCCCGTAAAAGGGCCCTGGCGCAGAGCATGCAGCTCTTGGGCAAACTTCTATACGCGAGAAGTTTAATCCGCGGAAAAGTAAAATGAAAACAGCTCGATATCATAAAAGCGCCGAAGAAAGTTACGCGTGCAGAAATATTTTACATCCTTACTTTCCTGTTGCGGTGAACTAAAGCATTTATACAAGGACTTCTATGCACCGTGAACAACATTGAATTTATATTCTGAATTGGTGCGGTTTAGATACTGAAGCATAAACGAACAGCATTGGATGCCACCGAATTCAGCTGTACCTACAGCAATTCCTCTGTTTGCAAAAAGATGGTCGATCGATGGTGAAACGTAGTGTCAATTGTTAACGGCACGCCACGAGAATTCCTGAGCGCTTACGAACGCACTTGCATACAACCGCCTGCATATTACCACGTGCGCAACAATTCAGCAAGCGATGAACAAGCGACCGCAATCAGAGATAGAAGCAACAAAGCTAAACGCGACCGTGGATTCGCATTAGTGAATATAGAGCCGATTAAATTTAATTGCAAGGGGAGAAGATGCCGATGGGATTGAAATCCCAATGACGGGAGATGAATGAAACGCTGAAGAAATATTTGCTTCGCTGTGATGCTTAGGTACAGTGAATTTAAATAGATACGATGCAGACGTATTATATTTATTAAAGAAAAGACCTGCGGATGATTTAGTTAGAGTGATGTTAGAATTCTTTGGGTAGGTCGATCTTGGACACCTATATTTTGTTAATTACATAGCAGCATGAAATATATTAAGGTAATTCAAAGAAATATGTACGGAGTGCTTACGGCAGTGATGATATGTTAGAAAAGAAATTAAAAGCTACAATATATCCGTTGTAAATCTGGAATATCGTGAAAAAAAATGTTATCACTACCGTTGCGAAGGATGCTGTATATCGATGGCTTAGTGTACAAATATTGTAGACTCCAGGACATACAACAAACAAATATATTATTTTAGTCACATTTATGGAATAGATATAAATGTGATTTTTATACAGCACAAAGACACAGTGAAGAACTATTCATTGCATATAAAAACTCAATTTTCCCAAAAAGGGGACAGACAATATTAATCCACTAAGCCTGACTAAGCCATCGATATGTTAATTAAAATCTAGAAAATCTGGTAAATTAGAATATGTCTTTTCCGATATACTTGAATATAAATTACCAGTTAAGTTATGTACTTAGTTTTATTTTATCAGTTAAATTACCTTGAATTATTGTTTGTTGACACTTTTACGTTCCTGTTACCGTTTATCATTCTATGAGAAAATTATTCTGATACTAATGGAAGTACAGTCACGTGTTTAATTCAATAAAACGTGCACTTCATCTACAGTTTTCATCGAGTATTAACTTCACCCCCGAGAATAACGGTGTTGCAAGTCAGCAATACGTAGTGCCTTCCATTGAGAAATGAAAACATGAAGGACGCCACTTGATCAAAGAAGAAGAAGAGTCAATTTTCCAAATTACTTGCTTGACACCACTCTCATTTCTAGAAACTCACTCAACCCCACTATTAGTTATCCAATCATCATTCCAAACTATCATCGAAGGATTAAGCCTCCATATCGCCGTGTAACGTTACGGTAATATATAATATCTGTGGTTTATATTGCAGGTGCTAATGCAGAAAACTTTCATATTCACTAGAGATGTACCGACTAGGGTTTTGGCCGACTAGCCGACTAGCCGATTAATCGGCCCCCAAGAAACCGACTAGTCACCGACTAGTCGCCGATTACAAAAGTGGCCGGGGACACTAATGCCCGATTTCTTCATCTTCGACTAATGCCCTGGTCAGTGAACGACCAATTAGGTGCTATAATGTGGCACTCGTCGACCAGTGCCAATGATAAGATAACTGAAGGTGAAGAAATCGGCCATAAGTCGGTAGGGTAAACCAACCAGTGAATGACCGACTTGTTAAATGAGAAACCCAGTAAATGACCGCATACTTCTAATAAGAATTGTACTTATTAATGTTTGTTTAATACGCGGAACTAAAAATATGGGATATTAAAAGTGCAACTACACTCCATTTATAAACATATAGTAGTTTTTAAATTTATAATTGACATTTCTTTGCCTAATGGTCATTTCACTGGTATATGGTCAGTTACTGGTTGGTTCGCCCTACATCTCTGGTAGCAAAATTATAAAACTTCTTAGAAAAAAAGCAGAGAAAAATGGATAAGTATTCACAAAAAGAAAGCCGATCAATCTGCCTTTTTTGCCGATTAGTCGCCGACTAGTCGCCGACTACAAAACTGGCCGGATAGTCGGCTTAACCGACTAGTCGGCCACTAGTCGGTACATCTCTAATATTCACCTATTGTATCAAAGGAATCACAAACCTTTATATTTTAATAAGAGGTTTATATAATCAAACTGAAATGTATTTGTTAATTTATATGCAGTCTTTTAATATCTACTATCTAATATTGTAAAAAATTCAGTTACCTCAAAAATAAAATAACAAATATTGACGTTTCGATTGCACGAAAAAGACATCATATGATATACTGTGTAGAATTGCATGATAGCTTTAAATCGTAAAAAACACTCTTCCCGTTCCCCCTATCGAACACCGATTGAATTCGATGAATTGGAAGCGCGCCAGAAATTTCGGCAAGTGAATAAAAATGTTCGAACGTGGGGTGCACGAAAAACATCACTGCTGTATGACTGATCCAGGGACACGGATCGTTGTCAATCTGTGATACGAGACATATTAAAAATTGACGGCAGACCGAACCAGATTTATCCTGGGATAGACCAAAGCATTTAATAGTCTGATAAACAGATAATGGTGCGTCGAACCATCTGCAAACCTCGAAAACGAGTTCACGGTTGAAAAGTCGATTAATTCGTCTGGTGAATAGAGATATCGTAGGTCGACATCACTGTCAGAATGTTTCTCGATAAAGGGGATTCCATTCTACCAATCAAATATATGTACGTACATTAACGAGGATTTGCCTGACCAACCAAAAATTTCAATAGCACCTATCAGTCTGCGCGCAGGGAATAAATGAATCTTCTATTGGGGAAATTGAAAACTTGTTTCATTGTTTCCACGTGAGTTTAATAATGATTCAACCATCGTGTTAAACTATAATATTCAATGGTTTTTTAATGAGGAATGCATTGAAATATATTAGTGATTCTATAAAATTAATGAAAATTTGATAATTTAGAGTGGACATACCTAGTATATAATAATATTTTAATAGAATTCAACTGTACTTTTTCAAGTGTGTCTATTGAAGAAGGATGAGCTCAATTTTTGTTTTACGTGATGTAATATTGAAAACAGAGGTTCGCGTTTGTATATTTTCGCACAAGGAATGAATTACACATACTGTTTTTATTATATTTTAAATTTCGTAATTTCCATGAAGCCGATAAGTGCGAATTTCATCTACAGCACGCTTTTACAGAGAGCTTAAGGGAGTCTTCTAGTGTAACGAAGCATTTTTTTTTTTGCGTTTTTTCGGAATTTTTTATGAGGAGCTTGTAAAAGTTATTGCTACCCGGTTTATTTGTATACACTTATCTATATTTCGATTACATTTTCAATTTTTTTGAGTACGAAAAGATTAAAATTAACTCAAGTGGACCACTTTGTGGTTGCTTTTGGAAAAAAGCGGTGCCTATACGGTGACCACTATTGGACGGTTTCTGATCATCCGAATCAAAAAATTCAAAGGGATTCCTTATTTGTATGTCCTTGGCTATAGCCGATACCAGAATGAAAGAAAAATATTGAAAATTTAAAAAACGACGGCACTTTGAAGATTGAGTTTCGATTTTCACACATTTTTTCGACTTTTTGGGGCTGTCAGAATGAAAAAAATTAAATATTTTCACACAATTGTGGTAAGGGCGACAGCCACACGTGTGCTGAAGATGTATGTAGAAGTTGACCTTAATTGGTCAAGTCAATTTGAGATATCGTGGATACCAGTTCGAAAAACATGGTTGCGAGAAAAACGTGTTTAAAGATTTGTATACAGGTTACACAGTACACCGTTACCTATCCTTCAAAGCCTATAACTTTATGAGTATTATGAATTGGACAAAATCCTTTTGCACACATATTTTCCATAACATATAGGTACTTGTAGAAAAATAAAAATAAAAATTAAATTTTTTTTACTCGTTACACTAGAATACCCCCTTAATTCCCCATCCTTCCCAGTTTAATCCATTCGATCCATTTAGTTAACCACGTAGAACTACTTTATAGTTCGATGAACGGATAATAGTTCAGCGGACCATTCACGAAGCCCGAAAAAGCTTAGAAGTCATTAGTAGATGTTCGATAACTGGCCATGTGTCAAAGTTATATCACACCGAACATTCATTACGAATATCGCCAGTACTAATAGTTAACTTTTTTATTCATCGAGGGTTTCAACTTTAACTTTAACATTTAATAAAGCAAAATTCGCTTTATTCATCGAATAAAGTTAACTGGGTCAACTTTATTCGATATATGACAAGTACATTTTTTTTTAACTTTTATTCGTTATTTGAAATTTTATTTGGATCAAAATTTTGTCCATCTCTGGTCTACGGTACTGTGTACTAATACATATATACCTTCGCTTGCATCTTCATATTCAGACACAAAAAATTGAAAAAGAAATTGATATATCCGTTTTAACTTCTAACCTTCCTCACCTCATATTTTTGACTGGTGAATACCTATGCAGAGATTATGCGAATGAATATTGCGATGCGGGAAATTTAGTTTTCTGCTTTAACGGAAAGTGTATCATTCACCCGTGAATATTTTTTGGTACTTCACTTTCATTTCATTCGCTTTCATTTTCACTAACAATAAGCGCAAATCGAAATCACATCAAAGCCCATCGTTCATTTCACGTTGATTTACTCGCATACACCGTTGTCCGAGTACAGGAAACGCCATTAAGCGGAATATCCATGAATGTACATACTGTATTCTCATTTATACGCAAATGCAACCAGTGCAGCTGCGGAATAGGCAACTGTTGAAATTTAGTCAGAAAATGGGTATCAAAACCACGCTCGAGACACCTCCACTTGAGAGCCACGTAGTAGCGAGGAAACTTTGAAAATAAGGATTATCGCAAAAACAGACAGCAACGTGCAAAGTATTTAATATTTATTATATCGAGGGGAAGTTTTAACAATTTGAAAACGTTTTCGTAGAAAGTCGTCCGTGCAAATACTTTTTACTGCAAATTTTCTTGCAGTTTGTGATTGCATCGACATCATTAATATCGAGCAGAAATCAGTTCAATTCACCAAAAATAATTCACTACGTTGTTTTCTACATATTTCGTGTGGGATAGTAATAATTACGAAATATTTCGCGATTCCTAAACTTCAAAATTGATATTTCAAATTTTTCTAGTAGATACCGTACAGTCTTACGTATTCCAAATATTATAATTTCAGGTGTCGAATATTCTCATTTTACCTATATATTCTGAACATTCTGACGACAATTTTCTAATAGTATTCTGATTTTACATAATCTGAATTTTCTAATATTCTGATTTGATATATTCCGAATATTCTAATTTAAATTTTGGAATATTCTCATTTTATATAGTCCGAATACTCTAATTTGAATTTTCTAATATTCTAATTTTACATATTCTGAAATTTATAATATTCTGATTTTACATATTCTGAAATTTCTACCATTCTGATTTTACATATTCCGAATATTCTAATTTAAATTTTGAAATATTCCCATTTTATATATTAGGAATAATCCAATTTCAATTTTGGAATATTCTGATTTTACATTAGGCTGAGCCGAAAAAAATTTTGGATTCTTTCCTCGTCATAGTGAAAAAAAGGTGTGAGTGAGGTGTGTCAAAACGCTCTCTGATTTTTTTTTATAATTTTAAAACTAGGTATATTTAGCCGCGCCCCGGCGGGGTGAAATGTGTCGTTTTTTTAAATTAATAGTTTTTGTAAATCATAGGGCGCAATCGGTTTCTACCAAGCTAGTAAGTAACCAAAAGTTTTTTTGTTGAATTATGTCAATGTTTGACTGCTCCTCGCTATTTAATAAATAAGTGGCGGAGGCCAGGCACTGAGACGTTGGCAACGTCGCGATCGCGTCGGTTACTAAATACTATGTAATACACATTCCTTTTTGCTAACGAGGCGCAGTGAAACATTGAGATAATTAAAAAAAAAACTTTTGGTTACTTACTAGCTTAGTAGAAACCGATTGCGCCCTATGATCTACAAAAAATATTAATTTGAAAAAACGGCACCTTTCACCCCGCCGGGGCGCGGCTGAATATAGTTTTAAAATTCTGAAAAAAAATCATCGAGCTTTTGAACACACCTCACACCTTTTTTTCACTATGACGAGGAAAGAATCCAAAATTTTTTTCAGCCCAGCCTATTTTACATATTCCGAAATTTCTAATTTCAGTTTTCTAATATTCTAATATCACAGCGTGTTCCATGTTGGGCTTCTAAATTGTAATTGCTTCTATCTTGAAAGCAGCCTTTCAAATTGCAAAAATCCTATTTCCTACTTCATGCATAAACTCTGTAGCACTTAAAATGAGTGTTCATTAGCGAAGCAGTGTCTCCCTAATTAAGACTGAAAGCTTGAGGGCCTCCACATTTTATAACAAACTTACCTACTCTACTATCCCTATGATTAAACATCGTTGATGTTACTACTCCTTCCGTATATTAGTTACAAACAGTACGATTACCGAAGGACAACAGTAAATTTTATCAAAAAAGGTATTACTGTGTAGAACACGAATCGAAAAGATACAAGCCACTGTCACAGTGATCTCTAAACGCCTATCAGATTTTTGGAGCATGTCCACTACAAAATTGATAGTGTAAATGCAATTACCGAAATGACAGATTCGCAGTTAATGACTGGCACACATTCACTTGAATTTGTCTAACTTGAAGTACGAAGATTTCTCTACCATTACGTCCCCCCACGAGACAAACAGCAAAATTTCTCAGATGCAAGCCCATTTCTTGACGTCCTCATTCCTTATTTAAGTCAACGTGGAGCTTTCGTACTGACAGAATGCTCCCAGTTAAGCTTTTTACAGTTTCAGCACCGATGAGACAGCTCAGGCACCCTGAGAGTGTCAGTTTCCGTCATGGAGGCATTGCTTTCGAGGAATAATCACCCGTGGAACCAGCTTTGCGAGGGGGGAATTAAACAGTACAACAGAATAGAATGCGAAAGGTCAATTAAACCTGCACGTGAATACAACCTACTACACGGAACTGGTTCACGATAAAAGTGAGCATCACTAGAATGCAACGATTAAATGCAGACCTGGTGTCAGTTCGCGTACGGGTGTGAAATAAATGGGAAAAGTTGAAGCCGAGTG
The DNA here is from genome assembly GCA_929108735.1 of Andrena dorsata. Classification (NCBI taxonomy): domain Eukaryota; kingdom Metazoa; phylum Arthropoda; class Insecta; order Hymenoptera; family Andrenidae; genus Andrena; species Andrena dorsata. The sequence continues at coordinate 2,596,856 of OV815489.1, read as the reverse complement.
TTGTTACGACCAAAAATAAACCACCAACCGACCAAGAATAATTTCACACCACAGTTTTCGAATAACACTCAAATACCATCGAGGAACGATCAATTATACTTGTATTTATTCAGTACCTACTATCTACCCTATAAGTCCTAAATACACTTCTTCGGGAATTAAACAGTATGAAGCAAATCACTCGAAAATCCATCTAGCCCTCCCAATATAAAATTTTTCAATCTACGTCCACTAATCATTTTTTCCTATTTTAATGAATATTATCTATAAGCCCTACACCCGTTATTTAACACCCCCGAGGTACTCTTCGCAACTTAATACGTTCAGCCCGGGCCATTTCTCAAAGTTACACCTGTGGACCTCATATTTTTTTTCAGCGTGTTTTCATTATTTATTTGTCCTAAAGAGTGGTACAGGGTTTAACAAAAAATAGAGTATATGGTTTTTCTAATAAAAAAAAATGGTAATACTTATTTTTACCCCAGACTTAACCGAATTCTTGGAAAGAAGACGTAATCGTATGCCTGTGTAAATGTACGAGATTGGAAAGTAAGACTCACCTCTTTCACCTTGTCCCTGCGCTCCCTGGCGACGGGGTCCTTGACCTCTCCACCAACCGTCAAAGGAAGTTTATCCGCCGGCGCGGGTGGCACCGTCTCCACGACATCGTCCTTCCGGTGAACGATAGAGGACGAACTACTCGCACGCACACGCGAATCACCACTCACTTCCGGCTTTTCCAGTGTCTTCTGCTGCTGGTACTCCTCGTCGATCTTCGCCTGAAATTCGCGCCCATATCGTATCGCGGCTCGAGATTGTCGAATGGCGATTTTCATGCACTGATGGAACTCGGATCTCATCGTGAGTTCGTTGGCGTTTAATTATTATATTAATGAACGAGATGGACAGATTTTTCGCCCTTTGCAATCGATTGAATTATTATGTGCCTTACTCGAGAATTAAGTTATATTATGGGAGATGCAGAAGTTAGACCACTGTGTTGGTATTCAAAGGTTTGTGGAGATTAGAGAATTAATTAGGGGAGTGCTTTGGTTTTTTTTAACGAAACTGTAAGTTGGTTTTAGAGAAATCGCTGAATAGAGTATTGAAGAAAAAGGAGAAAATTTGAGTGATGTGTTCTGTTAGAATAACATAACGTGGAAAAGCGTATACGAAATGAAAGAGTCTTTTATACGCTGAAGATGGAATGCTAACTCATCGCTTATGATTTAGTAGATTGTGGTGGGAAGAGATTTAATCTCTAGTTGCGGTTCATTTTTTCTTTCTACTAAAGAATTTAGTTTAGTCATGTGTACTGATTCTTATTAATCTTCTACTTTCACTCTTCGGTGAGTATTTACTGTAGCTTTATTTCCATTAAGGAATAATCATCTACTCGACGATCACATAAGGATGCCGATTGCAAAGGGGTGAAATTCACGAAAAGATCATTAGACAAATTACGCAAGAAGAAATGGGTATCTGATTTCGCGTGCTGCTAAGTTCTTCATTAAATTATCAAGAATATCCAACGCAACTGGGTACTCCAGCGTTTTGTAAGGTGAAATGATAAAACTGCTTCTTTTGGAGCTGAATTAATATGAACTATAATTCAAGGTTCGGGATGCTTGAGCTGGAGAGGTCAGTAATTAGCGACACAATCTCTTCAGAGCATGAACGTTCCCATTTATTCAACAAACGATTCCATTCATTTCGAGACATTCCCACGCTTACAATACAATCTTTTCAATTATGCACGTCCCCCTTTCAGATACCCATTTTCTATTCTATTTCTCTTCAGCCTCCGTTACGCTCGTTTCATACAAAATTCTCGTCGCGCTTAGGGGTACCCAACGAGGTGGCCCCGACTACGCTGTGAAAATCAAATTTCCTCGTCTAGCTCGAGGAGCTCAGACCAGCGCGTTTCTCTGAATACCACCATCCGAATGCAATCTCGACTGGACGTAAACCCGCTTCTTTCGCTTTGGCCGCGGCCGAAGAAAGCCACGATTACCCTCGACCACCTAGCCGCTTTAGAAGGCGCGATTTCGCGAAAGAAAAGCGAATTGTCCCTTCCACCACCTCTTTAATTTCGTCTGCGCCCCGATTAAACGCTCTCGCGCTCTACTGTGCCAACGTCGTGCGCCTGACGCGGAAACTTATTTCTGCAAAGCACGCTGAAACTAGTGGGTAGAATCGTTCGCGAGGGATGGCAGGGTAAAATATGTATTTCTCAATGAAAAGATCACATTCTTTGCTGACTCGTTACTTATCTGTGCTGGCAGTTTTCTAAGCAGAAGCTATTCCAATTTCGAATTCGGTACATAAGGAATTATTGATTCCTCCTTTGAATCACTCATATAATTAATTTGCGATATTAAACTGAAATTCAGCCTTCACCAGATAAATTCTAGCTGCCCTAACCTATGTACACTTTTTTTTCGCTGTAATTTGCAAAGAAGCGTTTACTATACATTTACTGGATAAGCGTGGAATGCTAACTCATCGCTTATGCATTTAGTGCGTTGTGGTGAGAAGAGATTTAATCTCTAGTTGCGGTTCATTTTTCTTTCTATTAATGAATTTATTGTAGTAAGGTGTACTGATTCTTATTAATCTTCTACTTTCACTGTTTAGTGAGTATTTACTGTAGCTTTACTTTACTAATTAAGGAATTATACCCGCGAGCTATTACTGAGGGAAATTTTATTCCTAGTTGCTATCTTAATCTTTCCTCGTCAAAGTATGTGCCCCAATTATGTTTGACTATTTTATAGAAGTATTTTTGTCTGCTGTAATTGCATCCGCGAATAACGAGACTACTATGTACTTATGTACTATCTTAACTGACATTTCTGTTCATAATTGCTATTTATATGATTGATCCAGTAATAACTATCATCTACTTAGATAATCACAGGTTAACGTCGCTTTTCTTAATAAGGTTGTCTTTAATTCAATTCTACTAACAATTAAATTTGCGTTGATAGATTTCTAAGAAACAAAGTGATAGTGTGCAAGCGGTCATTTCAGACGATATCAGAATGTGATATCGCGATCGATAAAGACGCACGATTTTTACTACGTATCTAGTTACAGTCGGACTACTTGTCTAACACGCCTTACTTAATATTTGCTCTTTAATCGATATTTATCAACGATCATGCAAAATATTACAGTACTGTAACAATTTCGATTCCACTATTAAATCAAGCATTTCTCGAATCGTTACGTCCCTGCTGAATTTATTAAAATTGTATGTAACTTCATGGAATCTGAAAACGGCACGAACATTCGCGTGGCAAAATTTAAAGGTCGAAGAGAATGTCACATATAACGACGATCATTACGCAAAATTGATGCCATCGGAGGAATTCCACGAAGTATTGACACACAACGAATCATTCTTGAAACAGAAATGGGCTGACTAAATAACAGAACGTCTAATCACTTAATAGCTGCTAGTCGAGGAGTAAAACTACTTCGCCAATTGTCGAAGATATTTAAAAATATTCACCCATCATTAATTTAGTTCGATACCAGTTTCAAGAGTTTTCAAGGAATAAAATACTATGCTAATCACCTAAAGATACTACCACAACATACTGACGAAGTTGCTAATTGCCTGACAGATATTAATACGAAGATTTTCAACATATTATTGCCCCAAACTAATTATTACTTTCACTAGTTTGATTTCTAGCAAACTAAATAAGTACATCCACCAAAAAACGATCTACATAAACGCTGATGTTATGTGCCTTTGTGGGTCTTTAAATTCGTCGTTGGCTGTCCGAGATTTAATTCGATTCATTCGAGCCGCTGTATCGCGGTCGATTATTGTACATGCGGGATCGCTCGAGGGGTCCGCATTACGCAAACTGTATGTCGCAATCGGTCCGTATTAAATGGTAACGACAATACGTGGACCACGGACCGATCGGAACTTCGTATCCGTAACACTTTCGATCGACAGTTTAATTGAACAACGAACAACGTCGATTTCGCAATTCACAGGCATTGTCAATAAAATGATATTTGTTACACAAAAAACTACACATCTTCTTGATAATGTAATACCTTCATGCATATAATTTCCTTAACCCCAATTATTTAATTTATTTCATGCGAGCCCAGCGGATAGTGAAATTACTAAGTCCCATGTGGCAAACTAATTGTTCTATTTCTTTTATTGGCCACAGGTTTATTACTTATGGTTATGAAGAACAGCGTGCAGTACCTTTTAAACAGACGACAAGTGTTATTGAGTAAATGGTAAAAATTGAAAGGAAATAGGGAATTTTGGGCAGTATTTTTTATATTTGTAACTAGCAGCAGTGATAAATAGGTGAAAAACGTAAGAGATATTTTGACCCATTTATAAGTAATTACTGTAACGTGTGCAATAATCAGTACACAATACCACCTGCCTATATTGTGAATAATACAAAATTTAATGTAACAGCTTATCCTGGGATATAAACGGAATTACACAATGAGGGCAAATTAACTCTATACACGTGGCTCGATTGATTATCAAGCTTAATTAAATAACGAAACAATTCCGACAGCTCCAGTTTCCAGCAAAAACTTCTACATTAATTTTCAACAAACTTCCAACGAATCTGAATTCCCAAACGGTTACCCGATCACAAAATGAAACTCCTGAAGCCATTTAATTTCAAGCGAAAATCATTTAAATTCCTTTCATCTTTGCGATAGAATTGGCATGAAAATTCTGCAAAACTTCCAATCAGGGCAAGTCGGTAAGCAATTACATATATTTAAGGTCGAATGAATTCACAATACATTTCAGTTTCGTATAGAAGCCACAAGAATGCCCCGAAAAATGCTAAACGTTGGACAGTACCTATTGCGATTTCCATTTAAAAAACAATCACTGTTAATGACAGCCGTTTGTTGAACGTTAAAATTTATTCTTTAAAAAGCTCCAACTGCACGTGTTAAAATGCAAATCTATCCGAGCTTGCAGCTATCGTTGGCGATAACGATGTAAACTAAGTTTGCGCTCGGACGCGTTTTGCAACGCCAAACATTTGCAAACGTATGCCTGTGAAGCGACTAAATGTAAATCACCGATAAATTCTATTATTTCACGGTGACAAAGGGGCGCGAAACGTGGAATAAATGCGAGAATGGTGCAATTCGCGAGCGCGTGCACTATCAGTTGGTAAATTGAACTGCAATCTCACGCTCGTCATCGTTAATTAGCGTTCCTGATGAAACGATATACATATGTACCCTCGCTTTCTCGTTGTGAATTGTAACGTTCTATTAACTTCGACCTTATCACCTTCTCAATCGCTTGCAAGCGCTACGACTTACATTTCGCGAAAACAGAACGAAATAGGGAAATTAAAGAATTGTGTAGAAATAATGAATCATTGAAACGAAATTGAAGGATGCGATATTTGGTAGCTCATGGAGTAAAGATAATGCAAAATTCTAGCATTGTATTTTTGTATAAGTACTGTACTGATGGGAAATATTATTCTAATACTAAATATAGAAGTAAGATCGAAGGATTTCGATACCAAAGTGGCATAGTTAGAAAGTATTAAATAGTTGCCAAATGGCACGAGAAAACATCGAAATATTTTTGTTCTTTTATATTTAGAACACGATATCAGCCAAGTAATTTTCCTATCTTCTATTTCAAAATTCGTGCGTTTCCTTCAATTTCATAATATTTAAAAAACCATACAGGAACTTTCTAAAATACATTGGAGGTTTAGAGAATATTAAACAAATGAAGTGCGAACTAAGCCTTCCACGTTTGCAACAAGTATCAAGTACCTTTGAAAAAAAAAGTTTTGGAGTGCAAGTGATCTTGAATATCAAGAAATTCAGTTTCACAATTGCATTTCGAAGCCTTCTTAATTTTGTATGTAACCCAGTTCGCCACAATTATGCAAATGGCCTATGACTCAGCTCTATTACGTTCATTGCTAAAATATTTCACCCATGTTAATCTATGTCTCACAATCAGTTATGTATATTAGTGTCCCTTATTGTCGACTAAACATTGATATTCTGCTAATGCGCATACTACTTTTCTATGTCGTGAATCAATCGAGATAAGTACGCCTAACGATCGTTAAATTTTCCCGGCCTCTTGTATACACAGTGTCACCAAACAACATCCACAGGACATACAAGCTAAACGATAGAAAATACGGGAAATCATACCAAGAATTTCCTTCAAAATTTTGTATGGCGAATTAAATAGTATAAACCAAGAACTTCATTCACAACTTTCCAATTTTTTTTCAAAGTTTAAATCCCGGTTCCAAGATTTAAATCTGTAACTCATAAACAGCAAATCTATCTAAAATAAAGTGGCCATATAAATAATTATATCTATTAGCATGTTCACTAATAGTACTTATTAATTTCCGTATCTTCATTGGACCAACGAAAGATATGACCCTCCGTTACGAAAACACAAAGTGATAACCAAACAATCCTGACAAATTTACGAAAGGGAATGCGCCTGAAAACTAGTAAAGTAAATCCCTCTTACATATTCTTACATACTTCAGCCGTTAAATAACGTTTCACATGACGCTTGTCGAGGGACACTGTATATAGGTCGGCGCGAGTGAAGTGTCTGAACGAGGATCGCGTCGATGCGTCGGAAATGGTGCTTCGAAATTTTAGGGCGGGAGTCTATTGCCGTTGATAAAACTCGTTCTCAGGAGTGAAGCACAGCCGGGCCGCAATCCAACGAAAAATTAGATAATTCGATCGCGGTCAACGAGGTTCGCACAGTTACATTTCGCAACGCGCACAATTCGGTCTACATTTACCGTTCGAGCTCAGAACGACGCGATGCGTTCCAATTTGGCGGCAGCCCCCACGAAAGATAAATGCAATCTGCACGAGCAATACTTTCAATTCTCAGATCGTGCTTTAAATATTAACTACGCGAAAGGTACTTGAAAACGTTTCACTTCCGTCCTCCAATTTTATCATCGCGACAAGCGACACTAACGACCGAGCCAACGAAAAATGGAAGCCATAACTACTAAATCGAGCTCTCGAAATGATCCTCAAGCGATCGAATTCCATCGCCCCGATCGATCCCGCGAAATCGAGGGTCACAGAGCGCCACGCCGCTCTGCGTCGGTAAGTAGGCGCACTTCACGCGCGTCCGTGCGCGAAAACGTGCAGACGACGGTCGTCGATAGTTGGAAAACGCACGATAGGAGAGAAGCACGGACGCGCGGTAGTCTGGTGAAATGGAAACGAATTATGTGGCACGAGCCGTGCGAATTCTCGAAGCCGTTACGTGTGCACACGTGTGCCCGCGACACGTCACGATGGCGTATGTAAACAAACGGGCCTGGGAGGGCATGTAACAGCTGAAGGTACATACGGCGCGACCGGACGAAAGGAAAATAAGAGAGGCTCGCTTGGTCGGGCGTCGAACGTGTGTCAGAGCGTGTGACAACCGTTCCGTTTGTCACACGGGTCGGTGACAGGTGACGCACGCTTCCGCACGGCTAGGAGGTTCGAGTGCGTCGGAATCAGAGTGAAACGCCAACGTCATGGGCGACACGCGCGCGGACCTGCAGCTTTTGCTTGTCCTGGATCAGATGAACGTCCTGATGGTCAGCCCCCTCGTGTCCTGGTGGCACGAGGTTCGGATGGGCCAGTGGGCCCTTCAGGCCCCCTGGCAGACGAGGTGGCGCCGGTATCAACAGCTCCGGTCCCGCTTTCTGCATGTGCTGGTACACACGGTAGACACTGTTCACCGCGGCGCCTCCTGTGCCCGAACGGAAGTCCGGCAGGAAGAAGAACGTGCCGAAACACACGATACCGAACGACAAAAACACCAAGAGGATCAGATACTTCTCGCGGGGACGGAACGACCGTCTCGAGAACAGGGTGGCCGGTACACCGTTCACGAACCGCTGATACGACGGCAGGGCGCCCGACGACGATGTCATTTTCGCTATACCGTCACGCCACGCACGCACCGACGCACTCTCACGTTTTTAAAACAGACGAAAAGCCGAGCACTCGTGCGCGTTGTTGCCCTTTTCCTAGCCGTCGCACGCCATTACGGATGCGCTGGCACGCGAGCACCACCTGCTCGACGAACTTGACACTTGGTCGCGCCGCCAGCGCCAATCAGCTGGCGTGACGCACTTCGCAACTGCGTGTGCAAAAGTGGCGCGCGAATCGATCGCGGCGTTCGCCGGCACGATACCCTGCGCGCATTTGCGCCACGGATAACAGACTGTGCAATAGGGAAGGGCGATTCCCTTCAAAAGAATCGATTCTAATGAAACATCGATGCTTAAGAATCGATTATTTCCAATAAGAATCGAAGAATCGATGATAGGAATGATTAGGAATAGAAACAATTAACTGTGAGATAAAAAGAATTTTTATTGCATCATTTATTGAATTTAATACATCTGAATTTCGTTTTCATTTGCATTTTTAAATTCTTAAAAATACAAAGTGTACATCTAAAAGCTTAATTATATCATAGCGATTAATAATTAGCAACTTGCCTGGCAGATTCAGATGATGAATGAGATATAGGGCGGTATTCATAGACGGGTCTTAAGATTAATAATAATTATACATTTATTAACGGAAGCCCATTGATGCATATAAAAGAAAAAGAACACAAATAAAGTGAGGACACGAAGCGAAACATAAGTACAAAGAATAGAGAACGAAAGAACGGGGGGGAAAAAAGCAACAGCAACAGTCAGCTGTTGACACAATTATAGATCGATTGTTTGAACGAGTTCAACGAACCGCCAAAAAGGTCAATCTTACTCGAATATTTATTAACATGATAGGCAATACGATTGATAGCATTGAATTTACCCAGCAAAGTTCGGTGCGGTTGGATGTAAAGAAGGGAGGTTCGTCTTATATTTCTAATAGGAACATAAAATTTAATAAGTTGAAGAATATCGGAACAATCAATATTATCATTCAACAAATTGTATATTAATAGCAGATCAGAAATAATCCTACGTTTTTCAAGCGAAATAAGCCTTAATTTAGCCAGTATTAGCTGGTAATTATGGCAAGCAACTGGCATGGGATCTTTTAACTTAAATGACATAAAACGAAGGAATTTATGTTGAACCCGTTCGACCATGACGAAAAGATACATAAAATGTGGACACCAGATAATTGAGCAAATGCTTAAGTATTCGGCATCCTTTACTATGCTACTAGGTTAGTAGAGGCTAATCTAGCATGCTTAAGCATTTGCTTAATCTTAGGACACGTTTATGAATACCGCCCATACATTAAAAAAAATTTCTCGATTCTTGGTTAGAAAATAATCGAGTTACCGAGAATCGATTCCTAGAATAATCGGTAAAATAATCGATTCTTCAGAAAGAGAATCGATCGATTCTAGAAGAATCGAGTAGAATCGCCCTTTCCTACTGTGCAATGTTCTGTAGCGCATTCTTGAGCTTTCATTGTTTATTCTTGGGAATATTTTGCTGGAGAGTGGATTAAAGGATTAAACGGTTTGCAAGTGGAACATGATACTGTGTCTTGGATATCACGTGTTGAATGTATAGTTTGAATATGATATTGCTGATGAATTTGAATTTTACATATTAATGGAATATATGGAAATGCGCTAAAGGGACTGGGGCGTGGAAGTTATTTACGTGTCAACTATTTTGATTGAACGGGACAGGGAAAATGTTTGAATATTCCACTGTTCTACTGTACCGTGGAAGTAGAATAAGTGGAACAGTTGTTCGTGGTCAGACGTGTATACATACAACTCGGATATTATATCAATACAAAGCAGAAAAGTATGACGTTTCCGTTTCATTTAGGAGCAGAGAAAGCCCGTTACGAAAATAAAGGATTACATTTGTTGTACCATCGACGACGTATCTAGAGACGCGGTAGCGTCTCGACGCCAAGTACATTTTTCAATACCCTGTATATGTCGACTGTCGCTACCGCTATCATTTCTAACCTAATCTGCAGCATTTTTCTCCTGGAAAAAATTAAAGGAACACTATAATTTCCCGAAAATTTTGGTCATTTTCAAATGGCTGTATCTCCGCGAAAAATGGTCGCAAAACATATTTTGAAAAACATTTTAACGCTTGAAGACTCTAGTTTTTGAAACCATCACTCATTTTTTTCTTCGTCCATTGTGATACTGTTTTATCAAGATGAAGCGCAGGAAACAAAGTTTCAGAAATTTTTGCCAAGTTTCGACGTATGCACGGGCCAAAAAATTTTTTTTCAGATAAATTCAATGGAGGGCTCTTATAAAGCAAACATTTCTCTGTAATTTCGTTTTTTTTGCTATGTTGTATGATTTTTATTGACCAAGTTATCCGCCATCAAAGCAAAAAAGGAACTTTTCACTTTGAACACCTATAACTTGCGAACGCATGATCGTACAAAATTTTTCAGGTGTGTTTTGGAAAACTGAGAAATTATCCTTTCAAAACCTTTAGTTGCCATTTTAGTGAGGTGTTTTTTCCATCGTCTAAAATCCATTTTAAAATGATCCCCAAAATTACATATTTACCATTTTTTGGTAATCATGATACCACTTCAAGGAAAATCAGGGAATCATTCCAGTGTCTACGTTTTTTGCAACACATGTTTTGTTCGTCAAAGGCTACCTTCGCTATGCAATCTACTCCAAATTTTGACAGCTTACAGTCAGGTTATAACCTGGCGAGTGTTAAATAAGGTAAGTTTTCAAAATTTGAGATGCCACGTGTTTTTACAAATATGTATCGTTGTACCATTGAATTGCAACCAAAATGCAGACTCAAACACAAGGCAAGTCGCCGAAATTTGAATTGCGATATGTTTATATATCATGAAATTGTTTTTTACTTGTAACTAAACTGAGTATTTCATGTATATATAGATAATCGAAGCGTAAAATGATGCTGTGACCTACGCCAGGCTATGTATGTACAAATAATCTTGCAGGAAGGATTTCGTATACTACATATTTACTCAGTTATTTTGATACATGGACACCTTCAATAATGCATGAATTTAATTAGTGTTTCTTGTTCGAATAAAGAATTATAAATTTTGTAAATAAATTATATTTTATTACTGGAACTAGTAACTACACTTACTCTAGCAAAACAGGTTACTCTATTTCTATTTATTTATTTATTTATTGATAAATGTTTACTAAATTACTGCATGTGGGGCAAAGTGGAACACTTTGCATGGAGAACATTTAAACACTTAAAACGGAACACCTATTTAACCCAATTCCGCCAATCCAATTGCCTTGAAACTTTGCAGGCGTGCGTATATAGTTATGATGAAAATATAAAATTATGCGGAAAAGTCCAAACGGCTTGAAATGAGCCTGTAACCACAAATCAAATCAATTCACCAAAAAATAAATAATAAAAAAATATTCAAAGCATGGTGAGTAGGTAGTACCAACAATGATTGTCATTGATAGATGTTATACCAAATTAATGCCTTCTATACGCGCCTTATTAAGAGAATCTAATGACTCGAATGTAATTACTGTTAAGATAGAATATTTGAAAAATCTCACACGAAAGAGTTCAACATCAGAAATGTAACTCGGGGCAAATAGAATCAAATTATTATTACTTCACTAGAATGATTAAACAGTGTACCTATTAAAAACTTGCGGGAATGTCAGTAACAGCGTCAATTTGTAATACTTATCGGCGTATGATACTTGAAAGGATTCTACTACACGCAAAGTACTAACAAAACAATTTGTCATCTTGCAATTTATAGCTTGCACGAGCTTTGAAGGAATATCATTTTTGAGCGCCATAGTGTCGTGATCTCCGAAATGCTATTTCGGAGAGAAATCCGCATGAGTCGTTGACAAACCGAGTCAAAGCGTAGCGTAGCGAAAGCCTATGACAAACTCACACTTTAAACAAGTCACACGTATACAAACACGCAACACACTAAACTGTATTCCATATCAGAGCATACCGACGCCCCTACCGATGTGCGACCGATCTGCGCAGCTCCCACTACTGCCCACGGTTTGAACCGCAAGCGATTGGTCATGGTGGTTTCTAAGGAATAATTGGTACATCCCAAACGCGGGACCTGACCGTTGTCAACGTAAACAGTGGACGAAAAGTTAACAGAAAGAGTAAGTAGAGGGTCGTGCGACGGAGAAAAACATAGGAGTCGAGCGTAGCAACGCCTCCTGAGTGTCGTGCCTGCGCGAAATCGGTATGCTTTAATGTGGAATACAGTATAGAGCTGTTCGAGTACTCGGAACAAGCGAGCCGGGATATACTCGGTTCGAATAACCGACCCGAGCCGAGCGCTCGAAAGAACCGAGCGACTCGATTTAAAAGCGAGCGGCTCGATTAAGAAGCGAGTAGATTGCATAGTGAAGGTAGCGACTGACGAACGACGCATGTGGATCCTTCTAGCGACCCGATTGTTTCCAGCTGCTCGCTTCATTCGAGTACTCGGCTGGGCTCGGAAACCGAGTCCCGGCTCGACTCGAATTTCGAGCTACTCGAATATTCGAGTACTCGAACAGCTCTACAACACACCTTTCAGCATTTCAACAAATTTCAGAGTAGTTGCTGTGTTAGACGGTGTGCATGAGCAGAGGCCGCTACATTCAGTCCTGAAATTATGGGTCGGTAACAGGTAACACAGTTTAGGAGACGACACGCACATTCATAAGGTGATAGGTCTATCCTATACCTCGTCTGTGGTTGTACAATTACATCGTTAATATAATTATTTCAATATTATTAGAATGTCCATTCTGCAACTAACACTTGCTCAAAAATAACTTTTTTTTGACACCTGGATGAAAATGGGTGTTTTTTACGTCTGCTGAGTGGGAGCAAAATAGCCAATTTCAGACGTATTCGCGTTTTCTACCTTTCTCCCAAGGGAAAAAGACTTTACGCGCATGCGTTTTCGCAATTTTTTACTTTGCTCCCAAAGAAACTGGAATTTGGCGTTACCCTGTGGTATGAAGATGCAATTTCCTAAGTAATTAATCGTTATTGATCATGTGTGTTTTATCTTGATACTACAACTGTCACAGCACCACTTTTTATTAAAAGATAAAAAGAGTAATAATGAGAGTGATAGCGATAGGGGATTCCATACGTCCCCCCGAAGTAGCAGAAGCTGCAAAAGCGATTGAGGAAAATTTCCTGCCATCGAAATTAAAAGAAAGGTACGAGACGATTTACAAGAAATTTATGGAGTGGTGATATAACCACAAATTAGAATCATTATCGGAAGCAGTTTTCTTAGTTTATTTTGTTGGAAAACGTATTTATTAATTTCGACAGAATAAAAAAGCAATCGAACATGCATATTTTTTTGCAAGTCGCTTAGCAGGCTATCAAAAACACACCTTTCATGCAGGTGTTGAAAAAGTATTGTGTGTGACAAGGGATAGACGCGATTTGACCTTGCGTGAATTGCTTCACGCTCGTCGGAATCGCTTTCTTCTCTCCCTTGTCACGCAATGTACTATTAAATAACTTTAGAGGCCGTGGTAGTCACTTACAAAAAACTTGTGAATTGAGTATTCTTTCCTTTATGTGAGTTGAAAAAGACTAATTTATAGGCACTAATATGCAACACTAATTTATTAAATATAAGCTCAAAAATGAAAAACATTACTGGGAGCATGAAATATTAGTTAATATATGTATTTTCAGTTGGTAATAAAGATTTTTCGTAGAAAGTTACATTTCATTTTAAAAGAATGTCTTGAAAATAGCCTTTACTTTCGACCGTCACAGTAGCTTCCGCCCTTAATATGAACTCAACCTTCCTTTACTCACAATCAGCAACAGGATTAAACAACGCAATAAAACCCAACGAAACACAAATCTAACTCAAATTAAATCAATGAGGTAACGGTATCTTATACCGCGCATGTTCTTAATATCGGAACTCGGGAATTCTCACATAGCAATCATTAAAATTTATTGGTCACGAATTGAATTAGTTCTTGAACATATATGGGAAATAGGGGTTTGTGGAGATACGATATTATCCGTATAATTACGAGCCTCTGGTCGGGTCAGGATAAGTAGGTACATATTCGGGTACCCGGTATATCGGGACCTGATTTGCCACTCGGGACCCGATTTGCGATTCGGGAAATAAAGTAATATTATTTCATACGTTATAGAATTGTGTATTAATCTAATATTTTCCTTGCTTAAAATTTTTTAAATCTCATCGCACTGCAAAATCAGGACATAAAAGTTCAACTACAAGACCAGATGGAAAAATTATGTTCTGATTCGAGCGTCAGATTCCGAGTCGCAAATCGGGTCCCGAGTATATTTATTATGTGTCGACAGAGGACACTGCTAAGTCGCAGAGGGGATTAGTGACCTACGAGCCTACAGCGTATGGCAGGCCTTCCCAAGTAGGAGAAATCTGCTCCTAAAACAGATGTTTCGGTTCTCCCTCCAACACTCCCTCTCTCAGAGGAGACAGTGACGCCGCTACGAAGCAGAGAGAGAGGACAGTAGGAATCGTCCCACCTTAGCTGAAGGCGCAGCGTTGGAGGGAGAACCGAAACATCTGTTTTAGGAGCAGATTTCCCCTACTTGGGAAGGCCTGGCGTATGCTATACACCGTTGGAAAGATCTCGCCAAGACCAATCGATTCATACCATTTTTAACTTCGAAATCAGATGGGATCACCTCGAAAAATAGCCTCAAAGTTCGAGATCCTGCGGTTTTGAACAAAAGAAACCGGTAGTAAAATCCCAACCGGTCCGACGGATCTCGGGTACGCACCTGAGGAAAAACCGATGGATGTAAGCTATACTCCAGCAGGCTGGAGCGGCAAATGAGTCTCATGACCTTCATTTCAGGGCCGTGTTAGGCCTGCGTTTGCCCCATGAGTCCCTTTCCTAATGCCCAGTATGAAATCGCCAATGGATTAGTGGCCCATGGAGCAAACGCAGGCCCAACACGGCCCTGAAATGAAGGTCGTGGGGCATATTTGCCGTCCCAACCTGCTATGCGTTTTGCGACCGATCTGCGCAGCCCCCACCACCGCCTACGGGCCCGACGCAGCCGATTGCTCGTAGCGCTTTACCTGCCGGTTTTCCTGCCCCTCCAAGGGCGGGACGTGACCGATGTCAATGTCAACACTGCAGGAGTGCAGTATATCTACCCGGTAGTCCTTTTGGTTCCGAACAGATATAACATCAGTTAAGGACGTGTTCTAAATAGTCTATTTAGAATGCCATTTATTACGTCTTTTTTTAGGATTTATATTCAAAGGAACGATAAGATTTTTTGTTCAAGTTTTTTGCACACACATTTATTGATATTTAAAGTATGTAAATTATTTTTTTGACGCGCGTGCGTGCGTATGTGCGTACATGGATGTTAAATAAACCAAAGATCCGAAAGATTCGGAATCAGCGACTTCGAAAACGTTAGTGTACTCATTTTGCCGTGCGTATTCGGAAATAATTGCGCCACCGTGTATATGAAGGCGTCGCGTGCGGAACAGTTGACAGAGAGGTAACAGACGGAAAGACGGAGAAAAACGTAGGCGGTTAAGTGGGGAGTATGGCCAATCAGCGCCTCCTCCGAACCATCCCTGCGCGGACACATTTTTTCTTCGGATGGATTCACTATAGAGTATCGCTTGCATCTTTCGGTTTTCCCCCAGGTGCCAACCTGAGGTCCCTCGGGCCGGATGGGAGTTTACAACCGATTTCTTTTGTTCAAAACCGCAAAATCTCGAACTTTGAGGCCATTTTTCGAGGTGATCCCACCTGATTTCGAAGTTAAAAATGGTATGAATCGGTTGGTCTTGGCGAGATTTTTCCAACGGTATATAGCATACGCTGTAGGCTTGTAGGTCACTAGTCCCCTCTGCGACTTAACATTGTCCTTTCGGGATCCCGACCCAAACCCGAAAAAAATTCCCGCTCCGACTCGAGCCCGAAACATCCCTTCTGAGAAGACATATTCTCGCAAACACCCTTACATATTAATATACTCCACGTTTCTCAAAAATAACACTCAGGTGCATAGACCTACATTAGGAAGAACGTCCCGGGACACCTTCGTCACCCGAGCTTGGCTGACATCAGACATATTCTACTTGAAGTAACTATGTACAAACCATTTTCCCGAATTTGGCTGCAGGGGCTAGTGACTACTTAGTGGCAATTGCGTGTGATTTACATGAATATTTTGTTTAGGCTACATCTCTAGTAGCATTTTTGGTAGGCCAACGGTAGCCAACAGTTGGGAATTAGTTGGAATATGATTAGTATTTCTGCCTACAAATTCACAACGTATGACCTACGGCAAAAAAGTTACGACAGTTGGCCTATGAATATTCAATGTTGGGCCTACAATTACTATGGTTGATTAATTAACAATAATTTTACAACGATGATTAAATGTCGTCTTATAAACGTCGGAAAATTGGCTACATCCAAAAACCTGTTATTATATTCCAAGTTATGATATTTCTTTCCTTATTTATAAATATGTAATGAGGACGTCTGCCTTGAGACCAATGTGAAATTTTAAGGAATGAGTCTAATGATCGAATGATGATATTTTATAGAATACTTCGCGTCACTGCACAGTTTAGAAGTGTTTACAAGGAAATGTGTTGGGTAAGTGCGAACAGCGGTTGCTTCGTAAGCGGAAAGTTTGGGTTCGATTCTTCTCACTGCGATTTTTTTTTTCATAAACCAGAGCTGAAAAAAGACGTCTTTACGACGTCATTTGAAGTTCTTTAAGACACCTTCTGGACGTCTATAAGACGTATTTTGGAAAGAATATAAATAATTGGGCAACAGTAGGAAAGCCTACCTTGACCATCTGTTGTTGACCCAATCTGAAAAAAAGTGCCAAATCTAACTGTTGGCCAACTAATATTATGTGCGTGGCCCAACTGTATGCCAACAACAATTGCCACTAGGGATATTCTATTAATTTGATACATGCATTGATAGTGCTACAGTATTGAAATTATTAACATGTTAGTATATCATAGGTACTACCTACCTATATATAAAATACATAATAAATGCGGAATATTTCCCAACATGCCGCGCCGACATAATAGTAAAACGCGTTTCAATATTGTATTGATATTTCATTAATATTTTATTAATACTTCATTGATATGGCATTGATACTTCAGTGATATTTCATTGTTATTGACTCTCTATTTGATTGTAGAGGATTTATGACCACTGTTCTTCGCGCATATTCCATAGAATATTTAATTTTATCAGCACTATAATAATATGCAGCATGGAATATGCACGAGGTGGGTAATTAGATATTGTCATTACAAGTTACGGTAATTTTAAATGTTTGAAAACGACGCAAATGCCACAGCTTAAAACAACACACACACACACACACATGCAAGTGGAATATCCGTCGTGCAAGATACACTATCATAATGCCAGCCGCCGTGTTCTGTTATTAAATTCTTATAACATATGGTCATCGTGGCCCATCACCTTCCTCTAGCCAAGTAGTAGCAACTAGGCAGGTGAATTGGTCGAAGGCCATGGGTACGGAAAGTATCACCTGAAAATCCTGTGCTCTGATGAAAGATTAAAGTATAAAATTTCGAATCACATGAACCAATACATAGATAGCTGTCTCCATTTTTAATTAAAATGACACGACTTTATATTTATCAAATTTGAATACCTGATAAATCAAGAAAACACTTCCTCTGTTTGTATGAGTTCACACTTATTCTCAATTGAATTTATCCAGAAAATAAAATATATTGAGGGAAGACTACTCAAGCTTGTAATCAAGAATACAATTGACTTTTGAATCTTTAAGAACTATTAAGTACTTTTCAAGCGACTTCATTGTCAAAGAAAATTTTCTTAAGTAGAAAAGAATTGCTCTTGCTCGCTAGAAAGAAATGCCTTCTTGTACATGGAATGAAACATTATATTTCTTAGCTAAGCGACCAAACTTTAATAAAAAAGAATTGCAGTCTACAGAGTTAATGTGAGATAATTAGAGGTCTGCATCAAATATTCATTGAAACGATCAATTTATTCAATATTATCATCATTTAGCATGTGTTCAGTCTATTCAATATGCACTCGTCATCAATACGTAAGTATAATTTTCATCCACATAAAAGAAGTACCTGAAAAATTTCAGAACACTACATTAAAAAATGAATAATTTCAGTCAAACTTCCCAGGGAAGGGGAGACCGAGGCTAGTTGACTAATTTTTTACATTTCTAATGGTTATAAATAGACCATTGGTATTTTGTTAACTTGCTGCATACCAAAAGTTTGCAAATTTCATTAGGTATACAGGCTTAATTTTGAAAATCGTTTTAATTGAGTCTAGGTTGTAGTTTTTATTGTATTTAGAGTAGTGAGAGGAATAAGTCAACAAACCCCGGCTGCGGGGTTAGTTGACAAATATGATAGGGTTAGTTGACTTGATATTTACTTTTCAGTTTTAACCCTTTGCCTCCGAAAAGCCTATATATACGCTGTCACAGTTCCATCAATATATATGAAAAGCGCATATACACGCTGATTATTCCATCAATATAGTATACGAAACGCGTATATATGTATACTACAACCAATAAATTTTTTTAATTTTTTTCACTCCTTCACAGTGTTATTTTTTTTTAATTATTATGGTGTTAGATACTGTAACTATTTTGTACACGTTTGTTATGGTCTATTTGGAAGGCCTGAGAATTTGAAGGGAGGATAGGGTGTAAAACTGGTAGGAGTGAGTTTGGAAGGATTTGTGGTGGGGGAAGTGGAGTAGAAGCAGCTAAACTCTTTGCCTCGACAGCATCTTGAGGATAAAACATGCAATTATTAGTGGTATTCCTATGCTTAGTCAAGTAACCACGTCCGACATTGTTAACATGTTAAGGGTCGTACGTACAAAATCTCCACGCACCGGATAAAATAAAATACCATAAATTATAGTCAATGTATCGCGTTTCCGCAAAATATTCATGAAAAAACATTAAGCAGTACTTAGTGGACAAAAATTCATTATTATTCGAAACAAAAATATTTACTTCCGGCCGACCATTTTATATTTTTCAATCTCACTGACAGAACAAGCAAGTTTTTGTCACGGCGACACATTAAATGACAAGCTGGTCATTCATATTCTTCAATATCGCGAATCACAACATAATTTATTCTATAATACAATAATTAAATGCAATTAGTCAACTAACCTCGTTAGTCAACTAGCCCCGGTCTCCCCTATACTATACATCTTTTCTTTGTTGCAAGGAACCAAAACACTTCATTGATCAATTAAGGGGGGCAGCAGGGTAATGGCCCGAACAGTAAATGTATGTTTGGAAATTTATTAAAATCAAACTACGTAATGAATCTATTTAAATCTCTTAGGATTTTTTATTAGATATTTAAGTTATTCGAATATCTTTTTAGAAATTTATTTAAAACAGATTTATATGCTGTACAGGACCGATAACATAGCGCTGCCAAAAATTTCCGCTAACACGATTCACAGTTGTCTGAAGAAAATTGTGAAATTTTGTTTTAGAAATTAACATCTGTCGTTGAAAAAGAAATAGAAGAAAACGACCAATCGAAAAAATCTTCCACCGTGCCATAGCCAGTCGCATATAGTTTTTAAAACGTTTTGGTTTTTTGGTTTAGACACACCATTTTAACAGAAAACAATCTCCCTGAATTTTTGCAGCGCTGAGTTACGGATCCTGTACAGCTTGTAATCTGCTTTAAATGAATTGAAAAAAAATCATATAACTTAAATGTTCAATGAAAAAGTCATGAAAGTTTCAAAAAGATTCTGTAGCGGCCATCGGCACGACCAAATACGAACATTTGGCGTGCAGATGGTCGGCATGGTTTATGATACGCGTGCCAGCAAAACTATTTTTGAGTAAGCCTCTTTCCGTTCCTTTCGTAATTGAATTTTGAACAAAGCATGTTGTTACTTTGAGACTTTCGTTTACGGCCTCAAGAGTTATTGCGGGTATCAGGACCTCGAGTTTCCGAAGGGCCCAAGATGCAAGGCCAGAAGTCTGCAACCAGCCTTGTCACGTGCCCCGGGGGCCTGGGGGAAATCCCACTGCATTGGCAGGAATCTTTCCTCCTTCTCTGACTCCGCTAATTTTGAATAGCCACGTTACTCCCACGGATAGTTCAGTCCAGGATCTCACTGCTTCTGCGAACATGCTGCTCCTATTGCTACTGTAAGTGCCCATGCGCGATCTTCAACAAACCAACAATCTCCAATCTATAATAATATTTCGGCTCTCTAACACATTACACGTTTCTGTACATACGCCTGCACACTCTTGGCAATGAGTCAGTATCGATAACAGGATCATTAGGGAGCTGTGACACAGCTCAAAAATAGGTGAATTGTAGTTTGCAGCAAACACAGATTGCTTCCTAGTACCTGTGTTTATTAATGCAGATAAAGCTAGTAATTTGTAGAAATATTTATTTTAGACTCCCGATGTAAGTGCCTAATGTAATTCATCAAAACGTAGTTAGACGAATATATGTATTATTATTACAAGGTTTCAATTTCAAATTCAGGGGACCATGTAGGGAAGCATATTTTTCTGAATGTTATATTTTTCTCTATTATGTACTAGTTTGACAACCGTCACGAATAATTCATTCAGCCAAACGCACTTTGCTTTCCTACAGGTGTCAGTTGACAGCGATAACGGCGATGCCAAGTTCGTTATCGTTTGGAACAATCTGGAGGATATTGGACACGATGAACGACACTGTTTCAGACTTGGAGCGCAACTATTACGACTATCGGAAGCAGAGCGTCTGTGAAACGGCGCACTGCAATGCGATCGGTACGTGTACGTTTGTGACGTAACATTTACATAAGTTGCAATTTCCTTGCAAATGCATCAAATTATGTAAGAGACGGTGCGCTGGTCTGTTCGGAGTGATACGTTATCGGGCGCGAGATAGAAAAGGGTGAATGGAAATGAGGAATTTTTGGTCCCGCAGGATGTCGAGCTGCATGTTCAGCGAAAACGTGGATAACGTAAGATACTTGTGGGAATTTATAAAACTGAAAGATCATCGTGCATCGCGTTGAAACGCCTCTTGAAATAGACAGTCATTTCCGTGAACGACTCTCGATCTGCGAATACGAAGTAACTCGAGGGATTTGAACAGATACTCGACCAGTTGCGTGAATACACAGACAGTGAATTATCGATGATTAGTTTATCCATTTATCATACGGTTTCGCTCCATATACATACGCGCACTTGAATTGCCAATGATTGCTGGAATATTGTAATATAGATTTGTATTGCAAATTATGATAAAATGGGACGATAAGTGTAACTATGAAATGTAGTAAGAATTCTGACTTATAATTCAACATATTTTCTAACGAACCTATGCAAGTTTGTCACATTGGATATTCATAATAAAATTGAATTTTTATGATATTGATTTATTGAGATTTTCAAGTCTCGTGAATGTTATGGAAGTGAATAAGTTAAAGAATACTAGAGGATGTTTTTACTTAAATCACACTTGTGTAACGCAGCCAAGAAAATTCTACAAAGCAGGGACACTTCCGTCGATCCTTGCAAGAATTTCTACAAATACGCTTGTGGATCGTGGAAGAAGCATAATCCGATACCAGACAACGAAGTCGAATGGTCTGAAGACCAGATCATCATGGAAAGTACTTATCATCGTATTAAAGGTAAGCACGCGCTGTTATTTTGACAATGTGCTTCACGAAATTCAAAGCACAAAAGTATTGTCATTCGTGAGAATTCTTCGTCATGCATGTATTCACTTGTTCTCGGATCTTCTTTTTCAAGATGTCCTCGAGGAGCACGATAGACCTGATGATATTCAACCTGTCAAATTAACGAGGAAACTTTATCGTTCTTGCATGGACATAGGTAAGGAAATTGCAGTCGCGTGCGCGAAAGACTATAATACCAACTTCCTGCAATTCTAGTAGTAGCATGCACCACTTATAATTATTAGTCAATATAATTTTAAGGAAAGGAATTCTGTGTGTTATGCAAAGTATATGTTTGATTTCCCAAATTTCGTACTCTGAATTACAAATAATATTACATCACGTTTATTAATAGTAACTCATGTAAGAAGAATATTTCTTTTCTCACTAAGAGACATAAATACTGAACGACCGAAAGAATTCTATTCTGCCTAATATCGATTGCTGTGACAAGAGAATGAAAAGTGCACACGTGCCTTTGTAGATTAAGATTATTACTAAATATATTAGTATGTACTGTGCAACTGGACTTCTAAAGTTAGAATTCTATTTTGTTGCATTAACTATAAGCGGTACGTTATGTTTTTCCTCCAACAAAGATATGTTAAAGTATGTAGATCAGCAGTTAATATCTCTAGCAACTTTAATGCCTAGCTACTTATAGCCAATTCCTTCGTGCTTTGTACAGTAAAAAGTTGTTTTTTAATGTTCTTACAGATTCAATTGAGACACGAGGTATTCAGCCGATCTTAGACATCCTGGATCGCACAGGCGGATGGCCTGTGGCAATGCCACTGGAAAAGTGGGATCCTAATAAAGTGTCTTGGCAAAAACTTGATAAGTACTACGTGACATTGATAGGCAACAGTGCTTTCTACAACGTAGCATTCGAACCCGATCAAAACGATACGACACGAAGCATGCTCATAGTAAGCTACAAATCCACTGAATTAAACATTTTCGTCGATCAGATTGGAAAGATATGAAAATGTCATAATTAAGTTATATAAAAATTCAGTGTTTTAATAGCAAGTTTTGGAAATAATACAAAATTGTGTCAAATTCTACAAATTTCAACTTTGAAAGTAATCTTTTTATCCATTTCATATGCTTTTCGTACATTTGATTATCTTCCAAATAACTTAGTAAATTTGTCAATTCTTAAAGACAGAAAATATATTAATACTAATTGGATAATTCCCATTTTATCCTATCAACATTTTCTAGTACCTTATACTTTCGCCGGTTTTATTTACTATATTCCTAATTTTTGATCATTAAAACACTTTGAATTTGATATTTTTAAATTCGCAGTCCCCAATTCGTTGCTGTAATAAAGATTACTTAACGTTACGTTTCGCTAGGAAAAGAAACTGATTAAATTTATTTCCAATGTGGTTAATGAACCACTACAGGTCTTCTGAGAAATAGTAAATCGTACACCACTATCAAAACATTTGGTCATTGCAGGTAGATCAAGACACTGAATATCCCGTGGCAAATAAGATTGATTTAACTAAAGTAGACGAGACTGTTGAGCAATACGCACTTGGCATCCTTAGTATAATTAAAGCTTTTGCAACGGCGAAAGGGTACACTTTGAATCGACATCAATTAGTCCATGACGTAACTAAAATGGTGCATTTCGAGTTCGAGCTGCAACAAGTAAGAATTTTTCATACTAAAGCGACATGAAACGTCGCAATAGAAACAAGTAAATCAAACTACAATGTTTAATCCACAGATCCTTATAAATGACAAGGAACCACACGCGACTAGTAACAACTATAAACGAATGACTATCGAGGAATTACAAAAATGGTATAATAATTCTGGTCGTACTGTTTCCACAGCAAAGGTAAGATTACTGCTTTGAGATTATAGTCTTCTGCCTCTTCACACACTTTGCATTTTTCTCATACACAAGAAGTACTTGCATTTATCAATGTAATTTTATTCTTTAATCGTGATTATCCAATGCTTTAACGATTCTTCTACATAGTTGTAACGTGAAATGGTTGAAGTCTGAGGTGATTTGCACGTTGACAATTTATTTCGACCTTGAGAGCAATGGCAGAATACTAATGAAAAATGGAAAACATTTTACAGACAGTTCCAAAAGAAAAGTTCTTCTACATTAGAACATCAGTCACTCACTATGTCCTTTTCAAATCTCCCACAAGATCGTTCAATTCCACAACCTTATCTGAAGGGGTTATACCTAGTCCGGAGACCGAAAACAGGCGAATTTTGTTTTGAAAAAGCGAATGCAGATATTATTACAGAACTTTTTGCTCTTAAGAGAAACATTTAAAGAGCATGTGGTAATTTTTTTGTAGAAAAATATTCACTTTTATACTAAAAATATAACAACATCCAAGAAGCCTTTTTAAAAACGGTAAGTAAAATATCTCAAAAACCAATCTTTCTGAATTTTTGTGGGCTTATTTTTTATGTACAAATCTACTGAATGACGGAGGGATATCTTCCCATTATATAGGGTAAAAGACACCAATAGTCGACCATGTATCAGTAGTTGACCACTTTCAGAAAAATATGAAAAATAAGGTTTTTAGAACTGACGATCTCTTGAACAGAGTGCAGTTAGAGTGCAGTTAGAGAACTGCACTTTGTTCAAAAGATTGTCTCTTCTAAAAACCTTATTTTTCATGTTTTTCTGAAAGTGGTGAACTACTGATTCATAGTCGACTACTGGTGCATTTACCCTAGTTGCGATTTTATCAACGAAAAACAGCCATTAGTGATAAACATGAAGCCATTTGTCGTTGATATAAATGAAACTATATATTGAAAAAAAAAATCGTTCCGACATTTAAAAAGATTTTTTATATGTATAAAAAATAAGCTCACATATGTTCAGAAAGATTGGTGCAGTAGTTTTTGAGATATCTTTCTCACCGTTTTTAAAAAGTAATATTTTTTTAGAAATAATACCAAAAGTTCTTTAAGTGTTGCTCTTATAAGTGCAACAAGTTCTGGAAAAATATATGCTTCCGCTTTTTCAAAAAAAATTCATAAACATTCGCCTCTTTTCGGTCTCCTGACTAGGTATAACCCGGTAAGGGGGAACACCACTGTGACGGCAAGAAAATTAATTAATACATTAAAATTCATGCATGTTTTTCTACTCATTGTTTTTTAAGTCTCTTAAAACATTATACTAAAGGTGGTGAATAACAGTTTAATATGAAAACTGTAAATTATTCCTGAACAAAATTCATAAAAATGGCTATTTTTCCGGCTGTCACAGTGGTGTTCCCCCTTAATTAACACCGAAATTAACTTCTTCCAACATTCATAAAGTCAGAAATCAGAAATTTTTGGTCAGTATGAATTCTTCTGCCTTTGGTTTCCTTCGAGCACTTGATCATCCGATTACCGTAATCACAATAGCGGTGGTTGGCAGTGAATGAAAATAGCAATAATCGTGGACGATGCACCAGACACGTGCTCATGAGGAATATTTGCAGATGAACTTCCTGGATGTAATACAACACGTGTTCAAGCATGGTAATATCAGCATAGACGCGTCCGAGCCAATTGTGGTGTACAACCCTGTATTCCTTCACAAGCTAGCACGGCTACTTGGAAACACTTCGCGACGCGTGCTCGGTAATTCCGTAAATATACAAACCGCGAAAGCCATAGCAATTCAATATCAAATGCCTGAGAACGTTCCGAAGATTACGTGACGTCCGTTACAAGCTGAAATTCTCCTTGGATATGTAATCTGTCGCAGAAGCAATGCCCTTGCTCATCGGGTTTTTCCCCTTACAGTGAATTACGTGCAGTGGAACATGATCGACAAATTTCTGGCGTTCACCACGCAGGAGATGAGGGGCATCCAGTTCAACATGTCCTTCTCGTCGTACCATATTTCCAACTATTTGCCACGGTACTGCTCAATGATTACCGATATTCTCGTAATTAGAGTGAATATCGATGGGAATTGTCTTGAATATTCCTAAGTAATATGGAATATTTGTAGGAGTGCAATGATGTAAAGTGAATGTGAGATTCAAATGTGAATTTTATGGAATATATTGCTTGATGATTCAAGTGTCAGAAGAAAAACATATATTGCACATTTTATGTAGTACTATGTTGACTCAGTATTTTGTTTTCTGCAGTATATTTATGAATTTTTGTATGATATATGCATTTTCATTTTATACCACATGTTAAATTTTCTTTGTTTTACCAATCATGTACACTTTTAAATTTAAACTTAAAATTTTACAGATGGAAATTCTGCGTGCTTAATATGCAAATGAAGGACGCAGTCTCTTACATGTTTGTGCGGAAACACATCTCAGACGCTGTTATTGACAAGGTACAATCTGTTTAACGTTACCACCAGAAACGAAGTTAAAGCATGCATGCTAGAGATTTCTTTTCTCGAGCAACTTTTTTTCGCACTCTTTAAGGCGAAGGAGATGATGGAAAGAATACGAGAGGAGTTGGGACATCGTATAATACAGGCTCATTGGATATCGCAAGCTGGCAAGAGGTCTCTGGCGCAAAAACTGAACGCAACTGAACCGCTGATTGGATACCCAGACTGGTACAGGGACTCTCAAGCTGTAACCGAATATTACGAAGGGGTACTGAATTTCAAGTAAATGGAATATTAATAATCCTTTGAATTCGCGTAATCGTGTCATAAACTCTTCACAGATCGAGATCGGTTCGGATTATTTCCAAAATATTCTAAACTGCCGAGAAAACGATTTAATAAGGAACATCAGACAGTTTAAGGACCCTATCCCGAAAACCAAGTGAGTTTATTTTTATAAATTTAATCGATTTGTAATTATCAGCTGGAATAATTTTCTTCACTCTTGATATTATTATTCTTTAGATGGTCGGAGTATCCTATAACAGTTAACGCGTTTTATAGTCTGGCAACTAATGCCATACGTGAGTATGCTTTGGCCCAATTCTAAGAAGTTAATTTTGATGAAATTAAATGAACGTAATAATTACTAATAACAGAGCGAATCTTCGGTCAATGATCGTTTATTTTTTTTTTTAGTTATAACAGCGGCTGAACTACAGGATCCTTATTTCACGCCACTTCTGCCAGAGTAAGTCTCATTCGAATTATTACAATTTATTCGTTATACCTTCGTACATACACTCACGGTTGAATTCACTGATTAATTCTTCTGCTTTCAGAGCCATTAATTATGGAGCCATTGGCTTCGTAATTGGACACGAATTATCGCACAGCTTCGATAAGGAAGGTACTGTTCTGTTATCTACTCTTATGCTCCAACTTCTAAGAGAAAGCTTCAGTAATTATTTTGTAACGCCTTTTCCGCGGAATTCAAATGATTTACTTCATTCAGGAATACAGTTTAACAAAGAAGGCTACAAAACTGCGTGGGTTTCTGAAGAAGTATTCGACGAATATGAGGAAAGAGCAGACTGCTTCGTAGAACAGTACGATAATTATACTCTTGATGTCAAAGACAAACATGGGCATCATGTTAAGGTAAATTTGCTCCCTTTAAATCCGCCATTGACGCTTCTATCAAATTCCAACATATTCGAAGTTAAAACTATTAATGTACAGTTAGCAAAGATTTTGTATGAATCAAATGAAATTGAAATGATCTTCTCCTATTCATTATATCAAGTATAATGTTACTAACGTTTTAATTGTAATCCTATAATCTCTGTTCACTATACTCATATTCGTTTTCTAATTTCCTTCAGCTGGATGGTCATTTAACACAGAGCGAGAACATAGCAGACTCGATTGGCATACAAGTAGCATTTTCAGCTTACCAAAAAGCAGCAAAAGAGGCACACCAAGAAAAACTCCCTGGCTTGGAAAACGTTCCTCATGATCAATTATTTTTCTTGATATTCGCGAATGTAAGTAATATTTTCTAAATTGCTGAGCGTCCGAATGCCTTCATGGTTCATCGAATGAATTCTTCAGACAATTGACGATTCGCAATATCCTAGAGACATACTTCGATAGATAAAATGTAAATACTTCTATTTAGATATCGCAACTTAACGCTCATAAGCTTTGAACAGTCTGGGCCTCTCTCCAATTTTTGCTAATTCATATTTAAAGCACTGCAACTTCGAAACTGAAATATTCCCGAGGTTGTTGTCAATTCAGTCGCCATCGCCCAATGCTAACCAGATATCTCAACAAATATTATCCAAAGGTTCCTTAAGTAATTACCATAACTGAATTTCACAGTCCTGGTGCGCGGCAACGAGACCCGAATATGAGAAAGCCGCGGCCAACAGCGACGAACACAGTCCTGCTAAGTATCGTATCATAGGCTCTCTCTCCAACATGCCTGGATTTGCTCAGACCTTCAACTGTCCACGAAACAGTCCCATGAATCCACGGAACAAGTGCAATTTGTGGAGCTAATTGAGTGCATCATCATAATATATATATAATAAATATATAATAATATATATAATAATAAGACGCTTAAGGTGGATGTTCGTTTGTTAGCAAAATCTTTCCAGAGGCTTTTTTTCGTACTTCCCGATTACCTACGAGGCTCAGATTCGGCATGATGTTTCCTCGGCACCCAAAAATGCCGTAAAAAATCCAAAACCTGGAAAATTCGATTATGGGTAGTACCTGTGGCCTAAAACAGGTATTATGTACAATGTAGAAGCCGCTACCGCATTGTACATGTAGGTAATTAAGGTTACCTTAGGCGTCCTATTATACATATAGGATAGCAATGCCTGGCGAAGACAGGCTCAAGAACTAGTAATATATAAAGCAGAAAGTGTTTGTGTGCTTGTCTGTCGTCTATAAACTTTCGAACTGTAAACTCGGTCACGAAATGTGTCCCAGCTCATTGTGCCAGCGAATCCAGATGATTTTCACAAAAAAATAAAAACAAATTTTTTTATGAAATCAGAATCTAAATTTCCGGCGAAACCGAGCACTAAAGTTAGTATACTAATAAGTCTGTCTACCCATAATATTACAGGATATTTCCTTGTTGTAATATTTTCTTATAGTAGCTTCGTTTAATTTTATATCGGTCGTCGTTTGACGTGTATTGTATGCAAACGTCTTCCAAACTTTCAAATGAATGACATATTTAAGTGTTTGTTCATGCACGAAACGTGGAAGCTTCAACGATCGCGAGTTAGATTAAGGTTTTAGCTAGTCTTAAGAGATAGTCGTTAAATTTAAACCAAAGGTCACGGTCACTTTGTATTTACAACACGTAGCACAATGTTTTACACGTTTGTCTAATTAAAGCTAACACAAACTTAATTTATTATAAGGCGCAACTACGAGAAGATAAGCAACCGAACCGAGTAGTTCGTATAGCGAAGATTCTGGAACGTTCCAGTCAAGCGCGAGCACGCGAAAGCAAAAAAAGGAGTACTTGCTAAAACGACGATTCGCAGAAGAGAGAGATCGATCGCGGTGATGGATCGGGCCGTTTCGCCGAATTCTGTGACGTCAGCACCCCACCTAACAGCTGATCGTCCTGAGCAGGACGAGGACCGTACCGGTAGAACAGAGCTGTTTACTCGATGAAGCGAGAGAGCTGCCTAATTAGCTGAGATGTGCGTCAACAGATGGCCCGACCGATCTCATCACCGCGATCGTGTGTACCGCGATCTGGTCGCGTTAGCCGCTTTAAAGTGCGCGCGGTTTCGGAAGCGAATCCGCGCCGGCTTGGCCTGTGGCCGTTTGGGCCAATCCCAAACACTGTTCATATCAATAATTTAGTAATTCAAGGTTTGAATGATTCTCCAGCGAATATTGATATATTGTGACAGCGCTTTATTCAATGTCGTATGGACGGGGGAGGAAATCAAGTATTTTTAAAACAAAATACTCATACAAATTGTATAAAATCGGGGATTTGTACATCGATCTAGCATGTAGACAATCGCATGATATAACGTAACCGTAGTACACAATATACATATAACATCAACGCCTATCAACATAAAATAAACTTCACGCTTTCATCAGAGATCATTTGCCCTACACGCTCTCTTCTAATTTTACGCGCTTCTGTCAGTATCTATCATCGACGCGGCCCTCGAAACGGTTTCTACAGTTTATAGATAAAACTCTATGTAGCATGGCTAGTATCACAATTCTGACATTCTGTCTTTCGAACGAAGTACAATGCAGCCTCAAATTCTCCACGTAAAATTAATACGTTTGCTTCTAAATCTAATTCTCTTAAGTCCAACTGTATACAATCGTTAAAATGTTTCTTACAAGAACAACTTAAAGCTACGATGGAGTAATCGTATATACAACAGAAGTAAGAGGTATTAAAAAAAATAAAAGAAAAACAAAATTTGTCGCCCTACGTAACGTACAAAGCATGTAAAGACTGCTTCGTGAAAACACGTTCGACTGCTACGGATCAATCGAGGAGAACTGTATACTTCCTACGCGATCTACTATAAATTACCAGCGACACTACATACACGAGTATAATTATTAGCTGCTCGACGAAGATCATTAATGGTACAAGTCTACACCTGAAATTAATTTTGTACAAGCTTAGGGATGTCCTTATACGCTAACTCCTTCCAACAAATGGGTTACAAGTTTACCTACATTAAAATTACGAAAAAAGATTTTCCATATTGCCAATGAAAATGGTGTCTTCCTATTTGAATTCTCTCACGAAAACCTGATTTGTAACAACATATTCTACAAACGTCATTTCTTATTGTCACGAGCAACTACTATCTACTTAATTACTGGGAACTCCTTGGAACAAATCAGAGCGTGTCCATTCTATATTCTGAAGGTGCTATAAATTAGTAAAACAAAATTTTCACAATTATTTTGATCACCCTACGTATCACAGAGTCTACATCGATCTAATCATGCTTTTGGATAAGTTACACTTTCGTCGGACTCCAGGATGAGCCAGGTAATCCTTTGATGTCACTTCCATATCGATACGATATGAGAGTGTGTTTAAGAAATGCCTACTCATTTTATAATTTGTATTGCTTGTGTAAAAGTAGTCCGATTTGCATGACATTAGTGATAATTTTAATTGAGAGAACGCCAGGAATCCATTAGAGTTATTATTATTCACTTCAAATCTTTAGGGAATATTCGTAATATAATTAGTTTTTTGATTGAATAATTCATTGAATCGTAACATTGAAAAAACGTGTAGATTTTTTATACTCTTTGTTCCAGATTTCTTTTTAAGTCCGCCATTTCTTCAAAAATTAATATTTTTTTAAATCCGTACGATTAATTGAAGCTGTTGAAATATACTATAAGAGACCGTTCGAATTTTTCAATTCGGAGCAAATGTTGGACAGTTACACGTGGGCCCGTTTTGTAATTTTTTTTGCAGAGCTTTACATTATCGTATACTGTGGTCATTTCTGCCGAAATATTTTTCAATCTGGGAGCATAAAATATTAGTTAATATATGTATTTTCAGTTGGTAATAAAGATTTTTTGTAGAAAGTTACATTTCATTATTGTATTGTATTGTATATTGTTTTTCCTGTTAAACAGGATGGCGTTTCAAGCTTATCCGCTTATATTGCCCAACGAACTATAATCATATTCTTTTTCTCTCCTCTCTCTCTTTCGGTTCCCAGCAGCAGCGGCGCATGGTGGTTCCAAATCGCAAAAAAGCGGAAAAACCCTCAAAACGTACTTCAATTTTGTCAGAAATTGGTGGTCGGGGATTCTTGAGGTCGCTGATTACGAATCTGAACTCCAAATTCTTGAAAACAAAATGGCGAATCCAATATGGCGGACACGTATATTAAAAAATTTATAGATCTGCACGAAAAGTGGTATCCTATTCTTCTTCGGGTCGGTGATTACGAATATCCAAAACGCAAATTTCAATATCGCAGACCTAATAGCATTGGCATAAACCTTGTTTCTCAATTCATTTTTGCGGAAATTGTGATAATTTTGTGATATTCGCCTAAAATTATATATTCAAAATGTCGAATTTAGTATGGCGATTTTAATTTTAAAACATTTTTGAAATTAATTACTGCGAAAATGTCCGCCATATTGAATTCGCCATTTTGTTTTCAAAAATTTAAAGTTCAGATTCGTAATCAGTGACCCGAAGAACAATAGAATACCAATTTTCGTGCAGATCTATCAATTTTTTAATATACGTGTCCGCCATATTGGATTCGCCATTTTGTTTTAAAAAATTTGAAGTTCAGATTCGTAATCAGCGACCCCAAAACCCCCCGACCACCAATTTCTGACAAAATTGAAGTACGTTTTGAGGGTTTTGCAGCTTTTTTGCGATTTGGAACCACTGTGGATATTGCGTGTATACAACATTTATTGTGGTTAAACCCGATGATGTAGAGTTCTAAAATTTAACGTGGCGCTTATTTAAGCTCTTATTATTAATAATTGTCTATGAAAAAAATTCCCACAAACCAAAAAGTGCAGACCTGAAAGAGTTCGTTCACGGAGAGCGTAGATAGATAGGTACTAATAGGCACTTTAAATGCGGATATCTTAAAAAAGCGCAATTATGCGCAAGATTTTTCAATTGGATATCATACTTTACATGTTACTTTACGTCAAGAAACCTTTAACTGTGTGACGTTCGGTGAATAAAGTAACTATTTTCCTTCCGTTGTACTAAAATATGAGTAGGATTTAGGACATCTTGAGAAGGGAAGTACAAGAGTAAGTTCAAAGATATTTTGCATTACTCATGAGCAAAATGTATGTTTATAACACGTATCTTAATGGTAAAATGTGTTACATATGAATTTTTTAAAAATAAACTTTGCCTGATACATTAAACATGCGAGCGTTTTCAAGCCATCTAAAAAGTACGAAATTTCGTTAACTTTGATAGCTTATATCTCATTAACCGACCACTATATTTTAAATTTTCAAACGGCATTTGTTGCACTGATGTATAACTATTAAATGTACCAAACTATCAACAAGCTGCTATTCACTTCAGAAATTGACTTTTGGCCAGCTTTTCGGGAAAAGGCACCACTGTGCGGCGCACCGGGAGAAAGGTGGTGGTCTCCCATCTTTCATCAGTACCTGCCCCGTGACGCTTAACTTCGTGTTAATTGTTAACTGACGTTTTCCATGACGACTACGGCCGCTGGTTTACATTTCATTATAAAAGAATGTCTTGAAAATAGCCTTTACTTTCGACCGTCACAGTAGCTTCTCCCCTTACTATGAACTCAACCTTCCTTTACTCAGCAACAGGATTAAACAACGCAATAAATCCCAACGAAACACAAATCTAACTCAAATTAAATCAATGGGGTGACTGTATCTAATACCGCGTACGTCCTTAATATCGGAACTCGGGAATTCTCACATTGCAAGCATTAAAATTTATTGGTCACGAATTGAATTAGTTCCTAAACATATATGGGAAATAGGGGTGTGTGGAGATACGATATTATCCGTATAATTACGAACCTCTGGTCGGGTCAGGATCCCGAAAGTTTGTCGACATATATAGGGGAGAGTCGTACAGTACCGACCAGCTTACAGTACCGACCAAAGCTAGTTCTCGCTTCTTCTACCAGATATGAGCGTTTAACTTGAATAAACAAATAAAAATCACAATTCTTTATAACCTATTTCGGGGTCATATCGTTTACTCCATTGCGCTTGATGTTATGAGACATTAAACGTATTCGTTGATATTCAATAGGTTAAAAGTTATTTCGTAAAGCCGATTTTTTATTTCTCAGGTACGTAAATGATTATGTTCTATGATGAGTACTGTCTCTAGTCTATTAAATTTAATAAAACGCCCTAGTTTTTCAATATTTTTTGGTACATAATATACCATGATCTAAAATGTTCCTCCATGTTTGTCGTACAGTACCGACCATCCGACTATCGTGCAGTACCGACCAACAAAGCTAAAAGAGAATTCAAGAAAATCGAATAACACAAAAGTGTAAAAGAAGCAGAGGAAAGAAAAGCTAAAAGACAATTAAGGAAACTTCAAAAAAACTTAAAAAGAAGAAAATTATGGGATAAAGTAAATAAGGATAGGTGTGATAACCGACCAAACAGGAAGCTAGGAATTAATAAAGAAGTTACCCACTGTGTTATTTGCAAGGAATCATTTGACGAAGATTGGGTGCAGTGTATCGAACGTGAAGGTTGGGCACACGTCGAATGCACAGATCAGGACAATATTAATTATTTTACTTGCGATGTTTGTACTAATAAAATTTGAAAAAAATTTCTATCGTAACAATTAAATGTCTTTTTATTAACATTGTTAGTCATTTAGACTTAAAAATCTACTAATTTAACAGTTGGTCGGTACTGGACAACACTTTTTCGTTTCCTAGAAATTACAACTTTTTTACTTTTGCGAATTATCAATTCTTATTATTAAATTTCACAAAAATAATTTTCCTCCTCTTATTAAGTTCCATCTATACTACAAACACGTTTTTGAATTTTTTATTTTTATCGACTCTAGCCGAAGATATAACCAAAGAACTTAGAGCGGTCGGTACTGCACGACTCTCCCCTACATATTCGGGTACCCGGTATATCGGGACCTGATTTGCGACTCGGGACCCGATTTGCTATTCGGAACTCGATTTGCGATTCGGGAAATAAAGTAATATTATTTCATACGTTATAGAATTATGTATTAATCTAATATTTTCCTTGCTTAAAATTTTTTAAATCTGATCGCACTGCAAAATCACAACTTGAAAGTTCAAGTACAAGACCAGATGGAAAAATTATGTTCTGAATCGAGCGTCAGATCCCGAGCCGCAAATCGGGTCCCGATTATATTTATTATGTGTCGACAAAGGACAATGTAAAGTCGCAGAGGGGATTAAGGGGACTAGGCAGTCGTTTTTCATGAGAAAGAGACTCTGTCCTTTATTTATTTGTAAAGAAATGAAAGCATATCCAGGTGTACCTTTTTACCCAATGTTTATTTCTACCATACAGATTGAGAAATAAATGGTAAGAAATATATATGTGCTTTAAAAATGGCGCTGCAGACGGGTAAACATTTTAACGGTTTTCCGTCGTTTTGCCCTAATATCGGTCTTAAAATGTGACGTAATTCGATTTTAAAGGTGTGATTCTTGTTTGTTGGATTCATAGTTTCCGACCAAACCTATAAAAACAGAAATTAAATCAAAATTATACGATTGGTGGCCGAAAAACGGCGATTTTTCCGAGAAAAATTCGTTCTTGCTTGTGCGCTACGAAAATCCGGTGACTTTTTAATTTTTTTATGAAAATCTCGAATTTTTACGGACCATATCACAGATTTGATCGGAAATGGCACATGTTTTACACATCCTGTAATTTTTTCAAGTCGATCTGAACTTTCATTCGTTCACAATCAGGTAAAAACGAGGAGAAGAAAATATTCGAGAAAAACGCGTTTAAAGTTTCTAGGCAAAGGCGACGCTATAGGTTGCCGCTTGACGTTTTTAGCTGTCAAATCTATAATTTTGCGAATTTTACTATAAACCAAGCGGCATTTTATTCAGAAAGGATAGTACTTTTGGAAAATGCAATAAAAAAAGTCGATGTTTCGACTGCCTAGTCCCCTTAATGACCTATGAGCCTACAGCGTATGCTATACACCGTTGGAAAGATCTCGCCAAGACCAATCGATTAATACCATTTTTAACTTCGAAATCAGATGGGATCACCTCGCATTAGGAAAGGGGCCCATGGAGCAAACGCAGGCCCAACACGGCCCTGAAATGAAGGTCGTGGGGCACATTTGCCGTCCTAACCTGTTAGAGTATCGCTTACATCCCTCTGTTTTCCCTCAAGTGCCTACCTGAGGTCCCTCGGGCCGGATGGGATTTTACTACCGGTTTCTTTTGTTCAAAACCGCAAAATCTCGAACTTTGAGGCCATTTTTCGAAGTGATCCCATCTGACTTCGATGTTAAAAATGGTATGAATCGATTGATCTTGGCCAGATCTTTCCAACGGTGTATAGCATACGCTGTAGGCTCGTAGGTCACTAATCCTCTCTGCGACTAAACATTGTCCTTTCGGGATCCCGACCCGAACCCGAAAAAAATTCCCGCCCCGACCCGAGCCCGAAACATCCCTGTCTGAGAAGACATATTCCCGCAAACACCCTTACATATTAATATACTCCACGTTTCTCAAAAATAACACTCAGGTGCATAGACCTACATTAGGCAGAACGTCCCGGGACACCTTCATCACCCGAGCTTGGCTGACATCAGACATATTCTACTTGAAGTACATAAGTATGTACATACCATTTTCCTGAATTTGGCTGCAGAGGCTAGTGAATACTTAATAACCATTGCGCGTGATTTACATGAATATTTTGTTTAGACTACATCCCAAGTAGCATTTTTGGTAGGCCAACAGTAGCCAACAGTTGGGAATTAGTTGGAATATAGTTAGTGTTTCTGCCTACAAATTCACAACGTAGAACCTACGTCAAAAAAGTTACGACAGTTTGCCTACGAATATTCAATGTTGGGCCTACAATTACTATGGTTGATTAATTAACAATAATTTTACAACGATGATTAAATGTCGTCTTATAAACGTCGGAAAATTGGCTACATCCAAAAACCTGTTATTATATTCCAAGTTATGATATTTCTTTCCTTATTTATAAATATGTAATGAGGATGTCTGCCTTGAGACCAATGTGAAATTTTAAGGAATGAGTCTAAAGGTCGAATGATCAAACCTGTTATTATTTTCCAAATTGTGATATTTCTTTCCTTATTTATAAATACGTAATCAGGCCGGCTGCCATGAGACCAATCTGAAAGTTTAAGGAAAGTGTCTAAAGGTTGAATGATGAATGTTTTTTAGAATATTTCGCGTCACTGCACAGTTTAGAAGTTTTTACAAGGAAATGTGTTGGGTAAGTCCGAACAGCGGTTGCTTCAGTATTGAAATTATTAGCATGTTAGTATATCATAGGTACTACCTATATATAAAATACATAATAAATAGATGCGGAATATTTTCCATCATGCCGCGCCGACATAATAGTAAAACGCGTTACAGTATTTTATTGATATTTCATTAATATTTTATTAATACTTCATTGATATGGCATTGTGGTATTTTAATAGGTACCCGGTATTACCCACACCTAT
The DNA here is from genome assembly GCA_929108735.1 of Andrena dorsata. NCBI lineage: Eukaryota > Metazoa > Arthropoda > Insecta > Hymenoptera > Andrenidae > Andrena > Andrena dorsata. The sequence goes on along the minus strand of OV815489.1, from coordinate 2,559,881 downwards.
AGGGTAAAACCGGGTATTTGCATACTTCCAAGAAAACTTGATTTCCTGTGAGCCAAATAGTTTTTTCATATAAAAATTCTCTTTTTCTGATTAATAGCTGAGATTTCTAGCTGTGTCGAAAGTTTATTTTGCCGTCTGACTTTATGCTAGCAGGAAAAATACATTAGGTACCCTGTTATGCAGTCTTCAGAGTTAATGTGAGATAATTAAGAGGTCTGCATCAATTAGTCATTGAAACGATCAATTTATTCAATATTGTCATCATTTAACATGTGTTCAGTCTATTCAATATGCACTCGTCATCAATACGTAAGTATAATTTTCATCCACATAAAAGAAGTACCTGAAAAATTTCAGAACACTACATTCAAAAATGAATAATTTCAGTCAAATTTCCCAAGGTATATTATATATGTCTTCTTTTTGGCGAGGAACCAAAAGACTTCATTGGTCGATTAAGGGGGACAGTAGGGTAATGACCCGAAAAGTAAATGTATGTTTGGAAATTTATTAAAAGCAAACTACGTAATGAATCTCTTTGAATCTTTCAGGATTTTTTATTAGATATTTAAGTTATTCGAATATCTTTTTGGAAATTGATTTACAATATATTTATAAGTTGCACAGGACCGATAACATAGCGCTGCCAAAACTTTCCGCTAAAACGATTCACAGTTGTCTGAAGAAAATTGTGAAATTTTGTTTTAGAAATTAACATCTGTCGTTGAAAAAGAAATAGAAGAAAACGACCAATCGAAAACATCTCCCACCGTGCCTTGGCCAGTCGAATATAGTTTCTATAACGTTTTGGTTTTTTGGTTTAGAAGCACCATTTCAACAGAAAACCATCTACCTGAATTTTTGCAGCGCTGAGTTACTGATCCTCTACAGCTTGTAATCTGCTTTAAATAAATTTAACCGATTAATTGGAACAGCATTTTTTTATTCTTTATGCCCGAACTGGCAACATCGAAAAATTAAGTAAATCACAAAGTTATTCCATTTGAACATATATGATACAGAATTGGCAGATTTGGCAGAATTGGCCAGATATTTTTTTGATCATATCTGATACATTGACAGAAATGGCCAGATTTTTGTTTGATCATATATTTGTATGATACATTGACAGTTAACCGGTTTAAAAAAATCGTATAACTTGATTGTCTCGTGAAAAAGTCATGATAATTTCAAAAAGATTCTGTAGCGGCCATCGGCACGATCAAATACGGCTTATGACACGCGCGCCAGCCAAACTATTTTTGAGTAAGCCGCTTTCCGTTCCTTTCGTGATTGAATTTTGAACAAAGCATGTTGTTCCTTTGAGACTTTCGTTTACGACCTCAAGAGTTATTGCGGGTATCATGATCTCGAATTTCCGAACGGCCCAAGATGCAGGGTCAGTGGCCTGCGACCGGCCTTGTTATATGCCTCGGGGGCCTGGGGGAATCCCGCGGCATTGCCAGGAATATTTCTCCCTTCTCTAACCCCACTACTTTTAAATAGCTACATTGCTCCCTTGGAAGGATCAGTCCAGGATCTCACTGCTTCTGCGAACATGCTGCTCATATGGCTACTGTAAGTGCCCTATTTCGACTCTCTAACACATTACACCTTTCTGTACATACGCCTGCACACTCTTGGCCATAAATCACTATCGATACCAAGATCATTAGGGAGCTGTGACACAGCTCAAAAACAGGTGAATTATAGTTTGCAGCAAACACAGATTGCTTCCTAGTACCTGTGTTTATTAATGCAGATAAAGCTAGTAATTTGTAGAAATATTTATTTTACATTCCCGATGTAAGTGCCTAATGTAATTCATCAAAACGTAGTTAGACGAATATATGTATTATTATTACAAGGTTTCAATTTCAATTTCAATTCAATTTCAAATTCAGGGGACCATGTAGTGAAGCATATTTTTCTGAACACTACTGTCACGCTACTCCATGTATTATGTACTAGTTTGACAGACGTGACGAATAATTCACTCAGCCAAACGCACTTTGCTTTCCTACAGGTGTCAGTTGACAGCGATAATGGCGATGCCAAGTTGGTCATCGATTGGAACAATCTGGGAGATACTGGACGCGATGAACGACACCGTTTCAGACTTGGAGCGCAACTATTACAACTATCGGAAGCAGAGCGTCTGTGAAACGGCGCACTGCAATGCGATCGGTACGTTAACGTTTGTGACGTAACATTTAAATAAGTTGTAATTTTTTTCAAATGCATCGAATTATGTAAGAGACGGTACGCTGCTCTGTTCGGAGTGATACGTTATCGGGCGCGAGATAGAAAAGGGTGAATGGAAATGAGAAATTTTTGGTCCCGCGGGATGTCGAGCTGCATGTTCAGCGAATAGGGTAAAGAGTACAATGGTTGGCCACTTAAGGAATAGTGTCACATAAATAGTGAATTATAAATGTGAATTTAGTAAATTTGAAATGAAAATCAATATAAATAAGTACCAAAAACCCCTAATAATCTAAAAATAAATAGAGTTTATAAAAAAGAAGCAAGATTTTATAAAAATATACAAAAAAAATGTGTTGACTTTGAAGAAATATAGTTATTGGCATGGTCATGACAGTAGTTGTCCAATTGGTTCGACAGTGATTGGCCGCTATTTGACACATAATATAACCTTAAAGAAAATGTTATATGATTTGATGATAGATATGGGATTAATATTATTCAATCAAAATGGATATATTTTATGTATGATCTGTTCATCTGTATATTTTTTTCCATATTTATGACCTTTTTTACTTTTGGCATTTTTTACTGTAGGTTAATTCAGCTCTACTAAAAAATTCAAAATTTCTACAATTTACCTACTAGGTAATCACAATTTAATTTTTAACTTCAATTTAATTCAATAAATTCAGTAATCAAATTAAATTTGAATAATTAAATTAATTCAATCAAATTTCATTTTTAATTCCAATTTAATTAAATAAATTTAATAATCAAATTGAATTTGAATACACCAATTAAAATTCAAATCACAAGAAACTTAAAATATAGGGGAGAGTCGTGCAGTACCGTCCAGCTTACAGTACCGACCAAAGCTAGTTCTCGCTTCTTATACCAGATATGAGCGTTTTACTTGAATAAACAAATAAAAATCACAATTCTGTATAACTTATTTCGGGATCATATTGTTTACTCCATTGCGCTTGATGTTACGAGACATTAAACGTATTCGTTGATATTCAATAGGTTAAAAGTTATTTTGTAAACCCGATTTTTTATTTCTCAGGTACGTAAATGATTATGTTCTATGATGTGTACTGTCTCTAGTCTATCAAGTTCCTGCAACAAAGTGTGCTGTAGGGGTAACGTAAGACACTTGTGGGAATTTATAAAACTGAAAGATCATCGTGCATCGCGCTGAAACGCCTTTTGAAATTTACCGTCATTTCCGTGATCGACTCTCGATCCGCGAATACGAAGTAATTCGAGAGATTTGAACAGTTCCTCAACCAGATTTGTGAATATACAGACAGTGAATTATCGATGATTATTTTATCCATTTATCATACGGTTTCGCTACATATACATACGCGCAATTTGAATTGCCAAGGATTGCTGGAATATTGTAATAGTGATTTGTATTACAAATTATGATAAAATGGGACGATAAGTGAAACTATGAAATGTAGTAAGAATTCTGACTTATAATTCAACATATTTTCTAACGAACCTATGTAAATTTGTCACATTGGATATTCAAAATAAAATTGAATTTTTATGATATTGATTTATTGAGATTTTCAAGTCTCGTGAATATTATAGAAGTGAATAAGTTAAAGAATACTAGAGGATGTTTTTACTTAAATCACACTTGTGCAACGCAGCCAAGAAAATTCTACAAAGCAGGGACACCTCCGTCGATCCTTGCAAGAATTTCTACAAATACGCTTGTGGGTCGTGGAAGAAGCATAATCCGATACCAGACAACGAAGCCATATGGACAGAAGGCCAGATCATCACGGAAAGGACTTATCATCGTATTAAAGGCAAGCACACGCTGTTATTTTGACAATGTTTGAAATTCACGAAATTCAAAGCATAAAAGTATTGTCATTCGTGAGAATTCTTCGGCATGCATGTATTCACTTGTTCTTGGATCTTCATTTTTAAGATGTCCTCGAAGAGCACGATAGACCTGATGATATTCAACCTGTCAAATTAGCGAGGAAACTTTATCATTCTTGCATGGACATAGGTAAGGAAATTGCAACTTCCTGCACTTCTAATAGTAGCATGTGCCACATGTAATTATTAGTAAATATAATTTTAAGGAAAAGAATTCTGTATGTTATGCAAAGTATATGTTTGATTTCCCAAATTTCGTACTGTGAATTACAAATAATAATACATCACGTTTATTAATAGTAACTCATGTAAGAAGAGTATTTATTTTCTCAATAAGAGACATAAATATTGAACGACCGAAAGAATTCTATCCTGCCTGATATCGATTTCTGTGACAAGGGAATGAAAAGTGCGCACGTGTCTTTGTAGAATAAAAGTATTACTAAATATACCTATTAGTATGCACTGTGTAACTGGACTTCTAAAGTTAGAATACTATTTTGTTCCATTAACTTTGAGCGGTACATTATGTTTTTCCTCCAACAAAGATGTGTTAAAGTATGTGGATCAACAGTTAATATCTCTACCAATTTTAATGTCTTGCTACGTATAGCCAATTCCTTCTTGCTTTGTACAGTAAAAAGTTGTTTTTTAATGTTCTTACAGATTCAATTGAGACACGAGGTATTCAGCCGATCTTAGACATCGTGGATCGCGCAGGCGGATGGCCTGCGGCAATGCCACTGGAAAACTGGGATCCTAATAAAGTGTCTTGGCAAAAACTTGATAAGTACTACGCGACATTGATAGGCAGCAGTGCTTTCTACAACATACAATTGGTATCCGTTCAAAACGAAACGAAAGGAAACATGCTCATAGTAAGCTACAAATCCACTGAATTAAACATTTTCGTCGATCAGATTGGAAAGATATGAAAATGTCATAATTAAGTTATATAAAAATTCAGTGTTTTAATAGCAAGTTTTGGAAATAATACAAAATTGTGTCAAATTCTACAAATTTCAAATTTGAAAGTAATCTTTTTATCCATTTCATATGCTTTTCGTACATTTGATTATCTTCCAAAGAACGTAGTATCAACATTTTCTAGTACCTTATACTTTCGCCGGTTTTATTTACTATATTCCTAATTTTTGATCATTAAAACACTTTGAATTTGATATTTTTAAATTCGCAGTCCCCAATTTGTTGCTGTAATAAAGATTACTGAACATTACGTTTCGCTAGGAAAAGAAACTGATTAAATTTATTTTCAATTTGGTGAATGAACCACTACAGGTTTTCTGAGAAATAGTAAATCGTACAACGCTATGAAAACACTCGGTCATTGCAGGTAAATCAAGACGCTGATTCTCCCATGAAAAGTAAGATAGATATAATCAAAATCGACGAGACTCTCCAGCAATACACACGTGGCATCGCTAGTATAATTCAAACTTTTGCTACGGCGAAAGGGTACACTTTGAATCCACATCAATTAGCCGTTGACATATTTGAAATGAGGGATTTCGAGTTCAACCTGCTAGAAGTAAGAATTTTTCCTAATAAAGCGACATGAAACGTCACAATAGAGACAAGTAAATGAAAGTACAAAGTTTTATCCACAGATCCTTATAAATGACAAGAAACCACCCGCGACTAGTAACAACTTTAAACGAATGACTATCAAGGAATTACAAAAAAAGTATAATAATTCTGGTCGTACTGTTTCCACAGCAAAGGTAAGATTACTGCTTTGAGATTAGAGTCTTCTGCCTCTTCACACACTTTGCATTTTTCTCATACACAAGAAGTACTTGCATTTATCAATGTAATTTTATTCTTTAATCGCGATTATCCAAGGCTTTAACGATTCTTCTGTATAGTTGTGACGTGAAATAGTTGAAGTCTGAGGTGATTTGCACGTTGACAATTTATTTCGACCTTGATAGCAATGGCAGAATAATAATGAAAAATGGAAAACATTTTACAGACAGTACCAAAAGAAAAATTATTCTACATTAGAACATCAGTCACTCACTATGTCCTTTTCAAATCTCCCACAAGATCGCTCAATTCCACAACCTTATCTGAAGGGGTTATATGTAGTCCGGAGACCGAAAAGAGGCGAATTTTTTTTGAAAAAGCGGAAGAATATATTTTTAATTATCCAACTTCAAAAAGGAGGAGGTTGTTACGAGCCGGGGCTGCGGCAACGCGAGAGGCCGGCGAGAGGGGTATTTCCCAAGGAATATGGTTCATGAGTTTGTTAGTTAGGTGCACGGACGAACCTTGGGTTTAACGAATCTACTCGATTTACACGTGAACACCATTCGTATATTGAATAGTCAATTATAATACAAATGTAAGTGTCGCGATTAATAATTAAATAATGTAGTTACCAATAGTTGCACGGTGTTAACGCACCGGCGATGTGGGGCGTAAGAGTGGCTATTACAATATGCCAAATAGAATATAAACCGAAGTCGCGGATTCTATGAGGTTAACTATTGATTCTGATGGGGACTCGAGCCCGACCTTACTGAATATAACCAACTCTGTATGAGCGTGACACGACGTGACTCTACGCGTGACTGTATAGCTTTGAACCAAAGAGGGTAGAAACCAAAGGGTTTATAAAGTCCAAAATTGAGTGGGGATTCGTTAGGAATTTCTATATAAGGAAATCCTTCGGGGTCGTCGTCGTGTCATTCCCGTTCCCATGGTCGTGATCCAGATGGTCAAGATCATCTCCCCCATTACTGGTGTTTGATAAACGAAAGTATTTTAGGGCGTTTTCCCTTCGCAGACGCGGACTCGAAAAATGGTTGAGAGCGGTGGATGGGAAAATTCCACATACGTAACAAGGTTATAGATTCGCCCGTGTATATATATATATATATAATCCTTCCATCATTTAAGAAGATTTTTATATAAAAAATAAGCTCACAAATTTTCAGAAAGATTGGTGCAGTAGTTTTTGAGATATCTTTTTCACAGTTTTTAAAAAGTAATATTTTTTAAGAAAAAATACCAAATGATCTTTAAGTGTTGCTCTTTTAAGTGCAAAAAGTTCTGTAAAAATATATGCTTCCGCTTTTTAAAAAAAATTCATAAACATTCGCCTCTTTTCGGCCTCCTGACTAGGTATAATATATTAAAATTTATGCACGTTTTTCTACTCATTGCTGTTTAAGTCTCGTAAAACATTGTACTAAAGGTAGGTAATAACAATTTTATGTGAAAACTGTAAATTATTCCTGAACAAAATTCATAAAAATGGCTACTTTTCCGGCCGCCACAGTGGTGTTCCCCCTTAATTAACACCGAAATTAACTTCTTCCAACATTCATAAAGTCAGAAATCAGAAATTTTTGGTCAGTATGAATTCTTCTGCCTTTGGTTTCCTTCGAGCACTTGATCATCCGATTACCGTAATCACGCTCACCCGCAAACATCAATTACCGCATCAATTACCCGGTGGCTGGCAGAAAATGAAAATAGCAATAATCGTGAACGATGAGCCAGACACGTGCTCATGAGGAATATTTGCAGATGAACTTCCTGGATGTAATACAACAAATGTTCAAGGGGGGTAATAGCAGCATAGACGCGTCCGAGCCGATTCTTGTGTTCAACCCTGAATTCCTTCACAAGATAGCACGGCTACTTGGAAACACTTCGCAACGCGTGCTCGGTAATACTGTAATTATACAAACCGCGGGAGCCATAACAATTCAATATCAAATGCCTGAAAACGTTCCGACGATAACGTGACGTCCGTTACTAGCTGAAATTCTGCCCGGATATGTAATCTGTCGCAGAAGCAAGGCCCTTGCTCATCGGGTTTTTCTCCTTCCAGTGAATTACATCCAGTGGAACATGATCGACAAATTTCTGGCGTTCACCACGCAGGAGATGAGGGAGATCCAGGTCAACATGTCCGTCTCGTCGTACGATGGTTCCAACTATATGCCACGGTACTGCTCAATGATTACCGATATTCTCGTAATTAGAGTGAATATCGATGGGAATGTCTTGCATATTCCTAAGTAATATGGAATATTTGTAGGAGTACAATGATGTAAAGTGAATGTGAGAATCAAATGTGAATTTTATGGAATATATTGCTTGATGATTCAAGTGTCAGTAGTAAAACACATATTGCACATTTTATGTAGTACGATGTTGACTAAGTATTTAGCTTTCTGCACTATATTTAGGAATTTTTGTGTGATAGATGCATTTTCATTTTATAACACATTTTAAATTTACTTTGCTTTAAGAATCTTGTACACTTTTAAATTTTGACTTAAAATTTTACAGATGGAAATTCTGCGTCCTTAATATGCAAATGAAGGACTCAGTCTCTTACATGTTTGTTAGGAAACACATCTCAGACGCTGTTATTCACAAGGTACAATCTGTTTAACGTTACCACCAAAAACAAAGTTAAAGCATGCATGCTAGAGATTTCTTTTCTCGAGCAACTTTTTTTCGCACTCTTTAAGGCGAAGGAGATGATGGAAAGAATACGAGAGGAGTTGGGACATCGTATAATACATTCTCATTGGATATCGAAAGCTGGCAAGAGATCCCTGGTGCAAAAACTGAACGCTATTGAACCGCTGATTGGATACCCAGACTGGTACAGAGACTCTCAAGCTGTAACGGAATATTACGAAGGGGTACTGAATTTCAAGTAAATGGAATATTAATAATCCTTTGAATTCGCGTAATCGTGTCATAAACTCTTCACAGCTCGAGATAGGTTCGGATTATTTCCAAAATATTCTAAACTGCCGAGAAAACTTTTTAATAAGGAACATCAGAGTGTTTAATGACGTTGTCCCGATGCGCAAGTAAGTTTATTTTTATTAATTTAATCGATTTTCAATTATCAGCTGGAATAATTTTCTTCACTCTTGATATTATTATTCTTTAGATGGTCGGCCGATCCTACAACAGTTAACGCATTTTATAATGTGCTAAATAATGCCATAAGTGAGTATACGTTGGCACAATTATAAGAAGATAATTTTGATCAAATTAAATGAACGTAATATTTACTATTAACGGAGCAAATCTTCGATCAATGATCGTTCATTTTTTTTAGTTATACCAGCGGCTGAACTACAGGATCCTTATTTCACGCCACTTCTGCCAGAGTAAGGCTCATTCGAATTATTCCAATTTATTCGTTATACCTTTGTACATACACTCACGGTTGAATTCACTGATTAATTCTTCTGCTTTCAGAGCCATTAATTATGGAGCCATTGGCTTCGTAGTTGGACACGAATTATCGCACAGCTTGGATAAGCAAGGTACTGTTCTGATATCTACTCTTATGCTCGAACTTCAAGGAGAAAGCTTCGATAATTATTTTGTAATGCCTTTTACGCGGAATTCAAACGATTTACTTCATTCAGGAATGCGGTTTAACAAAGAAGGCTACGAAACTGCGTGGGTTTCTGAACAAGTATTCAACAAATATGAGAAACGAGCAGACTGCTTCGTAAAACAGTACGATAATTATACTCTTGATGTCAAAGACAAACATGGGCATCATGTTAAGGTAAATTTTTCGTTAACACATGGAATTGCCTTTTTATATAATTTCAGAGAATTCTTAATTACATAAAAAAACTCGCTTCACTTGAAGAAAAATTGCCCCCTTTAAATCCGCCATTGACACTTGTATCAAATTTTAACATATTCGAAGTTAAAACTATTAAGGTACAGTTAGCAAAGATTTTGTGTGAATCAAATGAAATTGAAATGATCTTCTCCTATTCACTATATCAAGTATAATGTTTCTAACGTTTTAATTGTAATCCTATAATCTCTGTTCACTATACTCGTGTTCGTTTTTTAATTGCCTTCAGCTGGATGGCCATTTAACACAGAACGAGAACATAGCAGACTCGATGGGCATACAAGTAGCTTTTTCAGCTTACCAAAAAGCAGCAAAACAGGCACACCAACAAAAACTCCCTGGCTTGGAAGACGTTCCTCATGATCAATTATTTTTCATGATGTTCGCGAATGTAAGTAATATTTTCTAAATTGCTGAGCGTTCGAGTTCCTTCATCGAATGAATTCTTCAGACAATTGACGATTCGCAATATCCTAGAGATATACTTCGATAGATAAAATGTAAACACTTCTATTTAGATTTCGCAACTTAACGTTCATAAGCTTTGAATAGTCTGTGCTTCTCTCCAATTTTTGCTAATTCATATTTAAAGCACTGCAACTTCGAAACTGAAATATTCCCGAAGTTGTTGTCAATTCAGTCGCCATCGCCCAGTGCTAACCACATATCTCAACAAATATTATCCAAAGGCTCCTTAAGTAATTACCATAACTGAATTTCACAGTCCTGGTGCAGGGCAACGAGGCCCGAATACGAGAAAGCCATGGCCAACATCGACGAACACAGTCCTGCGAAGTATCGTATCATAGGCTCTCTCTCCAACATGCCTGGATTCGGTCAGACCTTCAACTGTCCACGAAACAGTCCCATGAGTCCACGAAAAAAGTGCAATTTGTGGAGCTAATTGAGTGCATCATCATAATATATATATAATAAATATAATAATAAGACGCTTAAGGTGGATGTTCGTTTGTTAGCAAAATCTTTCCAGAGGCTTTTTTTCGTACTTCCCGATTACCTAAGAGGCTCAGATTCGGCATGATGTTTCCTCGGCACCCAAAAATGCCGTAAAAAATCCAAAACCTGGAAAATTCGATTATGGGTAGTACCTGTGGCCTAAAACAGGTATTATGTACAATGTAGAAGCCGCTACCGCATTGTACATGTAGGTAATTAAGGTTACCTTAGGCGTCCTATTATACATATAGGATAGCAATGCCTGGCGAAGACAGGCTCAAGAACTAGTAATATATAAAGCAGAAAGTGTTTGTGTGCTTGTCTGTCGTCTAAAAACTTTCGAACTGTAAACTCGGTCACGAAATGTGTCCCAGCTCATTGTGCCAGCGAATCCAGATGATTTTCACAAAAAAATAAAAACAAATTTTTTTATGAAATCAGAATCTAAATTTCCGGCGAAACCGAGCACTAAAGTTAGTATACTAATAAGTCTGTCTACCCATAATATTACAGGATATTTCCTTGTTGTAATATTTTCTTATAGTAGCTTCTTTTAATTTTATATCGGTCGTCGTTTGACGTGTATTGTATGCAAACGTCGTCCAAACTTTGAAATGAATGACATATTTAACTATTCATATCAATAATTTAGTAATTCAAGGTTTGAATGATTCTCCAGCGAATATTGAAATATTGTGACAGCGCTTTATTCAATGTCGTATGGACGGGGGAGGAAATCAAGTATTTTTAAAACAAAATACTCATACAAATTGTATAAAATCGGGGATTTGTACATCGATCTAGCATGTAGACAATCGCATGATATAACGTAACCGTAGTACACAATATACATATAACATCAACGCCTATCAACATAAAATAAACTTCACGCTTTCATCAGAGATCATTTGCCCTACACGCTCTCTTCTAATTTTACGCGCTTCTGTCAGTATCTATCATCGACGCGGCCCTCGAAACGGTTTCTACAGTTTAAAGATAAAACTCTATGTAGCATGGCTAGTATCACAATTCTGACATTCTGTCTCTCGAACGAAGTACAATGCGGCATCAAACTCTCCACGTAAAATTAACACGTTTGCTCCTAAATCTAATTCTCTTAAGTCTAACTGTATACAATCGGTGAAATGTTTCTTACAAGAACAACTTAAAGCTACGATGGAGTAATCGTACATACAACAGAAGAGGTATTAAAAAAAAATAGAAGAAAAACAAAATTTGTCGCCCTACGTAACGTACAAAGCATGTAAAGACTGCTTCGTGAAAACACGTTCGACTGCTACGGATCAAACGAGGAGAAGTGTATACTTCCTACGCGATCCACTATAAATTACAAGCGACACTACATACACGAGTATAATTATTAGCTGCTCGACGAAGGTCATTAATGGTACAAGTCTACACCTAAAATTAATTTTGTACAAGCTTAGGGATGTCCTTATACGCTAACTCCTTCCAACAAATGGGTTACAAGGTTACCTAACACCTACACTAAAATTACCAAAAAAGATTTTTCATATTGCCAATGAAAATGGTGTCTGCCTATTTGAATTCTATCACGAAAACCTGATTTGTAACAACATATTGTACAAACGTCATTCCTTATTGTCACGAGCAACTACTATCTACTTAATTACTGGGAACTCCTTGGAACAAATCAGAGCGCGTCCACCCTGTATTCATTTACGCGAGGTGGGATTATTTATTAATACTTCCATTTCATGGTAAAGGGAAAAGAACGGTTCATATGACCCCTCAACCTCCTACCATTTTCGGCTGCTCATTACCATTAATTTTGCTCGTGAGAACTGTAATAAAGCCCTATACGTTGCAGAGACATTGTGACTAACCTGATCGTGAGACCTACTCAAGTGGCGTGTGACAAGTTATTTCTGAGGGTACGAACAACCAAACGTGTTCCTTCGCCACGTATTACAGAGCTGCATTTATTTCACACAAGTGCAAACTTTTGCAAACTTACTTCTATACACCCCAGGGCCTCGGGTAAAGATTTAAAAGTACTACCAACCCTACTTTCCACTACCCCAACAACGTCACCATATCTCTGCAAGGCACAGCACGTTACGTACAATAATGGGGCTAGAAGTTTGTGAAAAAAAGGGAAAGTGATGAACAGAAGAATAAATCCTCTCAATTCCACCAATTTTTCCACCCTTTTCTGTCGCCCAGCGCCCTCCCTCACTTTCTCTCACGTGAACACAAGAAAAGTCTCTGCATTCTCATCCATCGACCCAAAGAAGCATTCAATTCTTTGGTCGGAAACGGGACATGTAAAAGTCACAGTCCGAGCAGTAGATGGCTGGCTCAGTCACCTGCTTCTTCCGGCAAAGATGGCAGGGCGCGGTCCTTGCTGTACCTCCGACAGGCTTTTGCAAGGACGGCGTGGATTGGGCCACAGTCGTGTTACCTTTCGCAGCAGTCACGAAATGCATCTGTTTGCTCTGCTTCGACACTGGTGGATGCTGGTACGTCGGGTATTTCATGTTCGACTGTATCTGACCATTCTGCAGCGCGTTCGGGTACGTCTGATTGGGCGCCAGAATGTTCTGCTGGTCTGGCTTTTGCGGTGGCCTCTGATAGTTCTCGTGCCTCTGCTGATAGTTCTGCACGCCCAGCTGTTGCTGATAGGTAGCGGGTGGATTGGGTGGCGGTTGATACTGTGGCAACGGTTGGCTCATCCTGTTTTGCTGAGGAACGGACTGGTAGGGATGAGTCTGATAGGAGCTGTGGGTGTACTGGTTCTGATAGGGGCTGGGAGACTGAATTGGCTGATAGGCGAACTGCTGTTGAGAATGTTGCACGGTTACGGGGCTCGCGTTGTGATTCGTGATCCTCTGGTTCGCGGTCGGCTGCTGTTGCTGCTGCTGCTGCTGCTGCTGCTGCTGCTGCTGCTGGGACATTTGCTTGTTCATCTGGTTGTGCTGTTGCTCCAGCTGGTAGTACGTTTGATAGGTGTTCTTCTGACACATGGGTTTCTGCTGTTGCACGTTGTTCTGAACGTACTGCCCGTGCATTTGGGCGGGATAGGGGCTGGCTGGTTTCTGGGTCTGAGAAATGGGGATGCTTTGATTCCTTGGGTGAGAGGTTTGTGTTTGAGGGTACGTCGACTGCGCTTGCAGGTAAGGCATGTATCCGTTCTGGGAATACCTTATTTGCTGCTGCAGCTGAGGAGAGTACGAGGTGGGCGGTTTGGAAACGTTAGGTAGACCCGAGTATGTTTCTCTAACAACATCCTGTCCTTCGTTACCGTACGAGCTGCACAGTTTCTTGTCGGATATTGACCCTACTGACTCGTTCGAGTTCTGTCTTCCAAAGGTGGGCTTGATGGTATCTGGGATCGGTATTGGATTCACGCTCCTCAGCTGATCTTGGTAAGGAGTCGCAGGAATACTGTCAGCCTCGCTCTTTAGTGGAAGAGTCTGCTGTTGGAACTTTGTACCAGTGCAGGTTTCTCGGTTCAGTTCTACCTCCTGGAGACTTCTGATTTCACGTAAAACTTGAGCAGTCTCTGGCTTATTCATCGCGGAACGTAGAACCCTCTCGAGGATGGGGTTGGGTATGTAAGAATCCTTCTCGTCGTCCTCTGCAGTGGCCACGAGAACCACTTGATCGCAAAACGACACGCTCTTCTTCTTCCCTATTCGACGTTTCACCTTCCTTGGCGAAATGTCCTCCTCGCTGGGCAGGATTGTCGTGTTCTGAATGGTGTTCTGCATAGCGACCTCGCTGATGTCGTCCTCGGGGTAGTCGATCGGCAGTCCGTTCTCGTGTGGCAGCGTCAAGGACATCGACATAATCACTGTGTTCAGTGCACTCTGCTGAATATTGACGGGATTGTTGGCCGCTATCGTCGATATGAACGTGTTCTGGCTGGAGCTAGACTCGAAGCTCGAGTTCAATGCTGTGTGGCCTGGCGGGGTTTCAGGTTTGGAGAAGGTGGTCACATTCTCCGTCGATAGCTTCAGCGGTCTCGGTTCCTCCAGTTGCTGAACATCTTGAGGTGCGTCAAACAACGGGGAAGACGAAACACAGTTCACACTTTGTTTGGAGGGAGGCTTTTGTTCGACTTCTGTCTTCGCAACAGGCTGCAATTTAATCTGCTCGAATCTGGCCGCCATGTCCTTCACGGAAGAAACCACTCGAGGACAATCAGGAACGTCGCGACTGGCTGGATCGTAGCCCTGTCCAAGGCTGTTCATCATCAAATCGCTGGTCCTTCTTGCAATCGTTGGACCTGCCATCGTTGGAGCTGACCTGACTTTAGGGATGTCCTGATCCAAAGGACACTGCTTCTTCATCCTCCTCTCTGCCTGCTTAGCTTGCAACTCGCGGAGCCACGTCTCGCTGGAGATCTTCTCTTCATCCTCCTGCTCTTCGGGTCTCTTGTCCTCTCTGGCCTTGGAAGCCAAGATCTCATCTCTTTTAATCTGCAACTGTGCCAGTAGACTGCTGATTTGTTGATTGTCCAACTGTTGCTGGCGTTGCTGCGCGGAGACTAATGTCTGTTGATGTTGATACTGCTGCTGTTGATACTGTTGCTGCTGGTACTGCTGTTGCTGATACTGCTGCTGCTGATATTGCTGTTGGTACTGCTGCTGTTGACTCTCCACGCTGTGATTCGAATTCTCGTCGATCGGCGGCGGTGGGGGTGGAAAGTCCTCGCTAGCCTGCCTCGAATGGGACACAGAATGGATAGAAGGATATGGCGGAGGGGGGAACTCTTCGCTGGGTTGCCTCGAGTGAGACACATTCCCGTTTTCGGGGTAAGGTGGTAGCAAGTCCGCTTGATTCGATTGCTTCACAGGGCTCTGCTCGTTGTGCACGTCCGCTCGAGTAACCACGAACGTGGGTTCGTACAAGATTCCATTGGCGTACTGCACCACGTCGTCCTGAATTCGAGGTTTGTTGTTGTAGTTTGATTGGCACGACGCAGGTACAGGCGCGGAGGTTTGCTCCATATTGTAGGTGGGCAAGAACGGGAGGGAATGCGACTCTGACGAATAGTCAGGATAACTCGCGCTCCTGTTCCCTGTACCAGACGTGTTTCCCGTGTTTACGTGGTTCCAGTAGGTTCCATTTTGTTCCTTGGCAGGGTTAGACGCGCACTGACCTTCTGATGACGTGTACACCGATTTCTCGGACTGCTGCTCGTTGTGCACTTCACCCGAACACTTAGACTTGCTAAGCTGAGAAGTGGTCCTGAGCGGAGGAGGTGGGGGCACCTTCGCCACGTGTAACACTTTGCCTGCGCTGCCGTGAAAGCTCTTTCTCATGAGACGACTCCTCTCCAGATTCGGATTGCTCGTACTGCCAGAGCTGCCGTTGCTGTTCCCAGTAAACTCCAAGTGTCCCTCTGACAGGTAACCGCTCAGAGACTGGCACACCTCGTTGCCTTTCAGACCGACGCTAGAATCGTCCACCGACTGTTTTGGCAAAGTGCTTGAGGATCCCTCAACGCTCACGTTCGCCTGGCCATCCTGACCCTCCCGCAGGTCAGGCATGCTTCTGTTCTTCCTCTTGATCAGCCCTCCCATTAACAACTTCCTACGAATCTTGTGCTGCTTCTTTCCCTGCTTCTGCTCGCCGTTGGAGCTGCTTGATTGGGAGTTCCTTACGTTACTGGTAACCGTGTCGATGCTCTCCTTTGGCTTCTCGACTTTTACCCCCTTGGGGGAGGGCGAAGATCGAGACGGGGCTATGGAGAAGTCTTTCGAGATATTTTTGTTCCTTTCCTCGCTTCGAGCCCGTTTCTTATCCTTCTTGTCGTCGTCGCAGCGTTTCGCGCGGCTGAACAGACCTGTCCTTTGAATCGGTCGATCGTACAGCATGTACTCCTCGTCCTCGATAACGTTCACGGCTGTGGCCTTGCTTCGTAGAGTCTTCTTCTTCGGCAGGGTAGCGTAGATCTCGATGCTCTTCGTGACAGGCTTGTCGATGGTCGTGCCTGGTGTATTCACCAGAAGTTCACGGCTGTTCTGCCTGGAATGGTTGCCTTTGTCCCTTGAACTCTGTCGAGAGTGTTGACCCGATTTACTGTTCTCTCGTGAATGCCTGACTTCGGGGGCGCCTTCTGCAATTGCAAACGAATTCATAGATCCACGTTGCTTAGGCAATTTAATGATGGTTAATTTTTTACAGCCCTTTCTGGGAATGCTTATAATCTTGTAAAAACTAAATTTCTGCTAACTTCTGAGCAATGTTGTCATTGCTAATGATGTAAAATGTTAAAGGCATATTAAACTATATACAATATGAAAAATTCTTATTTCTGACGATAGTCATTTGATTGAATATGAATGCACAGGGAACCCAGAACAACCATGTGATTCTTAACGTGTTAATACTCTCTTTTTTAATATTTTACAAGTAAATGACCTTCTGTTTCGCCGTTAGCTGTCGCCTGTTCCTGCAGCATCCTTCTATGCAAGCTCCTCGTCCTCATAACGCAGGTGTTATGCTTCATCCTCGCTATCGTGATCGTATGAGGATTATTATAAGGCGCGTCCATAGCAGCTCTAGCTTTGCTGCTGGCTGCACTGCACAAAGCTACCGCAGTGCTAAGATCGCCTGCATCTTCAGCTGCTCGAGATTTATCCAACAACGCGTCCGTCTCCTTGCAGAGACGCTCGCAGTCATCGCCAGATGAAGCTTGATAGCCTTCCGGGATCTGGGCAAGCTGCAAATTACGCAGGTCCAAGTATTAATTAGTGTATTATTCTAAATTGATTCTGTATCTATGACAGTTTTAAAACTTGAGCACGAATCCTTCAACCTGCGTGTACATAGGATATCTACACTAAGGGATAATTCTATTTTGACGTGCGACTGCATAATGTAGCACGTTCTAAATTAGAACGATCGAAAAATTATACATTAAAGTTGTACAAAGTTAATACCTGTAGGTTGTGCTTCAGACCCTGCTGGAGTGGAAGGCTATCCGTGGATGACAAAGAATATGAGTCGTACCCAGCATCATAATGGCCACTACTGCTACTAGAGAGCTCTCCAGACTTGCTGGTGGGGCTCTTAGGTACTCCTGAATTCCTCTGCATTTTGTTTACGATATACAAATACGGATTGTCCATCGTCGTTGACGAACTCGAGGAGGCGCTGTTCCGATCGCCAGACCAATTTCCAGAATCGCGTCTCCGTGGCACATTCAAATGATCAGGGATACTAATACAATCCTGAGGTGTCGATCCCGCGCTAAGGCTACGCGTCAATTGCATTTGTTGCTTCTTTTGTTGATGCATCACGTTCTCCACCGCACGACGACTGATATACTTTGACTCTGTCTCACCGTCCACTACATCCACACCCTTTAATAATAAAAAATAACGATGCCTATAGTAGAGATTTTCATTTTGAAACTCTTCGAGCAACTTTTCGAGGCTAGTACTTTTGAATATTTTTGGAAAATGAACCATGTCATCAGTGACGAAATAAATAGTGTATATTCGATAGAGTAATGTGTTTCCTGAGTATCTATGAAGCTTGTGAACTATCCCATACTCTCTTTGAATGTGCACCACTCTATATTAACATTGTGGTAATTTTTCAGTGAAACTTACTTGATTGCCAAAGATATTGTTCTGGATATCAGTGAGATTCTGATAATCGCTATAGATCCTGCGCTGCGTATAAGGATGAGGAGGACTATCGGGGTTTGGCGTAATGGCACGTCTGGCAGTGCTGTTGATCGATGGTTTCTCCGGGCTCGGCGTGATCGATCGACGAACATTATTCTTCGGCGGTGTCTTCAGGCCATTTCCGTTTGGAAAAGGCGTCACTGTCTTCGGAGCATTCTCCGTATTAACCGGAGTTCCACCAGGGGTTGCATACAGCAGAAGCAATGGTTGGTATCGACCTCTTCTGCATTTCTCCACGACTTGCTCCCACCGTGGACCGATTTCTTTGACGGTGGCGTCGTCGAAATAAATCCAGACCTACCACACAGTTTACACATGTCATGTTAAAACAGAGAAAACAAACATGTCTATAAAATCAGGCAAAACAAATAGCAAAATAGTTCAGACAAAATTTAATTAAAAATTCTTTATTGAGGGGGATGACCCATTGAAAAAAAATTTCCTGAATTTTTTGGTGCATTTTCATAATGTTTGAGGTCTCAAGCTATTGTAATATATTTCAAGGAAACTTACACGACCGCTCGTTTGCTATTTGATTAAATTTTATTTTCAGGAGGCTTACGATATCGCATGCTATGGCCACGTAATTCAAAACTTTTTCAATATAGGAGCATGACATATTTGTTAAATATATATATTTTCGAGAGATGGGCAAAAAATTAATTTAAATAAAAAGTTGTGTTCGAATAAAAGGCAGAAAATTTATTCGAAACTCAGCAAATAAAAATTCACAGAATTATTTATTATTTGAAGCACCATAAATAAAATTTTCAATCGATGGGAATTCATCCGTAGCTTCGGCCAATTTTCTCACTTTCATTTATATTTGTAGCGGAGAAGCTTAAATAACTCTGGACGTGGCTCGGAGGCCCTCGGGCCTCAAGCGCCTTTGCTCGAAGCCGCCGAGGAAGTTCGAGGAAGTTTATTTATGCGCTTCAGATGAATTCCCGTCGATTGAAAATTTTATTTATAGAGCTTCAAATAATAAATAATTCTGGGTGATTTTTATTTATGACACATACAGATAAAGTCTCTTTTATTTAAAAAGTTATTTATATAATTTTTTATTTAAATAATGCCCATCTCTCGTATTTTCATATGGTCGTAAACATTTTTCGCAGAAAGTTACATTTTATTATAAACAAATGCCTTGAAAGTTGCCTTTTTTCAACCGTCAAAGTGACTTCCTCCCTTAATTTTAGTGGTCGTATAAGAATGATTGAAAATAAATTCTGACCAAACTAGTTACTTTATTAAGCTGGCATATTCAGTGGAGCCTCGATAATCCAGGATGATTGTGATCCAAACCGGTTGAAATTATCAGGAACTCGGATTAACCGAAACACATGCAAATTCATACTCTGTCGATGTCTGAGGAGAACCTGACACCTCAAAACATAAAACTCAGTCTACGAGGAAATGTCGCTGACACCAACTTCTTTGAAATACGACTTCCAATTAAGCAGATCATGGATTAAGCGAAACTTGGCTTATCGAGACTCTGATTATTATTACACCTCCACTGTTATCAGAAGCATGAGCATGATGGCAGCGAGATTACCTTCAGTTTAGTGTGGAAGAAGAAGGTGGAATAGTGCTTCCCGTAATACGTGACGACTCCTACGAGATTGTGCACAGTCGAGGCACCCCATCGAGAGTCCACAACGCTGTGGAAAACGTCACTCAAACGGAGGGACGTTCCCACGGTCGCGAAAACGTCCATGATATGCTCCAACGATGGCCGTTCGCTGTCCCATACAACCCCGACGGAAACGATTTCCGGTCTGTTCATCAGCGTTCTACAGATTTGGATTTTGGCCCCACAGGAACTCTGAAAAACGAGAGAAATCGTTTTCAACGCAACCCACGTGCACAATTATAGCAGAAATTCTGCTGTGACGTTTCGATGCCAAAACTATAATGAAAATTCAAGAACTGTGTGATCAAATAGATTCAATGGAAGTTATAAATTTTAATGACAATTAGAAAACAATTTCCATAGAATCTGCAGTAGGGGAGAGGTGCTATAAAAGGGACACTTTTGTTCAGCGTCCATTTCTGACAATGTCGTTATAGGAATTTAAAAAACAAGTACATCAATAGAAAGCATGTTTATTCCCCTTCAAGAAAAGTATAATAAAAACTCATCAATTATAATAGAAAATAACAAAATCTTCGATTTTCAAATAAGTAGCAAATGTCCCTTTTACGACTAGGTGGTTTTAAATGGGACAGCATAAGTCATAAACGGGACACGTTAATAAAAATAAACTTATTAAGTATTACAATTATAATTGTAAATCTTAATGATTCAAAACAATGGAATCTCTGAAAAAATTAACTCTTTGTAACATAAATCATCAATATTTTTGATTATCTTTAGAGTGTGACTTATCGTTAAAGCTTTAGCAGCTTTTTTAATTATAAAGGACCATTTTTTATAAAATTTATGTCTTAGAAACTAATTTCAACATAGGAATACCCACGAGTAGTAAATATAAGTATATAAAAAATCTAGAAAATAATAAAATAAATAATAAAATAATATTTAAATAATAAAATAGTTTAAAATTAAATCCTACTTGAACGAAAATGAGACTAATTGTACTAAAATAGGCAGGTGTCCAGCAGTACATGTGTATAGAAGGGACAGCCATGAAACGGTTGTCCCATTTAAGACTTGTTATGCTGTCCCTTTTAAGACTATAAGTGAGTTTAACATAATATAACCTCAAAACAAAGAAAACAATCAATTAAGCTTACTTACTAAGTATTTTCCTTTCAGTTGAATACAGGATGTTTTAATGATATAATAGTTCAACAGTTTGTATATATATCTTGTTCTCAGAAAACGACACAGAAAATCAACGAAAATTTTACTTTTACTGCCGAAAAACATCAACCGCGGATTACTACTCTGTTGCAAGTGAGACCGCAGTGAAGTTTACGTCAAATGACTGGGCAGTAGTGTTGTTATAAACAGGAAAATAACTTGCATGTGTAATGCGTTTAGAATTTTGGCAATTCAATTTGTCCCTTTTAAGACCTGTCCCTTTTATGGCACCTCTCCCCTACTGAAGTAAACTAGAGTTATAGAGAAATGTAGTTCAATGCTTCGATATCAATATCAATATTAAATCATCACCATTTAACAACAATTTATCGGAGCACTTCGCTATATTTTTAACCACGCGTATCTCTCGTTGCATTTAATACAATTCTTGAAAATCCAATGCAAGTTTCATTACGCTATATTATGTCATAATGATCATAGAACGCAGGCGTTAATTATTTGCAATATTAACGCTGGAATGTTCATAGCGTTGCCGTTGCACCGATTTCGAACGCGATTCGCAGCATCCGCTGGCAACTGAAGTATATCCCGTGGCATTCGATGATAGTTGCCGTTCCACTTCAAAGAGAAAGTATACGCCGGCGAGATATTATTTCCAAGAAAGGCCACAGGAGAGTGTGTACCTGATCTTGCCAACCGGATGAATCGAGCTTGATTCACCGGAACTATCGGTTCGAGTGCAAAGTGGTGAGTCGCACGCGATGTAGAAATCGTGGCCTCAGGTATGCCCAGCCAGGGAGAGGTTTTCTTATTCGTAAAAATCATGGTTACTCACTGGACAGTCCCTGATGTCGCCCATGCCACCAGCCTTTCGCAGAAGCTGACCGAACAGGTCTGGACTGTTTCGCGAATTCGGTGGAGTCTGCCTTGCCTGGGACGTTAACGCTGATGCTGACACATAGTGAACCATCTGTAAATGAAATGGAGACCGTGAATTTAATGTTTGAATGGGAAATATGTCGAGATTACAGTAAACTGAGAGAGAAATCTTTCTGGTGATTCGAATTTTACACTTATATTTCGGTTTATGAAATTTTATTGCCGTTTGGCATCAGTGCAATTTGAAATACAGCGATACCTTACTCAATAGTACACTTGAAGCGTGGAATAAACTGTGTTCTTTGGTGTTTCGTTTCAAAGAACAATGGTACTATAAATAATTGAAATTTATGCACTTGCATAATAATGTAATGCTGTTTGACTCCCCAAAGAGGGAATAGCTGGTCATATTTTAAATCCTAGAAACTTCGAATCAACTACATTCAAGCTTGAAAAATTTGGCACAATTCCATAACATTCAATTATTACCACCATCTTTATTTTTTTCTATTAGGTTGGTGCATATGGAATTGCCCATCACAGATTGCATAAAAGATTATGTTGGGGATACGATAACAATTACTACCGCTGGTTTTCGACTCGAGAAATGTCACAAAAATTAAAAAAAAAATGAAGTAGATTAAATAGCAAAAAAATATTTTCAGTCAACTTCCCTACGCGAAATTATCGTTTCATGCGCAGCAACCTAATAATTATCAGTGCTTCATAACCCGATTCAATTTCTCTAGTTTTTTAATCCCAGTTCAGTGCATTCGTCATTAAAGGAAAATGGCATCGCTCTGTTGTTGTCGAACGTTTCGATACTAAACTCTCCCTTTTGTAGAGGGGGTCTGTTCCTTCGAGCTGGAGCAGCAGACAGCGGGAGACGGTAAAAGCGATCGGCCATGACCGATACGAGATTGCAACGAGTTTCGCGTTTTTACAAGCGGCCGACAACAGCCGATACGACTGCACGAGCAGAGTGCAACTCCACCCACGTGAGCTGGCTGCGTTCTGCCCTCGATTATGTGCACGTTTTACCATGAACAAATTGCAAAGGGCACTGCTTTTGTTCTTATAAAACCTTTAATTTCCCAGATAATTCTGTGTCAAATTGAGAAATCAGTTTTGTACTGAGTTTCACTTGCTCAGTCTAATTTAACGTAAATGTCATTTACTAAACGTAGTTTCCAAACTCCGTAATCGAAATGAGAAAACAAAATAGAAATCATGGGGAATTGAATTCTACGAAAGTGTAACATTTCATTCGTTGCGTGTTTTAGAAGTGTATGTTCACTGCGAAATATTTTCGAATTTCTGAAATATTATTTGATTTTTCAAAACATTATAATTCCACCTTGTGTGGACCTTGCAGACTTTTTCTGAAATATATATTAAAAGTTTTAACCCATTAACTGGCACATCGAAAAATTAGGTGAATCACAAAGTTATTCCATTTAATCATATATGATTCAGAACTGGCAGATTTGGCAGAATTGGCCAGATTTTTCTTTTTTGATCATGTATGATACATTGACAGTTAACCGGTTAAAAGTGGACGATAAGGAACAACAAAAAACAACAATACAGTTGTTGTATCTTCAAAGTTGAATTAAATAAATTGAAAAACTTAGAATTTAATTCACAGAATCGTCTAATGAAAGAGAAAACCTGCATAATGCAAAGCGAACTTACCCAAGTCGTATCGGGCGCGAAGTTCTCGAAGAATTATATAAGTTTATTGCAGCAAAAGTGTAATTACTGAACCCAGTACAGGGAAATGTGGGTTTCGTTATTGCGTTTGTTTGGGGTTCGTGGCTGTACTTTCTTACCTAAAGTTCGTAAAAAGTAATTTCACGGTGCTAACTAGAAATTTAATTAGCCCTTTCGTACGTCGTAAGATATACACGAATGCGGTTTTACGATAAAAAACTTTCATTACGCACTTTTTACAACCATTCTTCGTGTTTCTTAATAAACACTTCGAATAATCAAACTGATTACCTATCAGTCAAGAACTGCTTTCGTAATTGGAAACAGTTTTAAATGAAGTATGCAGTTAATATAACATATATCGAGGGGAGAAATTGAATATAGATTTAATTTTTGGCCATAGGATAACTTAAAAATATTATTGAGAAGGAATACATAAAGTTCATCAGTAAATCAAAGAGCTTGGAAATACCTGCGATCGAAAATAGATGATCATTTACACATACCTACTCCTCATATTCTGTGATACGTTATTCAGTCCAAATGCAGATATTTATTAAAATTTATAAATTTTAGAAAATGTAGGAGCTTTTGTGAATTAAGATTTGGTGGATTTTGTGGTAATGGAAATTTGCAGAACTCCTGATATAGGTATGTCTTTACTGAACTTATTCGTAATTTGATTTTCCTCTAAAGAAATTTAAAAAATCAATGAAACATCTGTGATAACTTCTTGAACTTGAAGATGATATGCTTCAAAGCCAACTCAGTCAAACAGGGATTTATAACAAATTATGTTCATATATATCTTTTTTTCTCTGCTTGCATATAATGTTTTACTCCCAAGGGCGACATTTCTAATTACAAAATGATACAAACGAAGAAGAAGAAGCTCGACAGTTTCACTTTTCTCGTTGACAGAGGCGGAAATGATCAGTCTCCAAGAAAACTGTTCTCCAGGAGAGCGATAAAGTTATTCGAGCGTGCAACGAAGTGATTAAATCTGACGACACCGTGATTACCATACCGCGATGCAGAAAATATCCTGCTTTCACGCCAATTCGAAGCGTCGCGAGAATAAGTAACAAGCAATGGAAACGATTATGATATACCTAGGTTCGTTGAACTAATCCTTTTTCAGTTGTAAAAGAAAGCTGAGAGCTAAACACTTCAGACCAAAGGAATTTTTCCTCAGATGACTCAGAACCGCGAGAGACGATTTCAACCACTAAAACCATCGTTTTCGTTCACAGATTTGCCGCTGTAATCGAATTTTGTGGCTTTTTCTTGGGTACCTGACTCTCCTCGTTTCGTAAAAGATGATATAACTAAGCTATGCTCTGTCTAGTTTAGTTTAATTTCTTCCAATAACGTAAAGTGCACGATTATGCAGCGGGTAACTGTTCGATTAATCCTCAGTTACATTACAATTAAATTTTTCAAGAGAACATTAAAGCAATGAACCTCAAAACCTCCTGAAACTTAAATCTCTCTTTCCCGAAACAATATTGCACTATCTATGAAATAAATTCTACTTCATCGTCGTCCAAACTTTACGAACAATTAAACATCAATTCCTTCGTGAAATTATAATTCAATCTTTTTCGGTCAAAAGAATAGTTACAATTTCAAGATCCAAACACAAAAGAAATTACCTTCGTCCAGCCACGATACTCCCAATTGGTTCAACAGATGATTACTAACTCCAAGTAGGGCTGGGACTATTTGTCGAATTTTTCGGTATTCGAATATTCGAATACTTCAGTTGCTCAATTATTTGGCGAATATAATTCGAATACTTCAGTTGCTCAATTATTTGGCGAATATAATTCGAATATCCAAGTATTCGAATAGGGTAGATGCACCGTTTGTGGCCACTTTAAGGTATTGTACCAGTTTTGGCCACTTCTTAAAAAATATAATATTTTTCCGTGTAAATAATAAATGTAATCTTATATTTCTGGCGGTATATTAAACAAAATATTTATGATGTGAAATTCTCCACATAATAATTATCTGCAAGCAATTTAAAAATAAAATAATTATGCACATGGTCACAAACAGTACAATGGCCACAAACGGTACATCTACCCTAGTATGGTGTGAATTATACATCAACAAGCTCTTTAGGTTCATTTGTCAGGGTGAAATCTTGAAAGCTAATTTTGACCCACTTCACACCATACTATTCGAATACTTGTAAAATATTCGAATATTAAATTATTCGAATAGTCCCAGCTCTAATTCCAAGCCCGTTCCAGTATCCTTCGATACAATTTCCAAGATACCACTCCTCAGTGGCGACCGATGAACCATCAAATCCCGATCAGTTAATCCGTTTACACGGCAGCCACTTGGCCAATCAGTATCTTAGCGCACTTGGGCTTCTTAGCTAAGTCGCTTAAATCGCTTAAACCCACCAAGAGGCCAAACTTCCCCTTATCTCCTCGATTCCCCAACGACAGAACCGTGGCTCACCCTCCAACGCATCGATTTCAAGGTTTCCACGAGGAAACAATGGAGATCGAGAGCCGGGCGACCTACCCAAAGAATCCTGCCTCTGGACCGTTTTTCGAGTCCTATCTGCCGAGGTTAACGTGGGAAAGAGGAAAACTGCGGCTGGCGAAGGAAAATCGTGTCGACAGATGCTTCCACGAATGCAAAGAGAGATCTCGAGAAACTATTCGCCGCTCTATCCTTGAAGCGTAATGGATGGTTTCGCAAGAACCATTTTCCGTTCGACAGCCGCGCTATCAACGCGGACATTCTTATTATATAGCCGCGCACATGAGAATTGCAGAGGTGTGATATAATAAAATATTTAAATAGTGTGGAATATCTGTTACATATTGCATTACAGTTACATATCTTTTGACAAGGTGGAAAAATAGGGTAATTTTTATGATTTTTTTCATATAAAGAAACGGTTTATGTACTTGAAAATGAAGATATACACCTCGTTGTGTATAAATTAAGCTGTATTCTCTTAAAAAATAATCTGATATCTTAAGAAATGGTGTTATAGCAGCCCCCCCTTCTCCCAAATCCTTATGATAGTAACAGCATTTGCGGTACCCTAAATATCTCAGAGATTAGTGGACCTATTTCTGTAAAATAAAATTCGGCACAAATATTCTTTCAATAAAATATTCAGTAACCTCTGAAATATTGTTGCAGGTTAATTTATACACACCAAGGTGTACCTATATCTTGATTTTTAAATATCACGTTTCTTTATATGAAACAAAAGATCATAAAAATGACCCTATTTTCCGACCGGTCAAGGGTATGTAACCCCTTGTAAGTTTCGAGGTAAATTATGTTTCTCATTTCAAAAGAAACAAGAATAGTGTTAAAGATCAATTTGCATCTGCCGAAACGATATACACTAGGGTGGCTCTAACTTTCGATTTTTGAATTTTCCTCGGGGCACCCCCCAGAATGGTTCCAAATAGTTAAAAAAAATCCCTGTAAAGTTTGAGCTCGATCGGATAACGGGAAAGGGTGCCCCTGGGCCCTTATACATTTAACCCTTCGTTGACACTCTGGGTGTGAGCCACCCATAAGCTGATTTTGACGCTCTGTACCTTGTATATGCAAAATAAATTCCTGTTTTCCAAAACCAACTTACAAACTATTTTTTCTCTGAAAATATTATATCTGAGCAATAACTCTGTAGATTTTTAGCTTCTAATATTTAAATTTGTAAATGTTACAGTTTTTTGAAGATTTTTTTCGTGTTTTCTCGAAATATGGTAATCTAGATTTTTTTTACAAGAACACTCGTGAAATTTCAATCAAAAAACTATTGGAATGCATTCTACAGACCATGAAATTGATCCATGGTTTTTTTCCTAACGATTCGATTCTTCAGATCAGAATGGCAGTTGTTCAAAAATTGTTCTGGGTGTGAGCCACCCAGGTGTGTTAAAGTTGATCGGAAAATGAGGTGTGTCAACGAAGGGTTAAATCATTATTTAACAGCTCAGGAAGTCGATTTTATATAACATCTTTCAAATTATTGATTAAATAAAAAAATATGTCAAACAAAAGTTGTAGATCCGGACAAGAAGCATCTTTTTTGTTGTATTACTTTTTCTCGTACGATAAACGGTTTTCGAAAAAAATCCGAAAAACTTAAAATAAAAAACTTTTTTATTTTTCAAATTTTGAAAGTTTAAATGCTTCTAGAACACTTTTTATTTACGAAGGTGAACAAAAAAAATTGCAACATTTAAGGGGAGGGCATTTACCGAAATATGTAAAAAAGATCAAAAAAATTTTTTTACTCATTTTCAGTGTTTGATATATCACGAATGTTTCCTGAAAATTTGGGCCCGAAATTTGCAAACATATCGAATATATAGACTTTATATTTTCGATATTTTTTTTTTAGTTTTACGGATTTATTTCGAAAACCGTTTGTCCCGCGAGAAAAAGTAATAGAACGTAAAATATGCTCCTTGTCCGAATCTACAACTTTTGTTTGGCATATTTTTTTATTTAATCAATAACTTGGAAGATGTTATATAAAATCGACCTCGCGTGCTGTTAAATAATGATTTAAATGTTTAAGGGCCTAAGAGCACCCTTTCCTGTTATCCGATCGAGCTCAAACTTTACAGGGATTTTTTTTTAATTATTTGGAACCATTCTGGAGAGTGCCCCGTAGAAAATCTTGAAAATTTTTTTACCAACAGTAAGTTAGAGCCACCCTAATATACACTAATAGAGAAAACTAT
Source organism: Andrena dorsata (assembly GCA_929108735.1). NCBI lineage: Eukaryota > Metazoa > Arthropoda > Insecta > Hymenoptera > Andrenidae > Andrena > Andrena dorsata. Next base: position 2,531,336 of record OV815489.1, on the reverse strand, counting down.
ATGCAAGGTCTTAATTCTGTCAGATTTCAATCTCTTTAAAATTATAATTTTTCCAATCATATATCTTTTGAACACGCCAAGTGCACCCTATAATAATTGCACAAAATCTATTGATGTTATACTGAGGTCATCCTATTCACTGTATTTGACGAGCTATAAGCGTACATCAGAGAAAGAACAAATCATAATAGTTCACAGTTAGCTCCAGAAATTCAATCGTCGTGGAGGGTAAACGCACCAAGAAATAAATGAGCACTTAAGAGTAATGAATGAACACTATTATAAAATTATGTTTGCAGCGCGATTGATTCTACATGCTGCAAAAATTCTTTGAATATGAATCAAGAAATTAAAATACGTCTCTAGTTAATTACTTGCTTATTTAAATAACTTATTTTACTCGTTTTAATAAAAAAATTCATTCATTGGTACGTGTTCATTTACCGGTACATCCACCCTATATCATTTTATGTCTTTTGCAACTGTCGATTGCTATTCCGTTTGAGAAGGATGACGTCGTTTGCACCAACCTGTGTAAAAGGCAGAGGTTCCGAAGTGGCACCGCAAGCTCCGCAAACACTTTGCTCGACGAGCGTCATGGCGAACTTCTGATGAGGCACACAGTGTCTCGCACTGCACATATCCTCGGCTTCCCCGCTGGCGATGTGCAGATGTATACGCAGAAGAATGTTTTCCTGCAATCAGATTCCGTTAATGTGACTTCTCTCGCTGGTTTCCTCGATGATACGCCAGTAAAAATAGAATAGCCACGAGTAATCGTTCATCGATTACAGTAATTCGAAAAAGTAGGTCCGAGGGTACACAGTTTTTGCAACTCCCTCGAGTCTCACAATCTTTCTCATTTTTTCTTGCAAGATCATCGTAAATTATACAGTTTTATACTTTGTTCGTTTAATTTAACCGACGGAGTGTTGATTAACGCTGCTGTGCCTACTTAGGGGTTGACGGTTTGTTTCGAAGCTGAAAATAGTATGTATCAATATTGAATATTCGAAGCCCAGGCAGTGTAAATCAAGGTATATTGCGAGTTTATTACGATATCTGGGTAAGAAACTTTCCTCCAAGAATATTGGATTCGTCACGCTCAAGTGGGGAAAAGGAAATTGAAAGTGCAGAAGTTTTTACGTGCGAACGGTACTAAAGTGTTCGTGTGGGACAAGTTTCCTTCAGAGAATGAAACAAATTTTAACACACTGGATCAGAAAAAAGTCCTCCGTCAGAAGCACCAACTAATACAATTTAGCCGCGTTAACTGCCCCTAAGTCTTTCCAAAATACTCTTTGTTAGACTAGAAGATCCCAATAAAATCTTCCACTAAAGTAATAATTCTCTGTCAAATTGCAAGTGTGTATTACAGGGTTTCAATCTCCTACCCTAGTTTAATGCAAACACCATTTACTAAATTTATTTTCAACCCTTAGGTACTAAGTTCTCAAGTTCTAATCTAACATACCTACATAAATCGAGACAAACGAATGCATTGAAATACAAACGATTCGAATGCGAAACAGAATTCAATATAAACTATTTAAAAGACTGCCCAACGAATTATCATATCACATTTCTTATCAAAGAAATATCCAAACTTTTCAAAGCATGAGCTACGAAAAAACGGATATTCTTTCCTTAAACTTAAGGGGAGGTTCCGGTCTAAAAGTCGATTTTTTTTTATTACATTTTTCGATTGTTCAACCTTTCAGGAATACGTGTTTAAAAGGATTTGTTGAAATTCATAAAATTCCTGAAGTTATAGGCATTTGAGTAGCGGCAAATGCATGGGCGCAACACCGGCCACTCGGTGTTCAGGTAAAACTTTAAACGCGTTTTTCTCGAAACAATGTTTTCAAAACGGTGGGACCTGTATCTCCAAAAGTTATTATCCGATTCGACTGAAATTTTTTTTATTTTGAAGAATATACTTCTGGCTAGGGGGGGGGGGGCAGACAAAATTACAAAATAGTGAAAATCTATAATTTTTAAAGGCGTGGAAAGGACGAACGGTATAGGGAAAAAGGGACTTCAAACTTCAAGTGTCGTTATTTTCTCAAAAAATGTCATTTTTGTAATTTTGTCTGGTTTCCCCCCTAACCAGAAGTATATACTTCAAAATAAAAAAGTTTCAGTCGATTCGGATAATAACTTTTGGAGATACAGGTCCCACCGATTTGGATGAATGTTTTGACGCCTTGACTTTAACGACTCTCCAGTGCCGTCTGCAATGATTAATTATAAAACAAAAAATATATTTCTATAATTTAAGACATCCCTAATACAATGCAACAAGTCCCATTAAATTATATATAGTAGTTTTTCTTTAATTAATTCCTAAAAATCACCTATTTTTGGGGGCTCTAGACCGGAACCTCCCCTTAAATGAAATAAAATAATCCGGACAATTCTCCTATTGCGCACGGGATACAAATTACTAACGTTCCGCCGAGGTAATAAGGAAACTAACCACTTGATTTTACCAGTGAACATCGATGGATCCAGATTTCTGCTCCGAAGGAATTATTAGCTATTACACGCGTCGACGTAAGTGCTGGCATAAATCTTTCTGTTTCGACATTCGGCCGGCTATTTCCTTCACGACGCGGAGGCGATTTTCCAAGCGGTTTGCGATCCTGAATGTACATACTGTCGGTCGAACCAGTTCTCTCTGCTATAGATGCTAACTGTCGTGGATTGCAGTAACGATACCCGTAGGTGAGTCTAAGCAAATACATACACCGGCAGGAGTCCACTTTCTCGTTTACACTGGAGTCACGTTTATATACCCCGCAAGTTCGTCGACGCATGGACGCGTGCGTACGTGTGTTTGTGTCTGTGTCGACATCGGTCCGATGAATAAAATGAATGTAACGTTACGACCGTACTCGCGGTGCGTGAGTATTATAAATGTGTGGACGCTGGTAATCGCGCCCGCCCCGTTATCCCGAGCTTCCCCGAACGGCAGGAGCACGCTCTGCTCGAGTTACGCCTTTCGCAATTAGCAGAAATTAAGCGCTTTGTTTGCTCGCGCTGCTGTTACGCTGATTTAGGATCACTGTCCGTGAAACTCCGTCGAACCACTGATTTCTTGCTCCTTGGCCGAGCATGAATAACGTCGATGAAGTGGAATATTAATTTCCTGTACAATAGTCGACGAGGAGTAGCAGTAACTTCCTATACAACAGTTGATGATATATAATACGAATTTTGTGCATAATGGTTGACGAGATGTAATATTAATTTTGTACAAAATGGTTGACGAGATGTAATATTCATGTTGGCCACACAATAATAATTGATGAGTTGTAATATTAGTTTCTCATTTAATAGTTGATGAAGAGTAATATGAATCCCGTGTACAATAATATTGTAGGTATATCAAATATGTACGTTAACAGAAGAAAATATTGTAAAGATTTGATTACTAATGATTCTAAGCCACACCCCCTTAATCAATAACATGTTACGCATGGTCCACCGTAAGGACCCAATAACGAGGACAGAATGCGATCGTGCATAAAATCGACAAATTAATGCACGGCATGATGAATCTGGTCGTTTGCAACACTGTTACGCTACACGAGGTATTTCTTTTCAAAGGCGCAATTTTTACTTCCAGATAACATTGAAAAAAACATAATTAAAAGTGTACTTAAAAAATTGTTCCGTATACAGTATAAGTAGCTTAATAAATGAAAAAAGTTCGACATTGTTTATTCATTGTATTTACTGAGAATAAAAACCTGAATATTGCCGAATTTTGAGGCGTGATTACAGAAATGACCCCTTAAATTCATACATAACCATTAGTTAGCACATTAGCGTTAAAACTCCAGTGTTTCATGTTCTATATCCAAACCTAACGAATAAAGTATAAAACAATCGAGCAGACTCGCAAAAATCTCTCCCTTGAAACTCCACAGCATTTTCTCGTAAGTGCTATATGTACGAGTCTGCGCAATCAATATATTCATCCCGGCATTATATTTCACAATCAGTGCCCCTAACTGTGCATGAAACGAATCAGGACAAGCACTTTCAATGCTTCCTTTGCGAAAGTAATTCACGATCTGCCGCGTCTGCACCAGTGCAGTGTCCCGATTTGTCTAAAAGGCCCCGCAGGCATTCCAGCTCGAAGTAGAATTGCCGAGCGTTGGCCAGACCAAAACTCGTTTCGCCTAGATTCGCGGATTGCGCGTCGATACCTACACGTAGACTGGTCGATCGTACATAATAGGCCAAAGGGAACGAGGTAAATTGGCACTTACGAAACATTCCGCCGCATCGTCCATGAATCCGAGCTGGAACCTTTGCTGATCGAGAAAACTCTCGGCCAGAGCGCGTCGCAGAGTATCTGGCGGCAATGCGCTCTCTTGCGAAAACTGCAGCTGCGAGAATAGGTCCTGGAACAAAAAAGGTGATGAAGATTTAGTGCCAGAAACCTTCTGAAAAAGAAAGTCAATGATTTGCTCAGCTCGCGAATTAGTGAAATAATTCATTTTGACAGGCATGAACAATTATGCTCGCCATTGCTCGTAGCAGTATCTTGCTCCAACCTTGTGCGAGTGTAATTTATTTCGTGGATTTTGAGGTAGTGGTATTTGAGAGAAAAGAATTTTCTTTGAAACGTGCATCCTATTTTTAAATGCATGATTTGTGTTTGTGGCATAAGAGGTTTATCAATCGATATAATATAAGTTTGTATGAATTCTCAAATAGTATCGAGACCGTATTTTGAATAAATCATCAGTACCTACATGAAAGTTTATAGTAACGTGTGTTTGAAATATTGTAATTAAAATTTTCTACATCAAGGTTTATGAAATTTTCTGTGCTTATTGTGCCTATCCAAAAAGATATACACAAGATGAAAATTGTATTGAATGACTATATGCAAAAAATGTCTTTCTGACAAAAAATTTATTATAAATACAGTGGGGTTCGTTAAAGAATTAAATTTTCTGCTTTTTAGTGGACTCTTAAAATTCTACTTTTCTAAAGACGCATTATTCATGAATGCTAGAACGTATTACCATATTAAAGAGCTTCGTTTTGGCGTCAAATAGCCCATGGTTTCTTTACCTTTCTCCATGATTTATATAAAACTAGCTTTACTACTCGGCTTCGCCGAAAATTTATATTCTGATTTTATAAAAAAAATTCTTTTCCATTTTTTTTGTGAAAATGGTCATATTCATTTGAATTAGTCAGGCATAATGAGCTGATGCACATTTCGTGATCCCAGAGTTTATCGTTCGAATGTTTTTAGGCGACAGACAAGCACACAAACATATAGAAGCTTTCTACTTTGCGTATATATTAAGATTGGACGATACGTGTAAACTTTATTGTAATTTGGAAAATGAAGCTTTAAAATTTATTCTTCTTCCATGGTCTTTTACTTTCTAAAGTAAAGAATTAATCTGTGATCGTAAGTTTAGAATCGTCACAAATAAAAAGCAAACAGCACTACGAGTTACTGCTCTCTTGACAAATACCTGCATTAGTTCTAAAATATCATTCCAAAATATCACAGATAACTAACATAACTTAGTCCAGCTCTAATTTCGCATTCTTTCTCTCAAGTATAACAAAAAACCTCATCAACACAAAAAAAGAGAAGCTGAAGTAATATTCCCACTTTACGTGGGAATCATTTTCAGCGCACTACGTTCCAACACAAAACCCCGCATGCACTTCCTTGATATCACACACCCAAAACCGCTGAGCGCCAAACCTAGTAGTCCCTCCCATGAACCACACACGAGCATGACCAAAAAGAGGAATAAACGAGACTCGAACAGCGAAATTACTCCAGCGTGAAGCAGGATCTGAATCGTTGCGAGCGCAAAAGGAAACTCATAACGCCCACGTACGCTCAATTTCCCATTACATAAACGTATGCAAATCGTGGCGTGTATGTAAATCTGGGCGGCGACCCGAACGAAATCCTCCGTTTAGTCATCGGCCAGAAAAAAAAAGCGAGCGCCTCCATTCCTTTTCCCTAATCAGCACATCGTTCGCGGCATGAATGAAGGGGGCGAGTTGCCGGCTACTGTTTCGAAACTCTGCCTCGAACGCACAGAGTCCTTCCTCCCATTTTATCCTCGAAACAAACTTTTAACAACTTTTCCAACGACACTTTCCCTCTCCGTATACCACCGCGATGCGCTCTCTGTGTGGATTGCGCAAAAAATACCGCGAATAAATCGCGAGCCTGCTGGTCGGGGTGAACGAGTTAGTTTCGTAACTAATCCTCCAGCAATCGGTGGGCAACGGTCGCACGTAGAAAGTCAGCGAGTACCGCTTCGGGGTGGTTGCCCAACGCAGTATATATTTCGAGAAAGAGAGAGACACACAAGAAGTGTTTTAAGGAAGAAAAACCGCGACTGTGTGTGTGATGGTCGGTGCGTTATGTTAATCCTTTCACGAGGTTCTTTCGATTGACCGATCGATCTTGGAAAGTTGCCATGGCTCGGTGTGCGGTGTAATAATTGATAATGCCAGGAATCGTGATGAAGGCTTGTCTCTTGGGATAAGGAACTCTTGTTGCAATGCGTGAAAGTGAAATTTCTTGTGCATACAGAGGGAGATATGTTGTCACTGCAATGTATCTGAAGGGTTCAGAGGGAATGGAAACCATTCAGGGTGTTGACTTATTCTTCTGTGTAGGATTATCTAATCTTTACCTGTACTACTTGTATTTACTAACAAGAGAGGGTAGGCAACCCGAAAATTCAGAAAAATGTATAACTTTGTGTGCAAATAGAGTAGATATTTTTTATTGGTGCCATAATGCGCTTCTAGGGGGTGTCATCACCCCTTGAAAAAAAGGGTTTTCGTGGAGTATCTCGAGAACGGTGAGAGATATCGAAAAGAAGTTTAAACAAATGTTGCATCTTTTTTCCATATCTACAAAACTGTATAAAAATAATTAGCTAATTAAGGATTGGTGGTGGGGGTAACTTGAAAAGTATGAATTTTTTGATAATTATTTTTAAAACCCGCGGTATAGCACCAATAAAAAATAGGTTTGTATTACGGATGAACAGCACTACTCGCACACAAAGTTGCATAATTTTCCGAATTTGCAGGTTAGTGTAGTATCCTACAAATCTACGTTTGCAATTGTATAATGTATACTCAAACTACTATCTAAAATTATCGGCTGAAAGTTAGCAATAAGTGTGTACCAAAAACATACAAAGCCCCATTTAAAACAGCGAACATTTGTAGTATTAAAATCTCATAAAATCGAATCCATCATTACATTACTTTCACCTCTATATCAAACAACTTTACTATATCCTGAAATATCTGGGAACAAATTTCAACCAGCTATACTGTATTTAAATCCAGCCAATTTAAAAGAAGGAATCGAACTGGGCGTTCTAATATTTCCTGCTTCAAGGATGAAAAAGTGAATGGAGAGAACCGCAAATGATCGAGTGAAATGCTTGAATGAAAGTCGCTCGATTGGTGTCCGGTACCGAGCACGAAGATACAGAGATATTGGTGGCGATAGATGTGGCACGGTTGTACACATCGCCTGATGTGAAGACGGTGATAGTAGCTGAACGTCCACGTGCATCGAGAAGGATGTCGCACCTGTTGAAAGCAGGTTAGCCTGGTATCGAAAAAACCAGCCGGCTTGCAGAAACGGCATTGCTACGCGAGTGAAATCGATGAATGAAAGCGACCCTACTGCCTAAGATTTAAGTACCTCGCTGCGGTTTGAAATTCGCCACTGACTGCAAGGGACTGGCAATCGACTTGCAACAAGCAAATCTAAAGTATTAGGTGCCGACATGACATCCGACTCCCTGAATTTGTGACTGCGAATGAAATGAGTATCTACTTTGAGTGCTCAGGCAAGAATGGAATACAAATGATTGGTAGTGATTAATGCAGAAAATAGTAGCAATAATAATTGAGTAATAATAGATGGAAAGTAAAATCTTTTGGTAGGCTACGATCAGTGTGTGATGCTTAGTAGTATGTGCAAATTATTTTATGAATTTTCGGATAATTTACAGAGTAATATTTTCCACATCATTTAGTTTATTTGCCTGTTGATATTAAGTGACATTTGTTTTTTCAATTATCGTTTGTGGCATGGAATTTATTACCATAATTGAGGGTAATTATTAAAAGACAGCTAAACAATTTACAGCTACCCAAAAAGAGAAGATAAATGTCATAGGAGACAGAGTATCTGGTCGAGTAGCTCAAGCAAGAAATTAAAGCACTAACGACATTTTAAAGAGGCGTCATGTGTATTCCTATAAGTGTTTTCGTACACAGTTCCACCCATCCTAATTCTTATCTCGTGAGCCTTAATGTGTTTTCAAGAACGTCTGCGCCAGTTCAAGAAAAAACCATCCATTAACATAGAAATAACTTGCAACAGGAGAAACAAGAACATTACAACTAAGGAAGCATGAAATACGATAATATTCGCAACAAAATTTCAGACAGGTAGCAAAAACAGAGACTACCTAAATAAAACTGACGAACATATGCAAATTGCAATAAATTTCGAAATTTAAATTGTTCGCACTCAACAAAAATCCGCATAAAGTGTCGCAGAAGAGAAGCTACAAATTTAAATATTTAAACTTCCTTAAATTTTAGCACCTAAAAACTAAAATTATGGGTCTCCATTGAAAGTTTCCAGTACAGGTTTTCAAGGAACAAAACAGACGACCGTAAATTGGCCCAAGTTTATGCAGAAAGCTACCAACTCTCAATAATCTGAAATTGAGTAAAAGTTTGAAGATTTTAATTGTTAAAGAAAAGTACCTAACCTTATTTCCATTGAGTACATTTTACTCCTTATTGTGTTACAATGCTGTTTAATGGATTATTGAATAGTGAGTAGTATAATTAATATTATTTTAAATTTTCTGCCGCTTTTGTTGGTTAAACCTAAAATGAAACTATGACTTGGCAGTTTTAATAATTGTGTAATGTAAGTGTTGTTCTATGAGTTGGTAATCTTTCGCAAAATTATGTGTTAATTTTTTGTCATTTTGAGGTATGGTAGGTTTCTGCATAACTTTTCCCAGTTCTACTAATCACAATTCAGCGTACTTTTCGCAAGTCGTTCAGCTCGATGTTAGATGGAGTGTCCTCCCGCTCCATGCCACTGTCCTCCTCCTCTTCTCCAGCGACATCTTCAACTTCGACCTTTGCCACCTCATCCTTTACTTCGTGATCGAGCGGCGTCGGCGTCGCTGACGTGTCCTGGCGGACTTTTATCCACTTCAACATTTTCACCAGGAAGCTACGCTACGAGCGTCTCCGTTTCATCCTACGGTCCTCTATGGAAATTCCTCCTCCCCCGTGCAAACGAGAATCTTCAGATCCAAGTCTGCTCATCACACCGCCAACGAGTGAACGTCAGAGCGAGAGGGCTTCGCTTTTCAAATATCCGCGAACTGGAGGTCCAGTAATTACGGAAACACACCCTCGAACGCTCTCGGAAATGGAGATAAGAGGAGCATGTCCCCGCGGCTGGTCGCAGGTAAATACAAATTTCCACAGGACTCACCTCGCGGGCAATCCTCTCGCGGAGATAGGTCTGTTTGCTGTGTCTACAGGCACGATTCGTTACCTGCTTCAACAGTTAATCTCGCCCGTGCACTTGCGATGGGCCACGGTCGCTCCACCCTTTGTTCTCGGGTCGAAGTAGCCTTTTTTCCTCGCGCTGATAACGATCGTAATTTCCTCTGTTTACTGTTCACCTTTCCTCTAACGTTCCTCGGGGAGATACAGGTACATCGTCGTTTCCGGGAACGGTGCGCGGTAAGAATAAATATACGAAACGAGACGTGGCGTTGATTCCCCTCGGCTTGGGACACTGGTGCGATGGAAATGTTACTTGCAACTGCGATTGCAATGATGATCAAGGTAATCCACCGCCTGGGGTATTCAATGACACGGTTAAATGTCGACGATGGCGTTCGATGTTGTAATGGCTCGTAGCTTTCACGGAAGGAAAGGTACGAAAGAAGCGGGACGATGGACGGGAAACAGGTGGCTGCGGCTTGAAAGGGCCCCTGGCAGATGATCCTTGCGCGAGGACTGAAGGAGGAATCATATCCAGCAATTGCATGCCGGATGTGTCGGGAGAACCCGTTGCCAGACGAGTCGTAGATTCGATTAAAAACAGAAACTCGTTTGGCAAGTGAAGTCACCTCCTCGATCTACGAGCCAGTGGTCTTCGGGGGCTGAATAAATCGCTTGGGGTATGTTCGTTCTCCTTTCCTCCCCTTTTCTATTACTATTTTGATAAATGTTTGCCGGAGCAAGCGTAGAATGCTTCTGCTCTGAACCGCGGATGTCGATTTCTGTTCTTTACATTCGTTCGTTGAACACGATCGGAAACGTGTAAAGGACTGCTCGAGGAATGTAATTAGAAGCGTGATTAAAAAATCCACCTCCTTAAATGACTCTGAATCCTCTGTTCCGTACGTTAACGATTCGTTGCATCTTTCCCTCGACTCGCTCGTTCCACTTCGGCGTGCCACGTGCTCCGCTCGTTTTGCTGGCACAGTTTCCGTCGAATTCTCGGTAATAATGCGCAGGCAGTGGCTGAACGTCGATAGCTCTTTGAAAACAGTCTGTAGTTACCTCACTCGAGTCTCCTTTCTAATCATACACCTGAATTCACTGTAATTAATTCACAGGACCAGAAATCAGTTAAAAAAAATCCCTATAATTCCAAACAGAAACTCCATTCCTATTCCTTTGTCGCTTGCTCACTCCACTTCACTAGGTTTACTTAAAAAAAATTCCAAACCAGTTTGTGCCTTAAGGAGCACCAAGTTTCTCGATCAGGATTCTCTTCCTTGTTTCCTTCACCATTTTCCAGGCACACAAGTCACATTTCCTCGACCAAACTGCACACCACTTTCCACGAATCGCGTGACGATTTCCCGATCGTCACAACCGATGATGAAGACTCTGTACGAATATTCGTTTCGATCGCTTCCTGGGTGATCTCCGATACCCAGCAGCGCTGTTGAAAACACTGCGGACTCCTTCGACGTTCCACTTTTATCGCCCACCGTGGACTGCACGAATGCTACTGCCTTTCAACCCCCGAGCCCTTCCACTCCGCTCTAGCGTGCACAAAAAGGGTGGAACAGTTCGATATCGCAGGGGGTTGGCTTCCACGGGGATCGTACCTCGACGAGGCGAGGAAGGCTCGAACGTGGCTTAGAAACGTGGAGAACGGAGCACGGGACTACCTGCACGCGGCACCGTGCGTTCGTACCTGAGCTCAGCAGCTCGCACAGTGCTGCAAAGCATCCCCCACCCCTCGTTCCATCTCTCTTTCTCTTCTGCCTTGCCAATGGGACGGTGGGCCCCTTCCTCTTCCCCTACCGCTGCCACAGGGCCCTCCATAGACCCGAGAAGCCAATGACGTCACCTGGTTAGCTGTCCTACGTTCACCAACCTGGCCGACCGACGCGGCGGCTCAACCAGGCCTGTACTCTGCGGGCCCCTCTCCGCGACCCCTTTTCTATGTATTTCGTTCGCACCAGGGGCGAGATATTTTACACTTCACAGGTGTGTTTCTCTGTTCTGTTATCGGCGGTAGAGTTCTTTTGCTTTTATTACGTGAGAAAATAAGTAAGAACGCGTGTGACAGAGAATGTATATCAGTAAGGGTTGAGGCTGTTACAAAATAAATCTGAACCTTAAATTTAGGAGTTTAAAGACATTTGGTGATGTGGTGATACAGTGGAATATTTTGAGTCTGGTGAACTGTTGTATACAAGTGTTAAATTAATATTAAATGGGATATTCACAGATTTGGAGAAGGTCGATTGTGTTGGGGATGTAGAGTGAACAGGTGAATGGAAAGATTCAAGTTAAAGGATTTTAATCCCTCTGGTGAGAAATGAAGAAGTGAAGAAAATTAAAGGCCTGTTTTTCGTTATCATATACTGAATATGCTTCAAGAAATAGATATCTGAATTTTTCTAACTACGTTTTGTAGATGCTTGAAATGTATACAATGCAAGTTTCTACCATTCTTTGCCTTATAATGTGCTTAAACTTTAGTTAATGTTTCTCTTTGAAATTAATAACAGAAAGATTGTAAATTCCAAAGCTCTGAAATTAACTTTTGTGTTCCATCTTTCTATGTTGAACACTTTTCTCTTTTTATGTAGCAATCATTTATCTCGACATATATGACCATGTCGGCATTATTTCGCATTTATACTACTTAAACCAAAACTATAAAGCGGCTGTGGATTGAGCGCCTCTGCCAACGAAATTCTTAAATTTCAAATACATAGTATTTAGAAATTCGAGCTCGAAGAAATTCATGTTCGACGTTTCGATTCAAATAAATGAAACTCAAACGATTTTAATTAAACGGATGTTAAAATCGTTCAAAGCTACTTGTAATGTTTAAGATTTTCCTCTTCAGTGTGCATCGATAGCACTAGGTACTAAAAATACTTTGTTAAATATTCACACTTTCTTAATTCCATTTTGATTATCCTGTTTACAAAAAATAGAAAAATTCTACAGATTACTCTTTCTTTTAAACGAAATCATTTTACTTTATAAAGAACACAAGTTTATCATTTTGTAGAATTCACAAAACCTGACCAACTGCAGACTCTAACAACCATATTGCGTCTGAAACGATATTCACTTGTATTCACCGACCATCTATTGGCAGGAAATATGTTTGAAAAGGGGGTTCGCATGCAGGTGCTGTACAGAGGGTTAAATTAGGGTATGTGTTCAGAAACATAGGGAGGATTGAGTTGAATTATTAATCGATTTTTCAAACACGTAAAAGCTATTACGAGGAACCTCAATCCAATTACATACATCAACTCACTCGCAGAAAAATATGACAATTCGAAGAATCGTGAATTCCATTTCATTAGCAACTATTAAACATGAGGCACAGATATACCATTTTTTTTACTAAAGGAATAGAAATGCATTTATTCAAACCACCTCAGCTTGAAAACCGTTATTCTGCAAAAAACAGATCTAATCTTTTAACATTCAGGAAGCAAACAAGTGAATTTTTTGTAAATATGTATCACGATTAACTCGAAGGATTGCATCAGGAGAGAAAGTTCTAATTATCCAAGCTGCGTTATCAGTGCACACGAAACGCGCTGACACAATTTCTTATCGTTCATGGCGTGTATGTACGAGGCACGAATAACTCCACCTCTCAAACAATTAAATCCTGCCTATATTCATCTAAAAATTACTCTCACCAGCAACCAGTACATGGTAATACACAAGAAAACCTTTCATTTAAAACAGGATCTGTCTTTCCCACTCAACTAAAAAAATCTCCCACTATTTAACCTTAACTAATCAAATGGAGGCTCATGCACCCCACGATGGTTGAAATGCTTATTTATTTCACCATGTGGTCACAAAACAACTTATCACAGCTTTTTATTTTTCACAAATAAGATTTTATTCGCATCACTTGTATTAATATAGAAATAAAGAATGGAGTATATTAGACGCCACCTCGCGAGTTGGATAACAAACTTCCCACCTCACCAGTTAAGAATTAAGAGAACAAACACTAATTCCAAATGAAGAGGAAGCACCCCACTCTTGCCACTACCAAAAACCATCACCTAACTTACCAGTTTCATCCACCCTCGTCGACCAACAAAGTCTACTACGTTTATAATCAGGACAAGAAATCGAGCAAAATGGTGTCACCTTGTATCCCCCGAGGAGGATTCTCCAGAAAACAATCAATTTTGGTATTTATACAAATTTCCTGCCCTGTTTACCTCAAAATAGGTATGTGGGGCAGCAAGGTGGAAGAAAAGGAGCTGTCATCCCGTATGGCCAGCGATTCGTTGCACAAGAGAAACGACTCCGTTCGATTCCCCCGAACTGTAGCGTCCAGTTACTCTGCACGTCCCTGAGGTCCACACCACTCCTCTCGCACGGGAGTCACGAGGAACGGTTCTGTGCGATCGTAAATGTGTACGTGAATCGTACGAGAATATGAGAGGGCCCGTAGTACGCGGACTGGGACAAAGCCAGTTCCACATATCCAGCCTGGCGTACGAGATACGGCTGGGCCCTGTGTCACCAACACACAGGGGAACCGGGGCCTACGCGAGCTCGACACGAAAAAGCATGGAGGACGGAAAAAGTGACCGCAGGTATGGCTGAATATACCAGGGAGCACCATGCGCCACGAATGAGGGAGAATACTACGGCGTATCATTCAGGGAAGAATCTTATGGCGTTTCATCTGCGTTTGGAGCTTATAGTTTTCATTCACTGCCTCGAGGGACCCGCTTTTAAGAAATTTTTATACTAAATATTATTTTACTGGAAGACGTGGGAGGAGAAAGGAACCTTCAGTGGACTGTATTTTTTAAATGAATTTAAACGTAGCAAAATGATGACAAGGTTCGAGCTTTGAGTGCAAAGAGTGGTGGGTTTAACGTGGATGAATTCCTGTAAGTACCTTTTTATATAATTTTTATAGATATGTTAGTTGAAAGGTTTGGGAGAATAAATGTCGAAGAATTATTCAAGTACTTGAAATTAAGGAAAAGGGGTTTGGCTTGATCACTTTTTTTAGGTTATTCGGGAAACTACGATAGTTTGTAATTATATGGTATCTAGTAACGGAGGATAGTGATTCTCTGTACAAAGATATTACCTAATACTAGATTATGTCTGATTTGTAAAAAGGAACAACACTCTATTTTGTCTTCCATCTTCTAGTAATTGGACTTCTTATCAATCTAATAATTGCTTTACCTACGTCGCGTAATGTGCAGTTTCGATATCGCCATATCAGTTTCCACGGACAAGCTCGTTCGCTCCAATATTCTAATTAAAATATTTTACAATGGGACAACTATCTATCTAACACCATTCACTTCTCGTGATTATTCAATCACGAGTCGTGGGCGATCGCGCGTAAGTCAAGCAGCTACTTGAAACGCGTAGGTATCGTAGTATTTCCTCCTTCCTAAATAAAGTGGAATACTAAACAAAGCCTCCCCTCGAAATGTCGTTGCATGAATATTTAAATGGAAATGATCTTCCTACGCCTGCGCTTCGACTCTCAGCTTCGATGAATACGAACGTCACCGGAAGCAGCTCTTCGTCATCGACGGCTTCAGGAAATCTTGGAAAAACTTCCATATAATGACAGGTTCACATTAGTCAAGTTTACTGCTTCCAGTCACTTGAAGCCAGTAAACTTGACTAATCTGAACGAGGCATTGGACTGTGATTCGACAATTTTAATTAATTATAAATGACGATTGCAATTTAATAACTGTATTCTTCACGCTATACAATAAGTGTCACGAGGAACTCTAATTACAAAATTCGGACATCATTCTTTGTTATATAACTACAATTTTAGCTGCGATTTAATTTGTAACTCTTACAACTTGCTGTAACAACAAGATGTTCTCTCAGCCAGTAAAAGATGAAGAATAATGAACTATTCAGAATCAGCTTCTTCATCGAAAGATTCAACAACACCTCATGAGAAGCATTGAATATGAAAATATTGCTCGACTGTCCATGCTCATAAAATGTCAAGAGAATAATAGCAGAAAGGGTTACACAAGAAGAATTTTTAATGAAACTCGAAGCAGCAGACAATTCTCTATGCCAGTAGAAGGTGCAAGTTCAAGAGAATCATTCGAGACGCCCGGAAACAAACTTCGCCAGTCGATGGTGTTCAGAACCGGTGCAATCCACTGGAGCAACCGCAACACCACCGCGAATCGTACTCTTGGAAGTGGGTAAAATGAGAACAAATTCCGTAAACTCGAGTATTATGAACAGGACAGAAGCCTAGCGGAATAACTGTTCATCTAGGAACAACAAATGAACGCCTTCGGTAATGTCCCCTAATTACCCAAATGGCCAGTCATTACCGTTTGCCTTAAACGTCGTGGGCGTAACGTTCGATGCACGAAAAATTAAAGGAATAGCTCCTAAGTACTTCTAATTGCATCGATGTAACGGATAAGTGATATATGGATAATGATAAAAGTTTATGGGGATTTGGTTTCAAAAAGTGAAAGCAACTTTTGAAGTGCAGTGGAGGTGGGTGAACTTTGAACGTATGGAAGAGTATGCAAACTTGCAAATTATAAAACTTAAATATTAAGGAAGATAGTCACGATAAATATTAAAATCATTCACTTAACTAATACTACTTATAGTACAGAGCACACGGTCCTGCTATATACTACACAAATGTGTCTGTACTTTCAAAAGGATGAAATGGAAGTGTACGAGGTCTGAGGGTCGTAAAGTCGAGGCAATCACGTATAGCACGTGGTAAAGGGACGTCTCGCTTCATTCTAACCTTGAAGGAGTTTTCGACCCTTTGAATATGCTTGTGGTGAATCACTGAAGTATCTTTGGTCAGGTCAAATTCTTCAACAGTAGATACACGTACCCCATTCTGGTATGCGAGGATACTTCCTCTTCTTAGAAGAAAGTTTCAAACTTGATGATCAGGTAATGAAAGCTGACAGTTATTCCTTTCAGACACTTTAAAAAATACACATTACAACTATTACAATTTTGTTTCAACTATTTCAGTATTTTATTTCTCTTGAATCCTAATGCACCTGATTATATTTTCACAAAGTCCAAACTTCTGTCCTCTTCCAAGTACACACGAAATAAATAGGTAGCTTAATGGTAATACTACGATAATAAGAATGGAATGATCAGCAACGTGTTTCTGTAATACGAAACGGCACCTTATTTTCATAGCATTGTGTAACGCAACGCCATTCTTGTCTTCAGCAATATGGCGTACAATTGAACTCTTGCTTCAAACAGTACACGCACTGAACTCTCAGTGGCTTTCAAATTATCAAAAACCTTCTCACTTCGAAGGTGAAAGTTATTGGTTTTCAAATCGATAGAAACCTTGCTTTTAAGCATTGCATTTCAAACTTCATTCGGAACATAAACAGGACAAGAAAGAAACTAAAGTAACCTCATTTACAGAAAAATAAGCACTTAATAATTTTCAAAGAAAAATAATTGCAATTAATTTACCAAATCATCAACCTCAAACACAGAAAATAAATATTAACCCCAGGCCAATTTGCCAAATTCAGATTCCTCACTACCAAATCCTAATCCTCAAATACCACCTTCTAAATCCCCATTCGTTAATACCTAACTATGCTCCCTATGTTCATTACCTGATCCCTCTTTCATATGTTTCGTTAAATAAAAAAGAAACAGAAGAAGAGAACAGGAAACTAAGAAAGCAGATTATTTAGTCCTGATGCTGAAGATAGTACCACGCAAAGGCGCGCAGACGAGTAGATTGCACACAACAAAGAAACACACGAGTCCTTCGTGTCAGAGGCCCGCCAATGGGAGCTTCACTCGAAACACGGTACCCTTTGCCTGCGGCAATTAACTCTCTCGAGATTGCTAATTAACCCCGTGAGAACACCAGGGAGGATCCTACGCGTTTTCTACCTACTTCTCGTCTGAACGTCGGATGCGCGACGTTTCGTTTCTTTCCACGCTGGATGGCAGAGCGTCTGTACCCCAAGTCCTACTCGCTGTACGTTTGCTACAATGAGCCAGCAATAATCAGGAGGGATTAGTTTCTGTTGCTCCGACCATTCGGTGAACACCTTCGACTAGTGTCTCTCACTGGAGAAAGGTTTGCTATCTGAATCGCCTGTTACAGTCGCTGCTTCCATCGACGGTCGATTGTTCGAGACACGTGGAAGTGTTTCGACAGTATGCAAATTAGAATCGTTTTTAACAGTAGACACTGTGCTTGTTCTATCGTCGTTATCTGTTGGAAAAGATTAATCTTACCGTGGAAATATTATTTTAATGCGAAATTATGGTTCAAGTGATATGGACGAACAGATGTGATTAAGGGTGAAAGGAAGGATATTAATTGTAATGAAGTATAGCTCAGAATTAAATGATTAAGACAGTCATAGAAATGCAGTAGCTGAAATATATCTTTTAGTATTCGTATTCTGTTTTTAGCAAATGTATACACGTTATAAGTTCGAAAGCATGGTCATGTGTTCGAAGATTAGAGAACAGTTTCTTCGAAAAGTTGAAAACAATAAAAACCACAAATTTCTCTAAATCTAATGAAATTTCTCGATTTCTCTACTTCTTATGTGTAAGTTTACAACTGACTTATCAAATTTCCCGAGATCTCGTCACCTCTGCTGTCAGTAATTAAACACGAAATGAATTTCAGTAGTGAATTCCCTAATTTTAAAAATGATATGCAGTTAAAAATATAATAAAAGTTAGACAAACTACGACATACAAATACTCCTTGTCCACGCAAATAACTTCCGCTTCAAGAATTATCTCGTACTATTTCACGCGGTCCTTCAATTATTTACTGACCAACAAATAATTGCGCTATCACCGTTCTCCGGCACCATAAAAACAGAGATGCTCCTTATTTTCAGATTAAATTACCTCCAGAGAGATTAACGCTGTAATATGAAGTGGACACGGTACGCCAGTACCGTAAAGTAATCTCCATTCGTCTTAAGTTTTCAAGCGCCTAGACGCCTTTATCTCGAGTGTTTCGGTCCCTTTCGGGGGTCTGGCGTTTTCATTATCGTCGTGGGATTTTCTAAGTGGCGGAACTACTTGTAACATCACACGATCAAAATCACTCGAGCCGAGGTATACCCTTCTGCCTCTCACAGCATGCGAAAACCACTCAGGCTTGTCCTGTTTTGTTGGTAAATCATCGCTGCTCATCGATACGTGAAGATGTCAAGGCGGTTTTTAATGAAAGCTAGATATGCTTAGGGGTTTCGACGCGAGCATAATTACTCGGCAGATTACACTGCCATGAATTTGGTAACTCCGGCTTTTCAATAGTCTCCAGCTGCTAAGGATAATTTGAATTTTTTTTTTAATCTGTCTCACTTAAGTAAAGATATAACTATTTTGGAGATCTACATTTGCTACTGAATTAAAACTCCCTATATACGATTAATGGCAATTCTACTATCGCTTCCTTACGTTTTCATTTTTTCATTAACTTCTTCTACTCCTAAATGGAATATTGCTAATGTTTTCCAAATTCCACAGTACAGATACAATTCTGTTCGTCGAAACCACTAAAAACCACCTGCGCAATATTTATCAGGACATTTAAATGGCGTTCGCGGGAAACCGCCTCCAATTGAAACTCAAATAAAGACACGAAATTAAGAGAGATACAGTAAAGAAAAAATTAAGCTACTAATATAAATTCCCTGCATCTCTGTATCACAAATCACGCATGTAACAACACACGCAACCAAGTGAAATGGGGAACGTTCGACCTCTGGGACATTTTTTTCTGACAATTCGACCGTTTCGTCAGATGCTGTAAATAAATAATATTCGCTGAGGGAATAACTTGGATATACACTACCGCTCAAAATTATTTGATCACTTGATCTAGGCACGAGTAATAAAAGAGAAAATAGAACGTTTTCCTACATGCCTCTGGTCCCACTTAGATATTCCTTAGTACATATCAATCGCTTCACCGTGTCCACATATTTTGTTATCTTAAAAGTGTTTTTCGAACTGCAATTCCATTGTTATTGTTATTATTCGATTATTATCCAGACCTGCAGTCTTTCACATTCTGAGATATAACTGTTACCCTTGATTCAATCGTTTTGTCCGCAACAAAACACGTGGCAACGATATAGGCAATTTAAAATGACATTAGCAACGTTCAAATATAATCAAACAATTCATTTTGAAGCAAAAAAATTGAATGTGAGTTATATATTAGGATCTGAACAGTTGAATCACGTAAACAACAACAATAACACCCTTATCTCCGGATTACAGTAGCAAAATTACACACATACTAAGAAAAAAGAAGTACTAATTTGATAAGGAGAATCAATAATCAACCGTGTCACGTTTTATTTTATTTTCCCAAATACTTTTATCAAATACTTTTGAGCGATAGTGTATACGTTCACTGCGTCTCTCGAGGCACATATTTAGCCACTGTGGCGATGCAAGCCTTAATGAGGTTCGCGTATCTTTTTCCTTTTCTGCTTTAGGCGATCCATCCCGCTTACCTTGAGAGCACAGAAGATGCAGGATTCCCGCATGCAGGCGTGTCCCGAAAGCTCCCTGAAGCTCCTCCGAAAGATGTCGAGGTGCCATAACACCTGGAAAGCAAGAGAATAAATTTTTAGAGGCGCGTAAAATTCAGCCCGCAGCATAAATCTGTATCTCGAAGTGTCGTAAATTTAATGGGAGCAATTAAGCTAATATTCGAACATTTGACTCCTTGATTCGCTGGTAATGTGTTTCTGAGGATCTATTTTCTCTTTGTGAAATCGTAGATCATGACTTAGGTTCGCGATAATACTGTACTCTGATTAATTATGCAGTATTTTAGGCGTCGTTGGGTGCTGTGTTTGGATTGTTGATAAAGGGATATTGGTTGCTTGTCCTGGGTTTGCAATATTCAAGCAGATGGGCAGTGGAAGGTGGAATTAATTTGACCGTGATTGTAAATATGAGTGAAATATGCAGTATATTAAATGAAATTATGGGACTATGAATTATAAAGTTAACTCGATGCTCCCAGTAATTTGGAATAAATATTCATTCTGCTATACTATTTAATAGTTACGCTACAAACCAGAATTTATTTGTCCAAATAAGTTTATAAATACAATGAAAAATAAAATTAGATACTTTTAAAATATATTCACACTATGTGGAATAATAATGGCGGTATATAAAAACCATCACGTAAAACTAAAGAATATTTCAATAAAAGGTTGACAGACAAATAATTTTCTTATCACCGACTAAACAAGTATATTAAAAATCAACCATTACTGCAACAGAGACCCCCTTCAAAATTCCTATCTTGGCAATTCGTATTTCTATCTTATTATCATAATGACATCAGTATTACAGCATGCTAATTGGTAATAAATCTGGACTGTTCCCATCGGTGTGTCCGACGAATGAAGAATATAGGCGTAGGTGTGCACGCAATACGAGGAAGTATGCAAATGCGACATCACCCTGCGTGGAACGAGCCTCCAGCCACGCACGATAGTAGCCCACCGTATCGTGAGCGCGTTATTATACCGAGGGAAAGTAAATCACAATTTCCGTGGCCACGTCCTGTCGCATAGCGGAACATTATTTTCGCCTTTCCGGCGTTCACTGGCTAAATATCCGGTATTCATAAAAATCATGGCGATAACTCGCGGGGAAACGAAATTACGAATCAACGAGGATCGCGAAAGCTATCTGGAATCTCTAAAACCTACTTTTTGGGCGATTAAACTGTTTAATCGAAACGAACATCGAGCAATTAACAAATGCGTGCAATTTTGAAAGTGCCTTATAAACTTCGTATACCAATGAAATATAATAAATTACATAAATGAACTAGATCACGTCAGCAAGTTATAGTAATAGAGGAATATGAAGATTAACATTAATTATTGCAATCCTTAAGCTATTTCATTCATTCCCCTCTGTTACGAAACCTGTGGCGTTCTCTTGAAAGAAGTTTGCGTAAATGGGAGATCGAGAAATGAAGTACTCGTATGCGGGAAAGTGTTTTCATTGAATGGACGAGTTTTGAAAGACTCGTGAGACCCAACAAGTGAACAGGGCCCTTCCAGCAGAAGCGTATCAATATGGCTACCATGTCAGGTTGATCCACAATACTTGGGGGACAAGTGCATGCTTCGGCTATTAGGTGCACTTCTCCTCGCTGTACAAAAGAAAATTTGCATTGGAACTGTGGCCGAAGAACAACGGATGCAAATCACTTCAAAATTCGTTTATGCTTAATCTTTATTACGAATATTTTTCTAAACAAATAAGTAAATGCACAACATTGAAAACGCAAATAAAAAAATTTGTACAATGAAATCGATGCAGAAATATGAATTTCTGAAAGACTGTTAATCAGAGTTGTACAATCATGCTCAAGAAATGAGAAATTTTACAAATATAAATATGAAATATAAAATTTTAAAAATGCATTACAATATTAGGATTGATATCACTATTCAAAACTAAAAGTAAATTGGGGCCTATCTACAAAATGAAAATCGCTAAATGCTGAAGAACAATCCAGACAACTCTGTTACTTTATAAACACTTACAGTATCGACTATACCTCGATACATATTAATCAAAAGCTGATTAACGTGCGAACTAATTAGCAAGGAAATCCTACTGGATACTTCGCCGTAACGGTTGTTGATGCTTATTAACGAGACGCTCGATCGATTGCAAGTAGATCAAGTGATTATTCATTGCGAAATTCATCAATCGTGTTTTCCAATAATTATCCTTTTGCTTGATCGACGCGGACAAAGAGATTCACAATTTTTAAAATTTTCTCCGGAAAATGAAATCTTTTCATAGGTACTCTAAAACTGAACAACGAGTAACTCAATTATTATATTATTTTTATTGTTGTTACTCTTACATTCTCTATGACTAAAATTCATTTATAAATTCTGAAATTTTATTTTAAAATGAGAACTAATTAGAAGACACATGTCACGTTGAAAAACTACATCTGTTTTAGATGAACTATATACTCTTGTTACAAAGAGAGTTGGAAGGAAACCTCATAGAAATTACATCTATTTATGCTTTAGAATTCCAGGATGCTCTAAATACCTAGTTATTGTTGCATGACTCCGAGGCATTTGTTCGGTTCTCTACTGTGGAACACAGCAATTAAACTCTTCATTTGCCAACCATTCCTGACAACCTCATCCACTCGAAATACACCGACACTGTCTCCTTTTAAATCAATGCATATTAAGTAAATTCACTTAATTCTTCAGATGATCGCGAATAAGTATTGCAAATACATATATTTTACAGAAATAAACCACCTCAGCAAGGTCCACAATAAAAGTGTTAATCTTGTTTGTCCCTAATTGCCTAAATTCCCGTCAGATTATGAAAGTACATCGGAATTAATTCATCTATGCATTAACAGTTTCTGTTGGAATAAAAACAGCGTCTGCTCTCTGCCATTAATATATCCCCGTCCATTCACACGCAGTCACACTTTTTACCGCGCGCTGAGCAACATATAAACCTACTGATTTCGTCACAAAAGTGTCACGTTTCCCACCGTGATCCGCCTAATTTGCATGTGTAGCCAGGGATTTCATACGGTTTCCACGCATACGCGGCCGATCAGTCAGTTATACTGGATTAATCGCAGGCACGACTGAACAGAAACCCCGCTGTACCGCGGAAACGCGTTTTATCGCACTAATGTCGCAACGTTGCTCTAGAAACGGTTAATTCTCAATCAACCCGGCGGAAGGTAGCGGGAAAATGAGAGGAAAATGCGAGTCGCTGCATTCCGCCCATGTTTCTTGCTAGGTAATGAACTGGGAATGTACTTGGTGTTATTATCGATAAATCACGCGGGTATGACTGTTGCAAAACAGCTGATAAAAGTTGCCATGGCAGGCTCTCCATTAAACGCGAGCCGATTCTGCCGAGTTTTTTCAATTTCCCGCGTCGCTCACATGAGACGCTTCTTTCCGATCACCAAAAATTATAACGAAAAAATTGTTAGCGATATTCATGTAAGGGTACTGTTACTTTTTGTGGGAGAAATTTTAAATGTTTTTGATAAAGACTTTGGAGGATAGTATTTTCTATGTTACATGATATGTGTTGAGTCAAAGATTTGGGACTATTCAACAGATTTAGAGTCATCATCTTATAGCAGCTTTCAACAACCAATCTTAATGCTGATTGTTATTAGAACAAAATTAGGTTTCGGAGCCTGACTGACGATCGCAAGTTTCGAGATGAAAGATTCGTGCAAGATAAACATCACCAGCATCTTTTCCGAGAACACTACCCTGCCCTGGACACCTCTCCGCCCCCTTTTTTCAACCAGAGCTATACCTGCAAACCCTGCCGCGCCATTTCGGGGCACATCACGATCCCATCCCAGAAACCTAAGCCCTCCACTCCGAGCAAGGTGCAGCATGCACCGGTCGTGAAAGAAACATATTTTCAGCGTGGTTTAAATCAGCACGTCTGACCGAAGAATAAACAGGTACAGAGGCTCGGTATCGAGATACGCGTAACGGTATACGCATTTATTCCAGCGTATCGAACCGCGCCGGAAAGTCGTTCGCTCCCAACACCGCGTACACTTTGATTATCGCATCCCCCTGAAAACGATATCCATCGGAAAATGTCAAACCTTGGCGATCTGGAAGAGGGCCTGCCTCCTTGGCCTCTGGTCCTGCTTCATCGCTCTTCCTTGGCTGGCAAAAGCTCTTGCGCTCACGATCCCCCGATCTCACGATTCTCCGCCGTACGCTCCGAGATCATCCACGATCGGTGCTTAACGACGAATCAGTCACACTGTACATCATCCACCGAGTGTTGATTGACACGGGGCACGAGAAGGGCGACGCGAGGGTTGCGCGGAAAGCAGTACTCACTTAGGCGGGCGTCGGTGCAACAATGCCCGGATAGGGCTGGGACCGCTCCAGACCGACAGCAGCGCCCATGGGACTCCCGCGGACAGGTACGCAAACGCTCGGGCCCGGCGAGCGCGCCCGTGTGCCGGCGTTCGCGCTACAGTGCGAGTTACGAACGCGTATAGTACGTTATAGTTGGGGACTCCGCAGGAACGCATTTCAGAGCGAGGATCTCGGCGTTTACTTTATTTATTACCGTTGATGGTACTTTCTCCTGTTCTCTTTAAAACGTTGCCTGTCACGCTATACTTGCCGGAAGTTTTATACGATTGTAAGCGGTAGACTCCGTTAGTAATTCTTATTGATGTCATTAGTATAATATCTATCAGTATCAATAGCTGGAGTCAAAGTTTGAAGAGGTATATAACGTTTTGTTAAATGAAAATCTGGTGGAGTACTTCACGCACTTATCTATGAACGTTGTATTATTCTTCTCACGGCCTTCAAAAGGATTACATTGACTTTACCTTCAAATGTCGCGTACAGTACGTATAATATGAACTTGTAGAGGAAGCTTGTAATGGCAACTGTTCCATGCGTACTGGATCATTCAGCACACTCCTTCCCCCTCATTATTTTTCCACACATTCAGTACCGAAATGCATAATTCTGTCCATCACAAGCTCTATGCAGAAACCAAAGTATTTTCTGACCAGGTGAATATCCGAGCTTGTGTTCCCTACCGTTGCAAAAGTGGTTTAGAAGCGAAACTGGGAACAAAGACGGACTCCTGCGCTGCAACGCTAGCGACGAAGGAAGAGAGGAGCGAAGAAACGGAGATGAGAACCCGTGAAAAATACGCGCAGGTAGACAGAATGCGTCCCTGGTGTGTTTACTACAGTGCACACAGGCGGCCATTTTTACTACGAGGCCCCGGCGTGGGTGAGAGGCCCGGGGTCAGTTGTAACGTTCAACGGTGGGGGGACAGGGCGCGAGTAGGGAGAGTCTGGTTTTCGTAGGAGCGGAAAGGGGAAGTGGTGAACAGGGCCACGGAAGAGGCTCCCCGAGGAGGGGGAGGGCAGAGACGTGAGTGAAGGTATACTGACACACAAGAGGAAGAGAGGAGGGTAAAGGCGAGGGGGGCGAGGAGACGGGCGAGTGGGGGCAATCATGGGACTGACAACGTTTTACGTTACGCTACGATGCTACGAGATTGTTACGCAATTTGATTCGGGAAAGAATGAGTGAGTAATTTGGGGGACTGTTCCCCTTTTCCTTTGGGCTACATCGATCCACGTATCTCGATCTAAAATTCGGCATTTAGCATCCTGCGCTAATTTGGGCCAGGGGAGAACGGGTCCTTGGCGTGTGAATAGATTGTGACTCTCGATGTACCTGTTGTTTGCTAAATTAATATTCTAGGTTCGTACGAGAGTTCAGTTTAATCGATAGTGGTGATTCAAAGATTAAACTCGTCGATTGATTATGATGTATGTTAATGAGTTAATTGTTTCTCTGTCTCTTGACTTGCAAACCTATGCCTTGCGAAGATGAAGCTTGTTCAGATTAACTGCATTGGAGCAATATGGAACTTGTAATAAAATTTTCCTCGTGCAGAGTTAATGAAATGACGTAACCAACGATGAAAGTAGTACGAATTAATAAAATTAACCCAAACAGTGTAAGTAAGAAAACCAAAATATTCGCGAAAGGATCCCTTTTCTCCACAATACGCAAATATTCGAAAGCCTCGTAATTATTTTGTTGCGTTACAACGTGAGTGGGCACATGTGGCAGCTAGCTAGGCGCCAATCGATAAACGCCATCAAATTTTTCTGTATATTCGCACAATGGAAAGAAAGGCTGCGAGTTATTACGTAATCCGTTTGCTGTTGCAACAGAATGCATACAGACACTGCGATCACGCTGGTACACGTGCATACGAAAAAGTTGCACCCTTTCATGCGCAAGCGCCAGTACGTTGATATGAAACCAGGTTGAAAGTCTCCACTTAAGGAGTCTTTCCACTGTAACACCCTAAAAAAATTACTGTTGTTTGAAATTTTTTGTCACAAAAAGAATGTGTTTACTAAATTCAAGTTTTCTGTATTTATTAATTCGTGTTTTGAGAGTACAAACTATTTTTTTTTTTTTTTCATATTTTTACATGCTTGCTTTCACCAAAATAAGCGCGTGTAATATGTGCTATAAAAAATGCGATAAGGTGCTTAGATAGCAGATTAAAAAAGATTCCACTACGATTCGTAATCAATGTTTTGTATCAAACTGTAATCGTTGGTCGCTTGGCGAGCAGGAAACTGCGGCTGTTAGGTAGGAGCTAGTTAAACGTTTTCTTATTCAAAATAGAAAATATAAAAGCGGCTTGATTTACGTGACGCCCTCGCAACCGGTCTTTACGTTCGAACAGCGCTGTGCTTCGATCCTCGGTCGTTCCTAGGCGCCTTTGCTTGGCAAGAAATCGATTCAGAGGTTGGAAGTAATGATGGAGAAAGAGACCGGAGCGAGTTTGAAAAGATCTGTGGAGAAAGTTTACGAAATTGATAACTTTCGTCTGTTCGATACATCTGGATCTATCAAGTTTGATTCATTTCAATGTGAATTATTTTTTTGCACTTTGCTATCTGTAGGATGAAACGAATTCTCCACGTAATGTTTTTTAATAACCGCAATTTGATGAATACTTTTTTGAGGAATTAGGTATACTATAAATTTATATTTCCTTCGAATTCGACAGCTAAAAACTTACCATTAGTATTTGGATATGAATTTGAAGTATTAACTTGCACAACACAATCAACTCAACCATTACGAATCCATTACAGCATTTTCGAAATTTGTAAGGAAAGATCGCTAATTTATTCTTCCTTGACCGCGTGTCAATTCTGAGAAAGAATACACGGAAAGTAAGATGCTTCTCAGAAATGTAATAACAAATGTCAATACCAGTCTCTTATTCATCGACGCATTTCACCTATTTTTCTAGTGGCCAAGAAATTATGTCTTCAAAAGTGGAAATGTTACTACTTTCATGGTCCTAATCCCTAAAGATAATTAACACTCCTAATTCTAGTATGGCAAATAAAATTATATACAAACTATCATCTTTACTTATAAACTTAGTCAAAACATTATATTAAAATAATACTACATGAGAATTTATCAGTGTGTGAAATAAATCATCTACTCATTGCAGCAGATATTTGGTTAAAAAAAGGAGAAGCGAAAAATAAATTTCATTGTAAGAAACACAAACAGAGAAGAATATATTCTGCACAGCTTTTCAATTTCTCCCCCAGTTTACCCAGAAATCATTTGAATTGATCACAATAGAGCGAAAAGGGAAAGTCCCACCTAATATACGGTTCGAATGCATCGAAGTGCAGAAGCAAAAGCTGCACAACAATTCTGGTAGGAAATTTGAGTGGCGTCGGTCGGTCCTGGGCTCTTCAATTAAGAGAGGATATTCCTAAGCACGTAGGACGCCAGTTTTCCATGGGTCTGGCACTATTTGAGAATTTCCAGACGCCACTTGCCGGGACCAACAATGAAGGACCTTCTTTTCGGAAGAGCAAAACGAAGTACGATAACAAAGGGGGTGCTATACAGTCTCACGGTCGTGCAGTCTCCCTTCTTTACTCTGATGCTTCGCAGGCCTCCCCCGAGTTCTTGAAGAATCGTACCAATACGCGGCGGGACGATTGTCTTAAATATTCGGCAGACCCTTTTTTTTGTCTCTCGTAACGCAAGTGTCCTGTTCCTCGTCTCTGAATGTTTCCTTGAGAAAGTTTTTCACGAAAATTAGGCGCCGTGTCTGTTCCCTTAGCCATGTGCCCCATGAACCGAGCTCTGGTTACATCTATGCAATATAATTCGAGAGAGGATACACTGTCTGTGGAAGATGGGGGACCAGAAATTATCTACTTTAGGAAAATGTTTCAAATTGAAAAATTCTTCAAATATGTAGAACTTAATTTTATTTTGAATGAATTTTGGCGCTGCAAGAGTAAGTAACATTGAATTATGTCGACGTAGTTGTTGAAATAATTCCTGAGCGTTTATATTCATACTGATTATTATTCGGTTTTTTCAATGTGTGTGATAAATCTTCCTATCTTTTGTAAGTATTTTTTTAGCATTGTTCTACCATTTAATTAGAGGGTTTATATTGTAATCGAGTTAGGAATATACTAGGAATCTTAATTTTGAAAATTTTAGAATTTTAATTTTCAAACTTCCAAACAACATATATCTAAAATTACGCTTACTACTGACACAGATTTCAGAGACACATTTTTAATTAAACAGGACATCTGTTCTCTTAGCTACAATAGGTTTGTATCGAACAGCTTTGGACAGAAATCATTGTGATCAGCGTTGTAAAATGAACGTTAGCGTGCGGCGCATAAGATGCTTCTCCAAACAGCTACTCTTTTTCAGTGAAAAACGACGTGGGCGGGAAACGCAATGGCAACAGCCTTTGTTCGCAAACCTCGAATAGTTTGCAATAGCGAATGATGATGAACAGGCTGTAATGTCAAGTTGAGAAAGTCATTGAGACTCACGTGCTTGAGGTCTTTACGCACGAACCATTATCCTACTTATCGACACACCTGTAGATTCTTTGCTAATAAATTCTTGCTAAGTGCATTTATACGAGGCGTGAGAACATCACAGCCAATGTATCAAATAGTTTTGACAATTTTAGTGTCTAGTTACTAAAACTCTCTCACACTTTCCGTAAAATGCGAGTTCCAAAACGATTTGATGACATATATGAAGGTGTAACTACTTCTAATTTATTATTTTAATTACAAGTTTTTTAAATGTAAATGGGGAAAATATAGAATTTTATTTTTAAATGTCTGTCTTCACTGAAAAGAAAATAATTTTGAATTCGTTATCAATGCTTCTAACATGAAGAATGTTGAGTTTAAACTTTAAAGCAACAAAGAGTAGTAATTAATATGTTTATGTATACTGAGAATTGTTTATGAAACCAATGAAATGAAACACCTTCTTCATGTTACTGTTTTTTATTTGCAGTTATTCTGCAACGTGTTCGATCCTCTGCTAACTGGTGTCCAAATAATAATTTAAGAGTCGGAGTGCTACACAGCAATGTCATCATGATAGAGAATGTACCATTAAATTTGAATTCTGTACGTCTCGGCATACATTAAAGCTGTGTCGTGTGTTAAAGCAGTGATCGTTTATTCATTAGTTCGTGACATACAATGGCAATATTAAAACGCAGGGCACAACAGTAACAAGAAGTAACAGTATTTTCCATAGCGAATGGTTTCGATGTATGACTCGCAGGAGAATCGAGACTTAAAGGTGTGCTGATGCAAATAACATGATTTGAAATTTGATGAAGTTACTTTCAGATACATCAATATCAATGACGTTTTGCCAAGAAATATCTAACGACCATAATATGTTTTGCTGATTATCAATATTCATGCAAATTTTATAGACCCCGATTAATATTAACTAAATACCGTTATAATGACAATACTTTGTCTGCTCTTTCGTTTAATTCCACTGGCGCAAATATTAATTTTATGTATCAACATTGAGTGTACAGAGGGTGAATCAAAATCTGTTGAAAACCTTTCCATTTAGCCAGGACCCTCTTTTTTGAAAAATACCATTCGAGAAACCAGATACTTTGTGGTCGAGTTTTTCACCATTTGGTATCTGTCTTACACGAAACAGCCGTTCGTGCTTTTTTTACCTCGATATTAGAGTTAAATACGTGGTACGCACGTTCCATGCGGTAATTCAACTGGCTCTCGATATGCACACCCCTTGCAGGGTTTCACCGGCGCATCTGTCGACATGCAACACCCTTCAATGCGATGCAGGTGGTAAATGCGTGTCGCTCGATTCAACTTTTATCCCCGACGGGACATTCGCGTTTCACTTTCGTCGCAATGACAGGATACGATCGATGTGACGATACTTGTACCGAGTAAATTTCAGCTATGTACTGTCGTTGCAATGTGGGGGGATTTTACAAGGTATATAGCCCCATTATCGACCATGGAAACACTCTTTCACTGACACGTAGGAGAGATTGACGTGAAGTATGGATTATTGAGAATTTCTAATAGCTTCCAAATTAAATTTAGAGTCATCTATTAATTTCCAAATGCAATTTAGAACCCTTGATTAGTTTACGAATTAAATTTAGAATTTTCCATTAACTACTAAATTAAATACAGAATCCTCTGTTGGTTTTTAAATTAAATTTATTTTCAGGCGAGATGTGAATTTTTATTTTCTTAGACTATACTATACTTCTACTACTTTACTTTTATTTCCACCTTATCTAGTCCGATCAGCAGCTTTTCCTAAACCTCGAAGAACGTATTATACTTTCTGTTACCTGCTCGACCGAACCTTTTAGACCGCAGGTGCTACTCTGTCATATTCATCAGCACCAGTGTGTCACAAAAGGGGCCGCAGGTTCTTTCGTCAGGTACAAAAGAAACAGGTAAAGGTTTTTCGAGTCGAAACAGGGGTCGTAGAAGCTACCTGCTGCAGTTTTAGATACGCTGGCAGGACTTTGGGGTTCTGGATGAGCCATGTCGACTTTCAGGTGTCTCGACTGACAACAGATGATTTTTTATTCGTATCCAGTGATCCGTGGCACAGTGATCACCTTGATTCCATCTCGCGTGAAAGGATATTTACATCTGAAACGATATCCATGTAAGAAGCAAGCTTCAGTCGTTTCAAGGCATTCGGTGACGTGAAACTGGAGAAGCGCTTGACACTAGGGTAAAAAATGCAAAATTAATAATAATACGGGGCAAAAATATTACGCAAAAATCGCTGATTTTTTTCGGAGCCCCGCATTATTATTAATTTTGCATTTTTTATTAGCTGCCGTACATTCTTCCGACTCGAAATGGAACTAAATAGAAAACTCCGTTTCGTTTTCACCCCAGGACAAAATCTAAAAGCTGTACACTGCACGCCAATTACCCTCATCGACGCCGAAGCCATGGAGAGCAACCATAATAACTCCTCAAAAAACGGACATATTGGAATTAATTTTTTTTCTGTTACATTGAAATACAAACAAATATATACAAAAAGTTACAGAAAGTTTCATCAAGTATTTATATCCCAAAAAAATCTCCGAAAATCACCTTATTTTTAGCGGTTTACTCGAGTCTCCCCCCTTAAGAGTAACTAAGTATAACATATCATCCTATTTTTCAACACAAAATTCGGAAGTGACCTCCCTAAAGAGTAAACACATACTTCTCTTCAAATTCTGTCAAATACAAAGCTCCTCGACATCCTGTATACTGCTATCTAGTTACGCGATGATGTAACAACGCGATTGCGGAGAATCTCGGGATCAAAGGACACTGGCAAACATCGCAGATGTTTTTCAGCGGGTTCGCAAAGTCGCGGAGGAGGATGAGCATGATCCAACGGCGTGCAACTATTCGGTTGGACACGTTGCACGCGAAACCCCTTCCTTTCACCGTGATCAGGGCACGAGCACCGGGAATGCGTGGCTCCTCTGCTCTTACGTTGACATTTATTCGCGACTGAATGACCCAACAACACCTGCAGCGCGCCTGATTGACCTCGAGTCCAGCAAAGATTCGCCCGTCTCTCATTGACACTTAACAAAGATGAACTGCTCTATCACGCGTTAATTGAAGTCGCCGCTGCATCGACAGGGTTCGTCGCGTGGATAGTGAAACATGGTAATTAATTGCAGGGGGTCGGTGGGTAACCTGCAGAATAATGAGATCCGAGATGGTATAAGAAGCTTAAATTGATTAACGGAGTGGTTCTTATCAACTCTTCGTGCACCTTCTTTGGGAGTGGAAAGTGGTAATGGAAAATATATACCATGAATATAATTCGAGGAGTAATAGTTCCAGTGAAAAAAGAAACTTTGCTATTTATTCTGACACAGAAATTTTCCAGCTCAAGTAAACGAAAACATTTGTGCTAGATTGTGTCATTGAATTCGTTTTTTTAACCAAAAACAGATAGCTCCATTTAGAAGAATATATAAACCCTGAAAAAAATGACCCATCGACCACAATAATTTACCCTTTGCAATCAAAGAAATCATTTCCGGGTTAAGTTTTCCAAAAGATAAATACATGTAGGTAATCGATAGCAAAAGGCTCGTCAAGTCAAAGAACATTCCTCCTACGGAACCTCGATTCAATCGTAATGGGCTTGAGGTAACACGAGGCAGTGACATTTCGACTTCTTCATCGTGCACGTCGCACGTGCTCTCCGCTACAGCTGCGAGCAGGAAGAAGCGGTAAGCCGATTGCATTGATATCAGCCCAGTCAACGGGGAAAGGAAAGTGCAATCGTTACATCTGCGTACACCTGTGCACCTGATCCGCTTCCTACGAGATTTAGTGGGCGAATTCGCAGCCGCGAGGAGCGCTAGCAATCGACGTGACGATCAACGATAAAAAGAAAAACAAGTCGCCACAAGACTACCGTAGGCTCCCTGATCGGTTCATCAAAGAGATGTGCACATAAAAGTGCATTTCTGCATACAAATTAGTAAACACCGCTCTTAAGAAACTTCACCGCGACTATCCTGCATATCTATTCACGACTGTGCGCCACATCGAGGGTGAGGCCTATCTGGAGAATAACTATTTGCCTTTAACGGTGGACACTGTTCTGTGAAGACAACAGGCTTAATGTTGAAATTTCTAATTAAGATTCTACTCGCGCCATTAACCTTTCATCATCTGTTTTCTGAAACTTTATCCAATTTAAAACACTGAAGAAAACAAACAGAAACTTAAGAAGACGTCGAGATGTACAACGGCAAGATTTCTTCCAACTCGAATAAAATGTAATCTTCGACATATCGCCGGTGATAGTGCAAAACCGCGTATGAGCAGTTTGTAAATACCGCGCATCTGCATTGTACTGATTTTGCAGGAGAAAGAGAAAACTTAATATTTTAGCCATTTTAAGGGATTTCTTTGACTGAACTTTATTGAAACAATTTTAGCACTCATTGTAATAAATGCTAACATCAATGGTGTGACTTTTAAAAAAAGCAAAACAGCGTTTTGGCAACCGTGAACGCGAAATCTCAATTTTGCTACTTTTGCAGATCCGCGGTATTTACAAACTGCTCATACGCGGTTTTGCACTATCACCGACGATATTATTTGTTTGTTGTTTCCAAAAGTGATAAAGGGAATAGGTTTTCCGGGATCTGTTGGGTGATGAAGAAAGTCGCAGTTAGAAGTCGTCTATAGTGTTCTTCCCTGGATTTGACATCCCTCGTTACTCGCTAATTTATATCATTACCGTTACAGTTGCACAATCGCGCAGATCATGGTCCTTTCACTGGAGACATGAAACAGCGTTCTCTGGCTCGCATCATTTCTCGGGCCGGCACACTGCCGAGGTTCTAGTTGGATCTCCATTTACTATGCCGCATTTCGCACGTGCGCCGCTCACCGTCAGCAGAACACGACGAAAAGAACGACGAAACGCGATGCAGAAACGGCACGAGGAGAGATAAATGATCGTCTTTCATGGGGATAAGATTTGCTATAAATAGCGCCAGCTAAGCTTCGTTTTATTTTCGGCTCCCTACAATATCGCAATATCTCTTCCCTTCGGTGGGCCCATTAATTACCTTGCAATCCATTTATCTGCTGTAACCAACGTTACAGAAGGCATCGTCTAATTTTCTGTATGGTTACCATTCCCAAACAGTTCCTACGTAACCGATATGCCTGTGTAATGATTGTTACCAATTGATTATGATACTATTTTCAAAGGCAGTAGATACACTTAATTGAAGAGTACTTATGGAAAACACTGTAAGTGCCAAAATTAAAAAAAAAGTTTATCGGAGAATGTTCTATGTGCCAATAGTAATACTATAGTATATAATTTTGATGCAACTTCTCTTTGTAATTAATTTACCAATAGTGATAAAAGATGGTACGCCCATCGCCACTTTTGTAGAAAACAATGTAAGAGCCAATTAGCTAGGGATCGTTTTCTGAACAATTAAGAAGTGGCACATACAGTGTTTTCTACAAATACAATTCTTTTTTCATGAATTTGGAGTATACTAATGCAAAAAAAGAACATTTTGTGATACATTTAGATTATTGTATACTTAAGGGGACTAGGCGGTCAAAACATCGATTTTTTTTATTGCATTTTCCAAAAGTACTATCCTTTCTGAATAAAATGCCGCTTGGTTTATAGCAAAATTCGCAAAATTATAGATTTGACAGCTAAAAACGTCAAGCGGCAACCTATAGCGTCGCCTTTGCCTAGAAACTTTAAACGCGTTTTTCTCGAATATTTTCTTCTCCTCGTTTTTACCTGATTGTGAACGAATGGAAGTTCAGATCGACTTGAAAAAATTACAGGATGTGTAAAACATGTGCCATTTCCGATCAAATCTGTGATATGGTCCGTAAAAATTCGAGATTTTCATAAAAAAATTAAAAAGTCACCGGATTTTCGTAGCGCACAAGCAAGAACGAATTTTTCTCGGAAAAATCGCCGTTTTTCGGCCACCAATCGTATAATTTTGATTTAATTTCTGTTTTTATAGGTTTGGTCGGAAACTATGAACCCAACAAACAAGAATCACACGTTTAAAATCGAATTACGTCACATTTTAAGACCGATATTAGGGCAAAACGACGGAAAACCGTTAAAATGTTTACCCGTCTGCAGCGCCATTTTTAAAGCACATATATATTTCTTACCATTTATTTCTCAATCTGTATGGTAGTAATAAACATTGGGTAAAAGGGTACACCTGGATGTGCTTTCATTTCTTTACAAATAAATAAAGGATAGAGTCTCTTTCTCACGTAAAACGACTGCCTAGTCCCCTTAAGCATATTTTGAAAATCAAAATAAATCAAACTTCGTAAATGATTCAGTCAGGGACGTTTTTTCTCTCGTTCGAAAAACTTGATTTTTGGCACTTACAGTATTTTTCTCAAGGACTCTTAAGGGGGGATTCTACCTTGTTTGGCCGAAAAATTACATTTTCTTTTTTTTTGGCTTTTTCCAAAAGATATGAGTCTTGTGTATAAACTCTGCAAAGCTTATAGCCAAATTCGAAAAATTGGTGAGGTTGTAGCGTTTTGAAGCGAGCGGTACGCAGGTAGAAGTATACACAATATGAAGTTTTAAACCCGATTTTCTTGAACCTACATTTTTCGACCTGGCGTTGAAGAAATCTCGACAATCAATGAAGCAAACAACTTGAACTTTTACATGCATGTTGAGCAAGCATCTGTCTATCTATGGTAGTAGATTTATTGCCGTATTTGTAACCGTTCCTGATTTTACTTAATGAAGTTTTGCCAATTTTTGAGAAAAATTCGATTCATCATATTCAGAAGCCTGCCATTTTAACATTTCTTTATTTATCTTAATGAATCTATTACCATTGATAGCCACATTCATACAGATTAAGAATTTCTTTCCTTTTTGTGTTTCAGATTATCTTTAGGGTATTTTTCGTTAACGCCAGGACCACCCGATTTTTTTTCAACGCCTCAAGTCGGCGCTCTGTATCAGCTGCATTTTTTTTTTACCGTCACATAAAAATTCATAACAATAGCTCAAGATACAATAAAACAGCCTGTCAAACCGCAAATTAATTTGTCAAACCGTTTTTGTACAAAAAATTCACCAAAATCATCGATTTTTCGGCCAAACAAGGTAGAATCCCCCCTTAAATTCTGTTTTCATACGGTAGATATGTTCCCAAAATATCTGTGTAAAAAACACACTATGCATATGAAAAAATGGAGCATTGCATCTAGACCAAAATCATACGCAAACATACAAACCAATCATCAAACCTTGAACACTATTTTTTCTGACTGCAACACTTGCGAGATAAAGTCGGAATGGAAGACTGACTGTCGCCACCGACGTTCAATTAAATCTTAAAAAACAGGCAAATAATTTAGAGTGTCTTAATGCAAATTGTAAGATTTTTTTTCAATTCAGTGCAATTTCGTAGAAAAATAAGTAGGAATACTTTTTCTTAGAATTAAAATCAGCCAGATTTTTTTATCATGTATATGATACATTGACAGAATTGGCCAGATTTTTGTTTGATCATATATGATACATTGACAGTTAACCGGTTAAAATGTGTTGTTAGACTAAAAGAGGGTTTGATAATGATGGTAATAATGAAAAAAGGGTCACCTTAAATTAAACTGTTATGAGTAATATCTAAAATTTATACAACGTGTAGGTATTGACATTTTTTACGCTACACTTGCAGTTGACTAAACATTTAGCCTGAATCTTTACACCTTTACTGCCTTCTCTTTCAAAACGGCATTAGAAAAAACTCTTTAACCCTTAAAGAAGCCCTACACCCCTACAAAATTAAATCCCGAAAAGTCAGTGCTAGGCCAACAATAAATGGAAAAGCCTGAAATCGAACGAGAACTCGTTTTCCTCGCTTCAAATCAATGAAATGAATCTAAGGAAGAAAGCGACCCCGGAAGTATGAATGTCTTCGAGTTAAAAAACCGAAACGGTTTCTAACCCCTTCTTTTCTCGAAATTATTCAGCATCCTGCTGCGTCTTTTCCCTTTCTTATCCCACCGCGAGGCTTCTGGGTCTCCGTTCACCAAGGTGCTGCTCGCACGTGCGCTGTTCGGTCCAGCAAAAGGAAGAAAACCACGGCCGAAGAAGAGGAGGCAGCTCGCGGCAAAACAGGTTTCCCCTGGAAGACGCTGAGCTCCTGTGCCTCGGTTCACGAAACCGTCAACCTAGTGCGTACGCGTGAAGATGCCCTCGAAGACGTTGAAATATCGTGGAACGGGCCCAACTGCCTCCGCCCAGTCGACCAACGGATTTACGCGCGTAACAAACAGTTTCGTTCGAGCGAACAGAGGCGTCCAAAACAGCGGCACTTGCGCAAATCAGCAAAGATTTTGCAGCTGAACTCGCAGGAAATTACTCGTGAACGTGGATGGGTTAGAGATCTGACGGAGGTTCTAGCAAATGTTAACATGGAAGTTGATCATGCAGAGTACATTTAATTTTGTACAGATTGGAGAATAAGATTATGCGTTTGATTTTGACGCTTTTAGGATGTAGAATTCTTAGTTTCTGCAGCAAGTGATACTAATGATAAGAAATATATGCTACCAGAAGTTATTTGCTATGCTAAGACGAAGAGGGTGGGTCCAAATTGACTCAGTTCCCGGCAAACGGGGGCCAGCAGAATCTGATACAGTATTTTTCCAGTTTCTACCTAAATAATAGAGTATGTTAGAGCTCTGTGTAAATATATAGGAAAAATGGTAATATTGTCTATGAATAGGAATAAGATATGCAGGGTGAATGCAGGAGAGACGCTACCCTTTTTGGTTGAGAACCAATAACAAATTTGCTTCGTTTTAATTAAAATTATTTATTTTTTATCACGATAAAACCCTCGTATACCACAAAAAACCAAATTGAAACTAAAAAAGACGCAAGATATATACTTTTCTTTTACGGATTGTGATGTTTCCCCGCCTGTGGCGACTATCCTGAATTTACTCCAATGAGAGAAAAAGTTTCAGTGTTTTGTTGTTCTTGAATCTAACGAAACTTCTGTGTAATGGTAATTAAATGGTAAAACGATTCAGATTCCTGAACACACACTGAACCACATCCTATCGCTAGGTCTAACGCTGAAGGATCGAGATGACGAACGAGAAACGGGTTAATGTAAAGCAAACATCCATACGAGTAATTATCGATTTGTAATGAGACGTTCTTCGAATGGAGGTTGGGTTTCAAGGAGTTAAAAGAGAGTCGCGCGAGAAATGTGCCTTCGTTGTGATCTCAAGGCTGCAGTCAGATAGTCGCAATGAATAATGCTACTGGTGGCATTTTTATTTATTGCTGACGTTATCGCTGTACAAAGGAATGGAGAACTCAAGTCCATTTTATATCTTTTCTTCAATATTTCTTTCACGCGCTCCTGCGTTTTGCAACGTTCTTCCGTTTTTAAGGAGTCTCCCTACTTTGACGGTCTCAAAAGGAGCGCGATATTTCGGATTTTTTTAAGAGAATTTCTCAAATTATATTAATTGAAAAATGTATGCCTATATTTTTGTACATATTTGGGCAACATTTAAAAAAAAATATTTAAAAAAATAGTGGTTAAAATTTTAAACGCGTGTTTCTCAAAACGATGTTTTTCGAATTGGTTTAAAGCCAATCACCCGATTTACTTCAACCTTGGTATATATTTTCAGTAGATGTCCTATTCTCGTTGTTACTAAAACTAAGTCGGTTTTTGCAAATTTAGAGTTTTGCAACTTAAAAAACCAGCGAATTTTTTGCAGAAATCGATGTTTGTTTTAGACGTTACCATTTTTTTTTTACTTTTCAGTATTTCTCATTTAAGCTAGTTCAGACGATAGCTACACTCACAAATTTTTAAATTTTCTACTTCAGGCAACTACGACGGTTGATTTTATGCTAATCACGAGCATATGATTTTTGTAAGGCGCTCTATTTGAAGCACTATAACTCCGCATATAACCACTATTTTTACATACAATTTTTTTCTCATATTCTCTAAAGATTAGCAAATAAAGCTACAAAGCTGAAAAGAAATATATTTAATAACAAAGTAGAAAGACTCCTTAATTAAAACAGTATCCAAATAAACCTCTCCTTACTTCACTACACTATATTATATATCCGAAATATCTTATTAACAAGAAGACGACTATGTCTTGAAATCAAAGCAAGATACAGCGTCATTAACATCGACGAGATATCCTTTTATCTCCTCGCACTACCACGTAAATTGAAACACGAAGAGAATGTTACCGAAATAAGGATGTAAATGGCCCCCTGAATTTTCATATCCTCAAAGCAATCCCTACTCTCCGCACCAAATAGCCAACACCACAATGAAATACGCTACCCTTACCACTATTACAACAAAGATAACATCCTTTCTGCCCAATACACAAGAATTCACAAACAACCGTGTCGCTAAGACAGCTCCAAAGTAAACGAGCATCCTAAAGCCCGGCACTAAGTGTCTCACCCCAGCTTCCAGTCAACCAACGTTCTCCATCGAGACTTCGGAGTTCTCCAAGCCGACGGACAATTCTAGTGACGACGATTACGGGTCTGGTCATAATGTAACGGCGTAAAGGGAACGAGGACATCGAGGGAATCTCATCGTGACAGAAGGGGGTTAACGTAGCTGTCGCGGGTTTTGAAGCGCTAGCGCGAGAAGGACCGCCACAGCGAAGCCGAGCCGGCGTCGTCCAGGATCGAAGCTCGGAGAAAACCCGTTGCCGCGTTGTTTTCGTAGCCTGCAGGAGGCCGTGGAACCCGAGAAAAATAGGAAGACAGCGAGGCAAGGCGGCGAGGAGGAAGGTTGGACGAGGACCGAGAGGGAACCGGTTCTCCAAGGAGCACGCTGACCACGCTAGCCAGAAGGGGGACGGTGTACGAGCGGTAAAGGAGGCTAGCGTGGCCTGTTACGAGAGAGAGAACCGGTTTTACGATACAAACTGGAGTAAAAGTGTACTGCATACACGCTGAATCGTAACGCGTGCGTCCATGTTTATGATACAGGCGGTGGCTGATAGCCAGACAGCGATTGATAGGCGCAGCACCGAGGACAGAGCACCGGGGCGCGGCTGGAAAAAATCTCTCGCTAGGGGAAATCAGCTGCTCCCTCGGCGAGGTTTCTCGCATTGTCAACAGCTGGCTATGGAAATAAGAACGACTGCTTTCTGTACTCGCACTGCGATTGTTTCGCCGAGCAACGCCGAGAAGGTTCGTGGGCAACGGCCGAATCGTTTGAAAGTGCTGTTGGACGTAGGATACGGGAATTGATGCCGAGACTTTGTTAGCTAGACGGGGTTGCGCTGTGTGATATTATGGAGATCGTGCAAGAAGTGATTTGGAAGTGGGAATCGCAGCTGGGAAATTACCTTCGATGACGCCGTTGTATAAATATATACGCGAACCGATTTTCTCCTCCGGAACCACCAAGCATTCCCGATTATCAGCATTTGCACTTTGCGTGGGCTGGAAGCGACATGTGGGAGCTTCATCCTTTAGCACAGGGCGGGCAAGTTTTTGAGGCAGGATTACGCCGTAACAGGCTTCTTCAGACGACAAAAGAAGCTCATTGTCGTCCATATTAAGGAGTCCTTTGTCTCTGATGAGCGCACCGTTTAGACTCGATATGTGTATAATTTACTGCGAGGACAAAAAGGGTATTGTACTGTTGCTGCAACTGCCAGTTTCTATTTAAAAACTTTCACATATTACACTTATCTTTCCTCGCTGCGTCATCAATCCTCCCATCTTTATATCGATGAGAATTTAGACAATCATCGACTTAAAACCACCGAGTAATTACTGTTTAAAGAATTCAAGATCGACGCCGATTTTTACCAACCCCTCACCTTTCTACGAAGCAAAGGCAAGATAAAAGATGAAGATTTTTTTCGAAATTATTTTCCCATGGATAAAGCGGCTATGCATTAATTATCAGCATCTCGTAACGTCAGTAGCAAAGATATGCCAGCCGATAGAATGATCTCACGCCTACGTGACACACAGAACGCGCGAGTCCTCGCGCGGAGTACTTACAAGCAAGACACGCAACTCGGTATATAACTCGGTTGGTATGCGCTTCGAGGTTCGACTTTTTGCAAAAACAAAAGGAAACACCAACAGTCGATCTCAAGGGCGAGGAGTGAGCGCGGGAAACGCTTCCATTGGCTCGGGGCTGCAGCGATTTCTCGAAAGGTACCCCAGAGATTTCAATGCCGCGAATTATGGCGGGAAGCGACACAGCAGCGCCATGTTGGAGTCAGGGCACGGGAATTGAATTCGCTTCGTAAAAGTGCGCCCTCTCCAAGGTTCTCGACACGAGGATACACACGATTGCTGGGGTCTACCGAGAAACCATCGACTGTTATGCTGCACAGTAAAATTGATCGTAAACGTATGCGTGCCGTTCCACTCAGCCATGATCTCTTCACCCGTGGTATCTTTCGAGAAGAGCCAACCATCCGTGAAAACTCTGCAGAACCTGGGATGCGTTGGAAACTCTCGTTGTGTAAAAATTTCGTATGTTTCAAGAGCTGTAGAAGTTAATATTGTGTAATAAATTATTTAATTCGACCGTTTCTATGCTTTCAAGAAGAACTATTTACACAGTCGTACTGATATGTGTTGTAAACAGCTATTATAGGGATGATTTAGAACTTTTCTAAATTTCAAATTGCAAGAAGTACCAATAGAGAACATTCTGTAATTGCAGTTACTACTTAGAATTCACTTTCTGATATAGGGGATGGTTGCCGATATCGCGCCACTTAAGACATTTTACGTTATATATCACATTTGTTACTAACTTGAACGCAAGTGACTGAAACATGAAACATGATCAATTTAATTATAGATATCAATTTATAATGTATTTAAAATATTCTACATTAAACCCGCTACCAGAAAAATACAAAAATACAGAATAAAATTGCATTGTTTAATTATTAGCAGCTAAAAGACACTGGTAAAAATTTACATCTATCATACCTTATTTTTTTAAATGTTTATAGCAAGCACAAAATAGTGTGCAAGCTCGAAAGGATTTGTTTCTATTTCTCATTTCGCATTTACATAATATTTTTATCATCAGATATGATTTAGGCAAAGTTGGACAAAATGTAATTTAATTACGAATTACGATTAAAATGTAATTGTGTGATTACACATTATTTTCTGTAATCGTTAATTTAGGTAGTTGACCACAACTTTGTTAACTACCTAAATTAACGATTACAGAAAATAATGTGTAATCAATTACAGAATTACATTATAATCGTAATTTGTAATTTGTAATTAGATTACATTTTGCCAACTATGGATTTAGATTGCCAGTACGATATTGGCAAGTCTCCTACAAAAGTACCCAT
Organism: Andrena dorsata; assembly: GCA_929108735.1. NCBI lineage: Eukaryota > Metazoa > Arthropoda > Insecta > Hymenoptera > Andrenidae > Andrena > Andrena dorsata. The sequence continues at coordinate 2,488,810 of OV815489.1, read as the reverse complement.
ATAGAGATTCAAGAATTACATTTCTCGTAAAACACAACTGCACGAACTCCTCGTGGCAGGATTCCCAAAACAAAATTTTCAAAAAACTTATCATCCCCATTCCCGACGGTCTCTCGTGTATAAATACCTATATCATACATCTTTTCCGTCCATCGAATCAGCTGATCGCATGTCAGGCCTGCCATTCCCATTCAACTGAAAGCTTTCAAAAGCAAAAGTGTTGGAAGCGGCAGGAAGAGCAGAAAATTTTTCTGCAATATGTTCGATGATATGGTGCGCGTCTCCAGGGGATTCTGACGAAAAGGTGGAAAGTAGCGGCAGCGTGGCTCTTTGTTCTTCCGAAGATGCGAGCCGAGGTCAAGCGAAACGTAAGCTTGCGGTCCATGGACGCCGCTGAAACCAGTCCCCATTAAAAAGACCTCCAGTGGCGCCTCCACTTGGTGTCTCCCCGAAGCTGCTACAGGATCACTGACGCCGTTCTCCAGCTTAACAGGATATTGACCCAGCGCCGCCATCTTGGATCACGGTGAACGTGATCGTAGTACTACACACAGCTGGCACCTCGTGCTTGGCACGCTTACGTTTCGTTTCAAAACACGTATCGGTTTCGAGCGTAGTTACATTGATCGGGCTACGGTACCTACACGCCATCTCTATCGAATCTTTGTAACTTGCGCCACATATCAATTTAAAAATCCACTGTTCGCGTGTAACTAATGAATATGGCTCGAATTATTTTTTAATTTTCAACGAGAAGAAAAAAGTCTCGTGACAAGAAAATTATGATACTTGGGTTACTCCTTCAAACCAATAATTAAGAAGTTCATCTACCAAACCGAGGGTATTTTAATGAACACCAAATTTTGGTAATGTATTTCAAAATAAACTATTGTGTGCACATACAAAATTATTGAAAGACTGTCATACGTTTGACTTACATAAGTAGACTAAAAACTTTTAAGGACCCACTTACTGTCGCTTTAAGAATCGGCTCTGACATTATTGCATGGTTTTTGCATTTATTGGCCAAAAGTATATGTTTCTCTATTTACTTATTATTATTTAATATGTCTAGTCGAAGAAAAAATATTCGTGACTCTCAAACCTTCTATTTTTATTTATAAATTCATGGATTTAAAAAAAATATGTCGAGAGCTATTACTGTCACTCTTAAAACGTGGTCGATGGAAGTACTGACACCCTAATTATAACATTTTCTTTAATACCTTGTATTCTCTGTCGCTCGTAAGGCAGTCATCGTTGCCACTATTCTAATATCCGCTTAAAATTCTTGATTGTCTTATCAAAATTAACGAAGAAGCAATTAAGTGCTATAAAAATTCAATTCAATGCTAAATTTTTTTATGTATGATTTCACAAGGTTTATTTTGTTATTTTAACTAAACCAGCTTAGGGTATCAGTAATCGGGTAGGTGGTGTTAATTGCGTCCTTTACCCTATCTTAGCCTATCACATAAATCAAGAAAAAAAGAAAGCTTATATTGCTCTTTGTTGTCTATTAATAATTAGTTTGCCTGTATCAGCTCCCAGAGCCTTCGAAACACGCTGAAAGATAACCCAGCGATTGCCTACCGTTGCACAAGCGTGTGGGTACAAAAACAAAGGAATAATAAGCAGCTACTGAAAAATACAATTGGTCGGTTATCAGAATGATTTATGATCGTTTGGCATTGTTTACGCGTGCAGGGTGTGGAGTGGTGCGTGCATAGGCGTAAATCAGCATTGGCATTCTCTGCTGCCGGCTCTATCGCGTATAGATCACACGAGCAGGCATTTCGACAACTACACTAAACAATGTTCTCCCTGATAAATCTAACTGTAATCGTGTGCGACCTAAAACTGATTCTTTTTCCATGGAATAATAAAAAGGAAACAGTAAATGTGACTCGTTTGAAAATCATATAATTATGCGCATAGTGCAATACCATCAAAGCTGAAGCCGCTATTCAGTCACGGTGAAAGGAAATGCGCCTGAAAAATTCCCTGCATCTCGTACGCGTATGCAGTTTGCGTTGCTGCAGGCGCGACTGCATTTAAGCGCTGCGCCGCAGGCACGATAGTAAAAGAAAGGGAGTTCCTTTCTTCATCCATTCAAATACCGAAGAATGTCACAGTACTTGACATTTACGTCGACTGGTATCTTTGCAGCTCAAATTAGAAAGAATTCTGTCATCAGTAATTGAAAGAACTCGATATAATTAAAATCCCAAATTTACTGGCAGGCGTTATTTTCACGGTGAGCTAATTTGAACATTTCTCGCACGTGAATATCATTAATCGGAATTAATATTAAGCGGTTTCCCTTTTGTGAATCTGGGTTTCCCCTGCTTTTGGATCCCCAAATTACGAGTAAATAATGTTAAAATGTGCTCCATTTGATTCTCTAACTCATACGATTTACAAGACACATGAATGAATGAAATCTCTCCATCGCTTGGAATTGAATGTACCCTCTGGCGTTGATTACAAAACCGTTCAACCCGTGCACCTGTCGTTACGCCATTACCAAGCGTTGAAATCTCCGCTTCCCTAAGCCACTCTCATGTCACTGCATTAACCTATTTATTTCATTCATGCGGTTGCTCGGCATGCATTATGCAAAATACACGCCACTTCAAAGCCTTTCAAATATACTGACCGATCCATGCCATTGAATTAACATATGTTGATAATTCTTTAAGTATGGACGTCACGTAACATTTGTTGCAATGAAAGCTTCAAGAAAGATCTGTAATATGGTGCTTACAACTATCTAAGTTTACTAATGGCAACTTGATTTATTTAAATAGAAAACTATTTTTCTTACAGCTAAAGTTGTAGATAACATTGAGTTAAATCTTGTATAAAGGGTGTATCAACGTGACTACCGCTTAGGTTTAAAGTAACACTAAATTGACTCGACCAAGTACCTATTGATGCAAAAGCAAATATTCCCATTTTTTATGTAACTATAGTCATAAAAGCAATATTTTTATTTTTATTCTCTTCTGAATTTCACGTTTACCGGTTTTTTTTTTAATAAAGTGGTACTCTGTTTTGCTTACCTCTTCTTTGATAATAAAATGAATGATACTTTGTTGAATTAAACATGAAATTATTTTGTTTCAAATATTGTATCAAAGAATTAATCATTGGCGATTGTAAACTATATACTAATATTACAACTACTGTCTAAGAAATAAATTACCCTGCAAAGAAATCTCTCCCAGAAATATCGGCGGAACAGGATTTCCACGTAAGCAAAGCAAGACCTGCATCGATTTCACCCTTCGACGAAACAGAGCTACCTGAATTAATTCACAGCGATTCTGATAGGCCTGCATACCACTTTTCACGGGCCATTACTCGCGGAATCTTCGATTCTGAAAGGGTGTGTGTTTCACGGGGTAGTGCACTCATTTAGAGCAGGAAAAGACAAATGCGTAAAAATCGACAGTTCACTTGGTACGATCAGAAATCCTTTATGCCTGCATTAATAGGATCCACGGAAAAGAAAGCGTTGGTCCTTGAAGCATGACAAGCAAATGTTCCTACGTATTTGAAAGAACACGAGGAAGGTCTTTCTCAACATTACTCAAAGTTATTTACTTGCTGCTCCACTTGTTATAAACATAACGAATATTATTTTTTATAGAACACAACTTTACGTCGAAGATTAGTATAAACGAAGACCAGACTATCACAATATAACTTGGAAAATAGGTACTTTTCATCTTGTCTATGTAAGAATTAATATTTTTCTTTTTGTATTTTAGAAATTCATAAATATATTTTATTTTACATTCTATTTATTTTTAAAATTTAAAAATAATTTTTGAAATAAAACTAAATAAAATAAATACGCTTTCCTCAAATTACCTTTTTCCGATAAAATAAACGTTGAAATATAAAGAAATCTAATAAGACTTGAAATTTGGTCTCTTGCAAAAATAATATATCAGATACCTACGCGAAAGTATACACCAAGGTAATATTCTGCTAAATGCTAAAAAGCTGTCAAAGGAGAAGGAGCTAGAAAAGGCAGTGTAAACAAAAGTGGAAAAGGTGATTGCTCGTGAAATTATGCTAAATAACCCAAGAAGAAGCAGAGGTGAACGGCGAGGGCAGGGGTATTACGAAGACACACGTGAATCTGCAGGTCCCACGTGGTTCAGCGAGCGTGACCACGTGGCGAGCAATAGTATAGTAAAGTGCCCACGAGATAGAAACGATGTTGGTTGAATGGAACACCTAGGCGAGAGGGGGTAGACGAAGGAGGGGTATAGGTTAAACCGGAAGCCGTCACCGGAACAGCTTCTACTTCGTAGGTTCACATGGTCGACGTTCACCGTGGAGGTCACGATAATTTCCCCGTGTCAGTGCAGGTGCTCGCATCAGATAAAGAATGCTTTCGCACCGACCCCCATCGTTCCTTCGGTTTTGAACTCTGAACCTCTAATTTGGACGTGAGGCAAACCAGAAGTTGATGAAAAGATAGAGAGGAGGCACATGGGCAGACGGAAAGATTCTATTGAAGCGATCGATGAGAAGTAATTAAAGAGTCCATTATGAAGCTTCAGGAAAATAATTAAAAGTAAGATAATATAGTATATTGAATTGCATTTCTTGTTATTCTAATTATAAACTTATTGCTTTGGAGTTTGAACTGCCTAGAACTCATTCATTTCCTACTGACTGTTTTAATTTACTTCTTAAAATTATGAGTGATATTATCATTCGTTAATTGAATTTTATCATATTTTATCCTCGAAATTCTAATTTCAGTGCATACGAAATTAAAGACTTTCTTTACATACCTACTATAAATTATTAAAATACATTTATTGCTTCAGGTTAAAAGAGACTTTACATGAATATCAAAATAAAAATTAAATAAAATTTAGTTTTTTAGAATTCATATAAATATTGAAAAGATACCCCCGACTTGTAACTACGTTTATCTTGTGTGCAAAAATCCTAACACAGATAAGCGTGTTTACTACGATCGGGGTTGTTGAACGACGTGAGACCTGGCGCTCCGCATACGCGATGCAACTGATTAATGTAATCTAAAGAGCCATGCATACTTTGGTAACCCTTTTTTTCTAGCTTCATTTAATTATCATTTAATCGTCTAGCTGCTCCACTTACACGCAAAGCAAGAAAAACTTGTAACATACACCTCCGTTTCATAGCTTCAGCAATAATCATAAACATCTTGTCATATAAAAATTTCTGCAGAAACAGCGGTGCAAATAGAAATCAAGTTTTCCAGCAGTTATTTTAAAACTATTTTCAGTTTACTCTCCAAATTTAAAACTGCAAAATTACATTGTTCCATTCACTCTTCAATAAAACGTTTGCAAGGTAAAATTTATTGTGCAGTACCATAATACTGTTCCCTTCGTGTCGAAGTCAAGTACATTTTGCATACAATTATTTTTTAGATCTATCCTTCGGTGAGATTGTTCGTCGACCAAATATGCAACATTCCCAACAATCAAGCTGAATATGCGGTTTTTAACTTGCGACTATAATTTAACCTCCAGTGCTTCCCAAGAACCGCGCTAATCGTTAATTTGTTAATCGAGGTTACGGGTTGCAGGTCGAATTAGGAGGAGTAAGTTCCAGGTCTAATGAACGCCATATCGTTGCAATCGAAGATCGACCCAGAGGCGCCAGACTTGTACAGGACGCCGACTCCCACGTGACGCAGCTACCGTGTCCGTAGCAGGGGCTCGTTACTCTTGGTCTCGATTAATTTATAATCGTGTATTTCCACACATGGGGAACCACTATGAGAAACAGGATTCAGAGGGTCGCCAGACCCTACCGATGGACGTCTCGCGTTTTGCATTGGTAGTTGCGCAGTGTTCATGACGTAATTCAAATTCAACTTTGCATCACTAGTGGATAGCTAGAAACGGATAACTAATTAGAAATGTAATTCGTCAGCTGCTGCAAGCAATGCACGAGGTGGTAAGTAAATTGTCGTTTACGTGTGCATGAAGCTACGATACATGGAGAGAATTGATTAACGAAGTGATGGATTAATTGTAAATTTAGATTAAAAGGTGGAGACTCCAAATATAGGTTACTGTTTCAATAAACAATAATTATTTACAGTTTTGTGGTTCACAATTGGTATTTTGTACATATTCACTTTTCTAGCTTCATTGAACCAGTGTTATCCCTAATCCCTATCAAGTAGTATGTTACTGATACATGAGTGAGCCATAAAAGTGTTTTGTGTGAAAGGTTCAAACTGTGATGGACATCACTCGTTTGCCCAAATTTATCAACTGTCCATCGGATTAATTAGAGTTGGAGCAAAACGTACAGGATGATGTCAACAACGTGAAGAAAATTTCCAATACAGTAAATTTCCGTACAGAAGCAAAACTGTTTACTACCTAAACTAACATGCTATCACATCACAACTGCTAAACCATAATACAGATTTCCCAACATTCCTAATACACGAAATAGAGAAAAGAAAACCGGGTAATCCTCACGATTTATACTATGGCAAAATTTCTACTATATACTATATGTATACTCTCTTAAAACTAATAAAAATCATTCGTTTACCATCAATCCGCTATTCCAACGCGATGTCCAAACGACCATAAAGCCGAGGATCCACCTGGAAGCTAAGCTAAGCTATACTGGGCTATGCTAAGTTTTAAAAAATTAGCTTCAATACATTCTTATGGAACCGTCCCCACCAAAAGCTAATAATGTAGCATAGTATAGAATAGCTTAGCTTAGATTCCAGGCGGAACCCCAGGTTAACACATCCCTCCACGGAGCCCAGAGCCCCACAACGAGCGTGATAATCGAAATCTCGAAATAATTTCACAGTCAATTTAGAAAGCATTTGCCAAAGGGGTCGATAACGATCCAAGGCTAAATCGAGACGCTAATTCACCCCTTATCCTACATTGCTCGCCTTAGTTTCATTCCCTCGCGGATTAATTAGGAATGAGACGCCGCGCCTTCTGTACCAGTCTGGCTGCACAAAAGCCGTACACAAACTGCGTTCTAATGCTCGTTAGCAAGGATAATATCGCGATCGCGAGAAAATTAGCTTACCAAATCCTCGACAGGGCTGACGACGAAATACATCGCGACTCGTGGGACCGGCTAAATTACCGCCAACGATCATTATTTGCCAGGCGTTAATTCAGCCGCTAAAAAGATTCTCAGCGTCGAGGAGGATTCCCACGGGATAGCGTACAGTGTCCCGCGCGACTCTGCCTCCGCTCGCCCACGCGCGCGCCACGGTACAGGATCCACTGAAAGCGTAGCGTAAGAGTGGCAGACATTCTGACCTTGTTCGTGTTCGCCAACGAAGCTCATGTTCTCTTTATCTCGTGATAATAAGAAGCATCCGCGCGGTACCAGGACACCTCTTCCACCTTTCGATGCAGCACGTCCAGGCTTTCGAGAGTTAAGGTACGTTTTCCAGTACACGACTGTACGCAATGTCAAGAATTTCAAAACCGATTTTCTCGGAAATGAAGCGCAATATCAGAAATTTTTTTTCTTTTTTTTCGACTATAAACTACAAATAGTTTCCACCTGCAGTTAACTCATAGCTAATTTTTCTACATTCAATGCTACCCATAACTCAATTTCAACAAATTATGGAGCTGCTTAAGTTCTGCAGCAAAGTCTTCAATTGGGGGTTGCGCTTTAATGGTCCCGAGCGCGTTTGTCGTGTTTCGAATATGCTTAACGAGGACTCTCACACGAGCAGCAATTTTTTTTAGGAGCAATTTCGCGAATCTGAGGAAGTCGTATGGCGTGTCGTTAAGTTCTGCTGCGAGACGTGAGAAAGTAATTCTCGACCTCTCATAATGGGTCATTTGAATATTTTTTCCCTCTTCGTCTTGGTACAATTGAACAGGGATGGTGAATGTATTACGTAAGCAGTTTAGAAGTGATAAGCTGCTTAAAATCGTTAGATTATGGTACCATGACTCGAGTACTCTAAGGAGTCGAGTAAATATTGGGAGTAAGGACTACGGAGATATGTACACAGTATATTAGAGTGTCCTTTAAAAATTGAAGGTGCGATAAAATGTTGGGACGCCCTATCCTAACGCCAAATCCTAAATATTAAAAATTCTTCTTATTTTTTTGTCCACCTTTAGAAAATAGTCGTTCACTTGGAATAGAGGTTCGTGGAATGCATAAATATTTTACCGCCATAGTCGAAAGGCTGGAGAAATGGAAAACTTGTATCACCTTCGTTCTTATACCACTTAACGAGGTCTTAACGATATTCGATATATGGTTAAATATGAATAAGTTATCGATAGTCCCAACTTCAGTTCCATCGCACATTTGCTTATATACAGGGTTGAATATTAAAAAAAATACAGCTGTTTGCAAGAGCGCAGTTTCGTTCGAAAGTTTGAGCCTCTTGAGGCAGGGTTTAAAGTTGTTTGGTCCAGCCGAAATTTTGCACACATATTTACCACCCCAAAGGGAAATAAATCAGTGGGCGTCTCGGCTAAAATTCTTAAATTTAAAAAAAAATCACACGGGACACCCTACAGTATGTACTTAATACAGTCTACTAATTTCGTGTATGGAATGATGCTGACTTGAGAGCTGAGTCAAGGTTTAACTGCGCACCAATTAACATAGAAAAAAAATGAGCAAAGAAAGAGATTAAGTTCAAGTTATTAAAATATAGAATTCATAGCATGCCTGCTATCAACCACACTAATTCGCTAATATAACTTTTTCAGAATACATGAATCCCTCTCTACACGAACAGTATCTGCAAGTTATGTAAACAGATGAAGAAAACACGTAAATTTATTTTTTGGTGCAAGCGTAGTACTGTTGCACCGATTATAGGTACAGGTAAAACTCTCTCCAGATGTTCCTCAAGGTAGACCAGATTTGTAACAATGACTCAAGAAGAAAGGAAAGGATCCTAAGATGTTCTTTGCCACGAAGAAATAGCCAGAGAGCAACAGGCCTAAGCGGATCCTCAAAGAAACACTCGGACAGCAGGCATTACGTCCGCGCTTTACGAGCAAGATCTTCCGCGGGGCTTCATCGAAAATGAGCTTCCCGCAGCCAGAAATTGCCTAGGGGGGAACGCTGGCACGAGCTAACAGCCAGAAGAACAATTTGTGCCATTGTCATTAGTACCACTATGCGTTCCACAGCGGGAAAACATCGAGGACACATCTGTAATTCCTCCTCAGCATCACTCGAGTTCCACGCTGACGCGAGGAATGTCCTTTCTTTGCGGATGCGCATTATTCTCGATCAACTAAGAATGTTTTAAGTAATTATTTCACGCTTTCCGGTGTCTCGTGCAAAGAAATCCGGCGAGGTGTCCCATGCTTTTGAGTTTTATCAGTTTTCCGGATCCTTGTTAGGGACATTAGTGAAGAGTTTGGTAAATTCTGCCAGGTGTTTTGTCAAAATAGTTTTTGATATATTATTAGATCTAGTGTAATCCCTACTAATATATAAAAGTGAAACGTTGTCTGTTTGTTTGTCCTTCTTTCACACGTCAACGGCTGAACGAATTTCAATCCGTCTAGATTACATTATAGGCTACTCATTTTATTTTTTACACTTTTTCATGTTGGAAATATCACCAATAATTCTCGGGTGAAACCGGGTAACGGGCTAGGCTAGTTAATCATAATTTATGTGAAGGACAGTAATTTTTACGTTGGCACGATAGTTTATAAACTTGGCTTTTCAAGTCTATGTAGAGATTAATATTATGCGAACTAAAAATATTCTTGCAAAATAATGTTGCCATTGCAGGCTGATGGGTCAATTTTTTTAATTTAAAAATAAATAAACAATTTATGACACTCTAATGTTAAATCGATTCTCTGTGTGGAAAGGTTTTCTCTGTAATTGTGTATAAAAAAATAAATAAACAAAATATCGAAAAATAGCTCGTCATCCTATAATGGCAACATTATTTTACAAGAATATAATTTTATTTTTCAGATTCCTCGATGTTAGAAGGAAATATCGTGCTGACCATATTTTCTGCAATGCTCTAAAGAACCTAAAAAATCATAAACAATTCAATACAAAAATTATTGTAAATAAATTTTTTCGTACACTTTATAGACTAATAAATCATGTGTAATAAGTATTTTGTTTTACTTTTTTTAAAGAAACCCCTGAAAAAATTTCTGAAATCATTCATTTTCGCCACAGTTAATTAAATCACCTAAACGGTTTCAGAATATTTAGCTGCTATTTAAGAATTACAAGCAATTTCATTGTCTCTTGGGGCACTCGACGTGGAATAAACACTCTAACCATACTTCGGAATTCACAACCAGAAAATTTCCAATCCAAGAAAGGTTTATTCGATGGTGTTCATGGGGAAACGAAAAACAACGCAGAGGAGCTGTAGATCTGCAAGGGAAGGACGGAATATTTCCCTCGAATACTCGAGGAATGCATTGAATGGCTGTGAAATAAGAAGAATCGCCGAAGAAACGAGAAACGCCTATCAAGCCTGCAGCTAACTACTACTTACGCTATCTTTTTCCTCCAGTTCCCGTTTTGCTCTCGAATGCGCGACCGCACCCACTGTGCACCCGTTTACAGTTGAAGATTCCGTGTAAGCGTAAGGCAATGGGTACGAGCGCTGATTTAATTACAAAATACTCCTAATTAATTATCGTGCGCGAGCTAATTTTTTCGTCATGAAAATCGTTCGTTAAGTGGACACTGAAAAAGGAAAGTCACCGTAGTTGTAGCCAAGAAACGAGGAATGGAGATAGTGCGGTTTCGTTTGGAAGCTGGATTATTATAATTTATGCAGCTTTTTTCTACGTGCCTTGTTACCTAATTAGCCGATGGACTTCTGAGCTAATTTATTTAGGACGATGGAGGGTATGTATTTCTGGCAGATGTTTTCAATGACTTTAGCTTGTTATCTACTGAAATAGCAGTTTAAATAAAAATAAACATAAATCTGTACTGAGAGGCTACACAACTTGCAAAACGTGGATCTAATTCCTCCCCAAATATTTCCAAAGTTGTAGAAGTTGAAGAAAGGCTTGTTCATTCTACAATATAAGCACAGCAAACCATTCACTGTACACTTAAATGCCTTCGACACTAGAATTCCCGAAACACTTCACGAATGGGAGACGAAGTTTCAACATTTCCGTGGATTTCCTTCTATCGGCGAAGCTGGGTGATCCAGTTTCACCGCAAACGAGATGCAGCCCTCGTAAAACGTGACTGGGGCCAACCACGTACGACCACATTTCTCGCAAAAAGGATATGGGCCTGCTAATAGCTTCGAGTAATCGAGTAGGCGTGGGATTACGCGGACTCGGTGACGTCACTGGTAGCGCCACGCATAATGCATACACCAAAACGAGTTCCCTCATCATTGATAAACAAGAGGTCGTATCTAGTTGAAAAATAATTCCTTCCAAAGACATTAAGTTGTCTGCAATTACTCCCACCCTGTGATTTGAGGACTAAAAACTTAATAACAAGATCAATCTTGTGCACATATATTTTATGTCCACTTTTAGTGTTTTCGGGAAAAACTGGTTTAAACATGCAATGGTGTATATGATTCGGGGGCATTCAGTGAACAAAAATACTATTGTTGACAAATTTATGAAATAGATATGAATGTGATTTTTATACAGCATCAAAAAACAGTTAAGAATTAATTTGTTGCATATAAAAACTGAAATTTGGCAAAAGTGGACATAAGATATTTGTGCACTAAGCCATTGATATAACCACTACTCTCGGGTGTTTAAACCCCATTGTTAGAACGACAGAGTCACAGTTGTTGACTCACGCACGTTCACTTGACATCGCCTAATTTGGAAGACGAACATTTCTCGATCCTCGCACACCTCTACGAAATGGGCAGAAGAATCTCTCAAACTTTAGCTCAATTCTTCTCCATTAAGTCTGACTGAGGTGGTCGTGATTATTTCACATGGAATTTTAATAACATAAAAATCAATCGCAATAGGAAACATCTTAGAATTAGTCTCAACCATGGTGAGACAGCTCAGGTACCCTGGGATCGCCAGTTCCCGCCTTGGGAACATGTTTTCAAGGAATCATTGCCCATGAAACATGCCCCAAGCCCTGGAGCGAGAGACAAGAGATGACAGATAATCGGTTCGAGGTGTCGAACAATATCGATGAGACAGCGACCTGACAGAAACGTGAGCTCTGACCTCGAAACGTTTCGTTATGAGCTCTCGTTAGATTGCCATACGACTAGAGACCGTCACAATGGACTCGAGAACCGTATAGGTGTATTATTCCAACATGCACGCGAAACTAGGCCGAACGAAACGGGTTTCAAGCGCATTAACCTTTTGATTCGTGCCGTTTCACCCTTCGGTTTATGTGTTTCGACAGCGAAATCGGTTTCGTACGTTTCCAGCTGCGTGGTTCGTTTCATCGTTGCTTTTGACGGAGTTATGACTAGAGAATTGAGATCACGAGGCGTCGATGAACTGCTGGATTAGCGCGTGTATGCGATTCATGCGTGATAAATGTATTTGGATGTCTGAGTCACTGAAATTGTACAATTTACTGCCCATAATAATTTGAGCAGTCGATGGGAGAAGTGGAAGACACTGGAATGTTATATGCGCTGAAGTATACCTAACATAAAGAGAACCGTGGGTTGTCGTGTGAAAATAGTTTTTCATATCTCTGCATACTGTTTGACTCGAGGAACAAGTATTAGGAAACTATTAAACACCAAAAAAAATCAAGGTTCGTCTAAAATGAATCTAAATTAAAAATATGGCTCCAGAAATCTCCTTCCACCCGCACTTTTATTTATCACACCCGAAAAATGTATACCAATAACCATATCCATCACTGTGCAATTACCTAATAGCTAATTTAGCTTCATCTTCCAGTGTTTCAGAAACATTGAAAATAGTAGTGACATTTAACTATTCAACTAAATTGCACATATAATACCCCATACCACCATAACGCCACAGCAGAGCCACCGACAAGGAAGAGCTAATTAAGCAAATTACAAACGTCCCATCCGTCATGACGGAAATAGCGAGGCGTCGAAGGATGCAGGAGAACCGTTCCAGATGAGAAGAAGAGCCGAGCGTGCTTTAATATTCGCCATTACGGACTAGCTGCGCGTATTATTTGATACGTCGTGCGATGTGGGATCATCGGCTCTGTTCCCAGAACTTGAGATCAGTGAGACAGTTCTGGTCCACTAAGACGAGGAGGCCAAGGCGCGAAGACTCGCAGGGAAGGTTCCAGGAGTCGTCGAAGCGTCGAGAGCGTTAGATTTCACAGGCTGATTCAACCAGGAACACTCGCTCAGGCAAGAAGATAGGAAGACCGATTCCGTCCAAAGACATTCGAATTAGGGGGTGTACGTACGTGTTGCGTGAGCCACGACCTAGAAAATTCTACCGTTCAAAGTGCACAGACGATTTACCAGCGAGGGCGGAATATCGCGTTACTAATCGAGTCTGTACTGGAGCAAACGATACCCCGAGAACCGTGGAACGATACGTTGGGAATGAAGTGGCGAAGCGTGAACCTTGGTCCCTTTCCGACTGCTTTCGAAGGATTCGTGTACATTTAATTCATCCGTGGTAGGATCGTACGTCCCATAAATTTATCTTGCACTTGGTATGGAGGGAAGCATAGAAGATTGCACTTAAGGAGAACCTCTCAATTTGCAAAACAGAATAATCGATAGTAATAAAACATTGCTTACGAAGATATAATTTTTCTCGTAATTCATAAAGTAGCTCGTTTGATTAGCTAAGGAATTTCATTGAGTACGTGATTTCTAATCTTCAGAAAGTTTGCTAAATCGATTTAGCGAACCGGGAGCATTCTCCACACGATCCAATGTGTTTCTAATGCGTTCAAACGGATAATCGTTGGTCGTAAGCTGTTCTTGATGTTAATCAATTGAGACTCGGTGTACGCTGGCGACACGTCGTCGGGGCTGAACAGAAAAAGGGAGCTGCCCCGATATGCATGCGACCCGCGTGGGTGTACGCTCACGTCGACCAACACGCACGTGCGAATTCACGATCGAACGCACGCGTTTCTCAGTCTCGCATCGTGGAGCTTTCCCACACGTGGCTCGTAGACGAAGCCACGGCCCCCGGTTAGGTTATTCTTCTCCTCCTTGCCTCGACTTGGCGCCCTTCCACCACTTGTGTATTCCTCTTTCAGCTCTTCCGCCTCCTCTTCTTTTCTTCTGCCTTTTTTTTCTTCCTCCTACGTTTACCGAGCAACCGTTGCGCAATCGGGCCTCCCCTGCATCGAGTTTTGTCGTTTTCCGTACGAATGTACAAAATCGATGGTAGTGAATTTACGATGAGAGCGATGGTTCACATAATCAGTAAATCAGGCGTACCTTTTGTCGTAAGTCGAAGGGATCACGCTGTCGCGGGATGTAATTTTGTTAATCCTTTCAGATTATTTTGAAGTTTACTAGTTTGCCATGAGAATACTAGCGAGGGGAGTACAGGAGGTTTGTGTAGTGAATTTGGCAAAAATATTGCATTTAGTTAGTGCATACTATGTATGATAATTTATGAAATATATTGGATGCATTACTCAAAATTTGGCGAGAATGTGCAGTTCAAAGTACCATGAATACAGTAGACAGTACAGTGGGCGGTTAATCCGAAAATATATGTCAAATGTATACCATACATAATAAGATATATAATATACTATCGCATGAAATTTATACCAATTCTCTGCGATCCAGACGTAGAATCTTTCTCCATGTTCGGTGCGCAGGCAAAATAGTAGATTTGGAATAAAAAAATTAGATTACAATATTCGACTATAAGAAAAGAACTGTTGAGTTAAATTCTCTACACTTTCAGCTTCTTCCTTTTATTCTATATCAATATTACGTCCGAAGAATGTACTCATTTGTTTGATTAACTTTTCCTGTATGATAAATGCTATGAACCATGGATGAGATACGTAGTAACACGGAATTTGTCCATAGTGTTTTCCTGCGGGGCCTCTTCATCGAATATGTTTCCGGTAAATCGACCTTAAAGCGGAACCGGATACGAGGGAGCCTACTGTATTGTCTTTTCCAAGTCCTGTATTTGGATGTGCACGTAAGAACGAAGAAGATTTAAACAACTATTCGTAGAATTAATAAAAAATTAGTTAGGTAAGGTAATTGGGGGAAGATGCCAAGCAACCGTATCTCATAGTCTATTCAGAAGATGAATAAGAAGAATTGTTGTGTTTATGGGTTAACATTTAGTTTTTGTTAATTTGCTAGTGTTAGTTTCGCAGTATATGACTCAGATAACAAATAAGGTTTGCTGATTTGATAAAAATATATATATATTACATTTTTTATAATGTAATTCAAAACCTTAGGCATCTTCCCCCAATTCAGAAAAGAAAATAAGACTTCAACTGACCCGAACAAAAGACACTCCTTACTAAAACTTAATTACGGTTCCAAAACTTGGAATAGGTACAATTTTCTCGATTTTTTTCTGCACTGCCTTCTACATATCTAACACATTACTATGCATAGTACACACTAAGTGCACGCAAAATTGAAGCCACATTCCTTGCCCCAGCCTCCTACACTTCCTCCATAAGTAAGTTTCTACCCTAAAAGATGATTCTTCATTTTAGTGAGCATCTTTTTAAAAGAAGACCATGTACTGGTACAAAACGCTAGATGCGCTCATGCTTTTTTGTAAGGAACAAAAACATTCAACGCTAATGACCAGCACAGGTCCAGGAAGATCGAATGAAAAAACACCGACCGCGAAATCAGACCACCAAGCTGACATTAGAACTTTCGTTCTCGGCGGCGACTGAAAGAAACGGTTCGCCGTCTGTGCAAGAGCTTCCGGTTCCTTCCTTGTGCCGTGTAGACATCACCTGGCGATGAGTCAGAGAAGTAATTCCCTTCCCAGACACCTGCTGCCCCGAGTCAGAATCGCGTAGCAGGTTCCATCCGCCATTAACGATGCACGCGTCTCTTTTTTTACCGGGGGTCGAGGGCTACTAACATACAGGTCGGCAGAAACGTAACTTCTCCGTCTATTGTCCCCGAAACGAGACCCGGATTCATGGGCCAGCGACTTGCGACATCAACGGGACCCTCCGGACCTCGACACTCACTGATTCGTCGTCGTAAACTGCCTTTTCTAAAAGCAGTATTATCGAGTCACGAGATCCGACCAAAAAACATCGAGATTTCTATAAAATATTCTGTATGCTGGTATAATTTTTTTATTTCATGAAACGTGGAGGTAGGGGAGTCAATATGGACCTCTCTTCGTGTTTAGAGGAAAATAAATATTAAAAATATAAAAATTGCATAAATAAGAGGTGGAAATGGTAGCTCATAGATCTAAGATGTCTCAATAGCTGTTTAGCTTAAAAATTCGACTATTTTGAATCTATGCCATTTCTACAAAATTTTAACAGAATCAGGGTTTCAGGAATTGTGGTGGCAACATGGACCAGACCTAAAAAGGTAAAAAAAAAAAAACACGTAAGGACTAGTTGATTTTACACCTTCTCCCCTAAGTATCGAAGAAGAGTTTTATGAAAAGTGGGGAGATATTAGGAACCTGTGAAAGAGTATTGAGTTATTGTAGGTTCGTCTTGAAAAGACTTCTTCATTGATGAACGTTGATTTATGATGGGAGTATATATTGTATAGTTACTACTAACAGTTTATGGTGATATCGTTTACATGACCATGACAGAGTGTGTGCGATCTAGTGGTCCCAGATGGCAAGGGGACCGTCCTAAAATGCCATCGCATCATCCTCGACCGATCTCACTCTGCGTCTAACGAAGCAGATGTTTCGTAGAGCAGGGCACGTGCTGCTATCCTGCACCGATGGTTCACCAATTGCACAGCTAAATCCTGAAGAAAGATCAGGTCAGGTGCAGATCGGCCACGTGCCACCAGATGGATGGCTAGATCACTCTTTGTTTTTACGAGACGCCTCCTTGATGTAGAAAAGGCATGTGGCGATGGTACTTTAATTGTACAGAATTAATGTGCGCATAAGACACTCTGGATGTTGGGTGAGATAGATTCAAACGGAGAGTGTAAGTGGTGCAAGTAGGAAAAGATCATCGAACTTTCCAATTCTAATGAATGACGCACAATGCAACATTCGAATCTAATAGAAAATTACAGGAGATTTATGAGACAGCTGTCATGAACATTATTTTACCAATTTCGTAGAATATCCAATTTCTTGGAATATCCACGAATTACATCACACAAATTCCGAAAAATTCAAGTACCTCAATTTCAATGTCTCAAAAATAAGTACTCCATAATTAAGTTCTTATTTTTAGAAGTAGTGGTTACTCCGTAATTAAGTTAGCACTATTTCTTTTGATAAAGGAATAAAATTTATGCATAAAATTTTTTCAGTTATTAAAAGACTTATATTCATCAAAGTAATGAGCAAGGGACTTCTCAATTAAGGTAAAAAATATTCCTATTTCTAAGCTACGTATCAGCTACTATTACGCGAAAATGACAAATAAGCATGCAGAAGTCAATGAAAAGCAGTCTCTCCCCACAATAATGGTGTCAATTTGCCTGTTAAAAGCGACGAGCCGCGCAAAAGTACAATTTTGCCGACGAAGCAGTCGTGACAGGCAAGGGTAGAGAAAAGCGCGGCTACGAACCGTTGCGATAAAAGCGATTGCTCTGGTAACAAGACACAAGAGTTTCATTTAAACGCGTGCCCGCTCGTTTACGGAAGTAAAACGCTTCTTCCCGGTTTCATACATTCAGGACAGTTTAACGAGGAACTCATTCGACGCGGTTACTCGCATCGCGTCATGGTTCAAGCGCGCAATTGCTCGCGCATTTCAATTTTTCCAGCCGCCACTAAAGCTTTGTAAACTATTTCCATTTATTCGTCTGCGAGTAAAAAACTAATGGAGCGCGTGAAATCGAACACGACAAAGGATTTACAATTTAATCCTCCTCGGATTCTAAATCCATTCTCCCAATAGTAATTTTTCGGGACAAAGTTAAGTGTTTGGAACAGTATATTATACTGGCAAGGATAAATTGTTCAGTAGTGATCAGCTGGGCAGTTACTTCAGCACGTTTTAAATTAATAAACTACCCCCTGCTAATAGTACCTACTCCCACAGAAATCAATAAATATTATACCTAACAATTTTCTAATCACTGACCTTCCCTAGAATACTAACAACATCCATCCTTCCAACAACTATTAATAACTCCCTTCCATTCCAAGTGAAATTCATCTTGTTCATAACGATAGCAGTCGCAGCATCTCTAGCTCCTCCCTAATATCACTGGAATCGTTTGATATATAAAACAAAAATTAAACACCCACTTTCATCACAAAGAAAACTATAATCCAAGCGAAGAAGGGGGCGCAATCGTCTGAATAATCGAGACAGTGACACCCAGTGTTCACGGTTTCCTGCAGCCACGCCATGTCGATTGTTAGGGTTCAAGGTTCCTCCCGTGGCCGCTCTCGTGAGGAGGACTCCCTTTCGTTCTCACCGTCGTAGAAAAAAAGCCAGCACCGCTGCACAAGCGCCTCTCTTATCGGTACTCCCACTACGTCACACTAATCCGAAATAAGGGAGCTGGCGAGCGTTCCTCGTGTCGCGGTCTGCTCGCGAGTGTAATTACCGCGGGGGCCAGATGAATCAGTTTCCTATTATAATTAGCCAGTCGCCGGAAAAGGACGCCAACCGGCTACACCCCTTTACACCTGCCCCCATGCTCGTCTTCTGGGTGTTATTGACACTGTCGCTCCCATCGCACGCTACACAATGCAACTTTCCTCCCCCTCCGTCCACATCGCCAGGGGGCTCGAATTAAATGGATGTTTCCCAGCTGCGCTGTGTTTTTGTGCAATTTGTAGACTACTTTGGTATTGGACGAGGAGGATAATAGATTTTCATGGAGGATCGGATAACTTAACGTCTATCTCACGAGGAAACGTTAGCAAACCAATAATTCTGAATTTTGTTTTTAACGAAACTTCGTATCAATTGGTAGAGCATATTGGAATATGCAAAGCTCAATTCTTATTCTTATAATTCTTAATTCAGAACAGAAATTCTGTCTGGAGGGGTGATATCAGCCTTGAAGTTATCGCGGTTTCTCGTTTTTTTAATATAGTGGAAAGTAGCCAAATATGGAATACTGTTACGTCCCTAGTTCCTATTTGGGGCGCGATTTTTAAAGGAGTTTATATTTTTATCCGCTTTCGAGCTAGTCCAGGGACTTACGCTCTGGGATAGTTGAGTATACAGTTTAAAGGAAATAATGCTGAATATTATGCTGCTTACCTTTTATTGCTCGATCAGTATCAGACGCCAGGGGATGGGAATTTTTGATATCCCGTCTATTATTGGCGCTGGGTTTGTTTTTCCCGGTACCCAATCTCCGGCGTTGATTACAATGTTTTTCGTTTCCTTTGCAAATGTTCGCACTTTGAGATTTGACACTTTATAACTTGTTATTCACATTAATTGTTATTAGTAATGATGGTTGTAATTAGTTTTATATTTGAACATGGTAATCCGCTCCGCGGGTGGTCCGATCCCTCTTTATAGGGCAGTCGGTCACTCCTTCTCCAGGTTTGTCACATGACAATTAAGACGGTGGGAGATGAAATCTCCCAATCATCTGCCGTGGGATCCACCTGAAGAATTCTTTCCAGCGGGCTATCCGAGAGTTTTGTTTACTGCAGAATTTGAGCTATTGCGCACCTATTTCGGTGTCTTCTACGTGTCTTAAGACGTATTTCTGCAGTTATACGAAACCCTCAGCAGCGTCGATAGTTAAATTCTTATTTTAATTCATTTTTAGAAGTTTACGCTACTGGGTTTTCGATGTGCTCTGTACGATTGGTTTCGTACAGCCCACATACTAGGGATTGAAGTTAAAATATATCGGTTCCGTATTGAAGCTCGATTTACGGGATATAATAGGGAGGGCAAATTTGTGGCGATGATCAAGAGCGCAGCTTCGTGAAGGTGTCGACTCCGCTGGCGGAAGGGGCCTCTGACCCATCAGCTGGCGTCCACTGGTCCCCTCTGTGTGCGCTCGATTGGCTAGCTGGTGTGCAGCTAGTAGGTGTGCGGCTACCTCCTTCGTGCTGATCCTCCTGTTCGCTGTTGCCGTCCGTTGATTCTTGACTTAATTTCTTCTTGTAAATTACGGATTACAATGCCTTATCGGCAACACTTGTATACTAGGTGATTACAATACACCAAAGTACGAAATAGTAAATATATTCGATTTAAAGGGTTAGATAATAGTAGACTCCACGTCGCGGGACGTGACAATACTATACCTAATATGGAATAGCGCCATTACAATTCATGTTTTTATTTAATGTTAGTTCAATATTGAAAATTGTTCATAACGTTAGCAATATAAGACTATTCTTTAGCGTAAATTAATACGACTGACTAGCCATAAAAATCTTTTTTATTTGTTGCGACTGAGTTTATTAGAATGACAATTCGAAAAACTTAACGGTACTCCATATTTGCTACTTTCATCTAATTTTCTTTTTCTTTTGATAGTGTGTTAGGTAGAACAAAAAAAGCTGAACAATTTTGCAAATTTATCATTTGCAAATCTGGAACATTAATTAGCAAATTTAATTAGCAATAATGATATTTTCAAAAAAAGAATTTTACCGTTCAAGTATCAAAACTGCAATGTTTATAATCATTTTTACAATATACATACGATGCATTTACTATTCAAAAATCTGGAGCTAACCAATTCGATGATGCGCACTTGGTAAATATCTGCACTAGAGGTCGTGGCTTTTCACGTGTGTCTAAATACACGTGTACACGGGACACGTGTAACGTGTATTAAGGAATTAAAAATCCGTGTTCTTAAAAGACGTGTACATGAATTATAAGTACACGGATGTATGGTCGCCAAATACCGCCTCGTAAAATACAACTAAATAGAAATACATACTTTGTTGTCACGTCGGCATGGCAACGTTCACGTTGCCCGTGAACAGAACTATATACACGGATATCCGTGAACAGAACTACACGGGTATCCGTGTATTAAAAATTACACGGATTCAAGTTCGGATACGTTTACTACACGTGTACACGTGTATGTAAATACACGTGAAATAAGGACCTCTAATCTGCACTTCCTCTCTTTAATCTCTCCTAGGATTGTAGAAACAGTAAAATTACACGCGGCCGCCACAAATTACGACGCTTTAGCCAGGGTATATCTCATATGCTCGAGTAGCTCTTTTCAGTTCTCGAGTGTCTTTAAAAACGGCGGTAAGTGCACGTACGGAGATTAAGGTAAAGTAACGTGTTACCTAATCTTTGCCTGGAAACCTCTTGGAGCATTTACTTTCAGCCTCGTCGACAAAACTTTATCTCGCTGCACAAATATGCGCATCTCTGTTGCTGTGTCTTCAAATACTACAAAACCTAGGCCCATTAACCGGCACAAGCTGCTTGATAGCGCTTTGGCCCGAGATAAAGTGATAGAGCGCGTTCTTTTCTCGCTGCGCCGACAATACGAATGCAGTTCGTTGCAATTTTATGCATGCCCTTTGCAGAGAATTTATGCAAAATTCTATAAGGAACGAAATAAGAAAGGATGGAGAATTGAATGCAAACGAATACTCTGAATAATATTAAAATATTATGGACCGCTAGGCCCACTAACCCTATTTTCATTCATATAAAAATTTTCATGTACAAATCCCCGTTATTAAATTATGGTTCAATATGTTTCTTTAAAATCAATGAATATTTTCAATTTCTTCCCTGTGTTATCTAAATTTCTACGTCACCCCAAAGTTTGTGCCACATCTGTAATTTACATATCGGTATATAATTCTGTAGTCTCTCCTCTGTCGTATCACCATCGTTTCTACTCTCAAAATTCTTAAAAACTTAGACATTTTCCGATTCAAGGAAATGTTTAAAAGTTTCTAAAACTCAACCACGATACTATCTAATATTATATTTTATCATGTTTCTGCACAAGAAAGAGAAATCTATCCCAACAAAATTATTGAAAATGATAAATTTTGCGTTACCTATTAACTATTAAGTCATTACAGCTCCATTCCTGAATCTCAGAACACGCATAGCTTTTTCAACTGTGCTTGATTAAATCATACAAGAAGCAGGTATTTAAGTTTCAATGTTTTTGTACTGGTATATACCTTCACCTTTAATGTAGGGATAAATACATTTTAACGCAGCCTCATGGAACGAGTTCGACGAACACTATCCCCTTCAATAAGATCTCTTTAATTGCTGAGACAGATGAGGAATATCATTGATCCAATGATGGTCTGGTTCGAAGCACCACTGACATTCGTGCACACAGACTTCGAACAAAACCAATTAATTATTAAATCATGAAAGAGCACACAAGCCTTCGTTAGCCATGCCTTTATCTACATAGCTCTGTGTTATGAATACGAATATCACAAATAGAAATATACAATCTAAAATTTAAATTGTAATGAAATTTTTGCCGACGTGCAACTATCACGTTTCGATCAGATGACTTTTCAGCGACTATTAACGTCTAACGAGGACCGCTTCGACTGTTTCGAGACTCTTAACTTCTATTCGTTCGCATTTCTCTGAATTCCTGGCTACCATCAGAGGCAGTTTCTTAACAACAAGCCGATCGTAAGGCAGAAAGTGTCTCCAATTAACGAAAAATTCAGCAAAACGGGAACGAGAGAAAAAAGGTTGCAAAAAGAATCAGCAGACCGTTCACAACCGACTCCAATTATCTAAAAACTAGGTCACAGATCGATCTCCTTATTGGGTTCGCTTTATCAATAAAACGGCTGCGTTCAGAAACTGTCGCAGTTTAAAAATCTAATCAATTCCATAATCCTTCAGTTCTCTAAACTAAAAATATATTTAGGGACAAAGTGTTAAAGCAGAATCAAAATAGTCCTCTTTTCAATATCAATTAATGCCAATTCAACTGTGCACGAAACCCATTCGCAAACCACAAGTTAGAAATAAATATCACAGATTTTTTTAAATCCTCGAACGTAGTACTCAATTATTTCATTTCCAAACTATCCACGTTGTTTTCTTCCAAGTGGTATGTTCCAGCTTCAGAAATAACATGTTTTGGTGTGCGGGATTCGTGATGGAACTTTTTGTTTCGATATCACACGAACGAGGAAGAATATAATCGATGCTTAAAAATATGCTTCTCGTCAGTGTCGTCGTTGAAATTGTTATTTACGAACAGAGGGCTTCGTTGGTCGATACCAGGAACGTTTTAACATTTATCTACATCTGGGACGAAAGATCTCTGCACCCCGTTAGTCTCGAGCTGCCATTATACCGGGCCGAAACGAGTTTTGTGTCATTAATTCATTCGTTAGTTCGGCTGGACTAATGAAACAGTTTCTGAACGAACCCTCCAGCGATACACTCCTGCGTTTCATTAATCCGCTCTGCTAATTTATGGGCCTATTAAATCGCGCCGATAAAAATTACCATTTATCGGGCGCTGCTCGACAGCTACAGACCACGATTGTTTAATTTCATCCTCCACCGGCGAATGAAATTGGCATTAATAATTGCGCAAGGAAGGTCTCAGCGACAAGTCGTTGACGAATGAAAAGCGTTAAATACTACTACAATCAACTAAAAAATGTTTGCATTTTGTCCTCTGCTCTTATGATTTTCATCTATTCAGATGAATGAATTCGAATCATTTAAAGGGGAGGCCGTATTTAGGACGCTAGAAATAATAGGTTTCCAAACTTTCAGGGTATTTTAGTTCACATTCAAACAGTAAAAATTAATTTTTTCATTACAAAGTGTTCGGTAGAAAGTTAGGTAGGGTAAATCCGGGAGACGCGGTCGGGCCGGAGAGTTGGTTGAGTCGCTATATTTCAGACTCTATACGTAAAAACGCGATAAAGTGCAGACCAACTACTTTTCTAGAAGTCAAATAGTTGAATGAATAGCGTCATTTCGCTTCCTCCTGTGTTTTTCTGGATTTATAAGCTATAAAAGGCAAATTGAGGTTACATTTAACCTCTTTTGTCAAACAGCGATGTACAGAATCGGATTTAAAATATATTTCTAAGTTTATTTTCGGTTAATGTTGGGGGTAATAAAATAGTAGAGATATTGAGGGACAATTCAGCCAAAGTATTTTGCCATATTAACTCCTCTTCTTAAAACTAACGAGAAGACCATCTCTCGTTGCAGAAAGGAGAGATGGTCGAGTTATGATTTTTTTATTATTTTTGGTTATTTTTTATTTATTATTATTATTATTTTATTATTATTTTTGTTTATTTAGTTTATTTGTTCACTTTTGCATTCATTTGCCTTGCTAATCACCAGTAGGTAGTTCATTTTCTCTTTGACGAGTCCTTTACTTGTTCAGCGTAAACAAATTAAATATCAATAAATCGATAGATGTATTCACTCATAAATAATTTTACTTTCTTCTTTGTTATTTTTCCATGAATAATTATGTGAGTGGTCTCTGCCAACGACGAAAATCATTTCTCCCGGCACGTCGGGAGAGGTGGTCAGATGTCATGACTTCAATTTTCAATCCGACTTACAGTAAATATTGTCTCAAAACAAATATTGACCAGTTTTTCTGAATCAGCATAAAATTCTGAATATATAGGTTTGTTGTGATAAAATAAGTAATATCCATATTAGTTTAAATAGCCATTTTATATTAGGTCGACCGCGTCTCCTGGATTTACCCTATATGAACACGTTCGTAGGGATTCGCGCGCCGGAATTACAAATTTGCGATTAGGTTGGAGGTCTCAATTCTTCCTCGAAATAAAAATACCAAGAATTGTCTTATTTCTCGTATAATTACACTGTCATTACACAAAAAAAAGTTAAAAGTTAGCAAATTGATGGGACTTTAAATTTATAGAAAAATAGTCGTTCTATTTAATTTATTTATAAAAGTTTAGGTCCATCGACAATGTACTCATACGAAAAATAAGAAAACCCTTGGTTTTTTTGTTTCGGGGAAGAATTGGAGCCTCCAATATAATCGCAAATTTGCAACGCCGGCGCGCGAGTCCCTACTGAAAGTTCAGAAAAGATTCGCTTAAGAGTTTTATAGAAAAAATTCCCAAAAATCACCTTATTCTTAGCGTCCTAAAGAAGGCTCCAACCTTAAATTCTGCCAGTCTAAGACAGGAAATTGTTGCATCGAAGCACCTATATTCTATTTACAAGATACAAGCGTACAGATTTCTAAAAATCAACGATTAACGAATGCGAGTTTGCTCCAAAATGTGCAGTAGTTTAAACAGGACATTGAATGTCAATCAGCGGAGGTAGCAGAATATACTAGCTAAGTTAATGGTTTAAACAGTATGATGAACGTACTGCATATTTCTAGTACTTAGTTCTAGTTTATGGTTTACAGAAATCGAAGGAATTGTAATTCAAAGCAAATAAGGTCATTTATTATTCATCTAAAATGCCACTTCACATCTTGAAATCAGTGGAAAGGTCATCAATCATCGCAAACAAGTTGACAGGGAAGCCTGCTTCGAAACAGATTAATTTCCAAGACGCGACGATGAACATCAGGCAAAATACAAATACGAAGAGAGAGGGATTCTAATGTATTACAAACGATCGTGCCATTAGGCATCGATGGCTGTCCGTTCAACATGAAGCACGCGTACCCAATACCTCGACTTACGTGACACGTGATACAAGTGTTTTAAGCGTAAACCGCGCACGCAGCCAGGGTGTGGTAACTGCTTTGTCCTGTGTCGCGAATCAAAAGTGAACGTCACCAGGGACACGCTAAATGAGCGCGCCATTGCCATTCAAAATCCCCAGCGTGGTCTACCGTAGCGTTTCCGATTTTCCAAAAACCTGGTGTAATGAATGGAGTTCCCTATCAGTAGTTAAATATTTCGGTTAAATTCTTGTCGTCTTCCGAACAATATTCTAGGCCCTGAGTCACCCGTTCCGATTTGTTATATTGAAAATTATTTGTTAACACCTGAACTGTGATATATTCATTTTTCAAACGGTCGTGGAGTCCTGCCGCAGACTTCTGTTTCAATTCAGATTCGATTTGGTATTAATTTAAATTTGGTACCAGTTCAATTCCCATTCAATCCGAAGTTAATTACGATTCGATGCCAATTCAATTTCAGTTCCTAAGAATTCAGTCATAACCCAAGTTCAATCTCACTATCAAATCATACATCGTCCACTTGATCGTCTCTTATCAATAGAAGAATAACAATCGTTTCAGAAATCTCTGAGAGGCCCAATCCCAATATCAACTACGAAAAAACAAGTTTGACCTTTCGGCTAGCCCCAGGGAGATGGAATAACCATAGCCAAGGAAATGGCGTGACTACGGTACATTTTAAAACTACCTATTAGAGGGGCTTGAGGAGAAAAAATAAAAAGGAGAACGATACAATGCGTGGAAGAGAAAGCGAGGAAGAAGGGGAAATGGAGAAGATGGGGCTTAAGAAGATTCTCCACGTGTCCTGTCACTTAGTGGGCATGAATATTTACGTCTGCCTCCAAGGCTTTCGAAGATAGGAGCCTTAAAGATTTTGTGGCCACTCGTGGCCATAAACTATGGGCGTGGATCATGACCACCGTCGTAAACCTGTTTCAGAAAAAGTCATCAATTCGCGTTAAAAAGATTTAGAGATGTTAAAGATTCTTGCTGCTGTCGCGGATTATGTGTGCTTCCTCTTTCTCCTCCTTCATACAAACGAAAATTCATACACCCTTAAGATTCTTGTTCGCGAAAGCATCCATCGAATTACAAACTATCGTTATTTGATTATTTGACACATTAATTTGAACACTTTGCACTGGTTCCAAATACATTCTTTTACAGTCGTTGATTTATATATATTTTTAAAAAAGTTGATTCATTGAATTTGCTCATAATATTCTGTACGCAAGTGACTTAACTCAGTGGTCTCGAAAACGCTCAAGTGCATGCTCGACTATCGGGTTGCATGCAGGAAGGCGCACGCCGGCCTTCAGCGAGGTATGCAGCGCGAGAAATGCGCGCGAGGATATCGGCGACGCAAATAAACCTTCGAAAAAGTCAAAATCAATCCGAAACTGCCTAACAGTCGATAAAAATACCAGAAAATAAAGGAGTTGCCTCGAAGAAAAATTCCCCCAGACTCTTCAGCTCGAAATGAAATAACTGAACCTTACAAAAAATTCAAGTACAGCGGCCAGCTTTACTTCATAAATTAATATTTTTCGAAATCTGTGTCGAGTTGCAGTATCGAATACAAGGGTGTTAAAGGAGGTCGAGGAGGACGTTAAAATGTCAAGAAGAAAGATCGGAAGATGGAGACACCAGAGGCACATTAATGTCACCTATGATTTTCAAATGGCACGTTACACGTGTTTTGTGCCAAAGTAAAAAGAGTTCGCGATACGAGTGAAATACGAAGCACGATTTTTTTTGCATTTCGAAGTGCAATATTAATGGCCACTAAACATGAATTTTTATTACAAGTGAAGACACCGTCACACATCGTTTTCTTTTAAAATACGATAATTCGTGTTCTACGTTAATTCTTCCCTAACGAAGGAATAAAACGAAATAACTGGATGCCAGTAATCGAAGGCAAGGATTTTCGTATTTCAGACACGTGTACGTTGACCTGGCCACCGCTATTACTCGGGTTACCCAAGGAACACGGGCAGCCTTCTAAATCGACTCTTTCGCGCGATTAACGTCGCGTAATTACCTCGAAACGAGAAGGTAAAGCCCAATTGGAGATCCTTTGCACGGCCGGCGTACTATTTTCTATTGCGATTCTGATCGATTGTTCTAATCGAGCCCGGTCGAGCGTAATTGCTTCCTCCGGATGTTACAATTACCGCTACGTATCGGACAGCGTGCTGCACAAAAGCTGGGAAAAACAGTTCTGATCGACATAATAAATTCTAACGGTCCGTGGGAAGGCACCTTTTCACGAGGCAGCCGAGAATTATTTCCATTAATGAAGCGTGCAATCTTCTCCGTGCATCAGACAAACTGACCCGCGCAGATTTATTCCGCGTGAATCATACCTGGATCCACGACCAACGGGTCCAGATCGAATTAACTCCGTGATACCTGGTGAACGATAAAAATATTCGCGAGAAGGAAGTTCGTTCTCAACCCTAAGGGGACTTCTGGGGTTTTGATGGACGCTAGTGAAGTGAGGTTTTGACTATATGAATTTTTAGATTCGTTTTTTACTTGATTCACTTCGTTTACTTATTGACTTGTGTGACTCGAGGAAAGTTATATTAGATTAAAGATTAGAGAAGCGAGAGATGTAGATATTATCACTTACTATGAAAGGAATTAGCAATGAAGGTGATAGTGTATTAAGGGGATAGGTTATCCTCAACATTTTCGAAAATTGGTTTTTAGGATGTTTGCATATTCCACTAGCTACATCTTTTCTACGTATTTTAAGCACAACCGGGCCTCGAAATTGTAAACATTGAAAAAATGACAGTAAACAATGTACGAGCCTGCACATGAGATCGGATAACGATGTCCAACTTTAAACGCGATTTCACAGAAACTAAATTTTCCTAAACGGTGAACATAAAATCTCGAAAACCGCTGCAACGATTTGAATGAAAATTTACAGGGGGCTGCAGGAAACTATTCCTCTCCATGTATTGGGAGCACATTTTCAATATAAATTCTTAAAAAAAGATAAAAAACTAATATTTTTCTTACAAAAAATGGAAAAGATCAGAAACGTCAACATAAAAATTGTATTAATTTGTTTATCAAATTTTTGCTTCCTGCACAAGATGGAGACTGTCTTATGGATTATAAAAATGCCTTTACTTTGTATTTTAGGTAATTCACTTGTCGGGAAGCGTGTTCACCATCAAACGGTGCATCGCGTACACGCTCTCACATTTATATTTATAACTTTTGTTCCTATAAGTATGCTTAAAATAAAAAAATTTTGTGAAATTTAACAAAAAATAAAATAGCTTTTATCCACAACTATCTTTTCAAATACGAATTTCAACAAATCAAAATTTACATTTCTAGGAAAAAACTATTACTTAGTGACTTAGTGTACGGTTGTACGAGTATTACGAATGTACAATTATCACTCAAAAGTTAAAAGATTCATAAATATGAAAATGGTAACTCAAACATGGTGCAGTGAACTCCATGTGATCAATTTGCGATTATAAGAAGATGTGACCACGAAGGGTTAAGGAAGTAGCATTATGGAATATTGTGAATATGAAGACAGGTTTTTAAATTGATCATTTGAGACAATTTTTAAAAAGAGTTTCTATTTTCCTTAAGAAGAATTAATTAGGTCAGATGGTCGATTATTTATATTATGCTGATGGAAAGTAACTCAGTTATTACTAAAATATACTTGTGTGACAATGATTGATTCTAATCTTGAAATTTTTAAGATAATAGGTGAAGGACTTAAGTATACTTAGATAAGATAATTGCAAGACATCATGAGTATAATCAGCATAATTTCAAAATAAAATACAGAGCTGAGTACAAATTAAGTACACTCAAATATAAAATACAGATCAATGGAAAGAACTGTATCTTACCGATCCTACTGATTATCTCCAAAATTTGCGATGTTACAAACACGTATTTGTCGAAATCTCAATTTCTCCATTGTTAAGAAAGATCTAATCATATATCAAAGCAATGATGTATCCAAAACTATTTAACACGCAGGAAGTAAAACAAGTACAAGCATAAAGAATAAAATTCATCTCGGCGTGCAATAAATTGCAGAGAATTTGACACGTGGAAGTTGTCCATCATTCTTGAAGAATTTTATTTTACCTGAACGGCGCTGTTGAGGAAGCAGTTGTTTTGACCAGGCCCATTGAGTAATCCTTTCGTACTGGTGAAGCTGGTATTATGGTCGCTGGACGACGACTTCTGTGAAGACTGAAGCTGTGCGTTTGCCTGAGTTCCATGTATTTGATGGCACTGCGAGGACTGTAAGTATCCACTGTAATCCACGGTATCCTGGGACGCAGCTGGCTGCTGTAGCCCCATGATGGAAGCCATCCTCGACAAGCTACGTCAGTGTCATCTGAAAGCAAAAAAATTGAATCTCGATTAAAAAAATTCTCTTGAATTTTATCCATTCGACACTATATATTTTTAGAAACAGAATTCTGAGTGTATATCCTAGTTTTTCTTTCATCCTTCGCTACTGAAATGTCTACTATTCGCCAAAGTTAGTAGTAAGAGAAGAATACTTTGAGAAACACGAGCCTAGATATTTATGGAGTTCAGAGTTCGAGACTTTTTATCTATGGGGTGTGTTGGAAAGATTTATGTTCGAAATTGGCAAGAATGCAACTTGAAATAGTATGTATGAGCACTATATATGTACGTGCTATTTCCGTAACAAAGAAAACGCAGAAAGGTCTATGTATGTTACAGACATTATTGAACATACTTTTCAACCTTTCACTGGAATGAAAATGGTATCGTAAAGTCAGTAAAGTAATGACTGCCTTGGCTGGAAACTAAGCTAACTTTGTGGGTCATATGTACACGTGTAGGTATAACGATATACGTTTGACTACATAGGAATCAGTAAATTTGGTCACGTGGTGGTATATTTATAGTTAAATATTTCTGTGTTCTTTCTTCCATATAGATTGTTGTGGCTTTATGTATTTTTAAAAATTAACGGTCGCGGTATTATGTATATTAATTCAGCAGTTAATTAAGTGAAGTAATATCAATTATAGTATTTGGAGAAACTATATTTCATCGTGTTAGTCGTGACGTCCATTAACTTTTTGCTTAAAAGAATATCTTTTTTGCTGAAAGATAAGATCTAGAACACTAATTGTCTTCATGTCTTGACTACGCTTTTTTGTTCCGATATTTAAGTCGAAATAATTTCCTTCTCTACTTACAGACGGGAATTTAAGGGCATGGAAGATAACTTTAGAAATAATGTTGAAGATTTAAACAGACAAATTTTTGTTGCCCTTCTTCAAGAAGATTTAAAGTTTATATGTACTTATACACATAAAGTAGTTCAGATATCGACCGTATTTTTAGAATAAGGAATTAAGTGGTTTCGGCGCACTGGTTCGGTCAGTTAACCATTTTAAAGCTAATTTGCAATTTTAAATTTTATAATTTTCCGACGTTTCGGTCTTCGGTTTAAACCTTTTTCAAGGAAAGGTAAAAAAGTATTGCGTTCGCTTTAGAGTCACACGTTTGGTAAGACGCGTAACCCGCGAGTCGGTTGGAATGTGACTGAAGTAAACATAACGCGGAGAGACATTTAAAGGTGAAGCAAAACGCGGTTAGGAAAGAGTCAAACGAAAGACCGTTAAAAAGTCAAAACATATTTAAAAATTACTGATCAAACGAACATCGACAGACGAACCCACAGACTCGCGGGTTACGCGTCTTACCAAACGTGTGACTCTAAAGCGAATGCAATATTTTTTAACCTTTCCTTGAAAAAGGTCTAAACCGAAGACCGAAACATCGGAAAATTATAAAATTTAAAATTCCAAATTAGCTTTAAAATTGTTAACTGACCGAACCAGTGCGCCGAAACCACTTAATTCTTTGTACTTATACACGTACGATAAAAAAACAGAAATTAATTTTGCGCACATATAGAACTTTCGTAATTGTAAATATTTTATTAATTTCGCTTTAATGACAATAGTGACAATAACTGGAGGAGTAGTACTACAATTATAAATTTTGCGTTAAAACTCTCTAATAATGCCAATAAAAATTTAATAAAGCATTCTCCAATATCCATACATATTTCCAATCAGCACGAAAATGATTGCAAATGGTTCATAGAGGCCACTTGTATACTAGGGTAAGTGGCCCAATTACGGACAGATTAGTGGCACTGCGGGCTGTTTGTTCTTTAGAAATAATAACAAATTAGGGGTAATTCTTTTCTTTCGTGCGTCTAGTAAGTTTAATGGTTCCGGAACCCCCTAAAAATAGTTTTGTATAGAATAATTAAAAATTAGTGGAATACCGATCGAACGAAAAAAAAACAGATTTTTGCACCTATTACGGAGCCTTCAAAACTGGAGTGCACATATTACGGAGCCCCAATTATGGAAAATATGTCCCGGTATGGAGCCCCAGTTACGGATTAGGGACACCATCCGTAATTGGGTCACTTACCCTACTTGAAAAAAAATCAGAGGCTGCACACCAAAGGATGTAACAACTTGTAATTAGAGCGACATATTAATTATATTATACCACGAAATGTGACTTTCATTATTGATACCGCGACGTCACTTACAAGAGTTGAATTTCACGCGTTTCGTATGCATTTTGTATACCGTACGCTGAATGTAATCACGTTATGCACGTCGAATAATAGTCGTCGCGTAACGCGACACGTATCAGACGATCGTAACGATACCAAGAAATCGTGTTCAACGAATCAATGAACATCGAATCGATATTCACAAGCCATTCTCATACGCTCCCCAATGTTCTGGCTGAGTGAAACGCGGCCTCGATCGAGGATTCTCAAGGAAAACGGCATAGCGAGGACATTTTTCTAACACGCTTGTAAATAAGCTAATACAATTCCATGTTTCATCAGGGAATATCTTACGGAGAGTTTGTCACCGCGAATGTTCATATTCTTGAAATAGAATGTGTATAGCGAAGGAAAGAAAACATTCGCTAACGGTTTCGTTATAAATAGCACTTGGTAAAAATAGCAATTGAAAGGGAGGAAATACTGAGATCAACATTCTAGTTTTGCTTGAAATATTATTGGTAAGTTTTTATAATAATTGAAAATCGTTTTCATCGTCTCATCTCATATGTTATCAGCTATAAAATAAGTGGTACGAATTTATTTCATTAATTTAAAATACAGAATCGATTCTTAAAAAATATCTTTTTTCACACTGTGTCAAATTGAAGAATTTGATACACTTACCTATTGGGACCATTTTGTCTCCATCAATGAATTCTATCAGGCCATAAAAATTTGCACGTGCAGTTTATATAGATCATATATAATACTTAAAAATGTGGAGAAGTTGAAAATTTTACAACCTCAAAATACCAAAATACGGAATTCTTTTGTGTTCGACTTCAACGTGGAACAAGATTCCAGATATTTTGAAAACTGTGCCAAACACTCTCTTCGTGGAATTGTTTAAATAAACAGGTCATAAATCACAAACAGACCAACGAAGCATCCCCGAATTTCTTAGAAAAGTGACAATTTTTAAATACTGTATTAACAAAAGTCTACATATAAAAATTTAAAGGTGAATTTTTAAGGACGGAACCACGCACCACGTGTAAATCACACGCAATCTCGATAACGGTAAACCCGTAACATATTGGCACCACCGTAATTTCTTACCTTCGCACTCTCTATACGACGTATGGCATACGTCCCCTTTTTGTTCCTGCACGAACAATATTAGCTCGCCTATGTTTCAACACCGTTATCTTCTATGAATTTGAAATACAGAGAGACATGGAAACATTACCGCTCACTCGGCCCGCAAGAGACAGGATGCAGGATGCAGACGCGTGTATTTTCTCGAGAAATGCAACTAAGATAATAATTAGCATCCAATTGCAATGATCTTCTTCCATATGCATGTGCTACTTCATATTTATTTAATGACTGCTAGCGTATGAGAATATCGGAATTACGTCATATTTAAATTTCAGTGGTAAAAACTTTTTTAAATTTTAATTTTCTTTACATTTGTCAGTATCATCAATTATATAAATGCTTTTCTTACTATTCTGTGGAAATATAAGTTACACAGTTTTCACACAGATGTTTCATAAATGACAGCACATTTGGGGATATTCAAAATATCACACAGAAATACATCGAAATGTCAAATGTAAATTATAAAATCGTAGTTTCAAAAGACCAATGACTCAACGATAATAGTAAATGCTGAAATTCACCGCGAACCTTTTGCTTCGTCTCAAAAGCAGATCGACGTCATGACCTCCCCGTCGATTCTTTTTTAACTCCAAAAACAGCACGAAAATATCTCCCAGAATTCTGCGTCGCTGGACGCATCGTCATCTTGAATCATCAAAAATAGACTTCTTGCTTCATTCTTGCATCTTCAGCAAAAATTCCCAATTCAAACTCGCTGCTCTTCGCAGAAATTCGAGAATAACCTCATCAACTAGCTCAAAAAGCCTCGTTTCCCTGTATTCCCGGTCATCATAAAAAAATCGCAAAAGGTCAACGCATTTTCTACCAAAAAGTAATTTCTTCCAGGCCCATCTTGTCTAAAGAATCAGCTCTTTCGTATCTCCAAATATTTTAGGAAAGATTTCAAGAAATTTAACATTGACTGCGATGGTACCTTCCCGAGGGAGAGTATCAGTTGCAATTTCTTCCACGTGGGCGCGCGATGTCGAGCACGGAAGAAGGCGACGTCCACACCTTTTCCATGCGCGCATCGCGACGAAAGGGAAATTAAAGGAGAAGGAAAAGGAGGCTGCTGAAGAAAGATGATATTATCGGGCGAAAAGGGGATGGAAGGCGCGGTAGAACTGGCATAGGCGACACACTAAATGGTACGGCTGAGTGGTCGGCGTTAATTTCGAGGGGCCAAGAAAAGTGGTCGCAGCGAGTACGTGCTCGAGAGGTAAGCTGGCCTCGCTGTCTTCGTGGTCCCTTTTAGGGTTCGGTAACAATGCGACCGCGGTAGATTTCACTTGTAAAGGGGACGGACGTTGAAATGGAGGTTAACGTCGGCCACGTGATACGCTTTAGGTTCCAAAGGAGGCAAATTTTTATGGCTTTTCTGAATTTAAAAAGTCAACCTTCTAAGTACTAGACCAGCACCTGCAATTGGAAAGAGCCAAAAGAAACTCGAAATCCACATAAAAGTGCAAACAAGGTGTAAATAATGAAACTGGGCCATTCTACAGATAATTCTGATGAAATATGTATTTTATTTTATTTTTTTAGAAAAGTGGAATATAGAAGAGCAAACGATGGGGATAATAATACCACTCTTTATCGCAGGATTTATTCATCGCAAACATATTGAAAAGGTGCATTTAATACTGATAAGAAGCCTATCTTCATCGATGAATAAGTGGAATTAAGTTTGATGTTTGATAATCCAAGGCTTGATGATACAAGCTTGTAATAATTAAGCTTCCAAACTACTGAAGCTACGTTTTGACTGGTTTTCTTAAAAAAAAACTCTGACCAATAAAATGAAACCGTGGTGCCCTTTATCCTAGTTTATAGACATGTGAAAGGAAAGCTATAGTGAATTAGGCTTGCTACGCCACGTCCTCGATAAAGATGTCCCTGAAGTTTTGTAATAAAGAAAGGAAGACATTTCACATCCATCAATCCAATGCATACGATAGAAAGCCAGAACAGCCTCTCGATCAAAGCACTGGCAGGCTAGCCTAATTTTTGTGTTTTCTTTACCACGGAGTAGGCGTCGCGGCGCCTCTCCTGGCCAACTCTTTACGGTGTCTACTTGTGCGTCCAAACGGAAATAACCTCGCGATAGCAACAGGCCCCAAGTTTATGCCATAATACACGATCTCCCCTCTCTTCCACTTCCGTTTTTCACTCAAATCTCCCCCTGGTCTCTTTCTTCCGTCCATCGCGACGTCGAGTAGTTGATATTTGCGAGAAAATACGCCTTTCGTGCCGTTCTAAGACACCAGAAGTGGCCTCGATGTGTTTTCAAGGAACTCGATTCTCCATAATAGCTTCGGAATCACTAAAACGCTAGCAACTGGGGTTCCAAACGAACGTCTGTATTTAGAATTGCTAGTACCTGGTAGTTGCAAGTTTATTGCAAGACACTTTTAGGTACTACTATTACTTACAGTTTAATAGCTAAAGAGCGATTTGTAAAATGTGGCTACACGAATTTTAAACTGGGGTGATATAAGCAGTGGCGCACTCAAATCGGGGGGGGGGGGGGGTCTGAGGGGCTGCCAGCCCCCACAGAAAGGGCTTTGTAAAAAGAAAAGAAAGCTGGGTTTTATTCTTCAAATAAACTTTTATAATCACCTAATAAATTTTATTGAATTTGCATTAAAAATATTTTTATCCGATCAACTCTGCTCACCCAAGATGAAATACTGACAAGGAATATTATCCAAGAATCTATCATGGATAGTTTTCTCCTAAGCATATCTTCTTAAGCACAACAATCTAGTGCTCAATTTCTTTTATTTATACCTAATCTGAATTTTCAAAGACAAAACTGCCCTTCAACGATTGACAATGTCCATCCCATAAATCAGTAGCTTTGTGACATAGTTAAACCAAAACGCAGATTATAAAGAGAAGCATCTGGCGTCCATTTTGAAGTGACAGGCACGGACGTCGTCAATGACTTGCAGAGTGTGAGGAAAAATTTCCTGGAAGCGAATTTGTTTACCGTGCGTTTAACCTAATTGCAGAAACTTAACCATTGTACCGTTACAGTCACCTCGAGTCCCGTAGAAATCCTAAGAAGGCGAATAGTAAAGAAACCGAAAGAAACTCTCGTACAGTGTGTGGATGGTGGTCGCCTATAAATACGTTCGCGTACATTGTCATTCAGAGAAGAACGGAGCCTTATTACGTTGTCATGCATAACACGTAGGGGATAGCTTGGAAGGAGAATAAAACGGCTGCGGAAAGGCCTCAACTTTTCAGCTTTTTGAAAGTCACAAGTATTCGCCGAAGGAATTGATAATTTCTGTGGAATATACATTACGAATGAAAGGTTGCAATACATAAGAGAAAAAAGTTTAACCATTTTCGATAATTAAATATAAAAAAATTTTAAATTTTTCACAGTTTAAACATTTCTTCTTAGTTACTGAATGTCTGACTCGTTAAATTTTGTATGATGAGAATTTTGGATGATTTTTTAACTTCTAATTGATTCTTAATTTACAATGAAACTTTTCGTAGATTGTCCGAAATTAGAAATCAGAGAGCCTCTTAAATTCGAGTTGTTATTTTTCGAATTTGTTAAAAGAAATTGCCGTTCTCCTTAAATGACCTCGATCAGAAGTAGCAAATTAAATTAACAGAGAGATATATTAACTTGCAAAAACTGTTAAATTGCGCGCAAAATTCTGCAACGCGAAAGAAATTTGATACAACATGAAAATATAATACCTGAAGCCTTTTAACAATGGAGCGTATCTTAAATCCGAAAGAATATCGGGTTTTAGATTACTAATTGGTTTCATTAAAATATTTTGTCCTATTATCACGTTTATAAAATTAAATTGCTGTAGAATAAATAAAAAGCACAAAAATGATTTAACAAACATGGTAGTGAGAGTACATCTACCAACGCGAGAGAAATACACACATCAAAGTCCGGTATGGTCTAGTGGCTAGGATACCTGGCTCTCACCCAGGAGGCTCGGGTTCGATTCCCGGTACCGGAAATTTTTTTTTTCTTTCTGAATATTTAATATTTTATCACAAATATAGTACACTGGGTCGTATCCAAATATTATTTTGATATTAATACCATGAATCCATATTTGAAAGTATTTTGATCACGTCAATAAAGAATACTTTCAATCGAAACGGTTACATACACCTAGTCGAAAAAAGGCGCAATATATCTGATTTTTTCTTTAAAAATTGGAAGCATATATTTTTACACAATTTTTGCACTTAACAGAGTAACATTTAGAAAACATTTGGTAATTTTTTTGTAGAAAAATATTTACGATTATCCGACATCCAAGCAGCAGTTTTAAAAACGGTGAGCAAGATATCTCAAAACTACTGAATGTCGGGAGATTTTTTTCCAAGATATAGTTTCGATTTTATCAACGAAAAATGGCCGTCTTTTTCACGCAAAAATCCATTTTGTTTGAAATTAATACTTCGGAAATTCCCCCCCGTTAATCAGAGGATAGATTAATATACTATCGAAATCTTTTTTGTTTTTTGATATTAGATAATCTGGTTCCGAATGGCAATGCTCACCGCAAAACCACTTTTTAAAATCGCTTCGTGGATGTAGGTTGTAATTTTATAATAAACGTAAATATTTTCTACTAGAAAAATTACCAAATGTTCATTAAATGTTGCTCTTTTAAGTGTAAAAAGTTCTGTAAAAATATCTGTTTCCGCTTTTTAAAAAAATTCACAAACATTCGCTTCTTTTCGGCCTCCTGACTAGGTATAATCCCTTAATTCGAGATTCTTGAACGGTTCAAAACTTTTAGAAAAAGAATCCCTAGTAACACAAAATATTGAATGCACATTCATCCAATATTAAAAAGAGGTTCAATCTCTTTTTGATATTAAAACATACGTACAATATTTATTCTAGATTAAAAAACAAATATATTTTCCAAATATGCTGGAAATATTCATTTTATATTATGAAAAAAATATTCTTTTTTCAAATATAAAGTAAATATTTATTGAATGGTAGAAAGAAAACATTTTTTTCCGAATGTTCAGGAAATATTCATTTTATGTTATGAAAAAAATATTATTTTTCAAATATAAAGTAAATATTCATTTACTGATAGAAAGAAAACATTTTTTTCCGAATGTTCAGGAAATATTCATTTTATGTTATGAAAAAAATATTCTTTTTCAAATATAAAGTAAATATTCATTTACTGATAGAAAGAAAACATTTTTTTCCGAATGTTCAGGAAATATTCATTTTATGTTATGAAAAAAATATTCTTTTTCAAATATAAAGTAAATATTCATTTACTGATAGAAAGAAAACATTTTTTTCCGAATGTTCAGGAAATATTCATTTTATGTTATGAAAAAAATATTATTTTTCAAATATAAAGTAAATATTCATTTACTGATAGAAAGAAAACATTTTTTTCCGAATGTTCAGGAAATATTCATTTTATGTTATGAAAAAAATATTCTTTTTCAAATATAAAGTAAATATTCATTTACTGATAGAAAGAAAACATTTTTTTCCGAATGTTCAGGAAATATTCATTTTATGTTATGAAAAAAATATTCTTTTTCAAATATAAAGTAAATATCTATTTACTGGTTGAAACAAATCATTTTTTACGGAAAGTTCGGGAAATAAATGGCTCGGATGTAATCAGGGGACTAGCGCTCGAAAATGGAAAAAGTATTGTTCAAACGCTAAGAAAAATCGGAAAATTAAATTTTGTTAAACTGTATGGCGATATCTTGAGTAAATATTAACGGATCGTTATGAGACTTGAAATATAAAACTCAGAAAACTAGCGAAGCCGTAAAATGTATGCACTGAACGTTAAAAGAAGTAATAATATTTCATTAGAAAATAATACTGGACATAATCCAATATGTTTTTTAACGTTCACCGTTAAGAAGTGTCGAGGCAATTTTAAGGTACATATTAACTTGCAGCGACAAATTTTTTCCTTAATTACAAGGAAGATTTTCACCAACTTTCACATTGATTAATAAATAATTGTAGAAGACATGACGATCATATATTATTTATTAACGAGTATGAGAATTGGTGAAAATCTTCCTTGTATATTAACGAAAAACTTTCTTGCTGCAAGGCATGTACCTCAAAATTGCCTCGATACTTCTTAACGGCGAACGTTGAAAAACATGGATTATGTCTAGCGGATTATCGAGCGCTAGACCCCTGATTGCATCCGAGCCTTCAAATATTCATTTTATATTATGGAAAAATTAATATACCGCGTTGGCGACGGAACGGTTGACAATCGACTGTTTGCGTAGCAATTCAATATGGTCGTGTAGTCGCCTTTTGAATCTCGACACCAGTGTGCCATCACGAGCTGTGAGCCGTTGAACCGAGAACAATTATTATTAACAGCTCGATTACCACTCCTTTTGTCATACACAGAAAAGGTAAGTCCATTTACATATGCAATATATTTATTTCATGCTCTACATCACTGTTAATTCACAATTAAAGTTCGCAATAATAGTAGGTATTTCATCATATCCCATTTTATAATTTGCAGTAACTCTAATTAAACATGTCGGAGAAACGTTACCAAAAATATAAATTTGTAAAGAAAGAAATAGCTTCTTTCCAGAATCGGAGTCTCGGTAGAGTAGAGAATTCAAAATTATATGATGCAATAACTAGTAAGAACCTACCGCTTTTACGTTTTATTTGCAATACATGCATACGTACGTAATACAGAATTTATTTTATTTTTAATTTCACAGCTGCAACAAGAAGGAGGCAAGAATCCGTAACGGAGGTAGAGATTAAACAATGCGTGAGTCTGTTTTTGGCAACAGCAACATCAAGAATAAAGCATCAAAATAATATATAAATATGTATATATTTCATGTATCGTATATATGTTCTGTTTAAATAAATATAAAATTAATTTTCATATAAATGGTTTTCTGGTGTTTATTCAATATAA
The DNA here is from genome assembly GCA_929108735.1 of Andrena dorsata. Taxonomy (NCBI): domain Eukaryota; kingdom Metazoa; phylum Arthropoda; class Insecta; order Hymenoptera; family Andrenidae; genus Andrena; species Andrena dorsata. The sequence continues at coordinate 2,448,312 of OV815489.1, read as the reverse complement.
GCTGAATATTTAAATCACATTTCTTAAATATTAATTTCACATTTCCTGAATAATTATTTTACAATTCTGAATATATATTTCACATTTTCTGAATATTTGCTTAATATTTTTTTACTATTAATTTTACATATCCTGAATATTTATTTTACATATCCTGAATATTTATTTCGCATTTCCTGAATATTTATTTCAAATGTCCTGACTATTTACTTTATATTTTTTAAATATTAATTTAACATTGTCTGAATATTTATTTCACATTTCCTGAATATTTATTTCATATTTTCTGAATATTTAATTTACAGTTTTTAAATATATATGTTACATTTCCTGAATATTTATTTTGGAATTCTGAATATTAATTTCACATTTCCAGAATATTTGCTTTACATTTTCTAAATATTTCTTTTATGTTCCACGAATATTTAGTTCATATTTTCTAAACCTTTATTTCACATTTTCAGTATGTGTATATAATATTTGGAATCAACATTTTTTTCATGTTAAAAAGTGTGGCTAAAAAAACATTTTTTTAATATTTGGAAAAAATATTTAACCAATATTTTGTGCTACTAGGGAAGCTACTTGTAGAACTTAGTTGTTTAATAAGTTGTCTAATAGTATGCTATACAAATTTCTAATTTTTTCAACAATTTTCTTGTGGCAGAGCGTCGCTTGCAGAAGGTTGTAAGTTATAAAGCTCCACGAGGCACTGTCAGTCTTTTGCTATGTTTCATGATCAAAATATCTCACTGATTAATTTATAACAGATATAAAGGTGTTCTGGTTTCAGTAAATGGGAGCACCGCAGTTCAACACTAACACTTATTGTATATTCTTAAGATAGTAAAATAACAATTAACTTAATGCTTTAAACATGTTAGAGTTCTCAATACACGAGTTGCGTTGTACTAATTTAGATAAGGTCTGTTTGGAGGAATGTTGAGATTCCTCATTGTGATAAACATATAAATGAGCTCTACGAGTTTTCTATGAATTCGTTAATGTTGTTACTATGAGTTCTGATTTCGTACTGGTGGTTGGTTTAAAGGAAAGCTATGGAGTGAAGGGTAGAAGTCTTAGCGGAAGGTGGTAGAAAAAATTCCTTATTGGTGGTAGCGTGGTGGGAAGTCGCTGTTTGGAAATTACAGGAAAGGGTAAGTGCAGATTAGTGACCACGTGAACGGCTCAGTGCGAGGCCATCTGACAATGGCCCGTAGGTGATTGAGCCCCGGGGTTTATACACAAGGACTGACAGGCCAAGTGTCTGCCAGATGAGATGCACAAAACACAGGACATCCTTACGGGTCCTCGAATTATATGAGGAAACTTTCTCTCCTCGACTTTGCAGAAAGTGCTGCTGCACCCTTCGGCAACCATGCTATTTTAAAATAGAGCCCCACTGTCCAATTACCTTGATTAATCCCCTTTCCGTCTTTTCAGTAAACCTATTTTAGATTCAACTGGAGTACGTAAACCAATTAGAGGCTCACTTATGAAAATTACTCTATCGTTTAATAAGCAGTCTGATTATTGTTGAAGCTCCAAAAGTTTTTAATCTCTCATAGTTACGAAACTCTTTTCGAATTCCCGAAAAGCAATCTTCAATTATTTTTGCAGCATGTAGCATTTATATATACAGTGCAGCGAATTCTATGCAGTACTCGATACCGATGCGAAGCAGACACTCGAAGATCGTCTGCGCTTGCAAGACATGTTGCATATTCGTTCGGGACGATAGTCTTTCACATCCATTCACACATATCTCAGTGCGTACCACGATACTTCGTGCTGATAGCACAATCTAAAATTAAATCGGAGATTCACAATGGTTCGTTTGGGTAACGGAGGATTGATGAATGCGAATTTCAAAGTTCTATTCCTGGTCGCGGTTGTTTATTGGTAACGAGACGTGTTATTAGAAGAGTCACGGTTAAACTATATTGATTCCAGTTGAATAGAGCAGCGTTCCCCAAAATTTTTATTCGCTAAACGTTTATGTGCATGAAGATCGGCGAGTTGGTTCAATTTAGCATATAATTAAGGGGTAACACCACTCTAGGATTTTCAAAAAGTCGATGTGTTTTTTTTTTGTTTAAACGATACTTTAGGGTCATAAAACAATATGCCATTTGATTTATAGTTGAAAACAAATATTAAAAGGTTCAATTATCGATTTTGCCGCAGCGCCTCAGAGCGCGCGCTGAGTGTTCATAAAACTTTAAACGCGTTTTTCTCGGAACCAGTTTTTTCAAACTGGGAGGACGGATTTCTCTGAGACTATTGCATGGATCGATTTGAAATTTTTACAGTAGCTTCACAACAATATTCTCTTTGGAAGTACGTAGCCGTTTTTTGATTGAATGTAAACTCTTCTTTTTATAAACAGTTTAATGCTCATTTTTAGGGCAAAAAATCGATTCATTCCTTAAAAAGTGCACCATTTCCACAAAAACGTATTAAAAAAAAAACCCCTACGTACTTCCAAAGCCAATTGTATATAGATTATAATTTTTTTTTAGTTTTTGGTCCAGGAATCAAACATGCCGAGAAATCCGTCCTCCCGTGGCGGTGTTTTCAAAAAAGCTGTTTTCGACGACGGCTCTGTCGCCGCCATTTTGTATGAAAATGGCAATAAAAAAATTGTTTCTCGTACTTCAATATGTGTTAAATAAACCCTCTGAACAGAAATTCTATTCCGTTTGTCATACTCCTAAAATAAATTGTCAAATTTGGGTCTCTTTTTCTGCCTCTAGAGTGGTGTTACCCCTTAATGCACGACATGTATAATAATCTATTAAACGCACATAGCACACTACTACAAATATTTTGAGAAAATCTAGTTCAAATAGTTTAATTAAGTTACACTTTTAATGCAACTGTAATCCATATGGATTTATATGCTAATATATAGTATATACTAATCTATGTACCTACACACATTCACTAATTGTCTAATTGAATCTACAATTAGGCCTTTAAATTAATTTCATTCTTACATACGTATAAATCCAGGTACAAAATCCGAAAATGATGAAACTTTGAACTTGAGGTTCTCAGAACGTTTTTAATAACGTGCCCCTTTATTTTAATACCTTGCCGACCGCAGTCAAATATGTCTAATTTCTCGATTTTGATTTACTACTTTCCGTGAGTTTAAGAAATCAATTGTATTTCATATTTCTCACGCATAAAGCTATAATATTATGCTACTTATAGTTACTTATATGCTGTTTTGATGGTTTTCAAAAGGAAATGATTTGTTGAAAAATTTAAAAAAGTTCGGCACTGAACTACAGGCAATATTTTATCCAAATTAGTGACTTGAACCTTGTATATTCTCTTGTTATGTGTAGTAAATATGTACATACTTTACTAATCATCTTCGCCCGAAATTTAGATTTTGATTTTATAAAAAAATAATTTGTTTACTTTTTTTGTGAAAATAGTCACATTCGTCTGGATTAGTCAGGTAAATTGGCTTGAGGCACATTTCGAGATCCCAGAATTTATCGCTCGAAAGTTTTTAGGCGACAGACAAACGCACAAACATATAGAAACTTTCTGCTCTATATATTAAAACATATATACCTATAGAACGCATATGTATGTTGGTATCAAATAAAAAAGTTGCATCGAGGATACCCAAGAGCGTTATCTCAACATAGATGTACCATATCCAAGGCTCCCCCGTGCAAAGAAAGAGTATTCGCTATTTTAATCTTCAAACGAATGGAAAGAAACGCGCATCCAAGAAACGCGTTGCTTTCCCGTCGTCGAGCGGCCAACTTTTTCTCGCCCCCCCCCCCCCCTCCCCCGCAGTCCGTCGACGGCGAGATCTTCCGGCGGGTGCCGCGAAACACTGCCAACTTTCCTCCACTTCTTCAGCATCTTCGCGTAATTGTTTACCCTCGCGTCAAGCGCGCCGCGGTCGCAATCGCGAAAGAAGAGATTCCATCCAACGGGGAACCGCAATGCGGTGAAACACGATGACGCTGACGCGTATAAATCCGTCGCGGATACATACGTTAAAATGCACTCTGGCCAAACACCCCTCCTATTTTCACGTTTGCTTAATTTTTGTCGTCCCCGTGTACATCCTCGCGCGATAGCGATCGTACTTTGCCGGGGGTTTTTAATTACGTAGGAGCCACGCAGAAAATTCGCTTTTGCTGTGCGACGATGTGCATATGCAATGCGGCAGCTTTAAATTTATGCGTGACTTTTCGTGTCTGTGAATATGTTTTACTTTCCTAACTCTCTCTGTGCACTTTATTAAGCATGAGTCACTCTAGCGCACGTGTGCACAGAACCTTTAAAAATTTAATGCATTTTTTCAGTTGCAAAAGCAATTATTATTTCTTATTCAAAACGTCGAATTCACTGCAATTTCAGTGCAGTTTCGACTAAACGTTCCAGTACTCTGGTACCTTTAGTACAGGATTGAGATCATAAAATTTTCATAATTTGCTATTTGAAAAGTTGGGTGTTCCGAACGCTCCGCAAGTGATTTGATTCTAAGACCTACATATTTTCAAGGTATGTTCGTAAAACACTCATGTGAAATAAAACAAGTCGAGAAATACGTTTATAGGTATACACGAATTCATTTATACCGACTTGAAGCCGGTGTGCAAGAAGCTGCATCGATTAGAATACTACACAACCGCTAGAAAGGATTTGGATACGTCAAACAGGATTTTAACCCCGTCGTCCGCAAAGGATGATCGACGTGGTAATTCCGGGTTCGGTTCAGCCATTTCTCGCCCCAGAGATTTACGGATTTTCCACTTATATGGGCACGCCTGCGAAAGTTTCCGCGCCGATAACGCATCGAGTGGTTTGTAAGCTAAAAAGTTTCAGAGCATTCATCATGTACCCAATCTCACATAAGTGGCGCGATTAAGGAGGTAAGATTAAAAAGTGTTTCCATTTTCGGGGAATTGGAAGAATCTTATCGATAATCGCGGGGGGGGGGGGGTATAGATGGATCGTAGCAAAACGAAATGGGGGAAAATCGAGGGCTCACTCATCAATTATAAATTCGTTTCGTTCCATATTGCCTCTCTACGGCCAAAAACCTTTATAATAATAATTTAAAATATTTCTTTGACATTGGAATTTAGTATGAATCGACCAATTGTTGAAGCAAATTCTTGTTCACAATTGCTTTAAAGCTTTATCTGCCACCGTTACGTTTACGTGATTTTACGATTTTCCTCTATAACTGTGCGTGAGCGTAAGAATTCAATCTCATTTCATATTTGCCAGTAATAGAAGTTATTTACAAGTCGATGGAAGAGGCGAATGTAGTCGAACAACTTTAAGGGGTTATACCTAAATAGTCAGGACCCAAAAAAACGAATGGTTGTGAATTTTTTTTCAGAAGCGGAAGCACATATATTTACAGAACTTTTTGCACTTAAAAGAGCAACATCTAAAGAACATTTGGTAATTTTTTGTAGAACAATATTTACGTTTATAGTAAAAATACAACATCCAAGAAGCCTTTTTAAAAACGGTGAGCAAGATATCACAAAAACTACTGCACCAATCTTTCTGAAATTTTGTAGGCACATTTTTTATATAAATATCTACTGAATGGCGGAGGGGATTTTTTTGCCAGTTTCGATTTTATCAATGAAAAACGACCATTACCTACTGATAACCATGAAGCCATTTTTGGTTAATATAATCGAAACTATACGATGAAAAAGAATTCTTCCGTCATTCGGTAGATTTTTTTAAAAAAAATTCATAAACATTCGCCTCTTTCGGGCTCCTGACTACTTAGGTATAACGCCTTAATACAATACACGGTAGATATATTAACTACTGGTTTCAAAATTACCCTACTATATTTTCTGCTCCAAAACTCGGTACAAATAAATGCCAAAATTGAGCAGAAATATCCCCTGTCGATCAACACGCGATAAGTCGAAGAGCAATGATTTGCACAGGGTGCAAAGTGTTAAAACTACTTAGTGATGGGACTTCAATACATTTCTTCTTCACAAGGCAAGAATTTCCAGTTTTGAGAAACATTAAAATAATCTTCGGATTAAAATTGATTTGGAAGTCTCGAAATTATTCAAACTCTTAAAAACCTTAATGCTTGTTGGTATCGCCATTAAAAACATTAACAAGTTTGCTTGTGTTTATCTGACTTTGAACGTAGAGCAACAAACATTCAAAACTCAAATACCTTCCGACTTTCAACACCATCAAGACCTCGTAAAATTTCCAAATCTGTACGATACTTACTACTATGTAAACAAAATGCTCTTGCAAACTGTTTCGAGACTTCTTGAGCATCAAGTTAAAGACGTTCTGAATGTTGTGTCCCATCGCTCTCCAAAACAGTGCCAAAAATTCTGTTGGGCCGAGTTCCTCGCCGCTCGCAACGAGATCGCGCGTCGGTTTTTCGAGGGGCACGCTCGCGAATTTTTTGAGGATGCACCTGCGGCCCAGGTATCAAATGTTGCCCAGTTGCACGTCGCGATTGCGGTCTTCGGGAAAAACTCGCCGAACCGGTCATGCGTAAAATATCACGAGCCTCTTGACAAGAGGACCCAAGCAGGAGCAAAGTGGTCGTAGGAGCACGAGGTTGCGGTAATGCCGCGACGCGCGATAAATCGTTCTTTTCCAGTATCATGTGCGTAGAAACATTTTCTGCCTGCACGAGCACCAGCTACGCTCAGCGTTGCATTCTTCGAGCACACTCGAAACAATTTCGTTCGACCGACAAACGAGACGCGTTACGGTTTTACGACTCACCGAGCACGGGAATTACTCTGGAATGGAATGTTGCGCGAGAAATTCAAAGTGTGAAGATACGCTTGCAATTAATAAAATCTCAGGATCAGTCTAATGATGACAATGCTTGTGAATGTTGTCGAATGGTGGTAATCGTGATGGTTTAGAAGGCAATATCAATGTTTCAGTCTGCAGGTATGTACTTGCTGTGATTGGAATCCAATTCCTTTGCTGGTGTTTTAGAATATTTAGGTGAATGATTGATGTTCTTTCGAATTTCTGGTACTAAGAATAAGTAATCTGAATTTTATTTATGTATCAATTTTATGATGTGTTCATTCTTTATCGTATCGTGGATTAATAATACAAATGCGCCTGCCGATAAAAAAAATACAAGTTTAATTTACCACGCGGAATGAATTGAATCAGCTAAATCTGCTAAATGATTCACTCAGTCGGTATGTATTATCAGTATGCTGTACTTTTCAGATTATAGGTATTATTGAATGAAAATTTGCAATTACTGCGTTGAATTTAATATCCTTGTTTGACTCGTACAAATAGTATTGTTTTAATTATTCTAGCTAGCTCAGGGGTGCACAAGGGAGCTGTTTTAGCGCCTAGCTGCGAGCAACCCACCTGTCCCGTTGCTAAGATTAGAATCGGTGAGGCGAACTGCAGTAGTGTACGTGCATTCGGTATGACTTGAACCCAGCCATATATACTGACGCTATGAGCCTACGAGCACGTACATACACTACTGCAGTTCTCCTCACCGATTCTCACCTTAGCAACGGGACGAACGGGTTGCTCGCAGCTAGGCGCTAAAACAGCTCCCTTGTGCACCCCTGAGCTAGCTGAAGTAAATCGAAATAACATATCCAACAGATTCATTCGATGGAAGACAATTGAACTCGATATAAGTTCACACTTTTAATTAAAATGCTGGTCGAACGAGGACACCTCCGTTTCCACAGTTCGAACTGCATTGAATGGATACAATTAATTATCGATGCAGAACTAACTAAATATATTGTAGGGGTGTATTAATTGCACGGCAACGACAATATGCTTTAAAAGTGTGTACCTATAATTTGCCTGTCAAATAATACTTTCCGGTAGCAAAGAGCGTGCTCTCAACAAATGGCGTTATTAAAATTATTAATGAACCTGTCTTTCGACCTGGTATCGCTGACGCACGCGGGATATCAATTTTCTTGATTAAAATGGAGACATCTGTTTTCAAATTTGATGAAGCGAACTCTTTGTGGCTTTGTTTGTAGAATCTTAGGTGTTGCTTCCTGCTTCCCATGAAATTTGAATTCATTTGCCCCTATTTTTTCAGTCCTTTTCAATTTCAAATCTGAGAGTTCAACTTTGAGAATTCAAATCTTAGAGTTCAACATTGAGAGTTCCAATCTGAGAGTTCAATTCTATGAGTTCAACTTTGAAAATCCACACTCTAAGAGTTCAAAATTGGACACTCAACTTTAAGAGTCCAATTTTGAGAGTTAACCTCTCAGAATTCAATTCTGGGATTTCAACTGTGCGAGTTCAACATTGAGAATTCATATCTGAGAGTCGAACTCTGTGAGTTCAGCTTTGAAGGTTCAACTCTAAGAGTTCAAGTTTTAAAATTCAACTTTGAGAACTCAAAACTGATTCAACTTTGAGTGTACCAGTCTGGCAAATTAGCTTTGGGAATCCAACTGTGAAAAATCTACTGTAAAAATTCAGCTCTACTTTCCAGTGACGTCGACAAACATTTCATTGCATTTTTTCCCAGAAACGAAGCGTATATGTAGTACAAAAAATTACGTCGTTCAGATTGAAGGAATGACTCCCACTGAACAAGTATGTAGGTACATTATCACACAGCTCAGGGCCAAGTGGTGACACCGAGCCTCGGAATACTTTACACCTCTGCTGTCCTTGCGATGATAATGCGTAGGAATGCCCGGTTCGTGATGATAATACAGCCCCATGATTATCGTGCTGCTCGAAGCCACCGCAGGGTCGCCGGTAGAATTACATCGTAATGATGGCCAACCGACGAACCGGTTGTGGCCCTGGCCCTGCCACTGCACTTATTTGGCCCCTACGCCCTCCATCAGCTAACTCGATCCCAGCGGACCAAACCAAAAAGAAAGAAAAAAACACAGAGAACCCGCAAAACTGAACCACACACCTGGCCCAAGAATAAAAGTGCGATTTCGAGGCAGCATCGAAGACGCTCGCCAAGAAGAACACGGATTTCGTGAGTTACGAAAAGGGCACAAAGGGCTCTTCAATTATTGCCAATGGAAAAGAAGATTTCTGGGTGCAAAACAGGTAGTTGAGAAGGGTCTGCGAAGATTGCTGGGTAAGAGACAGTATTTTAGCTTCGAAACGAAACACTGGATTCGAGGAAGGTTACGATATCTTGTTTTGAAAGCGACGCAGGGTTGAGTCTTTTATATGGGCTCTTTTCTGTAGACTACATATTTTTCAACTGACCTAAGCGTAAGATAAAGTAATCTAAACTTCTCTTAAGTTAACAAGAATTGAGTAATTTATAGAAAGAATATGGAGGACCAATCCTGTATTACCTATACAAAAACAATGGAAGTTTCCTACGGAATAAAATCATCCGTTCTGAATATTTAAATTGTCTCCACAAATGTTTTCTATTACGTTATCACCAAAGAAAGTACCCGATACTCCCCTACATGATTGTCTTCCAATCTACCACATTGTTTCACGAAAATACAAACTGCCAACTCGGAAGTTCTATTTTCTACAGGAAAATATATCCAAACATTTTCACGTGTGCAATAGATGGGACCCACTTTGGATGAAATAATTCCCGCCTTCATAGGATTCGGGTGTACAAGCCTGACGATAAACCTATTAGGGCCAAACACTGACCGATATTGCGCTGGTGGCCATTTGCCAAAGACAGGCAGACTCGAGCCTCCTTCTGCATCTCTCGTTGCATTATGCAGTCGAACGTGGAGCTGCATTTCTCCGTCTCTATCTCGCGGTCACGTCTCTCGTGCTGGATCCCTCTCGTCGGATAAATATGTCGGACGAGGCATGATTTATTCGTGCAGGACTATTTTTGTCACTGGTCGCCGGGTCGTTTGCCGAGGTCGAAGAACCAAATCCTCTGGTCGTGGTGTCAGGGTCAAGAGTATCTTATATTTGCTCTTCTTAATGAACACGAAGTTGTGGAACACACAGGGAATGCGATGTTACTTTGTTTAAAATATATTTGACATTCTTACAATCTCATTCTGTAATACAATTTTAAGTAGCAATTGTTAGGCACTCTGAAATTCTTAGGCCTTAAATTTCAAAAAGGTTAAAGTAGTACAATAATCCGAATCGTAATCCCACAGTGATCCCATTTCGAATAACAACTTAGGATTACTGGGATAAGATTATGATTTAAAGGATTACTGCTTTATCTTTGCGTTATTGAAGTTTGAGACATGAGAATTTGGTTTGCGGTCTACAGCAGTTATTTCGGATTTGAATCTATATGGTTTCTTATATACATTACTAACTTTACTACTTGGCTTCGCCCAAAATTTACATTCTGATCTTATAAAAAATTGTTTTTTATTTTTCCTTTTTTGTGTGGAAATAGCCACATTCCTCTGGGTTAGCTAGGCATAATGAGCTGGGACACATTTCGCTTGAAAGTTTTTAGGCGACAGACAAACACAAACACTTTCTGCTTTATATATTGAGATAATATAAGGCTAAGTGAATGAGTAAAAACTTCTTGAATGGACGATATGCTCTATTAGCAGATCTTCAGAAAATTTACTTAAAGTAACCTCAACCGTAAAACCTAAGTTCTAGAAATAAATATTAATTCTCCAATAACAACAAGATAACCACTGACCTCATACGACTACTATTTACATAATTTGCATAATTTATAAAAACAGGTAAACTGATGAATTAGTTCGCTATGCGCACAACTGTACAGTACTTAATAAAATGAAAAAATTGCGTGCCACCAATGTCAGGGACATCTACAGAAACCCATCTAGAATATTCCACCACGTTAAATTCCCTAATGGAATGAGGCTTGAGTAATAGTATTTAAAGGACAGCTCCAACTACTGCTGCTCCTATTCAGTATTATCGCAGTTCTTGAATCAACGCAGACGTGTTTTTATACCCTCTAAACTAACGTGTTTTTTTAACTTAACAAACTCTACAAGTCGGGAACCTCAAATTTTAAGCAAAAACAGTGTCAGTGACCAAGTGTTATCCAAACATCTTTTATTTTTACTGAACCAAACCCTAGAACACCTTAGTTAAACACAAACAAAAATCGGGTACAACGTTCAGATACTTTGACCTCACAAGAGCTAATCGTTGGATTTATGACTAAGAGTAGTTCGATACGGTCTCACATCTCGAGACATGCTTCCAAAATCACGGAGGTTCCATTTTCAATATTTCCCTCGACTCGACCAACGACGAACAATCCCACGAAAATTAACATCATCGCCTCAAGCATTCCTCTACGTACAGCGCGGATCATGGATCTGACATTTCTGTCTTTGGGATTCATCCTGAATCTTCTAATTATAATGATCATCGTATCCAGATCTTCTATGAGGACCCCTACGAATCTCTACATCATCAGTTTAGCATGCTCGAACATGGTGATTCTGATCGAGCCGTTCGAAAATGTTCTTCGATGGTACTTCGACGTAGATATCAGCTTGAACATGGACTACGTTTGTATGATCAGCTTCGACGTTACCGTCGTAACGATCGCGGTTTTAAAGTTCCAGCTGTACATCGAAATCTTCCCGCAGCACACACCTTTCGGGCAACGGCTGTTGAAGAAGCTAACAGCCATAAAAGGCATCTTTCTGATTTGGTCAACGACTATCATATCGCTGGCTATTGGGCTGCATATATACGAGTTGCTCGAAAGAGACATGGCACATATTTACGTTTGGAATAGTTTTATGTTCATTACTATGCCGTTTATCATATTTGTCGCACTGGATGCTTTCATCCTATACGAATTAAGAATATTGAGGGAGATAGAGGGATCGTGGCGAAGAAAAGAATTGCAGCGATGTGTTAAGTTCGGTGAGTTAATGGATTCAGTAAAATTTTTACAAGTGTATGTATAAATTTGCAGCTCATAAATATGAAGGGCGAAAATCTCGAAAACTCTTGTTATTTGTTAAAAAAATTCCAGTTGAGATATTGGAAGATAAGTTTCAAAATATAAACATCTCTAAAATGGATCTATTTCTTTTCTAACATAATTTCCAAATATTTCCATTCTTCTCTCTTCAACTCTTCAAACATAATCTATCGTCATGGAAATTCCAATATACACATGTACAATTGTCCAATGTCCATTTTAATGAATTATAGAAATTGATTTCTAAATTCATTTCCTACACGTAAGTAAGGATGCTCACAGATCACACAACGAAGTATTTTCTGCAGTGATCGTCGCAGTTGCATTCTACCTGATACGAACGCCATATCGTCTGGCCAGAGCGATAAATTTCATCGAACCAAGAGCGTCATGCTGTACAGACAATAAGAGAGAGATTCTCTATTTCATGGCCAAGACGTTTCCAATTGTTTTTGCCATGATTTACATCGCGTTGTCGACCGAGTTCCATAGAGCACTTCAGGTCTGTTCTCAAGCAAAATGATGATCTACCACACACCTCTCCTGATGTGCATCACGTATTTCAATTATTCATTTGTTTTAGGAGATTTTCAAGTATCGACATCTAAAACCTACCGAAGAATCTATGGTGACAGAGACGTTTAATTTACAATAAGTCTGACCATAGAGAATTACCTACACTTTCAGTGGAAGGATCCTTCCAAATATTTTTAATAATATTTGACATTATACGACGTCAGCCCACAAAATTCGCGAATATTACTCAGCTATGGATCTGCTGAAAGAATTGATGACATAGACGTTTAGGTCCCAGTAATTTTACTAGCCTGTTAACTGTGCCATTTTTCTGGACTTTAGAGATGTGTATTTGAAAACTATCAATGGCGAATTAACTCGTTTTGACCACAGAAAATGGTCACGTTCTCGTTCAAGTCACTTGTCTTGTCAATTACAGAGGCACTTCCAAACGACGAGTCAACATCCCCAGTTAATAGATTAACATAAACCACAGCTCATTACAGAAATAATATCAGTGGAACAGTTGATCAAATCAGAGTGGAATCTCTGAAATCACCGCAGAAATCGTCTCCTGACTACTGCGTGGGAGAATACTAAACGTACAGAAAATTCGCCACGTATAACGTGCATAGGAGAAGCTGGGTGTCGTAGTCGCAAAGTCGTGAATTCATTGTGCTCTCTGTATGCAAATTGACTTCCCTTTGGGCACGTCTGCCGAGTGCATAAGTCGATGGAGGGCTGCACTTACGTGCGACCACGGGCGCGTTCGCTTCAACGGCTACGTGCACTTTGTATCTGCCAGGCTCGCCAAGGAAAAAGGCCTGCAAAAGCTCCAGCCACAATCTACTAGCCGGCATCACGTGGAATCGTTCCGTACGCTTCGATTGTTGAGTAGTTAAGATAGCGACACTGAAAGTTTACACGTTTCTTCCGTTTACGCGATCTCCTAACAGAAACGTGCCGTACATTGCATTCTGCGTGGAACATTCCGTGAAATTCTTTGTTGTAACAACGGTGGACTTTCTGACTGCCAGGCTGCGCAGCTTGTGCGTTTGCATTACTAGAAACGTTCGTGAAGTGTACTCATAAAATGAGTTTACGATAGGCCGCAATCACCTTATGCAATATTACGTAGTACCTTAATGGGAGGATTCTATTTTATGGACTTACAACATAGCAAAATTTAGGAACTTTTTTTAAGAAACTAGCATTTCCATTCATTTGAAATTTGGACCATGTTTTTATGCATCCTTGAAGAAGTTGCAGTTTTTTCTTATTCATTTTTAGTAATAAATATAGGAGTTAGGCATCACGTCGCGCAAAACTTGTCAGCCCCTGGTGTGCATGACATTTACCCTCCAGGTAATCCGAAACAGAAAAATGAAACGACGTAAACGGTGTTCTATACTTCTGTTGTTACGTAATTTGCACAAATTAAAGGTTTAGACCTTTCAATTTAAAAACTCTCCAAACTGTTGAATAATTTTTTTTGTTTTTTGCTGGTTCATCAATTCCAACCTACATATGTACAAATTAAAACGCCATTTCATTTTTCTGCTTCAGATTACATGGTAGATAAATATCATGCACACCAAGGGCCGTCGAATTTTTCGCGGCGTGATGGTCGATCATGCATAACTACTATATTTATGTTTAAAAATTAATAATAAAAAAAAACTGCAAGCTTTCTAAAAGATGCATCAAAACATGGTCCAAATTTCATATGAATCGAATCACTGGTTTCTTAAAAAAAAATCCCCAACTTTGCTATGTTTTCAGTCTAAAGAATAATATTCCTCCTTAAGGTGCAGTGTTTTGTGTAAATCCTACGGTTCTTTGATATAACTCTCGTGGGCGGACAAAGGAGTATGTATAAGTCAATTTTTACCTCAAGCTTGAACAGTTTATTTTTTGTGGATTCAAGATAAAAATAAAAATTTCTTTTAACAAATACGTTATCAACTTTCACTTCGTCTTCGTGCAAAAATAATAATTCTGAGTTGTAGGTACTAGAGATACGCTACCAAAAGCCCGCCGACTAGAGATAAACTACCAAAAGTGAGAACTGAGTGTAAGAATTCCTATACTTCATATGTCCACTTCATTTAGCAGAACATGAAGACTACAATGTTACTCCTCGACAAGAAATTGCACACCTCAAGGGAACATGGAGGTTGCATAGTTCCCTTAGAACTTAGACCTCCGTTTTCGTTATTTATGCTACCTCTAAGAGTTCACCCTAAAAACTCAAGAAATTCCCCTCGATCAACAAGGTTCGATCAACGAGTGCATCCTTAAATTCGATTAAGCGGAACGCGGTGAGGTTGCATGGAAACAGGATGTCGTTTATCAAATCGAGGATAACTCCGATTTCGTAGCTACGTTCCCCTTGCCTCTGTCTAAGATTACAAATTCCTCTCACAATGCGTTTCCTCTTCGAACCTTTAACGATTCTGCAACAGCATCGGTGGAACGACTTATTGGTACCGCCAAGCTTGGTAACGTTGGTAGTTCACTATCACCTGTAATTTTTTTGGGGGGATTGACTTGTTTTCTTCTTTTTTCAAGAATGTCCTGTGTGCATCTACTTTAAATGCCCCGTTTACATTGGAAGTTACAATTAAGAGAAATAGAAATATTCACAAAAGTGGTCAAAGTTATTCCACTTGACGGTATTACACGTGTGAGGAAGAGGACATTATCTGCTGTGAAAGAAAACATCGTCCAAGGAGCATAGATGCAACGTACGCACGCGTCGCCACAGAAGAAGACCTCGAAGAAACAGGAAATCAGTGGAGCGAAAAGCCATCGTGCCAGACGGGACTTCCGGCTCGGTCTTTCGGCCAACTTGACGTCCTTCAATGATCACTGTAGTCTTGATCTTTTACTTTACAACTACGTCCGTGTGTAATTCACTCGAAAGATAGCCACTGTTATTATTCTGTTAATGAACACGTTTCTCGATTCAAAATCTTCTTTTCAGGCATATGAAAGTTGAAGTTAATGTTGTATACAGTTATCATTAATCCTTGTAAATGCGGAAAAGGTCGTGATTCGTGGAATCTAATGGATTATTGACTTTCAGATCACTATAACATATTATTTTCGGTATCTATATTTCGTATTTAACGGGTGCATTTAGCAGAATATTACTTGGCGATGGAGGAGCGAGTAACTTGGAGTGCAAAAGTTTGACATTGAATATACTGGGTTTTAAATTTGCATAGTGCTGTTCACAGATTTTCCGAATTAGCCTAATTTTAACTGTCATAGCTGTTGTTTAATACTTCCATCTTGAGCAAGTTGGATAACCACCCATGAAGAGTCAAAACGTACATTTGAAAGTGATTCAAGTTAAATTAACTCGTTCTGGCCATAACAAATGATATACATACAGTTGCATAATATATGCCTCGTTTTCACTAAAGAATGATTGTTACATTTTCATGGAGAGTTACTCATCACGCCAAAAATGAAAGGATTTTCCACTCCTGCGCTTCCAATTTCATATGTTAACGAATTTTAATAGTTAAGGTAAATGGCCCAGTGGTGGAACAGTTAAGGAAGCAGTTGAGATAATTGCAATTTCTTTTATATTTAAATAGTATACAATTATGACTAAACATAATTATTCAAAAGCGTAAAATTTCTACTTTCAGATAACGTAACAAGAATCTACATTTGTTAAAGAAAAAGTTTTAAATTAATTAAAACGTGAAACTTCATATGGCCCAGTAATTAAATGAAATTCATAGCGTGTCCCAGTCATTAATTATCAGTATCCCAATTATTGAATATATACTAAATTTAACTACTTCTATCAGTTAATGAAAAGAAATCAATATGGTAACATTTTGGGGTAATAAAAACATTTCATTTATATTAAACTTGTGTTAAATTTTTTATTATTTACCCGAATTAAATAATTAGGGTTTCTTTAGTCTTTGTAGGTTTAATTTCTCTACATCTTTCCCTTGTTTAATGCGCTTTTTTAGTTCCTGTTCCAATTGCTGTTTTCTTTAGATTCAGCTCTTTGTCTTATTTTATCTTCTATTTTCTTTTGCTTTATTAATTTTTCTTCTTCTTTTCTTGTGTGGTAATTATACCAATCATCGGAAGTAGCTATGGTTGGTATTTTTTCTTTCAATCTTTATTTTTTTTCTCCTCAACTTCTTTAGGCCAAAACAACGTTATTGCGAATGGTGAAGGGTTTCTACCTTGTAAATTAGTGCAGGCTCAGATCTAGGGGGGCACAAGTAGGGCAATTGCCCAGAGCGGCAAAATTGGTAGACAAATACCTACAAAAAATTTTACTCAGTGCCAAAAAATATATTTTAAAATACTTATTTATGATTCAATGCAAAGGGTGGCAAAAATCAATTTTGCACAGAGCGGCGGAAGAGCTAGATCGGGCCCTGAATTAGTGTCATTCAACAGGTCGAGTGGACTGAATACTGGTGTTTGTACCAGTGTTTAAACACCATTAAACACGCGTTTGATAACTGGGCCATGTCATGTTATCGTGTACTAGTGGATAAACGCAAAAATTTAAATCTTAAAAACAAAAAATTATTAAGAAATCCAATTAATTTTCAATTCTTCAATGTATAATAAATCCAAAGCAACTGTACTATTTAAAAAATTATAACAAAAATATTCTCTCGCTTGCTGGAGCCCATTAGGTAAGAAGCGAGATTGAAACTGTTGAAGCTTTACTGTACAATAATATTTTTGTATGATATAACTATTCAGTTATTTAAGCTTATAATTGTATCTATATAAAGCTAATACAATTTGAAATTATATTTCGAACAGTTTAAACGTTGCAAATTAGTAAAACTGTTATTATTAATCAAATTTCTTCTGAATTTTTAATTACACTGTCCAACACGATTTTTGGTCCACAATAACCGCTGGGTGATTCTTGTAGAGTTTTTCGCCCTGAACACGAATCCGCAACCCGTTTGTCGCCATCACCCTCAGTTTTTGAGAAAATCGATTTTGAAAAAAAACTGCAATTTTTCAACTTTGAACATTTTTTGTGTCGAAACGGTAATAGTTATTCGATTGTTCGTTGCGTCAAATTATTCTATGAACCCTCCCGAATACAACAATATAGGTTATTATTGCATTATGAACATTTAAATATGTTTAAACAACGATCAAAGGGAAAAAGACACCCGAAATGCACCAATTTTTGCGGATATCTTTCAATTTATTTCCAAAACTAAGGGTCTGAGACGAAATCTGACCATCCCACGCGATGCAGCAGACATTGTTCCTTCGGAAAGCGTCGGCAGAAGTGGTAAGTCTCGTTGCGTTTTCAATACAGAAGCGAAATAGTTTGGCAAAACGCGCGGTGTTAATAACGGTAGTCAAAGGCGGCGCGCGATCCACTGCCGCTCAGCGTACCACAATCGTTTATGGCGCGTGACTACCACTGTCGATACCGCGCGTTTTGCCAAACTATTTCGCTTCTGTATTGAAAACGAAACAAGACTTGCCACTTCTGCCGACGCTTTCCGAAGGAACAATGTCTGCTGCATCGCGTGGGATGGTCAGATTTCGTCTCAGACCCTTAGTTTTGGAAATAAATTGAAAGATATCCGCAAAAATTGGTGCATTTCGGGTGTCTTTTTCCCTTTGATCGTTGTTTAAACATATTTAAATGTTCATAATGCAATAATAACCTATATCGTTGTATTCGGGAGGGTTCATAGAATAATTTGACGCAACGAACATTCGAATAACTATTACCGTTTCGACACAAAAAATGTTCAAAGTTGGAACTTTACATTTTTTTTCAAAATCGAATTTCTCAAAAACTGAGGGTGATGGCGACAAACGGGTTGCGGATTCGTGTTCAGGGCAAAAGACTCTACAAGAATCACCCAGTGGATATTATGGAACAGAAAAAAAGTTTCATTTTGTTGGACTGTGTTATTGGGCCTTGTTTTAGTACTGGGCAATTTATCTTATTATTTTTGTTTAAGAATCAACTAAATGTGGGTGTTTCAAAGTGGGTGAATCAACAGTGGGCATTTCCAAATAATGCACCAGGCTCGTCGAAAAACACTGGCCGAACAAAGCCTGTTTTTTCCATCGGTGTTCAATTATAAACGCGGTTCGAAAGAATGGACTTTGCAAGCATCGAAATTTGCTTATGAATGGCCTATCGGCGTTGCAGTCGATTGTGCATGGGACATCCTCGCGAATTTGCAAACCGCGCGTTCCACAATTCTAAGCGACAAAAGTGACACGCTGCACTCGAGTTTGCCGCACTGCTTCAGCTTACTTTTATGCAAAACAGGAGAGATGCACATAAATGTATTGGAAAGTGAAGAAGCAATCGCTGTTGATACGTTATATTATTGGATAATTTCTTCAGGAACTGTGGAATCTCACGGATGGTATACTTCTGAACACCCAACAAAGCATATAAGAGAACGCAAGGGAAAGAGTTCTCCATAACGTGAGATAGTCGACACAAAGAAAGTTATACTTCGTGATATAGGTCAGTGCTCAACTTTCCCCATTGCTCTGAGCTACTTGCGAGCAACATTCAAAATTTCAGAGTGAATCTCAGCGTTTTGCTAAATGAACTCCACTGTTTGTTGAATTTTAAAGTAAAATTATCTGCATGTAAAGCCGCGTATTCACCTGTGCATTCGGCGCGCTTTCACAACAGTCCCTATAAGCACCGATCCGAAGAACGAGGAGAAAAATCTGTATTGTATACATTGCTAAAAAAAAAGGATAAAAAGAAGAAACGTTGGTGGACGAGAAAAATATATACCAGCAGGTGCAACGAAACCTTTCTACGTGATTTAAATGCTGAAGTGGGAAGCAACCAATTTCAAAACTTCACGAGGATGTTATCGGAAGATTTTTTTATTATATTAAATTATATTCGCGATAAAATTGCAAGACAAGATACTGCCTACAAAAAAGCGATTATGCCGGAAGAAAGATTGGCAATTACTTTAATATCATACCACAGTTGTGGTGCTTTTCTTAATTTTCCCCTTTTTCCGTCTGTACGAGCTTTTTAGACTCTCCACTTTCCTCTTGCAATCTTCCGCCTCCGTTCCGATCTTTTGGGCAATTGTACACCACGCGTCGTCCTTTTTTACAGTATCGAAATAACAGTGTCTGGAATTCCATAAGGATTCGTGTTTCTCGAATACCTCAAGGAGCTTGAGACAAATTTGCGGCGGCCACTCCATCATGGTGTCGTTCGGACGCGAATGCACGCTTTGATGGACCGCCAGCAAGCGGATCGGCGCGAATGGCCCGGCGAACGCTCGCTTCGCAATCGCCTCGATCTCGGTCCATACATTGTATCCGCACTCGTCATTTGCGCGCCGAATGCACGTCGAATGCACGTCGAGCACCGAACGCGCGCCGAATGCGCGCCGCACGAGCAAAAAATCGGTGCGCGCCGAATGCACATTCGGGGCGAATGCACAGATGAATACGCGGCTTAAGATATTCTAAACTCTAAAGATTCCAAGAGAATATGGCTAACTCAATTCAGAGGAGTCTATGTCCATTACACAACTTTTATAAAATACATAATTTTAATACTATTTATGTACCTATTAGGTTTACTTCTTTCATTATGAAGACCTAATATAATTAACCAATTCGGCCTAAAAAATTTTCAAAATTTTTGGCTGATCCTGAATGCATAAAATATCAGTGTCATATACTTTTAGCTTTGTACGAATACTAAAAAATGTACACACGTACCTAATTTAAAAAAGTCAATAATTCCACTATTGACCTTTGTGGGCATGAATTGATTTCACAAGTAAATAACAATATTTTTCGCTATAAAGTACTAAGATTAATAAGAATTATATCAGTAAGCCTTTTCTATTTAGTACATATTTACAAAAATTTTAAGCATTCGATGATAAATTTCGCTGCAACAGAATCTGGCTTATTCTCATCATTGTTACAGAGGAAGACATTCATGTTTCTTGGCATTCTAACGCACATCTGAGAAGCTACGTACATATTGTATACCCGGTTTTCCAACTCTCTTCGTGCACACGTGGGTTATTTCCTCCTTTATGTTCATTTCTACTGAATGAGTCGTACAAGCTTCCTAGCAATGGAATTTAGCATAATATGAACATTTCACGATTTAACAGTTTATCGGCGAGTGTATCACACGTGCATTCATCGCTGACTAACAATAAGTGCAGCTCTTACCAACTTCAAAGAGAAATTACATAAAAATTGATCAATATATGCAACAACGTATATTAATAATTCTATAGCGAGTGATAATGTTTTGAAACGGTAGAGCATAATTACTGGCATACGTTATTTTACATATTAATAAATTTAACGTAACTTTAAATTGAGGTATCAATATAGAATGGCCAGCCATGAAATGCAAATGTATATCTAATTTGAATATATCTATCAAAACTGAAAACACGGAATAATTCTACAATGACAGATAACCATCAAAGTTTTAAACGCATGAAATATTCTGTGATCCAACGATGATGCGTTAATTTACGCCTGTGTATCTCTTGAAATCCTTCTATTTATTCAGACGGCGATGATTTATGATTCTTTGTGATCTGCAGGAGAATTAATGTTTCAATCGCGAATGCTGCCCATGTGTTTCTGTAAATACAGTGTTTTCGGCGGGTCGAGGCCTCGAAGTGAGGTGCAGGATTCTTTGTAGCGCAACGCGAATACTGAACAAGGCAGCGAAAAGATAATCGAGCCTCCAGGCGGTGATTTTTAATTTTCCGCGATGTGGTCATGATCGAAACGTGAAATCGCGAAGATGAGAGCTAGCGATGCGAGCAAAGTATCACACGTTCACTGAGGAAAGTTCTTTGAATATTTCTTTTACATATACCTCGAAAATGTAACACCAATTTTTATACATTCGTGGTATATAAAATAGAAACATGAAAATTTTCGAATCTTATTCTTTTGACAGAGGAATATTTTTACAAATAATAAATTTAGAGAATGTTATTTGAATAATTGTTTAGATGATAATTTAGTTGGGAGATGTTCAAATAAAAACGTTCTGCAAACCATCATTTTAGTACGATTTTGTCGAATTCTAGTTGAAATTTAATTCAAAATAGATTAATATGTTTAGTCTATTTTATCAATCACACTTTCATCGAAATAATTCTGCAGAGTATACAGTGCAATTTTATAACTTTTATCGGTGATTTCGAGAGGTATTTGCGCTCTCACACTTGACAAAATATTTTCTTACGATGCAAATGCACCCATGCATCCTTATTTAGCCCCGCCAGCATACAAATAAAGGACAGCTTGAATTACGATACGAGAGGATGCATCGTGAATTTATGTTCCATATGCTTGATACAACTCTGTTTTCTAAAGAAATTGGACCCTTTTGATTGTCGAGATTCCAGAACTGGATTATGCTAATGTTGTTTAGGTACTGTGTAGAATGCATTCTACAAATAATATTCTTATCTTTACAGTACTTAGTAATATGTTAAGCACGCGTTAAAAATTCCAGGCAATCGCAGAAAAATACTCCAAGCTATCTAAAGAATATATGATCATTCCTTGAAAACTCGAAATACGAAACTCCATTTTCAATTTCCAGTTTTCACCTAAAATTAATCGTTCCAACAGTTAATACCAAAGCACATACACTGCCGTTGATAAATATTAGGACACCACCTGTGTTTCCACAAAATGAGATATTTGGTACATATTGAATATTTTTACGGTGGTATATTTCGTATGGAGTAACTTTTTAGCTTTCTTGTTCCGACCCCCTCCCCAACGCCCAACTGGTGGCACTTTGCGATTGTAATCGACACAGTGGAGATGCTTTTTCTGTCGAAGGCCATGAATGAAGTTTCTATGCGTAGCGTTTCACTACCTTACTCGTTTCATTCACAAGTTAACGCAACGTATTTAACTCGCAACCACCAGTGCATCGATATGCCATTTGTTTTCTGACAACGTCCTACGTGTTGTGCGTTTCCCATGGCTTCACGAAGTTCAAACACGCTTGTGTAAACGCAGCTTCTTTTATGGGAATTCAACGTTGCATTCACTGCTTACAGTGGTTATAAAAATTGTTCTTTCGGATAGCTTGGAAGAACAATTAGCAAGGTAATTTTAACTTACAACTTCAAAACACTATTTACTAACAGCCTATGCGATGGTAGGTTAAATAGTCCGGGAGCCAGCGACACTTTTTGATGTCTCATTTGTTTAAAGTTGGTTTATCTTTTGTTCTACTATATTTGTACTACAGATCAACAAAACAACCTCCTGCCAGCGCACTAGCGGAACAACGCTTATCAGCAGCGTATCACTTATGTAAGAAAATATTGTGCAAAATCCTTATTTGTTTAAATTTGGAAATTTTTGTACTAACAATAGATACCATAAAACACCGAAAAATGATCTGCTGCCACCTTAGTTGTAGAACGGCATGCTACTGCCACTCCTATAAACATGTTAAAAAAATGAAATCCATTGGCTAAAATGTTTAAAGCTGAAATTTTTTGAGGTGGTAGTTTATATCACAAAATGAAAAAAAAAAACAATTGCTGCCAGTCCTATCACGGGACAATAGCCTTGGCAGGGGAGCCACCAAAGGTACAAGGACGAGTGCGATTTAAAATTAATTTTCTCCGCCGCGGTCATATATTTTAAAGCTGAATTTTTTTGTGCTAATTGTTTACATTAAGTAGTGTAAGAAACACATTTGCTATCATCCACATCGTGGAACAAAAGACTTGGCAGGAGCCGCCATAAGTCTCGCTATTAGTTGAGGTAAAGAAAGGTGCAATTTGGCGAGTTGTATGAATTTAATCCGCATAGTTAAAAAAGTGCAATGCTCCGAAGCCCCAAAGATGATAGTTGCGGGGTCGAAGATCAATTTGAAATTGTACTTTGAAAGAAATCAGTTAGTGCTGTGCGGTATGGCTACATTAAAGCCCGTTTGTGTTTTTTGCAGTAGCAAAAGGGACAAAGTAATTTTGTTCACACAATATAGTTTACACAAAAGTGCTGACATTTTAAAAATTCGCAAAAAGAATAATTTACGCGGCAAGGACATACAATTGCCGACATCGTTGAACAATTTACAAGGATATCATTCGAAGTGTCTGAGTCGTTTTACGGCAGTGCAAAAAAAAATATAAATCAGCATGTGCAAATGACTCTGCTTCGTCAACAAGTGCATTATTGTCTAAGTCTAAGCCATCAACATCTACAGCAACAAAGTAAGTGGAGCAATGAACATCATTTTTGTTTGATTAGTTTGTAATTATTGTTTGAATTTAAATATTAAATTAAATTAATGTATATCGTACAAATATTTCAAAACATGCTTATCTTTTCTTGTTTAACCAATCCGTTTGATTTACATCTCGAATGTGAATATTTTTGTAAAAAATTATTTTTAGAAATAATCTTAACTGTATAGCACTGATTCATTTAGACATTTCAAATTTATTATAAATATTGCCCATTATTACAGCGCTGTTTATATTTATTTGGTGGCTCCTGCCAAGCCTTTTGTTCCACGATATGGATGGCAGCAAATGTGTTTCTGACACTACTTAATGTAAACAATTAGCACAAAAAAAATTCAGCTTTAAACATATGACCGCGGCGGAGAAAATTAATTTTAAATCGCACTCGTCCTTGTACCTTTGGTGGCTCCCCTGCCAAGGTTATTGTCCCGTGATAGGACTGGCAGCAATTGGTTTTTTTTTCATTTTGTGATATAAACTACCACCTCAAAAAATTTCAGCTTTAAACATTTTAGCCAATGGATTTCATTTTTTTAACATGTTTATAGGAGTGGCAGTAGCATGCCGTTCCACAACTAAGGTGGCAGCAGATCATTTTTCGATGTTTTATGGTATCTATGGTTAGTACAAAAATTTCCAAATTTAAACAAATAAGGATTTTGCACAATATTTTCTTACATAAGTGATACGCTGCTGATAAGCGTTGTTCCGCTAGTGCGCTGGCAGGAGGTTGTTTTGTTGATCTGTAGTACAAATATAGTAGAACAAAAGATAAACCAACTTTAAACATATTGGCAAAAAAAATGTGTCGCTGGCTCCCGGACTAAAAGGTTGAGTTTCTTAACTCAACCTTGAGGGGGACACCAGTGTGACGGCCAGAAAGGTAACGTCACCTTAAGTGAATATAAAAATCAGGGTTTTTTATGACAGACGTTACAGTGGCTCACGATTGGTTGGCTCACTTTATTTAGATATATGCGTACTTGTTCTGTGTTGTTTAAACCAGCCCCGCCAAATGATTGTATCTGAAATAGTACTGATGGTCCACAGAAATGTTTCCTATGAAGAAAGAACTGGGGAATTTTCTGAAATATGGGTTCCATAGAAAAATGACGGACACGGCATAAAAGGCACCAAATAAGAAGCTTAAAACTCTGGAAGGCCCCATGAAAATTTCATTTCACACAGCTTTCCTTACCTCGGTGAAAAAAATAATCGATTAAAGAGATGAACGCGTCGAATTTTTTTTGGCATTAATGGGATAATAGGCGAGGCAACATTCCAGTCGACCCAAATTCTGTTTGCAAACGTGTACAAATTTAAAAGTTAATTTCCTATGAAAGGGGCAGAGATTACACGGTGTTCCAATTGAAACCAGCCAGCTCTTCACCACCCCGAAGCGAGAGGACATGAATGGAAGTGTGGGACGTTGCAGCGCGGAAGCGGATGAATAATATCGCGTATTAAAATCACCCCAGACTCAAGCCAGCCAAGTCTCCACCCTTCTCCCTCGAGCACGACGTCTGGCGATCGATGCGCTTCTTGACACCCTGTATGCACCGACGACCGGAGGTAACGCGTGGGTGGGCGTCTCACAACGAACCACCGAGGCCTCAGCGTCTCGACAAAGTCGAGAGGAAGCTGTGTGCACGGATTCTTTGCCCAAAAACAATCTCGACGTTGAGTCAGAGCCCTGTTTGGAAGGTGGGACGAACGGGCCTAAATAGTCACCTCGACTATTTAAACACGCGAGCTGTGGCGGTGCCAGGTAACTAGTTTGCATCGTGCAACGTTGGAGGTATTAGAAGTCCCACCATCGCTCTTCGTATTTTGTTAAAAAGTCCGGTACATCAAAGGATCGCGCGAAAGACCATTATAAACACAGGACGTTTAATTAGAGTGTTTCAGAACCTGTTCGAATGCACAGCTTTTAGCTTATCGAAGGCATAGTGTAATCAAGTATGCACAGGTCAGGATGAACATACTCAGAAGGGAATTGCAAGCTTGCAAACCAGCTGTTCGGCGTGGTATTTAATAATTAGACGCGCATAGGGAAGGAATGTTGATGAAGGAATGCACTGTGTCCCTGATCATGGAGAGGCCCTTCCCTCCAGTAATTCGTACACCTCAAACGTCTCCTGTATATTACTCTTTTGCCCTTTTCGAGAGCCGGCTTCGATTACTAGACGTTTATTAATATTCACCGTCAATTGGTATCGAGCTGCAACCATTCCACCACAGGCTAAACAGAATTGAACCAGGCTTATCGAGCAATTTCAGAGCAAACGTTCGATCGCGATAAGAGCGATAAAAGAGGCGGGTAAAAGCGTGTAATTCTAGCGGATTTTAATGAACACACACTGTGGGGCAACGCGATGCTTCGTTGTGCCCTGCGAATTGCTAGAGAATCTGGACGCCGCGAAGTTTTATCAAGAATGCGCGCGAAGCAGACGCACGTGGAGCATGGGAGATGGACCGAGAGGGAGGAGAAAAATTAGAGAAAAAAGGAAAAACGTCGGTTGAATATTCAGGATGGCGAGAGGATGTGAGCAAGAAGAGAATGTTAGGAGAGGAAGCAAGAAGCAAGGCTGTCGAGGAAATGAAACGCTGAAGATGAGGGGGAGCGGCCGCGAAGGTCTAAAGCGAACGAATAAGAAAAAAGGTGTGACAAGGTAATGAAGAACACAAAACTATGGCCCAGGGTCTTAAAAAAGACGAAAATGTAATGGGCGCATAAATATTCATGGCTTCGTTGCAGAGCGGGCACGCGGAGATGAAGAAACACGAGCGAGGAGGATCAGAGCAATACGACGGAGAAGGGAACGTAGAGGGGCGAAATTGAAAATGGGGTAAAGGACTTCAATGGGGGTGAGACGATGGAAATGATACACGAGAGATAAGTGTTGAAATGAACAACCTGTGGATGAGATTACAAAGAAGGGATACGATAAAATAGAAGACCATCAGCAGATTGGTAGAGGAAAATTGACCACTGAGTGCCAGAATAAAATATGAAATTGTAGGTAGAATATCGTTGATATAAATATACAATATAAATACAAGAATTGTTTTTGAGGTGTCGCTATGGGTCATTCTTTAGGATTTTATTTTAAAAAAAGGAGGAAACGTTATAGTGTTAAAAAAAACTTTTTCGACTGTATTTGTACATCATTGAAGATAATAAAAACGTTTTTTGCATATTTTATCTAATACTGCTGACTGTTGGTGGCTGTGATTGCCCTGACGATATACAAAATCTGCGGAATTTATAACGCCTTATACTTGATAAGATTGTTCATTGAATCATCTATGCTCATAGCAAATATTGTAATCTCATGTTTTGGCAGACGTTTAAACTACAAAATTAAAAAAAAAACGGGTAATTTTGCGCGCGAAAATGTTTATAAAAAGAAGATGGGTGGAAAAGTACAGCCTATACAGCCTAAAACGTTTTGTAACACTATTCGAGAATGTGAAGTGTTGATGCAGCAAATTTTGGCGATTTGTTGAATAAAAATTTTCAAATGATTAGATTCCTGAGTGAAAGAGTGATTTGTAAGAATGTGTCGTATTATTTTCAACCATGCCACTGCATTCATTTATAAATGCATATAAAGAATCACAAGACGAGAGTCCATACCATAAATATTCAAACTCAATTTTCTCAAAGACAAAGTTTCGTGCTGAAAGGAAAATTAATCTACGCTTTCAAATTATTCTCCCCAAGAAATCACCTCTTTCTTGATTCTACCATAAGCTACACCTTTAAAACATTCTCCAGTTCTCGTAAATGCAAGCTCCACGTGAAACGTGAAACAGAACACCAGCCCCAGTTTCGCAACAGATTATGACTCGGCCGATTTCCGTTTTGAGTTTACACCGCTTCCTTGATGTATTCGAGGATCGTAAAACCATCCAAGGCGAGCATCACGATTCGCATTTCTTTCACAGCTCATTCGTAAACATTGAGAATCTAAAATTTATACAGACTCGCAAGATGTGACAGATTGACGTATTCCCGACTCATTTTTATTCGCGCGGAGTATCGTGCAATGTCGTCGAAATTTGAAAATAAATTGTGACACAATGTTTAGATATTTTATTTGCTAAGAATTGTCAGCTGACTTCCATTGGGAAGAAGACACACTTTTTCGCATACCTGGTGTCTTATTTCACGGTTACCGTGCGGAGCTTTTACTTTCCAGGGGATATGCTGCCCGTATTATTATCAATATGATTCACATACTCGTGGTTACGTAGCCGTATGTGTAGACAGATGCATCGTATGCAGATAGACCGGCGAAGGCCTACGAGAACTTTTCGCCTTTCGCGTCTCGTACGCACAAGCGGCAGAAAAAATACAGTGTCGAACATGGTAAATGGTTCATTGTTCTCGCGGGGAGACAATAACGTGTGGGCCTTTGGGCTGCGTCGCTGACGAAATTCGTCGTCCAACAATGGAGTAAAAAATTAAAAACATAGACGCTTTGAGACGCGATTGTTGTTGCTTTTCCTTTCTCGAAAGCATTTTCCTCCTGCGATGCACTATCGTCATACTCTTGCAGAAATAAATTTACGCCCACTAAATGCACTATGTCTTTAAACTTGGACAGAGTATCACGGCACAGAAACAGGGCGTAGCAGCTCGCTTACTATTGCAAAAAGTGAGTTACATAGTTTGCTTTCATTGGTAATAAATTGTTTATGATTTCGAGTACTGCATAAATTTTTACCTGTGGGTAAAGAAAGACTGAATTTATTGAATTTATTGAATACATAAATAGGGTGGATGGACCAGTAAATGAACACGCAAGTGAATATTTTTTATTAAAACGAGTAAAATAATTTATTACAATAAGCAACTAATTAATTAGAGACTTCTTTTAATGTTTCGCTTCATTTTTGCTGCACGTGGAATCAATCGCGCTGCAAAGGTAATTTTATAATAGTGTTCATTCATTATCCTTAAGTGTTTATTTACTATTTAGTGGTGCGTTTACCCTGTTAACTCAACAACTAAGAATGCCGTCTTAGAAATTTCCTAATACTTTCAATTTCTATAGTCTTTCCTCAGATTATTCTAATGCCTTAAATATTTTTGAATTTTTCGTGCCACCTATTGCCTAATTGAATTACTCCCTCCGTTGTTAGAAATTTATTTGTTATATAAGAAATATTGAACGCTTACAGTGACTTCAACATTAAAACGTGAAACTGTAACAATATTATAGCAGAATCTGATAAAGCTATATCAAGGTTGTATAAAACAGAAATTTGCGCAACTTCTTCCGGGGTGGAAAGATGAAAGGGACAAAATGCGAATAATATTGAAGAAAGTAGGATCCTCATCATCATCGATGAATACGAATAATTTTGCCGATATATGAAGGAATTGTAAGAGAAAGAAATTTTCTATGCGACTGCATAAGAGATACAGTAAACGAGGGATCCAGAGTACCTTGGCGAAAGTGCAAGGTTAAATCGAATAAGATCGTCCTCCTGCGCCGAATACTAGACGCAATTACGCCGTCGCTTGTGCGACACGCTTTCTTTATTGCAAAGATGTCAGTGCCATACTGCGTAACGAAGGTCGTTTGTCAACACGGAATACACGTGCAATTTACAATTCACTCGTGATGTAATCATTTGTAGGTATTTTAGCGTCAATCAGTCACAGCAAATCCACGTATCCATTCGACAACAGATTGTAAATGAACTTATTTTTCGCTCTTACTGTGACAGCATGTATATATTTATTTATTAAACATATATGTGTGAGACAGTTGACTAATGACCATCGACAATGCCTTTTTTAAAATGTAATCTTCGTACGATCGCAATGATAGTCTTATTGTTTACAAATAATATGCTGCTGTCATGTCTGCTTCTAACATTTAATTTTGTCTGACTTATTTGTTACATGTAAAACCTATTGCAGTATATACTCAAAAAATAGTTGAATCGTAAGTAAACGAACTTAACCAACTTGTAAGTGGCATAATATGTACATACTTTTAGCTGTACTATTTTTTGTGCAAAAATGAGATGCCCCCCCCCCCCCACTAACTAATATTTATATTCAATTTTTCGTTGTGTACATTTTGCAAGAAACGCATCAAATTTTCCGGATCAGAACGTGTGAGATTATAAAATAACACGTAAGATAGTCTTAGAATGGTACTTTTGCGTTTTGACGAATTTCAAATGGCTACTTAATTTTATATTTTCCTAGCAAATGGTATTAAACATGTGCAAGAGCAACAACAGCGTCCTGAATACAAATTAGAAATATGGACCAAATTATATTTTTTTAAATAATACTGTCTGATACAGGAAGCTATTCTGAGAGCTGTATAAAGTAGTAATAGTATCATAAACTTATAAAAACGTAAATTCTCCTTATTCATTGAAATTCGAAAAACTCATTTGTATCAGATAAAAAAATGTACATATACGAGTTGTAATTTTTGAAAAATCTACAATCAGTAATATTCGTAGTATAAAAAGCAATTTATGTTGTATATGTATTATCCCTCGCTTTATGACAATATGAATTATAATGTAAGCAGTAAAGAGCATGCAAAAACTCCATTTCATCTACCCATGACTATTCATAGTTAATGTAACCAAAAGGATTCTAATACGCAGATTGATATTGACAGTAGAAGAATGGAAGTACTAAAACAGCATTTCGTCTCGTCTTTAAATACATTACTACAAACATAACAAAAATCTTCATAACATAAATGGCCCAGCTGCAAGTTCAAATAAAACAATCACAACCAAGTAAATGTCAAAATACCTTTACGTCACACAACGTGGGTCCAACGACGTTGAAAGGTCGCTCTCCGCAAGCTCCCGTCAAATTTACTGTGCACCGTCGAACGACGCAGAACAACGTGCCCACAGAAAGTCACTCGTGTCCCTGGATGTGCGTTCCTCGACCGCGACGACTTCCAATAAAAAATACCGTCGTAGGCACGTTTCGTGCGGTCAGTTTCGAAATCTTAAATTTGACTGGCCAGCAAGCTCCGGTCGAGAAAACTCGTTCGCCCCGTCATTCTTTTTCCTTTTCGAAGCGAATGCGCGAGAACCGCGAGTGTAGTTAAAAATACAAACGAACGGGACGTAAACACTCGCGTCCCTTAGGATCGACAATCGGCACTGTTGACAGTCACGAGTCCAAGTCGCGACGTACGCGAACAAATCACCACTGTTCCTTCCGAACTGAGTCGTCGCCGCTCGTTTCTGTTTTTTAGCGGTAAAAGAAGAGGCACCGATGATGCGGTCACAATGGACGCGTGTTGGGACCCACGAGACACCACGGTCCGTCAGTCACGGCTCGACAGTCGGAGTACACTGCAAGCTGAACGTCCCCGCCACGCGACTCTCAACTCGAAAGTGGAGCCGCGCAACATGGCAGCGCGCTGCCAGCCCTGCCATTGGCTCCTCGCCGCGGTCAGGTACTCCGGCACTGTTATCGTGCGGCGAGCTTCGAATGTTGTGGCGCGCTGAGAAATTGTTGATAACGAACCAGCCTGAGTGAGATATGTCAAGTAGGGTGGACCTTAGTTACTCTTGTCGAAAAATAATTTTAAAATTTTTGGCGGGGACACCCCCCAGTATTGTGCCACTGGGTGAAAAAATAATGTGTGTAAAATTTGAAATCGATCGGACAACGGGAAGACGAGCCTCATCGCGGTTGAAGTTTCTTCATTTTTGGAACTCGTTTTTCTCCATTGTAGTATGTCGTTAATATACATTTTTATATATCCTTGAACTTGTCTTTTTACGCTCTGTAACAATATAGAATCAAAGTATAAGATCACTTAAAAAAAAACATCATGACCTTGAAATCTCAAAAATTGATCGTCAGAAAAAACTTGTTTCTTTGGCATTATTTTTATCTTGCCAAACAGTACATAAAAAGAAGACAGAGCGCGAGAGGGGGGGGATAGGGTCTGCCCCCCCCCCAGACAAAAATCCTAGCTACGCCTATGGAGGCACGTCTTCCCGTTGTCCGACAAATTTCAAATTTTACACACATTATTTTTTCACCCAGTGGCACAATACTGGGGGGTGTCCCGAAAAAATTTGAAAGTTGAAAAATAAGGTCCACCCTAATGTTAAGTAGTGAACAGAGGAAAGGTTACTTTATTTTTTGTAGTCATTGGGCCTGAGAAAAGTATATACAATGAGTAATGAAAATATTCGGACACTTTAAAATCGCATAACTTTTTTAAAATTAATCCAAACGACTTGAGTTTTTCTATGATGCTAGAAGGATTCATTTGCTAACTGATGTGATTCACCGTTTTGAAAAAAATTGCAATTGGTCGGAATTGCAAAAAAAAAATAGTAAATGTCGTTTTTGCAATTCCGACCA
This sequence comes from Andrena dorsata, assembly GCA_929108735.1. Taxonomy (NCBI): domain Eukaryota; kingdom Metazoa; phylum Arthropoda; class Insecta; order Hymenoptera; family Andrenidae; genus Andrena; species Andrena dorsata. Next base: position 2,416,187 of record OV815489.1, on the reverse strand, counting down.
ATTGCAATTTTTTCAAAACAGCGAATCACGTCACTTAGATAACGAATCCTTCTAGCTTCATAGAAAAACTCAACTCGTTTGGATTAATTTTAAAAAAGTTATGCACAAAAAGTTACTCACTGTATGTGTCGGTGATTATGAAAATGATGTAAGGTGAAAATTGTAAACATTGAATTTTGTCACTTATTTTGTAATGTAAGGAGATGAAGAGTTGTAAACTTAAAGAACTCTCAACCCTTACATTTTATTTTACGCAAAATAATATATCTTTATTTTAATATTAACGTCCAGTTTACAACTTATATCCATGTCCACTACTAAATCACGGTTAAGTAATAATTCCTCATGCTTCACTTAATGCTTTTGGTTACACAATTCGTAAAAATCCACACATTTTATAAACACAGCTGTAAACCACAACATTCGTCCTGCTTCTGAGAGTTGTTAGCATTTAATTAACATTTTGCGTTCAAACAGCAGAACTATCAAACAGGTGCGCGCGTTCTACTTCGATATCCAGTTTCCTGAACAATTTTCTTTTCGTGTTGCTGCAAACTAGATCCTCTGGTCAACTTCATGCCATTTCTAGAGACTTGTTTTGAAAAACTTCAACCAAATCAGCTCCACATATTAAATTCTTAAGGAAAACATATCATTACATGCTTTGCTTCTCAAAGATCATCTACTTTAAGTAAACGAATTATTTCCAGTAAACAACACAAAAAAAAGAATTCACACGAAACTAACGAACCAATCTGGAAATTAAATAATTTATAAAAACCAACAAGCACTGCAATTTCTTCCAGTTAAATCGTCAATCTGGCATCTGGAAGGACATTGTTCTCTTCACGATGCTCCTATTCTACTATAAATGGATATTTGTACTCACAATCTTTTTTACTAGTCTTAAAAGGTGATAGAATAAAGTTACAATCGTGTAAAATGATACGAGCAATACTTGTTTCTTTTTTTAATTCCCGAAAAATTAAGTTTTTCTCAGTCGTCGCACTAGCAAGACCCCTTAATTACTTACTCTTTTATATCGAGCGGAGAAGTCATGCAATTAAAATCCATTTTATCGACAAATCAAAGCCAATTGACGCCGGATTGAAAATTAGATTTTCGTGGAGAGAAGGGGAGCAATTAACGATCACGCGAATGAAGGCATCCCCTACGGCTGTCGACCCTGGAAGGAATGTAACTAACTGCAAATTTCCGGTAGGCTACATTCTAAGCGAAATGGACATACAGAATACAGATCCACACGTCCGAGTATATTCTGCCGCAGCTGAATTGTATAATCATCTCAGAACTACCATTTCAACAATCATAAACTGTATAATCTGTTATTAGTTATCCATAATGCATTAACACTGAGTTAGGTCTGTATTTAAAGAGCCTATATAACATGTGAATGGATATCAATTAATTTGAATAATATACATGTGCATTTATATTTATACATAACTTATTTAAAGTACCTGGAAAGGAATACCTTTTCCTCTGCGTAGCTCGTGGTTAGACTGCGGATGTTCATGCAAATATACATTTTTATAGAAAAAGACTAAACAAATGAAACTTTGATAGAAATATGTTTCGTCATTAGAGAGTTATCAAAATATATTATCTATTTTAAAAAAATGTTATGTCTATTTATTTCAAGCATATACAGAACTTACTTAGCTCCAATATAGTAGCGGCCATAATATAGTGTATTCGATTTTCTTACAATAGAGAGGTCATAATTATCGTAATAAAAATACTTAGCTTCCGCAGTCTACTTATGGTAGTTGAAACGATATTTTCAAGCCGATTGTACAGGATCGTTCAGGACCTGGTTCATTTCCGATTCCCTCTCGTGTTCCCTTCGTTTGCACCTTTCCTGAGGAACCTATCACACGAGCACGTGTGTGCTCGCAAGGTCGTTTTGTTCTCGTCCCCTCCCTTTCAATGAATTGTGATGCCATACGCACAATTATGCAAATTTACTTGGCCAACCAGGCAAACGAGGAAATGCCTGTACGATTCGTGCCTCTAAAATGATAATACAGGGTGTTTCAGAACTACAGGTACAAATTTCACGTATGTATTCCTCGTTTTCTATTTAACTCCTTGACCTATGGTAGAGTTACAAGTAAGTTTTTCACATGTATACTATTTATTTCGTTTCACATATTCGTGCCACACACGCACATGACACACAAATATTGTAGAAACAAAAAATTAACATTAGTTTCATTTAATTGCGATATTTTATTCTATTATCTATTTTTGAGGAACCAATAACACATTACGGAAAATGCCAGGATTATTTGCTCACAATCACAAGCATAATCAATATCTAAAAATGGTAGAAGATAAACGGTGATAGATCACGATTTCAAACTTTACGAATGATAAGTGTATTACATTAACAAAATAATAATTACACAATCGTCAAGAAATGGCAATACCACTAAGTAACTTTGCAAACGCCAGATGCCATGTCCTTCGAGGATACGATCTTTTTTCCAGGGGATATGAAATTCTTTCCTGCATTCGTTATCAATTATGTCTGCTAGAGTTACGAAGATCATTAAAGAGAATGCAAAAAAAGGAACGACCCTGGATATGCAAGTTAACGGACGTGTGTACATGCGTGATGCACTTCACGAATTGTAAATACAAGAACATCCTGCATTCACACTAGTTACACGGTTCATGTGCGTTCATTCGAACGAACGTAATCAGGAGTAGGACCTAAGTAGGAGGCTGTAAATATATCAGCTGTCATCGTCGAACGTCACCAAGAAGTATATTTTGCAACAGCCTCGGTGTTCATATTAAACGGAGAAAATTTATTTCGCAGATTGGAATAATTGATCAAAGCACCGTATCAAGGTTCACGACTTCGCCTGGGAATCGGCGGCAGCGCCTAACGATACTTGAAATGCAAATCAGACCGCCGATACTTATCCCGTGCTTAATCGTAACTTCATTAAAGTTTTTGTTACTCTCCAGATACGGTTGAACGCTTTCCGCGTTGGGTCTAAACTACATTTATAGTTCCTGAACGTTCAGGAAAATGGTAACTCAGGTAGGCCGGGGATTATTAATTTTATGTACGATAAAGTTAAGAGCGAGCGGGGATATGAAATGACGCAGGAAAGAAGAAGCAAGTAGTATTTTTGTGTAATATACAGATTATATCTACTGACAGGATCCGTAAATGGACTATGTACTGGAAACAATATTTTACAAGTTAATGATAATTAATTAAGGGTGATTATAAAGAGGCATAATTTAATATGGATAGTAGGTAGTGGAATATAAAAAATTCTGGCAAATTCGCTATTTATTAAAATGAATACTGCTGACCTTAAGGGGTTACTCGCAGCTAGGAGGTAAAAGAAGAACGATTCTTTGGGAATTTATTTCAGAAAGTGTACATGCATATTTTTGTGCAAAGATTTTTGTATTCAGATGAGGGACACTTTAAATGTTAATAGATTATTACATTATGTTTTGGTGTAAAAATATCTATTTATTGCAAAATTAAAACTGATTTCCCGAAATGGGTTTTTCGATTGCGGTGACCACGATTTCTCAAAAACCGCTTCAAATCAAACATTCAAATCTAGTCTTTGATCGAAACATTTGTTTTTCCAATGCATAGTTTCATTTTATAGATGAGAAATGAGTGTTTTTTCTACGAAATTCGATCATTTCACTTTAAAATCCGTCATTTTGTACCAGATTAATATTTTATAAAACGGAACGATTAAAGCCTAGATAAACTATTGTACTAACTAAATCGTCTTCGTTTTTTTATTTCAGATAATCCAGTTCCGAATAATGTTGGTGATCGCGAAACGTATTTCTAAAAACAGCTTCCAGGAAATCAGTTGTAATTTTAAAATAACTAAATACTTTTATACCAAAACATAGTATAATAACCAGTTAAAGTGTTCCCCATTTGAATGCAAAAACTTTTGCATAAAAATATGCATGTAGTTTCTGAAATAAATTACCAAAGAATCGTTCTTTTTCTACCTCCTGACTGCGTAGGTACCATTATATAATTTTCAGGCATACATTGTACAATCTAACAGATAAGTAGCATGCAACGTAACCAAATTTAGTTTGAAGCATCACTCAGACCCTCCAAATACGAAGAATTCGACAACCAAGTATAACTACCTACAATTAAGTCTATATACAGATTTAAATCGCAGTAACACCTTGCCATTATCGCCATACTGCGGGTGAGAATTGGCAAGCTCGATCTTCGCTCTGTAATTCGAGGAAGGGAGGTAGGAGAACCATCGATACCTAACCGCACAGAGATATCGGTCCGATGAAAGAGCTGACCACAAGAGCCACAAGATTGTGGTAAATCGAAGGGTGAACTACAGCCAGACAATGGACGCAAAATATTTATGCATTTGCGCAGAGAATGCTACGACAAGGAAGACATGAGGAGCAACACGATAAAATTCAATAGAACAACTGTAAACATGCGAATGCTCGTGATAAACTGAAGGATTTCTATGAGAAATTTTTAATCTTTCCATTGTACAAAGCGCTACTTGATTGCTTCAAGATTTCTATTTGTTGTACATACAGTTATTTTCATTAATATTCAGACATAGCTGCACTTGTAATTTTCACCTAGTGTGTGACAGCAATTTTTTATGGAAATGGTTCTTGGCAATACTGCGCAGAACAGTACCATCGATGTACTTCTATTGAATCCAAAGCTAATATTCAAATACTAATGCAATGAAACGCTATTGTAATAAACGCTCTGTACCCGGACGTGTATAAATGATAGAAATTCCTCTGAACTGAGTTGCACGCGCCTAAATACAGGGTTAAGTTCCGATCTAGCACGCAACCGGAAGCGCGAGTGCTTCACCAAACAATGCTTCCGAAAAAAAAGGCACAACAATGGAAAACAATGATGGCAGACGGTGCGTGCGATATACACTCACGCAAAGGAAGCTTTGCTCAGTATTTTCCACTCGTTGTTCTCATTCCAACGATTTTCATAAAAATGTTTTATATATTTTATGAAGATTCGTCCCTCCAAGCATGACCTCTGAGTTTATTTGCCACCTCACCTCGCGTGGGAATATGAAATTCACTTTTCCGTTTCAATGGTATCTTTTATGTAAATTTAAAAAAACGTGAACAATAAAATTCATGGGCAAAAAACCGGAATTCATCTTTTGTAACCATCTCAGGAAATTAAAAATTGTATCTTCTCTGTGTAGATTTGAATTGGATTAGCGCAATGTTGAACATATGTCAATGCAAAAATCGAATCAGGTGGAGGAGATAAAATATGAATTATCAAACATTCCATGGGTTTTCATTCCATCTAGAACGTGAATATAAGAAAAATTTCATTTGATTCTGGCTCACAGTAGCGTAATACAATCCACATTATCAACATCGCATAAATTTCAACTTGATTGAAAGAACCGCACAGAAAGATTTGCAATATAGTGAAAATCGATAAGATTAATTATCTAAAAACTGAACTCCAAACGACTGAAGAAACAATTTTTGGCTTAAATAAGTTCCATCATCTAACCCAAATCTACCTGACTGGATTTGAAACATGTCCGATTAAAACAATTTCTTTGAATTACAGTTATTTTGATCAAATCCAACGAAACGCAGTTCTCGTGACCTGTTCATCAATTTTTCCGTGTATCGTTCCCGTAAACTCGCGAAAGACACGCGTGTCCATTTTCATCCGTCAGCAGTCACGTGTGCTCACTTTCTGCAATTTGCCTGCCACCGTTGAAGGAACAAGTTTCTTTTATGTGATCCAGCAACAAAGGGTGTGCCACACAAAGGCACACGCGACGCGAAAGCACTGTGAAAACGGATTGAGCGTTGCTTGGTGTTACATGTGCGTTAGGCTTTATGCCCCGTGTATACAACAAAGGAAAATTAATCTGCATTCTTTCTCGCGCGGTAAGACAAGATTATAACTTCTATTTGCACCCGTGAAACTTGACGCGTCTCTGGGCGACCAAAACGTTGTCAATGAATTTCAGAGTTCGTAATAGTTTGCGCGCCCTTTAACGTAATTGCAGTTACTCATCATTATTATTGGCATTTCCAATAGAATTAAAATCAAAAACTTACAGCTGTGAAAACTGAGCTATCATTCAATGTATTTGGTGCTCACAATTTGAGGAATAACAAAATAGCGCTAATTTGAAAAACAAAATTTCCCAAAAGAGTGTTGACTGGAATGCTCCTCGACAAAATCTCGGTTATTTCTCGACGAAAATTATTAATTGAACTATGAGCAATAGCGACACTTATACAGATTAAGAATCTTTTCAAATTTTTTGCTTCAGATAAGCCTGAGCCGGGAAATCACCTACGCCACGAACATACCTCTTTTTAGTAGGTGTCACATTAACGCTGTAAAAAACAAATGAAACAAATTAAAAATTATTTTTTTATTTTTTTTGTATAATATAAGAGTAGCTTAATAAATTTCAAAAAGTTTTGTTTCATTATATGTTGTATTTATTGAGAAAAATCTTTCAAAATAGCTTCATTTTTCGGCCCATCAAAGTAGAATAAGGGAGCTCCACGAATATAACAGACACTAAGGACGCTCCGCAAAAATAACCAGATGGGCAATTAAAAAATCATCCACTCTTTTAAATTCAAACAGAACAACACGTGAGTGGAGCTTTATTTCGCAGCACTAATTTATTATACACAAACTGAAAATATTTGTCAAGACTATCGCCGCGAGTGGTGCTTCTTTATTCTTAATACAAACTCATTGAACTCAGAATGCAAGCTTCCAACAATCCACCATCGTTAGTGGTGATATCATTGGTAGCCATGCTGATTCAATAAATTCATAACAAACTCCCAACAGCAGCCCGTAGGGTGTTTCATCACTCGCAACATTAATTGATTTTAATGCACCCATGTTTCATAATACGCAACTCTGCATTAAATGATGACGTCGCAGCCTTCCTGAAGGCTGTTTATGATCCTGATGATCCTTGTGCAGGTCCCAGTAGGCAATTTTAGGTCTTTATGTAATTATAATTCTAATTGGGAAACACGGTCAGTGAATACTTTCGTGTATGCTGGACACGTCTTATCAGTTCAAGCGCCACGTTACGAATGATGAACCATTGATACGCGACGCGGTGGAGTGGGGCTCGGCGGGTACTTTTCTGAGAAATTGTCGACGTCACTCGTTCGTCTATGCCGAATATTATCAACACAAGTGAGTCGCGATAACAGCAAGAAATATGTAAACACACACCTTCCTCTACTCGCAGCTCCGCGACTTTACCAATGCCTTTTAGGCAGCCGTGTGTATGTACATTGTATTATTATCCTGGAAGACGTTCCCCTTGTACCTTCACTGTGTATTAATCCTTAAAATGTATGGATCTATTAATTCTTTTTACCAATAAACAGTTAATTCGCGCCAGCGTCACCTTATTTAGGGGTGAGGTCGAGGGCGGATGGCCCCACGCTGTCCCGCCTTCGAAGGTTTTATGAATGGGACTTAGCTTGTGTGCGGAACTGATATGTAGAGGGTGCATGAGACTAAACAGTCCTAGCCACGGGAGATGGCTGATGACCACTTTGGGTTTCCTAGCTACCTATCGAGTGATGAAGAATTGATTGTTTGGAGAGCGAGAGAGGGGGAAAGAGAATGGCAAGCGGCTCGACGCTGTATTGCTAAAGAATAAGGACTCTGTTCCTACAGGACCTGGCCACGGAGTGGGAAGTCTGTGTCCTGTGATGAACCATGTGGCACTTACCTACCCCAGAGCTGTCCTCGAGCGACCTTCTTTACGACCCTCATAAAGTCATTTTTAACACGCCTATTGGAAGTGTTATAAAAAGTGCCACCCCGAAGCCTTGAGCAATCAATCATTTCTACAAATTCTCTGACGTTTGAAATAGCTCCGGAGTTCAGATAATGCAAATTTTTCTGAGGAGTGGGAGCAAGGCGAGGTGACAAACAAGCTTGTTCGCGACCACATGTTTTAAAGGTGCTTGAAGGCAGATAGCCCGACGCTGTTTCGCTTTCGGAGAGTTTATGACTGGGTCAGGACCAGCAAGGGGCCCTGACATAATCCATGCTTGTGGGTGGACGTCGAACAACGGTTGGCGACTTGAGGGCGCGTAGCTATCGGGTGAGACCTGGTGGTGTTTAGAGAGAGAGAGAGAGAGAGAGAGTTTGGGAATGGCAAGCGGCTCGCCGCCGTATTGCTAAAGAATAAAGGCTTTCTTCCTAAAGGATCTGGCCACGGAGTGCGAAAGGCGTGAGTGCCTTGTGGTTTAAAAGGCGGCACTTATGTACCTACTCAGAACCGATGATTTGGAACGTTCTTCTTTTCACTAAATTTCTGAGGTGCAAATCCACGATGAGACAAAATTACGGTATCTCACATGAGACTTTAATCTCGCAAGACAATTATGTCATTATTTTATTATTTTTTAATTATTTTGTCTTTACCTTCATGAAACTAGACTCTCATGAGACATGTTTAATGATATATTTTCAAAAATCTCATCTCTCGGGACTATTTCCATTATTAAGGTGCATATCCACGAAGGGACAACAATATCGTGTCTCACATCAGACTTTAATCTCCATTATTATTATTCTTTTATTGCCATTTTGTTGACGCGGTGATTTTTGTCTCACGATAGAAAAGACTCGTGTAAAATCTCATAGTGGATTCGTACCTCAACAAATGAATTAACGACGCAGTATCTCAGGATCGTGTCATTTGTGCTGCAGGGAGGCTATAAAAAAGCGTCGGAATAAGGAAATCCTGTGTGCAGTGTATAAAACCTGTTTGCGATAACACTATTACAAAATTTAGAGAATGCACATAAATAAATCATTTTCATATTTATTAATTATATAAACAACAAAGTTTATTTATTAAATCATCCCTGTAGCCCTACTAATTATTTCTCAATCAATTTATACAATAACTGCAAGCGAAACTCATATATTTACAGGTACTTAGGCATCCGGTTCCCCGGTTAATCAAACTCTTACGAATTGCGCAATTCCTTTTACACGACTTGAAAGAAAACAAAAATGATTTGAATGGGGTTATTTATGCAGGAATTCGTGTGGTCATTTTCCGCGTTAAATGTAACGTGCTCTGGTAACAACAGGTTGAGGTGCTAAAAAACTCTATTTTAGCTGTCTCATGTTTTTTTATTAGCAAAAGCAACGTCTCTTTGCAATGAGACGAAACCCAATTTCCTTGAATACCCTAATTTCACAATTCACAATAGAAAACATGCATTAATAATGAAAGTAGACAATTATTTGTTATATTAAGAATTGCAAAACATTTAAAAAATGAGAAAATAAACTATTCTTTTTTTAAAGGGGCAGAAGATGTATCTTCTTTCACCCTTTTCTTCATCAGGGCCTGTTGGGGTCTGGGAGCAGCAGAATCGAAGTGCATAACTTTAAACGCGTTTATCTCGAAAAGTCCTTTTCGCACGTTAGCCTCTTTTTACCACAGCGCGTCACATATTTACAATTTAAATACAAACGTTTATATTAACGGTGTGAATTGCAATTTTCCATGAAAAGACGATTGAAAAGAGCAAAGAAGTACACGAAGAAAATACATAGACCGTATATCTACAAATCTAAACGCGCATATACAACTCGATGACCACGTTGCACCGTTATATACGGAAATTATCATTCCACGTGTCTATAAATATTATCGAGGTGATGCCTCAAACTGGTTTGAGGTATTTGGTGCGAGACACAAAACACAGTCATGGTCCAGCACAGCTGCAGGATCAACCGGTTTTCCCTGATTACACGCGACTAAAATGTGTAGCCAATGACTATAGCGTAAATACATAACGAGCCTCATTAAAACAAAAACTTCGCTTACACGTATAATTCCAAAATTGTCGAATTATTATTATTCGAATTAACATCCATTAATGATCATAAACAAGCTTGTTCATACTATTTAATTCCTCTCACCTTCACTTGACATTACATCATGTATAGTGGTATTTCCCCTTCAGATTTATTCATAAATAAAATACATAAATGAAATTACTCAGAAAAGAGAGATTCGTACGAAAATCTTTCCTGCGCAACGCTGATATACGGCCAGTCGCAAATACGGACGCGGAGGCGCCACAGACTAATATGACGCAGTTTTAAAATAGAATGGGATTGGAGAGTGAATGCGTCATTGATGATACCATAAATGCGTGTGTGTAGGAATACGGCTGTGTAGCGTATCTCATTGTAGTGAAACGTGATCAGCTGTCGATCACGCCCGCACGACCGTTACCAGTGATTCTTGTCACTTGAAACTGTTCGGTGTATCGACCGATCAATTTACATATTGTAAATTAATCTCTTATCATAGAACTGAACTACTAAGTGCCTTTGTACACAATGGTAAGTGAAGAGTTGACTTCCTTGAGTCGAGGTTACAGTCGGAATGGTCACCTGGCTCCAAATAAGGGATGTCAAGTATAACAAAGAGGGAATGTAAAATAATATCGCATACGATCACGTTCACCTAGATTTTCTACCAAAGAAAGATATTGAAAAGTATTCTCCGCGTAGCCCCTGTATCATGGATTCGTATAACCTAAGTTTTCTTAACGCAGCAAGACCCTAACGAGGACACACAATGGAACGATATCCTCAGGAGTAAAGGAATTATACCTGAGAAGGAGAAGGAAGTCACCGAAGACCAAATACTGGACATTGTGGAGAACACTATAAATGAGAAAACTGGGCGTGGTACTTAAATGATTATTTCAGTTACATGGTACTAACGCAGTGGTCTCATTCAGAGTCTCAGTTAAATCATTACTATTTTCTTTCTGTTTGAAGCTGCTACTGATTTGGAAAATAAGACTCTGGACGAACTGGACGAATTAGAAGATGAAGAAGACGAGAAAATTTTATTGGAATATCGGCGTAAGAGAATAGCGGAAATACAGGAATTAGCTAGTAAATCTAAGTATGGCGAAGTTAAAGAAATATCAGGAGAAGATTATGTTCAGGAAGTAAACAATGCTGGAGAGGATATTTGGGTCATCCTTCATTTGTATAAATCTGGGTACAGCATTGACTTATTAGAGAAAAACAAAATGTACTAAAGGAAGCCTGTCTTATTTTAATTGTTCTTTTAGCATTCCACTTTGTACACTCATAAATCAGTACTTGGCTAAAATAGCAAAGAAGTTTCCCACAACAAAGTTTCTAAAAAGCATTTCCACCACTTGCATTCCTAAGTGGCCAGACAGCAACCTTCCTACAATTTTTATCTACCATAATGGGAGGATGGTGAAACAAATTATCGGACCAGTGGAATTAAGAGGCATGAAACTAACAGAAGCTGGTACGTATCGTTATGAATTTGTCCAACACTCAAAATTTGCCATTTCTCTAATCACATTTACGGAAGAATTCATGCAAGTTGTTACCTAACGTAGAACTGGAGTGGATGTTGGGGCAAACAGAAGCTGTGCCAACAAAAATCACTGAAGATCCACGTCCAAAAGTCAGGGATGTACTGTTTTCTACGCTAAGGCCTAACAACAATGATGTGGCTGACGATAACGATTGGTAATTGCAATTACGCTAAGTAATTACGCAAACAAGTATTCAATTATTAGAAAGCACAAAGAATTTTATTTATTTTATCACTGTTATCACACATTCATCATCTTTTGTTATCCTTGAAATTTTATTATTACACACAATTATGCTACCGCAATAAAGTATTTTATTACCATATTATCGATTTTCAAATTACATTTTCCACCATATTTTTGAAACCACTGTATTACATTATGTTTTTATAATATCATTGTTAAATACGACTGCGTGTAACAATCAACATAATGGATAACCACACCTGCACAAAAACAATATAATTGGAATTCAACGTACTTACAGCAGTCGGTTTTGTTTGACTTTACTTTTTTGGTTAGTAACAGAAGCAATCACTTCACACGTCCACATAAAGTAAAGGCTGATTCAGACACGTTGAGTAATTTAGTCGAGTCGCGAGTAATTTAATAATTGATCATTGTTTTACTAAACTACTCGACTAAATTTTAGTGTGCACACACGGTAAGTTAGTGATTTACCATTGTTTGAGTAAAGTACTCGATTAAATTATAGTGGCCACACACGGTAAATTACTAAATTACTCGCTATTCGACTAAATTACTCGACGTGTCTGAACCAGCCTTTAAGGTTCGCAAACACTAATGATTCAAAACGATTGAAATTCGTTACAACTACACACGTGAGTACACCGGAAGTTCGTACAGAAACATAAAGATCCAGTTCGATTTGTTGCTTGTATAAATACATAGCACTGGTCTATTCAATTGCTTCTCTATTAGTTTTTATATTTAACATTGTCTATATCCGTCGAAATTATTACGTTTCAGTTGACCCGCGAACCTTCGATAGACTCGAGCGAGCAATTAAAAAATTTACCGGGCGAAATAAAAATTGTGATCTAAAACGATTCTTAAATAGCATTTACCAGGCATCAATGCGTGGATGCTTTTTCCAATCGTGGAACTGGCCTGTCGGTTCTTACAGATGTTTACATTATGTGCTGTTCAAGGACTTCTCGGATTTCGTTCCCCTTTATCTAAAACATAACCCATGGTCCCTTCGTGATGTCGCGCAGAGCAGTTTACTTTGTTTCGTCGCTGGCTACGGTACATACGCATGGTTACGCGGTGGTCGTGAAGTCGAAATTTCAAATTTTCACACTTGCACGGCGAACGTTCCGAAAACCTTTGCTAACAGTTCTATCGCACGCATTTAATTTCTCACGCTAGTTGCATTATTTCTGCGGTTTCGTCACATTAATCGCGAATAAATGTGGACAGAGTGACCCGGTGAATTGTCGTGTGACGGCTGAATATTCATCAGGGAAACTAGGTAAGCTCGCATGTGAAGCCTGTAATTAGAATTGCGGTTGTATAATAAAAGGAATCGATTGTTTATTGACAGAACTGATTTGTATTATTATATCATAAGGATACTAACGACCTTTCTGTTCTTAATACTTTGTAATTGGTTTTAATATTTTCTTTTACTTTTCTTCTGATGAAACAAATGATTTGATATGATATCAACTACTGTAGTTATTCTATGTACTATAAATTACTTAAATTTATTTAATATAGTGATAAGTATAGGAGAGTTAGACTTATTTTTTTAATTACTTCTTTTTATGTTATATTTTGTAGCTATAATGAACAATACAGAGTTCAGTTAAAGCATAATTCAAGTAAATTAAAATAAAGGGATTATAATTCAAATATGCAAGAAACAAAGATAAGAATGTTAGATGAACCAAGTAGTTCGAATACCTCTGATTGGAATATTAATTCTTTCAATGTGGTATATGAAAATTTAAACAATATTTATCCAGAAAGAATATACTTGGCTGTAATGGATAATGAAATGCAAAGTTGCCTTGACAAAGTTAATGCGATAGAAGAGAAATGTGGATTTGAAATGCTAAACAACACTCGGATTGATAATACAAATCATAATGAAGTTGTTAAGCAACAGAAATGTATTGCTAATAAAATTTCTACTCGTACAGTTCCTAATATTCTAAAAAATAATTTAAAAGTCCACAGAGCCTCTCAAATAGCTCCAACAAAAACAGACATAGTCCACAATAGCACTGAAACAAGTATACAGTTCTTGATCAATTCCACTGTAAAGCCCGGTAGCTCTCCTCTTAAACATGAATCTATCAAGAAAGAAAATAAACGTAGAAGACTGTCGCACAGGAGGAAACAAGAACATAATTATACCGGTATATGGCAAAATTTGTCTGATAGGAATATATATTCCCTGCTCGATGAGGAAAATGAAGTTTTCAATACAAGCTTATGTACGTTACCAGATTTAGAAACTTCTAAACAAGGGAAGAAATTAAATGGGCACGTTAAAAAACAGAATGGGAAACATAAAATGACTGTTCTAAAAAGTGAACAGAACAAAGATTCGTTGCCTCCAATATCACGTGACTTATCCATGGACTGTAGTTTGGAGCTTCACACATTCCCTTCGTCACAAGAGATTGAACCTAAAGACTCGCAAGATCCGATTGATTTTACAAGCAATGAAATATTTAGTAAATATAACTATGAATGTCAGAGTACGAGTAAGTTAGATTGCTTCGCAGAATGTATAATGGTTTCCGATGAAACATGTAACTCTTTAAATATAATCCATGAAAATGATGTTCATGAGAAGAGCTATGATATGAATGGTAATGAAGTTGATGTACAGAAACCAGCACGTTGCTCTTCGATGCATAACGAACAGAATGAAGAAGACCTTTTAATAAGCAAAACTTTAATATCTGCAGAATACTGGAGTGAAGATGTACCAGTTCTCTGTAATAAAAACCCAAACTATTCATCTGATCTTTGCTGTGGGTACTGTCAGGAAGATTGTGTTTCGAACTGGATAACAACCAATGAAGCACAGAACATTACCTTTACGAAGAATAAAGTTTTAACAGAAACCCTTAATGAGAATTTAATTAACGAATGCAGTAACATAGACCATCAGATCCATTTCAGGCGGTCAGATTTACATGTTACATGGAGTGATGAACACTCAACTGATGATACTTTGAAAGAACAGAACGCCGACAACAATTCGATAACAGTTGACGCCGAAGTTTATCCGCCATGCGCGTTCGAAAATAATATTGAATTACCATTGTTTGATTTAACAACTACGTATAATGAAGACGACGTCGAGAATAATATATTGGAAGAGTCAACAGGCACGGTGGCAGGAAGAAAATATGAGCTGCTTGATGGTACTAATGATATTTCATTACTTGAACCCGATCCCGATTTGTTATTATATATTTCTGAAGAGGAAACAGAAAATGCTTGTATCAATGATACTTCGCGAGCTGAGATGAATAAACAATATAATACCAACAACGAAGAGTAAGTAACTCACGTGTAATACATTCACACGCAGGAAGAAGAATTTCTTAATTCTGCTTGCACATTTTTATAACGTTATCAAGGGTGTCCGTAGACTTTTTTCCAGGAGGTGGTAACTTTGGGGTGTCGGTGATGAAAAATATAGGAATGAACAAACGAGTAGCCCGCTTGCTTTTTTGAACTCATTTCGTAGTGCCAATTTAGTTGGAAATTTAAATCCGAAATTTAGAAATATTCACTTTTTTAGTATAAACTTAATAAAGATCAATTTTTAAAAATAAGTGATTTTTTTCTCAAAAGCCAGGGGGCAACTGCCCCTTTTGCACCCCCCTCCGGACGCCCATGAACATTATTATTGTATTTATATGTAATGTTGTTAAAATACTTCTCTGGTTTTCTTCATTTGCTTTCTGTAATAGAAATGGTCAATTATTTTTAACTTTCGAGCTGTATAGGTATAACTTTATAATAAAATGTGCACTAGAATAATTTGTGTTTGAACAATTTCTTTCGTGCTTACAAAGCTATCAAAGGTTTAAAAGTATTTTGTTTATGCCTCCAACTACTTTTTCTGTAAATATTTTCTTTAGTTTCATTATACGCCGATAGTTTCAATAAAATTGAGGTCTCGAGTTTATCTATCATAAGTAGTTTCTTTCTAAAACTGAGATATAATACGTAGACTACAATACTTGCTTTAGAAGATACGAATATTTACCATTTTTTAAATTTCATTGATGAAGAAACTGCTGTATGTTCGTTGAAACCGTAGTTTATTTAAAAAATGTTATTCTTTATTATTAAACTTTAAGAAAAGTTACAATCGTACATTGTTCCATGAATTGCAATGAAAAGAAAAAATTGTATAGACATAAATGATACCTGTGTACAGTCCCAGAGTTAAATTGGGGGGATCAGATTGTATATAGTGGCATAATTATAGTGATGCAAGGAATGTCTTCGGTAGAAATAAAAGAAGTAACATTACTTAAGTCTGGACACAGATTTTATGGAAATATACGTGTATTATTTTATTAGGTCAGTGGAAAAATTCATCCGCTTACTGTTAACTGTACAGCAATGTATTTTTTTATTAAAGGTCTTAGATGGGCAAGGGAAATACTTCGATTAAAAAACAGGTAATCTATTTTTACTTTTATTACAGACTTTCGTTCAATAAAGCGAACGAGATTTCCCACCGACCAAATATTATATTTCACAAATACAATCTTTCCTTATGTTATTATAAGAAGTGCTTAAAACACACCAACAGCAAATACGCTCACTAGCTCCATTTTGGTTATCGCAGCAGGGCTTACGCACTCTTTTCATTAGTTATGCCACTGTACCACATATCTTAATTTTATTATTCCCGAAATACCTATATAGGAGCAACTACATAACACGAGTATCTCTATTATTCAGGATGCTAGCTAACTTCGTCTCTGTGTCTGCTAAAGCAAAACAGAAAAATTACAGTGCTCCGTTTAAAAAATTCTAAATAACCGTGAAAACTTCGAAAATCTGTCGTATAAACAATATTTATGTCCTTAAAAACAAAAATGTCCAACATAAAAATGCTTGGATTGCTTTTCTAGCGATGAAAATGAGATGATCAGGCTTTATGATTCAGTCTGTATTTCGATTTCTAAACGCAATGCAGCAAGCAGAATTTTCGTAATGCAAAACTGTTCCTTTAAACATTTTTTGCGCCTTGTAAAGCATGAAACCCGTTTATAGATTCCAGTGCTTATTGTGTCCCCTAACATTCTCGAGTGCGCGCACGATGGCGATGCATCAGGCTGGAGCACACGGAGGTAATGTTAGATCTCATTCGTAGTAAATCCTAGCGTTCGTTACCGAATTTCTTTTCAGGTATGTACGTAATACTTTGCGAAAGCTGCGGTAGGCTTTTCAATCGAAAATATCATTTCAATAGGCATTTTATTCATTGTGGTCGCTTGAAAGAACCTTACAAATGCGATATGTGCATGAGAAAGTATAGGTAAAAAGAAGGAGAGACGACCGTCTTAAAGAATCCAAATCTTTTCAGGCGAGAAGTATGTGTGGTGACACTGATAGGAATTTCTTTTCAGACACAAGTCATCCTTAGTTCAGCATTTAAAAATATCGCATCACGTTCATTATACTCGTAATCGCTCGACAACATACGTTTGCAGCGTATGCAAAAAGATATACAGTAAATTCGGTGCCTTTGAGAACCACATGAAACTTCATAAAAACAAGTGGTAAGTTGAGCCCTGGCGACCAGAAAAGAGGAAGAGAATATCGAAGTTTGCAATACGTATTTTGCTATGATTTTTAGATATTTGGTGCGGAGTAGACGTAGTAATACTCCATTATCACAATTCAACTTTTGGTATATGATAACGCTTAAGGAAAGTGTTTATTATAATTTTCGATTTACGTTTCTGCGGTTATTTTACGATACTACTAGTTCGAACGCAGCGTTTTTACATTATTGTATTCATATTACTCCAAGTAGCTTCAGTAGCGCTTAAGTTTTGTATAAGTTTTAACAAAGAGTAACATGAATTATTTATGTATTTAGGAGAGTAGTGATTTATAGGATGTGACGATTGTTCCTCAATATAGATTTAACTTTTGGCGTTTATTTGCTTTTATATATTTTATTTTTCATTATATCTTGTTTTGTTATTAAGGTATAATATGTTCCTAAATATTTTTTATTGATTTTGACAAGTGGATGTTATTATAACATGCAAATTATTTTATACGTAATTGATACGTAAAGCATTAAAAGTGGCTTCAGTTATAGGCACAATTTTTATTTAAAAAATATACTTTTATAAGGTATATAAATATATTTTTATAAAGTATGGTTATTTTGTTTAAACAATTTATCACTACCGAAAGTTGCAAGGTGTTTTGAATACCTATTTATATAATTGCACACGGTGGTTTTTAACATCCTCGCGTTTCAGTTACGTATACAAAGTTGCAGTGTGCAGAACGTAAAGGGTTGTGCTGGTAAATCAGAGGTGCATCTATAATTTTATTTATACTTGATACAGATTTAAAAATATTTGTTATACTAATATTAACAAGGGGGCCGCACAGGTTATGTAATCGGTTCTGGAATGAGACTGGTTGGACATTGTATTGCACACCTAGTGTTACAAAACCGTAAAGGGTTTTTGCACAATGGGCCTTCGTTTTCGAGAAATTTGAGTTCAAAGTTTTGCGCAACAGTAGTATTTCAGTTGTGCAAACATTCTTACCAAGCAACGGTTGTAGCTGCGATAATAGGGTGTTCGGCTACGGTGCTGGAGGTCTTCGGTTCGACTTCTGGTGCGCTCTCGTCTTTTTTTCTTTTTCTTTTTCTTACCGTAGTAATGCAATGGCTGCACCTAAAATTATTTTGCGATGTAACGATATTAATAATATATATTATTACAAGAATACTGTACACAAAGTACAAATATAATACAAGTGCAGATATAATATAAATATAATAAAACCGCAAATTACAAATAATATCAGTGCAACAATATTAATATTATTATTATCGATGATGTATTAAATATACTACGTCTATAAGTGCGAGTGCTTTTATATATTTAAAAAATATGCCGAAGACGTCGCGGGCTGCAGACTGTCGAATAGACTTTAACGGCAGTTAGAGCTCCGATCATATCTGACCGTAAGGACAGTCGTATACAGTAATTTGCGGTTTTATTATATTTATATTATATCTGCACTTGTATTATATTTGTACTTTGTGTGCAGTATTCTTGTAATAATATATATTATTAATATCGTTACATCGCAAAATAATTTTAGGTGCAGCCATTGCATTACTACGGTAAGAAAAAGAAAAAGAAAAAAAGACGAGAGCGCACCAGAAGTCGAACCGAAGGACCTCCAGCACCGTAGCCAAACACCCTATTATCGCAGCTACGACCGTTGCTAGGTAAGAATGTTTGCACAACTGAAATACTACTGTCGCGCAAAACTTTGAACTCAAATTTCTCGAAAACGAAGGCCCATTGTGCAAAAACCCTTTACGGTTTTGTAATACTAGGTGTGCACTACAATGTCCAACCAGTCTCATTCCAGAACCAATTATATAACCTGTGCGGCCTCCTTTAAGATAAAACAAATGTAAAACATGTAATAATTTAATCTACGCTTGCATATCATACAGTATTACGATTGAGTTGA
Organism: Andrena dorsata; assembly: GCA_929108735.1. NCBI lineage: Eukaryota > Metazoa > Arthropoda > Insecta > Hymenoptera > Andrenidae > Andrena > Andrena dorsata. The sequence goes on along the minus strand of OV815489.1, from coordinate 2,396,957 downwards.
AAAACTCGTAAAGTATTATTTTCATTTAAGCAAATACTTGTATTTCACTGATATTTTAATAAACATGTTTTTCTTGTAATGAGTTCCGTTTTCGTTTAAATACAGACAGAATTTTCTAGTAACCCTGACAAATGGCGTATAATATTTCATATTTTATACACTATACAAGTTTGTAAAACTATTTTACTTGCAGCTATATATATATATAGAAAGAATTCGACAAATCTGAATTCGGCACGTTTCAGTAGAATTCTAACACTACTTAGACACAAGCAGCATGCACGTAATATAGATCATAGTACAACTTACACATCTCGTGCTAGTTCATTCTTGACGGTTCAATTCCACCTTCGGCAGTAGAATACTATATATCTGCTTTTAATTAATTTTTAAATGGGATAATGTTCTACGGTCAAAAATGATTACTCATTAAATAATTTAGTATTGGATTCTTTTTACCCTAGCTCGATAAGGAGCACAATTTCAACTTCTTATCGATTGTGATTTTAAGAATAATTTCATGCAGTTTCATGCTCTATTAGTTTGTATTAAATATTTTTTCTCCCTGAAATCTGGTTTAATTTTCTTACACCTTCTAATGATGACCATACGATTGTATACAGGGTAAGTATCTAATTGTAACAAATTCTATCACCTTAAATTACTTGTAAAATTGAATTACAATGTTCAATAATTATTCCAATTAGGGGGTACACGAAATAATAATTATTACATTACACCCCCCTCTTGATACCACACAACATTTGTTTGAAACACGTTTTCATTCATCGTTATTTATTCATGAGGAGAGTGAACAGCTACACCCTTGTCAGTCTTTTTCAAATTACTGATACTATCAGTAGCTTTTAAAGCAAAGTATTGCTATGACATTCCTCCTCAGAAATTTGATTTTCATTTTGGAAACTTTGTGTTTAATTTTGATGATAACTTGTGATAAACATTGTCGAACTTTGTTTAAGTATTATTTTTGTGACGAAAGTGAGGGAATTATCCTTTGTAAATAAACGAAAGTGATTTTGTAACAAGACGTATGCAATCTAAAAAACTAAATAATGTCACAATAATGAAATTAGACATCGAATAGATCTCATTTTATTTTTGTAGCCATAGCTTTTTCTAAATCTACTAGTTCCACTTATACATATTAATTTTTTTATTCGACGTTCTCCTCTATGTCCTGTTTTCAAGATTTAAAATCGTTTCCTGTATTGTACAATACGTATAAGATATAATCGCAATTAACTATAGATGAATCATAACGACAAAGATTTTCCAGAAACAGTAGACACTATCTCCACGAAGCAAGCAAATAGACTAAAAATCAAAAACAGCCCTAACTGTCTTACGATTCCAGTCACGGTGTCATTTCGCAAAATATTATCGAACCGTCGCTATTTACACATCGGCTTTCCTTTGTAAATCGTGAGAACCATGCGACGACGGTACCGATAGATAAAATACAATCCCGTCGTTTCCAATGACGCACGATGAAAAGACTCAATTGAAAAAATTGCGTGAGCTTGCAGATTAATCTATCAGCTATAGAACACACCACTCATTGTTCTCTTAGCGCTAGAGCAGATTCACGTATTCCGAGGAACTCATATTAGCAAGCCAAGAAAATTCAAAACAGCACAACAAGTCAAGTGAGCAAAACGAGATAATGCATCACGCATGGAGATGTGGTTGAGGTGTTCAGTTCACCAAACCACCCCTTTTCCTACACTTAATTTTTTCCGCTAAGATCCTCCTTCGCGTAGCATCCCCCGACGCCAGAAACTGTATGCAGAGAAATCCACACCTTGTATCCTTTCCATCGATATTAAACCGATCACCATTGCTGCGGCGGGCAGCTACGGGGGTAGAAACGTGGACGTTGGTGCGCACCATGGTTTGACGAAAAGGGATGGCAATGGTGGCGCCGCGGCCGGTCAAAATTCGAACGAAAGCTTGCGCCGGAACCGCGCAGATCGTCGTCAGTAGTTGCCCAGACGCTGTCACGGGCGTAGCTGGATGCTGGGTGGTCTCTCTCTCTCGTTCGCGCGCGTGCCGCAGGGAGGTGCTTCCTTTTCTTCTTCCTCTTTCTCTTAACCTCGTCCTGCGTGGCCTCCGTCGCCGTCGAGCGCCGTGGACGTCGCGATCCTTGAGCGCTGCGGGCATCCTGAGGCCCGGTCATCGTCTCAACGCCAGCGAGAAGAAGAAAAGGTGCCGGAGAAAAGGGAGGCCGACGAGAAGGGTTTTCCTGCCGGTCAGGGGGGTGAGAGAGAGAAAGAGAAGGGCAGAGGGGGGTGGGTGGGTGGGATTGACAAGGAAAGATAGTCCAGAAAGGGGGTGGAGGAAGAGGCCGGTAGACCGAAGATAAATGATGAGAGAGAAATAGAGGAGTAACGAGGAGTACGGAAACAAAGATTGACGGGGGGTGAGGGAAGGAAAGAGAGAAATAGAGAGAGGGAAAGAGAGAGAAATAGAGAGGGAAAGAGAGAGAAATAGAGAGTGGGAAAGAGGGAGAGAGAGAGACAGAGAGGAAAAGATTGAAAGAAAAGTTGGTCGGGCGGGGTGGAGATGTGTTGAGAGAAGTGTATTCTGTGTATATATATGGTGCAGTGCGGTGCTGTGCTCGAGAGAGAGAATGGCGTGGTCGGATTTCGCGTGCACCTCGCCGTGACGTGGAAAGGTAAGGAGGTTGAAATTTTCCTTGCAAACGCCTGCCGAAGCAGACGCTGTTAAAGGCACGGATATCACGGCCTTCCGTCTGCCACGGAACAGCCGTGGATCCAATTCCTTACTCGATTGGCGGTGCCCGCCGACAACGCCGATAATTGGCTTCGATTCGAGGGATGATCCGTCTGTCGGTCGGTCAGTCGCCGGTGCCGCGTGCGCCTCCGCTCCGTCGCCCGTCTGGCTTTATCTCCTCCACGACTACTGTGCAGCTCGTTGGCATGCCTGCCGAGGGACGGAGCACGAGTACTCTGGCCTAACCACTTCATTCCCTTTCGCGTAAACGCGTTAAGCGCTCCGTGAGTCATCGGTCATCCACCATAGCCGCCGGAAAACTTTCTCTAACAGTATTAGCGCGTACAGATGGATTACTGGGGGGTAGGGGAAGTTGAATTTCTGAAGAGTTTGGCACAATCACGGATGCGTCTAAGATCGGCGAGGCTTTATCCTGCTTTCAACGGAAACGCGTTAGTGCTGCGTGGCGCGTCGATGGCCCACGGTATTAAGTATTATACTTGCGTTAAGTAGGTTAGAGTAGCGAGGCGTATTAAGGAGGAAAGACGAGACAGTGAAGAGTTTGACAGAATTTCTGATGTTAGCAACGCTTTCACTTGGTTCCGCCGGAAATTCGATAAATGCCGCGTGATTCGACGGTAATCAGCCATACTTACTGAGGAACGTTCGTTAATTGGAGTAGCGTTTCAATATGTATCAGGGTAAGGGGTGAAATTGTGATAAATGCAACTTTTGATATTAGTAACTTTTTGGCCAATAGAAATGCCAATGTTGCACGGTTCACTACTGATCCATGATATTTTACGGAAAGCTTCCATTCGGAGAACCAGCGTGTTCAAATTTGACATTCGATTCTGAATTCGAGTTTGCTATTTAATGAGCAAGTAACGAATAACGAGAAATTTATAATTTATATAAATCTTGTACGTTGCGAAGTCGAGGTCGAAATTTTTCCACTCCAATTCAAATTGAGTTTCAGTGTTAGTTGGGGCGAGCAAGGTGCAGACAGAAACTTCTTTCGATGACCCACGTGCAGTGTAATCTGATCCCATGAGTCATCGCGCCAAGTACTCCGCGATATTAAATCCATCGCAATTTTCGCGTTACTCACAGACTCAGAAAATACAGAATCCACATAGGTGTAGTTGAAAGGAAAACATGTGTCTGTTAACTTTGCGTTTTATATTTCCAAGGCTTTACAATAGCACAAAGCACTGTAATGTAATCCATATAATACTTTTTAATAGTCATAACAGTTTTCTTTTTTATTATTCTATTACACAATCTAAATATTTTGGTATTTACTGTTGTATTAGGTCTATTAGTAACACTAAGTATAGAGAGTGATACTTAACTGAATGTAGAGATTCTAAAAGCTAAATGTAGAGCAAACAAAAAGTGAAAAGTATTCACATACGTCATCGAAGCTTTATTTTCTGAATGATAATAAATTAAGAAAAGTGATCGATGCAGCATATATTTGGAGTACATCCATCATTTCAGCAGAAATTCAATTACTCCGTTATTTTATCATTTTAAATGGAATAATACATGATATTCTGTTACAAAATATCTAATAAAATTCTTCATGTCGACACTAAATGGAAGAACGTATTATTAATAACAATTAAATTAGGTGGGGTCAAACACGTTGCAGTTTGAACAACAGCTTGGTTATACATTATTATTTAGCCATTAGTCATCCATAATCTACATACTGAATTTATCTTCTTTGAATCCTTCTAGTTCCACTGAAAATATATTCAAGTATGGAATAATGTTTCCAATTACTGAAAAGATGGAGATGAGACTAAAGGTTGTAGTTTAAGGGGAGAAGCCCGTATAAACGGCTTATTTTTGTATACATTTTTAGGATTTTTTTGCAAAGACACCAATGCGCCAATCATTTCGTAACATGAAGGGTACTTTATGTAACATTATAACAAGTAAAAAATATTATAACAGTAAAGTTATAATAAATACATAAGAACTACAGTCGTATCTGAAATAGTTTTTTTTTCGAGATGCACAACAGCGCAGGTTGTAGCGTCTCTGGTAGTTATGTGAAACAAACAAATAATTATTTTTTCCAATTTGTGTGCCACTTGTAAGAATATGAACCACTAATGGTGTAAAAAATTGCTCATTTTAAAAATGGCGGAACTTCAAACATTTTCATAAAAGTTCGCGTTTCATTTGTTTAAAAACAGTAGTTAAAATTAATGATTTGGTTAAACATTGTGGTTCATATTCTAAGGAATATTATAAACTAAAAGTGTGCAAAATTTGAAGTTAATTGATCAAATAATTTTTCAGTTATCCCCGGTACCAATTTTAAAAACGTGGTTCCGAGAAAAACCAATTTAAAATTCGTTTTGGGTATGCTCGGCGCTCAGAGGCGCGCTGACGTACCAGGCTATATTGTCAATACGAAGTTGAATTTTGGCCTATAACTTTGAGAATATATTTTTGAAATGTTTTAGAAGTGATTTGTGGAAAAATTTTTGCTTCCATTTTTCGTTCGATTTATACGGTCTTCTCCCCTTAACGCAAGCTCCCCTGCTTATTTTAAAACGAAACATGCATTGCCGATCGTTCTGCCTTTGAAAGTCAAGGAAGTATCTAGAAATAGGTAACCAAAGCCTTGTCAGCATACCCTGATACAGAACTCCTGTAAGCATACCGAAATCCCTTGAATGAAATAGTAGACAAAGAAGCTGAACACTAATACGATTGCACAAATCACACCATCCACTCACGAATACCCTTGGTATCAGAAATCATATTGGACATTCAGCAAATGGCTCCCGTATTTTAGATGGAATAGAGCATTATGGCGCTATGATCTGCGCCGTTGTCAGCATTTTTCCAACGATAATAATTTAAATGTTTCTACCACGAATCCAGTTAATTCCATCAGAGACGTTAACACGATAATGTTCGGACGTGTTCACGTGTGTTCTGAACTACACCCTGGTAGCACCATAACTGTGTTATCACCGTACGTTAGCTAGCCATTTGTGACGTTGATAAGCACGTGTCAAGCATACGTTGTGGCACCGAAACGCGAACCCTGTTAGCCAAGTTCCCGCGAACATTTCAAAGCGCCCCATCGTTGGTTCTTTTAATTAGCCCGTACGAAATCGCGTGGCTTTCTTTTAGGGGAACCAAATTCCACCTACGATCAGATTGTTCTGCAGAAATGTTGTTTCTAAACAGAAGGTTTGAACAGACAGAAGAGCTGGAGGAGAGAGAGTTCTTATTCTTCTTCTTATGGAAGAGCTTTTTCTTGCTATTACAGGAGTATATGACAGACATTCAACTCCACGTGGAAAGTATTGCGATCAAATTTCAGGAGCTCCATTTTTATTGAATTTTTTGGCTCAATGTTTCCCTGTTACATCATTAGATTTACTGGCACTGGGAATAATGATAGCCATTTTTCTACTTTGTAGAACATAGCTATAGCTACCACTGCTATTATTCCTCAAAGCTTATACATTTTGTATGAAGGGTGTCCCACCCAGACTGTTACTATCGTGCTGGTTTAAATGGTTTTTTTAAAATTTCATCGTACAAGTTGTCATATGTAAAAGAAAAATATTTGCTTTCGTAGTCTGTGAACACGAGGGAAGTTTAAAATTTTAAATGGATTTGTTGGTGCACTTGTATTGTTAACTTGTGCATCTTTAAATTTCTGCAATTATAGTCAAAAGAAAATTAACCATAAAGTGAGTTTAATTGAAATTGGTTTAATTGCAAAACCGGAGAAGCAAAGGAGGGATCATAATTGTATAAGAATAAGACACAGCGCAAGTAGAATACTCCGTCAATAATCAGACGCAGACTGCAGTCAATTGATATATGTAGTGTATACCAGTGTGTAACTTTTGATTCGCGCAGTCTTTAAGTATTATTCAGGTTAATAGAAACTTCACAAATATGTGAACAGCTACTAATAACTATGAATTATTTTATTATTTTTATTTTTTGATTAAGTTGAAGATCTGTCGTGAATTATTGAGTTCAAGTAAGATTCTTTATGAGACATTATCATACGTGAAAAATATACTTCGTTCTTGTTACTTGTAGTATATTTTCCTTCTCATTTTTATTTCTGTTTATCCAATTCTATAAAGCGTTCCTTTATTAGATGTTAAGTTGTTCCGCAGACTGTTCTGCGTTTTGAATAGGTTGAAGATTCCCATAGTAGCCGAAACATAGTTCGGGGATTCAATTTTTGCCACCTGTCCCGTTCTTGAAAAGATCGATAAGGTCGAGTACGTAAACCACTCCGATAAATTATCGAGGAAGCGCGGGCATGTCAGGACAGATGATGAAAGATCTGGGAGATCGTCTCAAAATTAGCTCATAGATCACTCTTCCATCATGTGCCACTCTAGGCACGCTTGAATAGTAGCCTAACCTGACGTTTCGCTCTTCAGTGAAATCCCGTTCTATGGATCGGAAAACGTATTGAAAGCATCGCAGAAAAAGTTTCGATAAAATTTTTACAGAAAGGAGCGCGAGTACTGGTTACTTTGTCAAAAGAAAGTTTTTCCTTGAAGGACTAACAAAGAAATCCGCTTAGGGCAGTTTCTTAATGCTCCTCAAAATGGAAAGTAGTGGGCCTTATATAATCTCAGTGAACTTAATCTTCATGAATCCTCTTTGTATTTAAAATCCGTCTCGGGGACAGTTGCGTTATTATTTTCTTCCATGATACACGTAGATATCGCGTATAAGCTTTGAAAGCTTCGGACAGAGCTTTCCCATCGAGGCAACAATTCTTCTGCAAACTTCGTTGCGCAAGTATTTTACCCAGAAAATATTTTAAAGATCAACCACTCTTTCGGTGGAGTGAGCGACGCGATTTAAACCGGGACAGTATTAGATCAACTTTGTTCAACCGCCCGCAAATACCGTAATCTTATACCATTTCCTTCCACGACACTTGCGAAGTTGAAATTCATTTTTAAATCCTTCTCGTTGGGTCGTCTAACACGGTGCTGGCCCTACGGGGAAAAAACTTGAGTGCTTTAAAAAATAATCGAGGGCTGCTCCCGTGGAGATTATTGAATGTTGTAAAACTTTACCTTCGTTATCGAACTTTCTTTAACAGTTTCGAGTTCGTAGCGCTCGCTGGGCAGTGACCGTTTTATGACCATTCTAAAATCTCGTTCATTAGTAAGAATCCCTTCAGATGTTTCTTTTCTTCTGCGACGTGTTTCATTTATGTTTCTTTCGACTCAATTCTGAATTTCGTAAGTTCGAAATTCATAAAAAATTTAATTTTAGAATTCACAAGGAAGACACCATGACGTTATCATTGTTTAAGAGTAGATTTAAAAAGCTGTATGAGATTTGCTTAGGATCTTCTTTTTCTTGCGACTATTTGCGTAGAGCATTATCTTTAATAACTTTTCTATATTACACTGTTCTTCAATGCCTAGATATATTTAATTTTTTATAAATTGTGAAAGTTCCTCGTTATTTTTAATAATAAATGTAAACCACATTTGAAGAGAACTCCTTATAGAATTGATAAATTATTCAGTGCGCGTATTGGATCGAGACGTATATTTCAAATTTATAATTTTCGAAATATAAACGCGCATTTATATTTATACAATATTCGAACGAGATGGACAGATGCAATATTGAGCTTTATCGATTATCGAACTGCAAAATACTGGCTGAATCTTATCGTGGGGCCATTAATAAATTGCAACCGCAGAGCATCGAGGTTGATATTACAATTGATACGTTATCAGTGGTGGCATTGTTGCTCCCACAATTCACTGCATGCTATTGACAGCAAGGTTTGCACAATTCGCGAAACTTTTTGTGACTTGCATTTATGCATAATGCAATACACCAGAGAAACTTGGCCACAGTAATTATAACTTCTTCCAAAAAGTTATTATCACTCTAAAATTAGTAGCGTTATGTCATATTACTATTTCATTTATTATCAGACATTTCAGAAAGACGCAGATATGTGCAAAATGAAAATAATATTTTTGTAGTATCAAAATTATCATTGGTGTGGAGTTTACGGAGTTATATGAGAGTTGAAGCAAGATTATAAAATAATTTCGGAGAACGTTGTGTTTTGCAACTCCCCGAAACACTATTCGTAAGCAGAAGCTCGTATAAAGTTCTCGTCCTCACAGTTTCGCCGAAAGAACAATTTCAAGTACTTCGAATTATTGTCGTTTAAAGTATTGCAAACAAAGTTGCGCTATTCAAAACTTTTGTACTGCGAATGCAATCCCCTTCTATAGTCTAGTGAAATTAGGATCTGTCTTCGGACTAATTACCATCCAACTGAATTTTTGCATGAGCCTTTATTTGGTCGTTGTAAGTAAGATGTCAAAAGTCCCCATCAATCCGACTGCTGCTACAAATTTTATAGAGGGTTGAAAAAAAATCCTGTTTTTCGCAAATATCTCGCTATCTATCAGTTGTGCGACAAAAATAGTTATTATACAATTTATAGCCTAGGAAATTCTGTACAAAAAAGGTCTTGCAAGTTTTTTCGTAGGTGTAACCATTTTCAAGTAGGTCGGGTTACCAAGTTTCAACCCCCATAAATTTGACAAGGGAAGATCCTGAACCCGGAAATTCAGAAAATTATGAAACTCTGTAAATATGTAGGGAAAGTCCTCCTGAATACAACGCAATTTCGTTTGATGCCCAAATTCACTCCAGGAGGGTGCAATTCACCCCTAAATTTTTTTTGGGGGTATTATTACTCGCGAACTGTAGGAGATAGAAAAAAAGTGTTCAGGAAAAAGTTACTCCTTTTAATTATGACTATCAGTTGGTAAGTTATAGGTCAAACAGTTCTTACGTTTCTCGAGTTATAACACAAAATCGACAAAAAAACGTGTTTTCAAGGGTCAATTTTACCCCTTTATGATGAATTTGGGCAACAAACAGAAAAATTGCGTAATATACACCTATATTAACCTCTGCATATCCCCAAAGTTGTAAAAAATTTTGAATTTTCGAGGGGGTGGATCTTCACCTGCGAGAAATAATACCCCTGAAAATACGTCTTTTTTTTCGATTTTGTGTTTTAACTCGAGAACCGTAAGAACTGTTTGACCTATAACTTACCAACTGATAGTCATAATTAAAAGGAGTAACTTTTTCCTGAACACTTTTTTTCTATCTCCTACAGTTCGCGAGTAATAATACCCCCCCAAAAAAAAATTTAGGGGTGAATTGCACCCTCCTGGAGTGAATTTGGGCATCAAACGAAATACTCATTTTCTGTATTACCAAGTCTTATGTTACGTATATTAATTATTAAAGACCGAACATTATGTCTTCACTATCGAAGTTTAGAAGAAACTTTAGTAACACGAGAATTTAAAAATTTAGACAAACACAAGCAAACTTAGTAGCCTCTATGTAGTGGACAACGGCTCTATTTATATGACGAACATTTCGATTGATCCGTGGAGATCAAACGTATGACGAAAATTACAGAATTTATAAATGGAACGACGTGCGTCGGTGGAATTCGGCGACGTGCATGAATGCCCACGAAGTCCGCTCTTGAATCGTACTTGCACGGCTCCTTCAAATGAATGTAATTTTCGACTTGGCACCGTGCCTCGTTTGTATGCAGTCGTAACTGCAGAAACGAGAAGGAAAAGGTGGACGTGTAGTCGTCACATCGTTTCCTAGGAGTGTCGAATTTTTACATGTCCACCCTGCCGACGAGGGCGTTTATGGATGAGAGCATTTTCAAGAGCGATTACAGAAACTGCGCCACTTTTTTATAAATCCGATTAATCGGCCGATAAAAATGTATCGACCTTTTATAACAGCTTTCAGTATTTACTTTAAACATTAAATAATAAAATGTCTTTCGAATCATCTGTTATTTGTACGAGAATTTGATATTTTTAATACACCAAGGAAGAGAAACAATTTGATGATTTAATTAACTTTTATGGTACAAGAAATATTGAAATTTATTTCATAGTTGAATCACTGTGTCTACGTAGAAGTGCACTGAATTTTTAATATATTTAAAATTTAAAATAATTCTCATAAAGTAAATGAACTATTTACTGTCACACTCGTTATATTACGTTACAAAATAATTATGCACCTCTAATTAAATTTATGCGCAACCACATTCCACAGATAGCTTATCTATTCCTCGATCATAGTTGTGCTGTGTGCAACGTAATTTCTCTCTGCTTTTAATCTCACGCAATGGAGGTGGATTCATCAGCGTGAATTTATTTAAAGGAAAGGGGTTTGTTCAAAATTTTTTACACTCGCTGAAGCTGGGAATAGCAATTGCGACTACATAAAAATAGAACGCGAGTTGATGGAAGAAATTTCAAATGAAAGAGGTTTTTGAAATAATACACGCCACTGTATTTGTGTGACGGTTCTCTTGAACGTCACGAGTAAATGAACTCGGGGGGTGAAGTGTCGTGTGCTTAAAAGCGAAACGGCAAATGGCTATCAACTGATCTGTCTGCCAGCTATTTTCTATCTGAATGAAGCCATTTCTCCCCGGCACAATTCACACTCCATTTCGAGCTTATTCTTGGCCATTCCTTCCACCCTAATGTCGGTTTTTCGACTCGTCAGGTGTATCCGTCGTGTCGCCCAGACGATTTGTCGTCCCATCGTTTCACAATCAAGACGTAGCCAGATCGATCAACAACACGCTTGATTAATGAACTTCTCGCGCTAAATCCAGAGTAATCGTTGCTTTTAGCGTTTTACTATTATGTATGTAGGCACTAAAGTGCAATGCAGTCTTGTATCATCCTCTCAATTTATTTCCATTCGTATACTTCTTCCTTCTCATAGATATGAAAATATGTACAGGGTGTTTCACTGACTTTCGTTTCAGAAAATCTTCGTAACATAACAATAAATTAACGCATGAATGTATTAATTTTCTAATAGGTATTATGGTACAAATAGGATTTTTTAATTACATGAACAATTTCAAGTTTGGTAGATAGATGACTATTTTTTACAGTTCTGATTAAGACTTTTACTGAATACGGGTTTCGAAATAATACAAGAGGTCTGACGTGTGTCTAAATATTGGCAGACCACTATCACTCCAGTATCATCCATGTCTCGTTGAATGCTGGCAGCCTTTTGTCCTGTCGTGTAAGAAGAGTGTTATCGCGGTTGAAAGCTTGCCAAAGACAAGGTTGATTCGATCTAGTAATAACGGCCGGATGAAAGTTAATATACTACATTATGGAAAATATTCTGGGGGAAATAATGGATTTCCATTATGTAATGAAACTCTATCGCTGCTATGTATCTACTAATATTCCACATTTCAGCTTGTTTCAGCTCAAATGCGTAGAACTGGCTTCAGAATTATTAATTACTCTTCACAAAACTGCCAAGGGAATGTTCCCCTGATCTTGTCATATTCTTGTTTCTGTCTGAAGCAAAACGAAAGTTAGCAAAGTACATTATATCACTCGTTAGGAAAAGAACAGACGAATATCTTTTTTGAAGGGCACTACGAAATGTTTAGAACATGTCGCCCGTGCACATAACAAATATATTAATGCTTCTAATGACCCGGAAGAAAATGAGAGAATGAAATTAAATTATGACGTTCATTCTTCGAAATCCAAACTGTATTCTGTTCGTTTTCCTACATCTGTAACTTCAAAAGCGATCTCAAAACAGGAAGACTGCCTAGCCAAAGAGGTAGGGGAGACCGGGGCAAAGTGAGCCGGAAAAAGTTTGAAGTCGAATAAAATTTTTCCCTTTCAATAAAAATGTGTGGAAATAGATTTATAATATACTTTGAACATTACTATTGATAAGTGACGAATAGCAATACTTAAAATAAACTTAATGTATATTAATATTCAATTTGAACAGAAAATGACAAAAGTGACCACTTTACCCCATATATGGGGTAAAATGAGCTACTATCCGGGGTAAAGTGAGGCGTAACAAAATAAGAACTTTAATTACGGATATAGGTAAATATTAACCCCTTGCGCTCGAATGACGTGTGTAACACGGCAGCTGCTGGCTTATTTGCACCGTGGTTGTCAAAAACTGTGGCAGATTTTTCATTTTTTTAAGGTTAGATTGTGTTCCATCACGCCGCGTGGTTTTCTAGCCAGCTGACAGGTTAGGGATATTGCGCACATCACTTGCGCATTGGTTCTTAGCAGCCACTTGCAGCTCAGTTTACCCCAGTCACTTTACCCCGAATGCGTACTCGGTGGAAAATTAATTATTTAATAATGTTAGTATTAATGTTTTCTCAAACGCGTGTACACGTGTGTTCATAAGCTTGTTATAAACACGCAGAAAAAAATTGGAGTTAAAATAACACATTTAAGACCCATTTATCCAAAAAGCTAAATAGAAAAGAAAACCAATTGGAAGTCTCTAAAATTTCATTTTTAATTTTTTAAATGAATTTCCATTTTTCGATATCTAAATGTGCATAATTATTATTGTGGTATTACACATATTTATTACATCACCAAAATTTGTAAATAAATTCTATTGTTAAAGAATAAATTAAGGAAGCTCATTTTACCCCGAGGTTCACTTTGCCCCGGTCTCCCCTATTCAGGCGTTCCACCTTTGGCTACTTCTTTCCTTAAAAAAACATGTATAAATTCTGGAAATAATCGAGACGAAATAACTCATGTGACATTTACATAAATCTTAATACAAAAAGTCCAACACCAAGCTGCTTTCCTCTGTTACACAGTTCGACAGCCATCCAGATTTGTAACATTCAATAGCCGTTTCTTATAGGTTTTCGTTCGCGGAAAACGAATCCGCAAACCGTTTGTCGCCAGTTTTGAAAATAAATTCAAAGATATCTGCAAAAATGGGTGCATTTCGGGTGTCCTCTTCCCTTTGATCATTGTTTAAACATATTTAAATGTTCATAATGCACTAATAACTTATATCTTTACATTCGAGAGGGCTCATAGAATAATTTGACGGAATAAGCAACCGAACAACTATTACTGTTTGGACACAAAAGATGTTCAAATTTGAAAATTTGCAGTTTTTTTCAAAATGGAATTTCTCAAAAACTAAGGGTGATGGCGGCAAACCGTTTGCGGATTCGTTTTTCGCGCATGAAAACCTAAATAAAACCGGCTATTGAATGTTACAAGTCCAAAAAAAAAGTTGAATTTTGTCAAACTGGGTTATCAGTTGTTTTCGTTATTTGGTTACGTCGTGATGCAGGAAGCAGAGGTTAAGAGAAAAAAGGAGAGCTGGATATTTCAGTGGATTATGCGAAATTGTCCTCGCGAGATCGTGTCCCGAATAAAATTTATTCCCAGACAAATTGAATGTTTGTCATGGTGTAATCGACTGTAAAAATTCTTGTTCTGGCCGGCCTGTGGAAAAATCATTGCCAAATTGTCCGCGATTCGTGCGTTATGCGACCGTGATTCTGTGCCAGGCTTCCCTGCTTCCACATTGGCGATATCATTACATATGTGCTAGCCCTTTCAATCTCAACACGTTGTTCCAACACGGGCTACGTGCTCGCAATTCTGCAACTGAATCGGCTGCTTGCACTCTGTAACAGAGTCCCTCGAAACGTGATGCGTATTTCAAATGTTTTTCTTCATCTGTTACTTAATAATCTACATGCATTGTGTACGCCGTTCCTTATGTACCTGCCTTTCATTCAATTTTATTCGCATAAGTTCCATTACAATGCGGAGTATTTACGAGTAAAAAAAAGTTGTAGCAGCAATGGCCCTCGAAGGCAAACAAGCGCTGAAGGACTTCATTCATAACAGTAGCGAGAGCGCAGAGGTTCTCGCGTGCCATATTTTGAATATCAAGTGTTATGCTCATCTCGTACAACATGCCGCGGCTGTGTATATGGCGGTTGATTGTAAACTTTGGTGGCAAAACCGTGGTTGAATATCTCTTCACCTATTTCGCCAGCATAGCCAAGCGAAGTGTGCGTACGTATTTGTTTCTTCCACAGACTCTGGCAATTTTAGTTGAATTCTGTTGAAAATATTCAAGCAAATTATTGGGAAGAACTACTGCAGAATAATCTTTTTAAACTTCGGTAGTCCTTAAACGCCAGATTGTGCTTCTTGATTGCTTCGAACAACGTTTGTGGCGTAATGCATAAAAGACATTGAATATGTAAAATACATTTACGTTAAACGTTTAGGCGTCAGATTTTTTATTGTTACGAAGAAAAAATAGTGTGTAACGCACCTTATAAAATATTTGTATAGCATCGTCAAGTTTATTACTGGAAAATGTAGGACACAGGCCCGAGGAAAGATGCATCGAAGCGTGCCATGCTATAGAAACAAGTTTACTCCCGAGTTTTCTTAGCCGCACGTCTAACTATAGTCATGGATGAGTCCACGTGTAGTTTTAGGAAAACGCGATTACGTGGGATTGGAGAAAATGGCAGTTGAGTGTGAACCGTGTGATTTTGAAGATAAAAATTAATTTGGAAGCCATGGTCGTGTGTGTTAATAACAAAAGGGTGTTAAATTTCATTCTGCAATAGTACTCCCTTCGTTGATTTATTGTTACTTTATAATCAGCACAAACTTATTGGCATATTTAAATATTCTCCCACAGGTTCCACTGCTTCTTTGCATTCCCAAGTTCCACGATCGTATGTGAATTTTTATTCAATAAATAATTCTGATTTCCATTTGATCAAACATTTTTCGCTGCATGTATAATGAAACTCGTGGGGGATGATACTTGTTCCTCCTTCGTATTCAATTATAAGGCATAATATGTCGAAGAGCGACCATTTTCGTGAAATATTCAAGGGACACGTATTATCGTAAGTTTCGAGACCGAATATTGTGCTCTGTGAAATACGCGATACTATTGCCTACGGGCGTACATTCACGATGGTTCTCGAGGTAAATCGAGCGTATTCTGTTGAGAGATCGTGGAAGTAATACGAGCCAAGGATTTGTTTCTACCATCGAACATGCATTTGGCACACGTATCCATTCAACTTTCGATATTATTGAAGATCGCAGTACGTCGATCGCTGCCTCATTCTTTGGCTTCACTACACCTTCTCCAGACTTATGCAAATAATTCACGTATCTCTGAGATATCTTGTTGGAAAGTACTATTCTATCCATCGACGATGGAAGTAAAATAATTGTGGATCTTCTTTCATTTCATATATCCCACAAACCATTTTGCAATTTAGAATAGCTGACTTTCATCACGAATTGCTCATTCTTAAGTGATTACTATTCTTACCTCACAGAAATTACGAAAACACATGTTTACTTCTCAAAGTGTTTATCAGTATTAAACAGAATATCTCCATTTTCTAAAAAATGCTAACTAGGTAGATGCAAAGACACCATATAATTTATTACCGTAAGAATGAATTCTACGAAAGAACAGACTCCTAAAGCTAAAAATATAGTATAACTTGATGCTCCCGTTTGAACAAAGATAGAACATACTTCAAGAAAATCAAATCTGATCCCTCACTCTAAGAAAATCGTACACGTTAATCGTAAATGAGAACGATGAATCTAAATGGGTCACAAGTTTCGATTACTGCCTTTTAAAAAACCTGAGGATTTTCCAATTTCCTCGATTTAACCACCCGATATCGTTTCCTTCCTCCAATTCTGCAAGGAATCTCACAATCAGTGCTCTAAAACTTCGTCTATCGATTACTGTTACATTAATTTTGTAACAGGAAAGAAAGAACCAGGATTCCTTCAACCCACCGAGATGAATATAAAGGAGGTAATAGGGTGTGATTTCGAGAATTTGCAAAATTTTGCAACAGGCATCGCACTAACGAATTTATTTTCTTCCTTAAGAGAAGTTTATAGCTTCGGTTCCGTTCAGGTTAACGCCACGGAAACTTCAGGTTCCCTTGCATTCACTTTAATGCATGATTTCCAAGTTCGTAATTATGCGCAACTTACGAGGGACAATAATATCCCTCAAGCAAAGTATGGCACAAAAACAACGGCCGACTCAATAACATCTTGGCGTAAACTGCACCAGACACTAGAACGTACGCATTTCTAATGTGACGCATAATTTACGCTTACATCTGCATAAATATATCTGGATACGTTTGCATCGCATGGTAATATCGAACGGATAATATTGATTAATGACGAGCAGTGGGGTCTTCGTTTAATTAATAATTCAGTGTGAAGGTAGAGTAACTTGAAATGAAAGAAGAAAAAGTTCTTGTTTGTGCAAAACAGCTTTTTCACTTATTTACTCTTTGGTGTGGGTAAATCTTTTTTGTTTGATTTTTCTAGTTTTTCTAGTTAATTGCACTAAATTCGTTTTGAGTAGATCCTACTGACATGTTCTAAGGAACTTTGTAGAATGCATGTGGGTGTTGAGTAATTTTTCGCAGAATTCCAATTCAGATGCACTTTAGGAGGTTATAGAATTACGATCCTGTCACCTCGTGTACCTCTTCATTTTATGAAACAATGAAAGCATTGAAGTCCCTCTGCTGGATTTTCTTACACAGTAGAGGTGGATATTTTCCGGAGGGATTAGGTGATATTATAAAGTACATGGTATGTGTAGGAAGGGAAGGCTTTCACTTTCCCTCGTCTTGCCTATTGTCCCAGGATTCTTGAAATTTTGCCTTAAAATAACTAGCAGTTAGAAATACCTCGATTAGGCTCCAACAGATGCACGCGGCACTTCGAAATTAGTTTAAGATATATCATTGTGTTCTGATATTTTGATCTAACAATTAAAAATATTCTAAATCCCCTTATGTTCAATTTTCATAGCACCACCGACACCTGGATCTGAAAATATTTAAAAATACATATTATTTTTGCGCAACATAATTCTTTTATTTGTTAGACCTTGGTGTGGGTAAACTATATTGATTCTTTGATTCGGTGTTTGAACGAGCAGATTGCGTTTTAGAAAATAGTTGCTACCCCCAATTTCTCTATTAAATCTGCTAGACACAAGCACAATTCACATTCCTAATTCTAATTGGAAGACACTGGCATGAATAGTTTCCCAGAACAATGTACAAAGATCGTGATAGTTTTCCCTCCATCGTCGAGTGGGTATTCTGATCCTTAAAGGGAACAAGCGTTGGTTATCGATGGGGGATGTCGATACCGCGATGGCGTTTCGATAAGAGGTGGAATGAAACCGTCGTCGAACTAGACACGAAAATCTGGAAACCCGAAGGAGTCTGAGGAGCAGAATCGCGACGTCCAAAGATACCCGTCCGAAAGGGGCATCGATTTGCATAATGTATACGGGATGCAAATTTAACTGCATCCTTCGTGTTCGCGCCAGTCCAAGATCTGTCGAAGCCTGCCTGAGCTAAATATTCCGTGAAACTTCCAAACGGTAGAAGTGTATCCCAGGCGATTCAGTCAGCGAGTTATCAGCTGGACAAAAGGTGTCAAACGATTATAGTCTTCTTGCAAAATTGTTGCCCAGACTTCTTTGATCGGGGAATTCGAGGATCAATGATCCTGCAGGCAAAGAGAAGGAAGGATGCATCAAATTCACTTACGTGAAACCATACTTTGAAATTCAGGTTTAGCGTTGAGTTGGATAATCCATATGTCAACAGCGATAGAAATTCTGTTTATTTGATATGATAATATTTGGGCTGAATGTCTGTACAGTCCATTAAATTGCTGTATTTACTATAAGAACGCTATTGGTGATTGTGTGCTGGAGCGTTTAATGCATCGAGAACCTTATTGAACGACGGAGTCGTTTAAATAGCTGACCTTCTGGTTATTTTAAGAGGAATATCGTTTAATTGGTGACACATTTTGGAGAACCAATGCTCTGGGCTAATAAAGTTTATTATGTTGTATATAGAAGAGTAATGAATTTAGTGTATTCATTAGATTCTGGATGTAGAATATATGAAATATTGGGAGATAAACCTGTATAACGTTGATTATTAAAGAATTTTTAAAGAATATAATAATTAAAGAATTTTAAATTATATAACCTTTATTCGAAACCATTTGTAAGACAATGATATGAAGAGTTACAAAAAGTGTTAGCTAAACAGTGTCTGACCATGAATCGTCCGATTCCCCGTATTCTCCATTTCTCTTTCAAATTTGAGTCATACACATTGATCGTACTGAAAATACTAGTACATCACTCACACTAGTGAAACTTGCTCAGATTTACAAGAATTTTGTAAAAATCTAGAAATTTATTAGGAATTTCATTTAGGACACTCAGCTTATATCCATGATTTCTTCATTATGAATGGTTTAAGGTTTTATTCTTCATACGAGGAAAAAGGTGTCTTCATATGATAAAATTAAAACATCGTGTGCAAACAATTTCAAAACGTTTTACATGAAAGTCTTTTTCATTGTCACATTTATATGAAGAACTTAATGCCATTTTGAATTAATTTTCTTCGTTGGATATGTCGAAAAAGTAAAAAAATCATTTGTGTCCGATTACGAGAAGTATGTCGTATTGCAATTATAGTATTACTATCGTTACTAGTGTATTTGAAAATATCGTAAAAAAATAGTTTCCAGTGTATTTGAATTTTTTTTCAAATCTATCTGAAGGAAGGAGAATTTATCCTATTGCTTTCGATTTGCATATGCATTTATGACGTCTGAATTGTAGGAAAGGGACAGCAGATACATGCACCGACCTGTTAGTACAATAATGAAATTGTGGCGAACAATGGAGTACACCCGAATCCAAATAATTACTCAATAGGATTTAGGAATGCTCGCAGAACTACGGAGTTACGATGGTTAGATGCTTCCAAACCTCGGACTCACTTAATTGAGCAACGTACTACATACATATATAGTCGATTTTCGTGGAACATCAAACTTGATTCAAAATTTTCGCAAAATCCTTAATTCCTTAAGTTGTGGCGAGAAAGTTTGTGAAATGTTTAGAAACTGTTTTAATGTCCCCTAATACGATACTTGTACATTCGAAAAGTACACATATTTTTTTACAACTTCCACATCAGAGGAATATAAACTGATTGAACAGGTAAACAAACTTTATTCTAACGCACTTGATTAGATCACACGTGTTCCTTTAAAAATTACAGTCATCTGTTACCTTATTATCCTGACTAACTATATGTAGCAGCATGTACTAAAATAGTTCCTACGATTGTTAGAAAAATCAAAACTACCCTCCATCGAAATTGCCTTCCCTTTGTTACTTCCCAATAACACTAAGAGGACCACCATTCTGCCCACTATCTCCTGGCTTAAATAATTCTTTATACCTGAAAATTTCTACTGCGAGATTTTAACCATTAATAAATTCGTTTTGCATCGAACATACATATAATCCCCTTTTTCCTCAAACTCTGAGACTCCTGTGAACGACGCTCCATGCGATTGCACACTGTGGCGGTTCGTTCGTAAACAGCCGCGCGAATTATAATTACGTATTTACTTAAACGTTGCTGAGGGTACATTTCTGCGAGCTGCAGTGCTGGCGGTGCGTGTGAATGCAGCCTGGCTTCGGAAGGTACAGAAGGTGGGTAACGATCAACACGTAAGCTTCTCTAGGCGCGTGCGCGTCTTCGATGACGTCGCGAACGCAACCCCCTACGCGAGTGGAGGGGATGCTTTTGGATGTTGTTTTACGATATCTGTACACTCGTGGCACACACCGTCAGCTCGACATCGGTAGGATATGCATCGACATGCACGACGATACTTCGGGGCAAGTGCTCAGCTGTTTCGAGATACTTTGTCGCGCAGTAACTACGTCGTTCCAGAAAAATCCTCTAACGATACTTTCATGCGAAACTCCCAGCTTGCACGCGATGCCGTTGCAGTTATGTTGCGCTGAGCAAGCTGGCTGACTCGCGGGACGGGGTTCCGATGATCATCCAATTGATCACGAGGAGTCTATGATTCGCGAAATTCGATTGCGGTAGGCCTGGGATATGTCAATTGATTATGACGCTTAACGCGTGATACTCGATCACAGTAATGACTGCGTTGTATGGGAATTGGTCGCGATAATTCATGGAACGAGATGAAATAGAATTTTGATGAGTGTTGAGTTATCGAGGCTTGAGTAATTCGTGGGTTGCTATGATTATAAATTGCACGACGCTGGGGGGGGGGGGGGAGTAATTCAAAAGTTGTGGGTGACATTTTTAATCTACAAGAATCTTATTGAACTGAAAGTGTTTTTCATAATAATGACCTAGTACAGAATCCACTGTTAAGTATCGCCGAAAGTATCGGTTGCCAGTGCAGAGTGCAGAAGGGGATGAAAAAGTACAATTAAAAGCGTCCAAAGTGGAGTATCTCGGTGATCTTAATGAAATGATTAAAGTCGTCTCGCGCAATTCTCCGGAAATGTTATCTCAAAAAATTGAAAAATAACATTGTGAAATGATGACGTTCCATCACTGGTGGGGTAAGACAAACGTCCCCTTTGTTTCTCGAAATTTATACTTCATTTTTCTAGGAATCCTCCTGACTCTTGTATAACATCCATTAAAATACCATGCAGAATTGTGAAAGAATCAGAGAACTTTGTTCACTTTATTCTGTTGGCGTATTTCAATCTCTTTATATAGGTACTTGCTGAACTTCCAGAATCATCATCATCTACTTATACGATTCGATATCCTAACAATCGATTAGCAAGTTCGTTTTAATCCATTGACAGCTCGTTATAATCAACTCGAATGATTCAAGGGATCGTATTAGCGAATGTCTATCATTCAAAGGTTTCCACGATCAATTTGCACGAATCTCAGTTAACTTGTACTACTCCGAGGGGTCATTATACTCAATTCCCGCAATTCACGGGGTTATATGAGCCAGCTCGTATGATCCAGAGGGCTTTGTGACCGATTGCCACGACGCGGAGTTTTAATCGAATAATATGGTACGGGGGATGACGTCGAATGACTTGCGGCACTCAAATATCGTTATATTCTTCTTGCACAGCTCTGGGGTTATTGTAATCGATTCGTAAGACTCAGGGGGATCGTGTTAGATGAGTTGCACAACTTAGAGGTCGTTGTTCTTCAGTTATATAACCGAAAGAGTAGAGAGAGAAAGAGAGAGAGAGCTGCGATCCACCCCGCATGTTTTGGGGTCGTTGTCGTCCACATGTGTATGCACATGTGTCGCAGGACAATTGTAAACTCAGCCTTGCGATTTTACTTGAGAGTTTTAATTTTTACATCATTTAGACTAACGATTCATAGCTTCTTTGTAATACGGCTGGAGACCTCCAACCTTAATGTAACGGGCAACAAAAAGTATTAAAGTATCATATATTACTACACATATGTAAAAGTATTACACAAATGATTTTTCAGCCTAATTGAGATAAGAACGTTTTTTAGTCAAACAGACTGATTTTAAAATGTTCCTGCGAAATATTATACTAGTTAGAGGTGATCGCAAGTACATTCGTCTGTTTAAAAAATGACGTCGATGGCATATTTTGGCAGGCGATAGATTTTGGTTTCTATTTTAATTGTGGGAAGATTTGTTGTAGGCGACAGTTTAACAGAAAGTGTGACAATGTTAGAAATGTAGTGGATGGCTATAGCAGGACACAACTAGTTAAACTTACGAGGCTGACGTGCAATTAAGGCAAGAGCACTCAAAAAGAAGAGTTTTGAAGAGAGAGTAGACTCTCTTGGGCTTACTGATATTAGTAATGAATACCGTCGTGCGGTTGCCAGAATCACCCTCATCGCTTACCTTGACGTTTCGCCTCACTTTTCTCCGGAATTATAGCTGTACTTCCCATATATCACCGCTATCCCTTCGGGAACGAGTGTATTAGAGGCATCGAGCCAAATGTCTGCCGAATTTTTTTTGTTCCCCGGATGAAGTTACAGTAAATTCGAGGAAATTTGGTGTACCGTGGATGCCTTGTATTAAGGTTTAGCTCCTTTTTATTTCGCATTTTCTCGTTCAATTGAGTTGTTTTCGTGTACATCTATGAAAAATTAAATTGTAACGGTGCCGAAATCCGTTATCTACAAAAATTTGGAGAAAAACATTCTAGCTTATGCTTCTTACGTGTAATTAAGAATTTCCTACGGTGGCTGTTTTCAAATCACTTTTGTTACATATGCTACACATTTGCTTCCTCTCCCATTTCATAAATTTTCTGCAGAATTAAAGTCTGAGATCTTGGCATTTAGTATGCTTCGGATCGTTGTGTGTGCAAATGCTTTTTTTCAAACGCTGTACTTCCTTTCGTGACCAAGCTAATGATTTCCAACATTGCACACTCAGCAATTAAAAGTTCTCCAGTGCTCCAATTATCCTCGAGAATTGTCGCTTGGAACTTCGCAATTCCCAGCAAAGCTTCATCGTTCCAGATGTTCAAATATTCAAGATAGGGGTCCTGATCTGAAAGAAAATTTGCATTCAAAGCAATGCCAAATGTTGCATGAACTATTCGAAATCCACGGTGCAAGGGTTCAAAGATCAAATAATGCACACCCAATTTGAAGTTTTCTTGCAACCTAGAATACACGAAACATGCAGAACTAGTGGGTCCTCTGAATTTCCTTTTTTCTTTCGAACATGTTAGTTCCGAACTTTCGGAACTCCGTAAATCGTCGAATCACGGGTTATACTTTCCTTATCGGCTCGTCGGTCAACGAACGTCGCCATTAATGCAACGAGAGGGCAGCGTGAAGTTTTTAGACCGACCGAAAGTTTTCCGCCAACGCGAGGTTGAACGGCGAGTCGGGCGCTGAAATGAAATGTAAAAACAGGCGAAAGGCAGGACGTATCCAGGAAACTTGGTAGCAGTTGATAAACTCGCCCTAAACGCGGCCCGGTGCAGATTATTTTGGCGACAATTAAGAAGTTTCCTGAGCTAGAAATGAAACTTTCGTTCTCGCGAGAAACCGAGGCCCTAGCGTGTCTGCTGCAGAGTGTTTATAATGCAAACTGTCGGGAAAAAATACATCCACGGGGAATGAACAAACACATGTACAGCCACCACTGCGGCTCGTGCGCTGGGATAAATAATTCAGCGGCCCAAAATGCCTCTTACAAGCCTCATGCATCTCGCTGATTAACGATTACGCGTACAGTGGTGGAGGAATTTTGGTCGTTTTGCGTTAAGGGTGGAGTTCGCACCTCTAGCATCTCGTTTTATATATTAATTTTCAATTTTACTTGTTAGGTGTTGGGGAGGGAAAGGAAAGGGGGTGTGTAAGGCATTTAAACTGTGCAAGATACGAATTTTGGGAGATGGGGAACGCAGAGGAGTAGAATGAAATTTTGAAAAGAGGAATGAAAACTATCGTGTAAATATACATTTACGACTGCACCTCGCGTGGTTTAATAAATAATTTAGTGACGCAAGATGTTTTACAACCCTCGCGTATGTCATTGGGTAAACCGTTTCGCGAGAAAATGGGGGAGCGGTATCCGTCGTTTCGTACTCGGGATATCTTTGATGAACATTTTCACTTTAGGTTTGCAATTTGTTCTTTTAGGAACATGGAGATTCCGAATTTTAATTAGAACTTGTAATTTTCGTTTGCATTTATTTGAAGGAACATGTATCTTGATTTTCATTTGTATGTTAGTCGATATATAGAATTTGCAATGTATAGAAAGTATTTTAAAATTCTGCCTTAGTGTTAAATTAAGGAAGATGCAAATTTTTGTTTTTTAATGACGCAATAGCACTGTTTATGCAATATTTCCTTGATAGGATATCGATTCTCTGACGAGTAAAATCGAACCAAAGGAAAGTAGACGCAATAGTAATGTTTTAATCTTTCAATTGACGTTGTGAAAAATGTAACAGATTCACCGAAAAATGAACTCCTAATCTCCATTATTAAAATGATGTACTCACTGGTAGAAAATTTGCAGCACACTTTGAAACGTAATTATCGAGGTACACGGTGCGACCATGCATGTCTGACCACGCATCGACCATTTCTACTAAACCACCTTCTTTAGCGAGGAAGTAATGAAGGAAAGTTAAATATGAAATCTTTCTGGTTTTTACCTCCTACAAAATATGTTCTTGTCTTTTTATTTACCAACAAATACGCTGCAAATATAAGCAGTCAAAGACATGTGCTGCCATATTAAAAAGTCCAGAAGATCTCGTTTAAATGCACTCGCCTAAAAAAGAAGAAAATGGACCTAACTACATAAAGACGTGGGCTTTAACCAGTCTCTAGGGCAGACAAATTGCGTACCTATCTCTTTTCATTTCAAACCATTAGACTGTAACACTTTTAATTTCACACGCTGCTTAATATCCCTGGGACTCGAAAGTTTCATGTTCTGAAATATAAAACCTAGAGTCCAACGTTGGAGAGGAATGATTCCTTGATCGTGATTTCGCGTTTTCACGGATATCACACGGCTGTTCTCAGTTCTGAGATTACACAGAGCTGGATCTCCGTCTGGCGGTAAACACCCTCTTCCACTCAGCCTTCTATTTCCGTCTCGCTGCTCACGATGTTAATATTTTTCTCATTTCCGTTAACTCGCACTGGAGTTGCGATGCAACTTACCCTTCGCAATTTGCGTTGCTAGATACATCGCAGCGCCCTTCTGCCTCTTTTTATCCGCTGGTTTCTTTCGTCTCCTTCGTATCCACATTCGCATCTCTCAAGAAATGCGTTTGAAACTTTGGAGGCGAGGGCAAAGTGGTAACTGTCGGGACGTATCATACAAAATTTCCTGACTTCAACCTTACTTATTATTCTATGTAATATCGTCTTAGAGGATTATTGCATTGCAACTTTGGACGTTCTTGTATGAATATATGAATATATTCTCTACGTGAACTGGGCAACATAAATCTGTGCTTCTCCGGAAAGATATCGATGATTTTGGAATTTTTTAATAAATTTTGAATTATAAAATTTGGCTTTGACAGGATATTTCAAAGTAGGTATAATAATATTCTGCAGTTAAACATATAAGCTGTGAATTGAATATGAATATGAAAAAGTGAACAGGTATTAAAGCTCCCTTCACGTTCTGCCACACTTTTCCTGGATGATTGACATTTTAATTTCAGTCTGAATTGAAAGCAGAATTTTCTGATAACGAAGATGAGGCGAATTAAAAGAACGAGAATGAAATTAAAGTATATTGACTGTAATTCCTTCGCACTTCCTCCTTTTGGAATACATTTTAATCGTTTGTAGAATGGTAGAGGAGCTGCACAGTGCTTTTCGATAGGAAGAAATTGCAGTCCATCACCAAATGGGCTTTCCGTTTGACAAGTTAGGTGGCCCGGAGTGCCCTTTATCTATCTATCAGTGGCCAGGGAGTGTACGAATGTCAACAGGCCTCGCCCAGTGGAGGCAAACACAGTTCAAGGCTTTGCCTTGCTTTGCCTTGTTCCAGCTCCTGAACTTCCAGCCGTGCTTAGTTGATTAGAAACCTGTTAACACTATTGTCTGACACCAGGACTGTCCTCCCTTCCTCTATCGGTCTTGCTTTTAAAATTTGAATATTAAACCAGCCCCGTTTCTCTGTTGATATTTGACAACTATGCATAACTTACAGGTGCAGAGAACAGATTGACTTTAGTGATTAGCGGCAACTGGCAATACGCTTTCGAGAGACAGCTATTGAATCGACTGACTTTGATTCCATGATGGACAGCGCTGAATACCGGGATAGAACCACCATTATCTCTGTTTCTGTTATCTCAGTGGCCTACGGTGCTAACGCTGCAGAATTCGAATAGTGTAGCACCTCTGGCTTTATCGAAAAATGTTCCGACAGTTTGGAACATTCAGGTATTTGATTAATTGTGATTCTCACGTCATGCATGTGTTCTAAATGAAGAGGCACTGCTAGGTAAACTAATATAAAATCAAATAATAAAAATTGTTCTGTCCAGAGCATATTGTTAACAACAACAGTCAGTTCCATTTTTAATGGAACACTCAGAAAATTATTTAAGAAAAAGTTAGAATTATTGTGATATTCTAATAGTAAGGGTAATAGGTGTAATTTGTAAAGACTATTACCTAGAAGAATTTTTATTCACTTTTGATATTTAAATAATATTTCGTTTGTAATTTGAGAATTTGTGAATTTAAAGTACTTGGAAACCAGCAAGGTGAAAAGAAATTTTCCCAATTTATTTAGATTTTATATAGGAAGGATGGTGAAATGAGAAATAAGTTCAGCGTTATGCTACTTTATAATTAATTTATAATTGTCTAATATTGACTGATTCTTAATGGGAGAACCTAGGACCGCAAAGGGATCGAGCGGTGTAGACACGTGCAAGCGTCTCTAGCATCGTATCCGCCCTCCAGTCGCAGGAGGCGGCCCGATTTAGTTTGCGTTTCCGGCGGACCTCGGCAACCAGAGTGTATTTTCCGTTTTGTGTTCTGTGTTTCCCTCTGTGCATCGTTCCACCACTTTATGGGTCTCCAGGTTTCGCCATCTAATTTGTCGAGTTTCTCGCAGCCAATCCACGCCGTTTTGCGTCACGAAACGGTGTGCAGGCTTCGCGATCATGTAAATTAATTGAGCACGCGAATTACTTTGGGAATAAAACGCGATTGTGCTTTACTCAGCCCTCTTATAACTGATACATTCGGTTTCTGTAAACAAGCCCTCCTATCATTAATATGAGTGGTATTCCCAGCAAGGCAAATAAATAATCAAATAAAGGGAATCAATAGGTAAGGCAATTAGTTGGCAGTATAGTGATCCCCTCAAGTCAAATATCAATGATAGGAATAATGGCTTTGTAGACACAGGAAAAAATAAAATAATAGAATCTTCTTTGTCAATCTTTTAATTTTCTTTCAATCTTTGTGGGAAATTTTTTACAATATTTATAATGTCTAAGAAAATATGTGCACAAAGTATCCATATTACAATATATTGCAATATAAAATAGTAAGGTATTTTAAGAAAAAATATAAAAAGTTATAAAACTTGAAAATTGATATACACAGTGAAATTTCGGGGCATAATTTTCGATCGTGTTAAAGATATAATTGTATACATTAATGTTTAATTTTCTTCGTCACATAGGCACTTGTTCTGTTTAGCCTATCGATTGTTTATAAAATATTTGAAGTTGAAATTCGTAAAATGAAATAGTAAGTAATTCAAATAAAGGATCATTTCTAGGCATGTTCCTGGAAAACTAAATAAAGCCGTATTTTTTCAGCGGTATCCTTAAAAATGTGCAGTGTTATACGTAGATAGTAAACAAGGCGAACATTATTTAACAATTTTCAAAATTCCCTTCCCGCGTTTCACGCCGCGCTTTATTTAGCTCTCGTAAAATGCTCTCGTGTCATATGCATTTGGGAATGCAGGTTAATTAGCATCACTCTTTAATATTCACCATAAGAAACGTTCCATGATGTCTCTGTGACTCTACGTGTACCCCGGATGCTCGAATAATATCATTTCAATGCACCGAACATTTGGTTGAAATCATGCAAATTCGTTGGAGTCGCATATGCAAATATTATGTAGATTCCTACTAGGAATAAAACAGATCTCATTTCTGAATTATCGATTTATTCTTAATTCTATAAAAAGATTTTGAAAAATGTTACATCAAGGTGGAAGGAGCAGCATTTATTTAAACAACGAAATGGGGTAATGGTGGTTATAGCGAGCCACCCTCTATGTATACTGAAAGCTTATGCGTATCAATAAGCGACAGTAATGTCCACAATCCCGTAAAGTAATCGCACATTCTGTTTATGATCCATTGGAATACTGATAAATGGGAATGCCGAGCTTTCCGAAACTACACTGCCGTGTAATCTCTGTCATACTTAATTCACGAAAAATCTCCTTTCGAAGGAAATGTAGAAAATGAAAATGTTTTCATGGATATCACGTTCATTTCGTTTTCCAAGTTTGTTTATCACTTCACTACCAATCTTAATATATAAAGCAGACAGCTTCTATAGGTATGTGTGTTTGTCTGTCGCCTAAAAACTTTCAAACGATAAACTCTGGGATCTCAATATGTGCCTCAACTCATTATGCCTGACTAATCCAGACGAGTATGACTTTTTTCACAAAGAAAAAGTAAAAAATTTGTATTTATAAAATCAGAATCTAAATTAAGGGCGAAGACGAATAATAAAGCAAGTAACTCATAAATCAATTCATCGCACTTGACGGTTATAAATTGAAACCAGAAATACTTTACCTATTAGTTTAATCAGAATTTGCTGTAACGTCTAATTTATTAACAATTTCGATAAATATGGGCAACAAGTTGCAAAATGACTTGACGTAGGAAAGTTGAACAACTATTCACAAAATGTAATTGTGGGAATCTATCAGGATAAGGAGTTGCTTATTAAGATTAATAACAAATAATCCAATTAAGAAATGAATACAAGCCAGGAGACGTAAGGAAATTTATATTTCAATATAAGTTTTTCCGAAAATTCACGTCACATTTGAAATTCAATGTACTATTTAGGAAACTCGGAAGCCTTCGTTCTCAATAATCCATACCTTTGTGTCAATTTTCCTTAACGGTGTCGATAAGGATAATTGCTTTCGAACTATTTTATAACCCAAAAATGGCACGGTTTCCCTTTAATTACACTAAAATGGTCGGTTGAAACATTTTGATTTAAATAGGTATTTTTGGTGTGACAGCAAACAATTTCAGATTTTCTAGTTATATCTCAAATTTCGAGTCCTTTAATAACAGCAGCGGCACGAATTCGATTCTACTATGGCGGGCATCGATTCCGCGTCCAGAATGGAAAAATATTCTTACATTTTCTGTCCGTCATGATCCCGGTTGACGTTAGCATACGTTTGCATAATGATCCCACCGACACTGCCACCTCTCTCTACCTGTCCTCGTTATACACGTATCGCGGGATGTCGCACGCACGCACTGAACGAGGTCGAGGGAATTTGCAACACCGAAAGTAATAAAACCCGAGAAAGAGGAGGAGAACGGGGAGTGGGTGCAAGGCAGAAACACTGGGGAAAAAATGGGGTGGTGGGGAAGAAGTAATAAGCTCGTTCTCGTTCGATCTATTTATTCATTTTCACGCTCGAGTCACTCGCGGAGACTATAGTATATATATTAAAACGAATCGGGCGGTGTGAAATTATTTTAGAAATAGATTTTTTCGAGATTAGATTTTATTCTGCGGTCAGATTTTATTCACAATCGAAGACGATGCATATTTTTCTTGGAAGCAGTACGACGGTGTTGGACCTCTTCGAAAGTGTGCACGCCTTTTGAAAACTGTATCGTGGACCTTGAGTCTGCGAGCAACACTCGACTTTGCCGAGCCTTTTCTCTCCACCGCAGGCAGCGTGCTTCATTTCCCGTGAATTAAAGATAGCTATCGAGCTGGAGCGCTGTGTTATCGAGGAGCATCCTCTCGAGTAGTTGATCAACTCTTTTTTAATAATACGCGATACACGCTTCGGGCATGAAATCGCGCCAGTTACGAAGAGGAGAGATACTCTGCTGTGGGTGTTTCAGCCTGTAGTGGGTAATTTGTTTTTCGTGCGTGCATAAGCTTCTGTTCAAGGACTACTAGCTTGTTTGTAACCCGATAATTTCGTTCAATTTTATTAACAAGCAGTTACATTTTCCTTTATTGTGTATTCAATTGACTTTGCAAAAGAATACATTCACTGTTTATTTGTTCTTTCCGTCCTCCTTTCTGCCGCACCTTTGTTTTCTACACGTAAGTGTAGTCAGAGTTGGGTAAATTTTATTTCGAGTAACGAATTACGATTTTATTAGTAAGTAACCTTTATTCGAATATTGCTCGCAGCCAAAATTATTCGAGGAAATTTAGGCATTTGATAATTTATCCGAATAGTCAACTCTGGCTGTAGTTCACTTTCTCCAATTGCAACACAATGAATGAAACTATTGAAATTATATTTCTTTAAACACTGAGGCACTGTGAACAGTCGTCTGTCAGTAGTTTGTGATTTTTAAATTCGTCATACCTTAAGTGTCATGCATAACAGACGTATCGTACACTTAGTATATTAATAAAACAGATTACGACACTGGAAACTATATATGTATATATATATGTGCCTAGATTTCCAATTGTGCAGAAGAACCTTTCAATAGTGAACAATATAGCTAGAATACTTGAGAAGCGTTTAGCTACATAGTTTCCCTATGGAAGGAAACCCATCTTCATTTAATTTCCATCATTTCAGGGGTTGCTCACCCGAGCGCCTGGGTCGAACATCTGCTACTAACAGTATGTAATAAATACATCATCAGTATCTGCTCGATTGGAGTGATGTAGACATACCTCTGTCCTTGTATATTACTCGAAGGATACCTGTAACATTGAAATATTTATAAAATATTTGGATAATTTTAGGCATAATTTATGCAGGGTGGAAAATTAAATGAGTTACAAGCTACTATTTCTGCAACTTAGGAAGACACGATATTTCGATTTTTAGCAGTAACATTATTTGATCTTATTATTAGTATTGTTATTATTCGTATTTATTACTCAGTAAATATACAAATAAAAAAACAGTAATAGATTAAAGCAGATCGAAGTAAAGTAAGTTGAGGTTCAGAAATATTACACAGTAAAATTTTTAATTCCCTCCTAACTCCCTCTGTGTTCATCGTTCGTTTAGAACCACGTGATTCGTGAATTTCCCACTCGCGGCTTTCTACCGTTATGCATTGTCTAGGATGATCGTGCGGAAAATATTTATTGGTCCACGATACCACCGCCACCCGAGGCGGCGGGAAGTCTTCTTTGGTCGCTTTATTTACGATTTCCCCAGCTACGGCATGTTGAAAACCGATAAGGATTTATAGTTCGTTCTAGCTGGCCGCGCAAACCCCGCCAGCCTTTTATTTTCGCTTGAAAATTCACGCGATTTGGCACGTCGCAACCGAAGTCTCCTTGAAATTAGAATCACTCTCCATCTTTTAAATATAATCTCTACTAAATACTTTTAGTCGTGTGTCAGTTATTGGTGTTGACGACCGACGATGTAATTATTGAAACTGTGGTATATATGGGAAGTAAAAAGAAACAATGAAGGATTAGAAAATAGTTGGATAAGGAATGGGACGCGGAAGTGCCTTCCTTGCATTTGGAAACACGACAAAAATTGCAGAAGGTACACAGCACAATTTTGTTCCATTATTATAAATATAATAAACCTCTTGATAGTGATCTTTTGACTCTTTTGTGGTAGAGTGTGTGTTTTCGTTCATTTATTGTACTTTGTAACTATTGACGCATCTTTTTTACATTGCAAATATGTAACCAGTACATGTGATTGATTAGCGCGTTCATTCGTTTATAAATATTTACTGGAAACAGTTCACGGATTTAAAATTCCCAGCGTTCACTTCTTTGACTGTGCAAATCGAGTTAACACGCCCTTTAAGAGAGATGTATAGAGAACCAGAGCCGCATTAAGGTACATTCCTATTTAAAATTTCATTTTTAGACTTTCGCAGCCCCCTGAATGTTCGTAGACTCTAGGCACAGTGACTACAGTTACAACTGGATAATATTGACAGCAAGCTTGTGCTGCTGCCTATTTTTTGTTTCGATCCGAGTTTTATAAACTGGGAAACTCGAATTTCAAGTGCGCTTTCAGGAATGAAAGTATGAGTATGTAATCGTAGATTTCTTGTTCGATAACTAACTAACTAGCCAACCAGGAATATTTAGAAATCATAGCTAATATAGTAGCAAGGTAAATTAGAAAACCAAGAAGAGAATTTTGGAAAATTGTATGGCGGTAAGGAAATAAAAATTAAGTAGTATTACATGCAATAATCGTTAATTCTAATTGTAAGTAAAAGTTGATGGAAAATTTATACGTATGCATATTTTCTCGAATTTTAGGCGATCAAATTCAAGGAAGCACATTTTGTTGTTTCATCGTTATTCAAATGCAATTTTGGCTTCGATACTTATCGGCCTAGCTGCATCCACTTTCTATCGTGCTCTGGAACGATTCAATTTTTTATCACCCGTTAGCTCACTGAATTCGATAGGCTGTTTTAATTGGTCCCAGAGGTATAATCGATCGGTGTTCAGCAGAATCCTAATTACTCAAAAACAAAAGGATAAGCCCCGGTTTTGCACGGCAGTGTAATTTGAAACGAGCGTTTGTGTAATCACCTTCGTTGATAATAACGTTGCCAGTGAAGTGTTTTAATACACTTAGATTTCATCCTGTGTTTGTTAACAAAAATACAAACAGAATCGTTTATGTCTCTGGTTGTGTAGGCGTTTAATTACCAATCCTTTCAAACAGTCCTACTTATTTATTTAATTTATGTAGACACGTTTGACGCAAATCATATGAACATTAGGCGTATCAATGTTGATGACAAATACGATGGATGATTAAACTGTATGCTAATTACACATTTATTAATTTTGTATAAATATAATATTATGTCTTAACAAGTTTTACGTATTTGTTTCGTATTAGTGCATTTACAGATATACAAAATTACTATGATTTCGGCGCACGGTTCGGTCACTTTAAACATAAAATTCAAAAAGTCGTTTTGCAACAATTCACAATTGTCTATACAATATAGAGTTTCCGACGTTTCGGTCCAGATTTGGACCTATATCAAGGAAGGATATAAGTATACGAATATTGCGTGAACTATTAAATTTATTAGTCGGCACGTTCAAATAGTAACGTCCGACCCTTGAGTCGGTTGGAAGATGACTAAAGTAAATACCGGGCAAACGACAAGCATCTAGAAGGCGTAAACAATGGCAAGGTTAAAACGAACCGTTGAATAATATGTATGGCCGTTAAATTTCGAAGCAATACCGTTTATAAAACCAATCACTTTGTTGCCAATATGTCATGTGTCATGACATTTTTTTTTAAGGTGTTAGATAGCAACATAATTTTACATAATATTTAAGATATGTAAGACATCAGTATGATCATAATTGCAGAATTAATAGAGAACTACATCATAAGGCATTACTTTTTCAGTAATGTTGCGTAATATTCTTGTATTTTAGGTGTTTCATACATAAGGTTAACGCTGCGTTGTTTAATCATATGTAGTGTCTCTAGAAGAATTCTCTGATTTAGATTGATTTCTTTATCTATAATTCTTGCATTTTCAAAATCGAATCTATGATCATACTCTAATGAGTGCTTGGTTAGAGCGGTATGTTGTAAGGGGGACAAAAATATATTTCTTTAAACAAGTGTTTGGAACAGCTATGGGGTCCCCTATTTCCCCGGTAATTGCCAACATTGTAATGGAAAGATTGGAGTCTGTTTCCCTTTCAAAGGTACCTTTTCAACTTATTTTTTATAAAAGATACGTAGATGACATCATTACTTGTCTTAGACTGGAGGATTTACAAACACTACTGGATGCATTTAACAGTTTTCATGATAGACTCCAATTCACTCATGAAATTGAAAAGGATTCGTGTCTTAGCTTTTTAGATACAATAGTTATCAGATCAAACAATAAACTTATTACAAACTGGTACCATAAACCTAGTTGGTCGGGAAGATACATTAATTTCCATTCTACTCATTCCATGCAACATAAAATAGGTTTGATTAAAGGATTAATAGATCGTGCTGTTTTGCTTTCTGAACCTGATTTCCGACCAAATAATTTGCTCCTTCTGAAAAATACATTAAAACGTAACGGATACCCTATAGACCTGATTTCGGCAATTATTAAAGAACGAATCTTTGAAGTTTACCATCCAGTATTGGTGGAAAAACAGAAGGAAGAAAGAAACAAAGAAATAGGTTCTATCAGTTGGAGAAACACTGTCGTTTTACCATTTTGTAATAACATTTTAAACGACATTAAAAGAATATTCAGAAGAGTCGAAATACACACTATTTTTAAAATACCATTCTATACTAAGCACTTGTTTCCTTCAATCAAAGACAAATTACCTATGTCAAAAGCTTCAAACGTTATTTATTCAATTCCATGCATGGGATGCAATCAAGTGTATATCGGTCAAACCTCAAGACATTTAGAAAGGCGAATTTACGAACATAAAAGAAATATATTTTTGTCCCCCTTACAACATACCGCTCTAACCAAGCACTCATTAGAGTATGATCATAGATTCGATTTTGAAAATGCAAGAATTATAGATAAAGAAATCAATCTAAATCAGAGAATTCTTCTAGAGACACTATATATGATTAAACAACGCAGCGTTAACCTTATGTATGAAACACCTAAAATACAAGAATATTACGCAACATTACTGAAAAAGTAATGCCTTATGATGTAGTTCTCTATTAATTCTGCAATTATGATCATACTGATGTCTTACATATCTTAAATGTTATGTAAAATTATGTTGCTATCTAACACCTTAAAAAAAAATGTCATGACACATGACATATTGGCAACAAAGTGATTGGTTTTATAAACGGTATTGCTTCGAAATTTAACGGTCATACATATTATTCAACGGTTCGTTTTAACCTTGCCATTGTTTACGCCTTCTAGATGCTTGTCGTTTGCCCGGTATTTACTTTAGTCATCTTCCAACCGACTCAAGGGTCGGACGTTACTATTTGAACGTGCCGACTAATAAATTTAATAGTTCACGCAATATTCGTATACTTATATCCTTCCTTGATAAAGGTCCAAATCTGGACCGAAACGTCGGAAACTCTGTATTGTATAGACAATTGTGAATTGTTGCAAAACGACTTTTTGAATTTTATGTTTAAAGTGACCGAACCGTGCGCCGAAATCATAGTAATTTAATATATCCGGTCGATAGTAAATCTTAAATAACTTTTACAGATATACTACTTAACACTCATTTAATTTGTTTCCTAATTGAATAATGATACAAAATTATAAGAATGACAGTAAGATGGAGATCTGGATAAGTTGATACTTGAATTCTTTAGATCCTCCATTATAAAAATCACAATTCAGTTTGAATTTCGAAGTACATTGGTCAAAATAAACTTTTGGATTAATATTTTCTACAAATAAGTATACTGAACTTTAATACTAGAATTTATATCCAATTTTGCAAGGGCCAAGTGTCTTAGTGTGATTGTTTTCAATTTCATTCAGAGAAATAGTTGTTAAATCGAGTGAAGAAAAGTGAATCCATTAATTTTAAATTTAAGTACAGAATTAATAATGTTGGTGAAAAGAAACGATTTAAATTAATTTTTTTTATACATGTGTATACCAAATTTTAATACTATTAGGTGCCAATTCTGAGAAACCCGTCCACTCTACAAGGTATAGACTGTAAAATATAATTTCTGATTCTCAAATCGTAACGTTTTTATTACTGCTCAAATTCTAAACTTTCCATCGAACACCATTACATATATATTATACACGAGGGCTCAGTTTCCAAATTTTAAAAGAAATCAAGTTCAAACAGTAATTTCCAGTTATTGCCTCGAAGAGGCTTTGCATTTAGAATATTCTAAAACCCATAACAGTACGAACCGCCGTAACGAGTTGATTCGAGTTCTTGTATGTGGTCATAATTAACCCGGGAATTAATTATCGCCTCTTCGAATTAGCTGTTTCAGCGATTTCATTAATAGTAATGCATTCACTCTACACGCATCGAATCAAGTATCCGTTCCCATGAAATTATTCACCTGCTCTAAACTACGATTTTAATTAGGCTTTTAATCTAAAACAATATTTCATTGTGCTGTTGGAGCATCCGTTAATTAATGGGGTCGTCTTATGTGACGGCCGGATTTTCTTCGTTTTTTTAGGCAATTTTTTTTTGACGCACCATGAAAACACAATACGTTGGAATTTTTACTACATATTTATTAACATTTGAACAGTTATTCAGAATGTTTTGAAGTTAAAATATGGAGAGGAATTGACTTTACACAGGTCAGTTCGAGACAGGTGCGAAAAAAATGTTGGTCGACGGCTGACATAATTCCGGCTGTTCTGCTCATCTGAAAACAAAAAGTCAAACGGTACATTAATTTGTAGACTTGTGGCTATAGTCCCTACCAGAGGGAAGTAAAAATATTGGAAAGGGTCTAGCCGGATAAGCATAGTGAAAAGTGCCCTTGAATCGATTTTAGCTGGCAATGCACCTGTCAATAGTGTAGCACAGGAAAACATTGTACACCATGTTTCAACCCCCTATCTCAACCAGGAGGGTAGTTATAGGGTAAATTCGAATTTTCGTTTTTTGCCATATTTTCCCTATTTAATGGTCAGCAAAAATTCTAAAAAAAATCTGAAATATTGTAGACATGATTGTGTATGATTGTAAATTTTTTCAGATTTTTTCGTTGCAACTGCTAAGTGTAATAAATAAAAAACGCAAAAAAATATCGAAAAATGCAGATTTCGTGTTGAAGTTTTCGAGCGACTAGATTTTTAATTTTACAGTAGTTAGATATTGACATGACTATTATTTACAATTTTTTCAGATTTTTCGGTAAGGTGCACCATAGTTAAAAAAATCAGAAAACGATATTTTCGAGATATTTCGCGTGAAAACGTGATAAGTACTTTCAACTTTTGCATTTCCGTCATACAGTGAATGCATTATATGATTTTTAATATCTCTACATTCGGCAGAGTAATATGTAAACGGAGGGAATTAAGTTAATATGATTAATTGGAAGTGTATACGCACCATATATCATATATTATGTTATATTATATTATATTATTTTATTGATCAGGGAATCAGACACTAATTAAGCGGACCGCGACCACAATGGAATGAGGACGGTGTACGTTGATAAAAGAATGGCGAATCCAACCAGTGGATTCAGAATACGTATCATAAGCCAATACCACAAATCTATTCCATTGACAAAATATTATAAACTATCCGGAGCTAGAATTATTTTTATGGAAACCTTATGATAAAATATTTTTAAAATATTCTAGAAACATTTTCAAATGAATATCGTGTATTGTCATGTAATCAACGATGAAAAAATTTTATATCATGAAAAAAAAATTGGACCTTGGTGGGGTGCGAACCTACGACAAAAGAGAGTATGCAGCGGCTTTGCAGTCTAACACTCTAACCACTTCGTTAACTTTGGAGCTGAATTATTCTTTCGTACCGTATGATATATGTTGCGTATACACTTCCAATTAATCATATTAACTTAATTCCCTCCGTTTACATATTACTCTGCCGAATGTAGAGATATTAAAAATCATATAATGCATTCACTGTATGACGGAAATGCAAAAGTTGAAAGTACTTATCACGTTTTCACGCGAAATATCTCGAAAATATCGTTTTCTGATTTTTTTAACTATGGCGCACCTTACCGAAAAATCTGAAAAAATTGTAAATAATAGTCATGTCAATATCTAACTACTGTAAAATTAAAAATCTAGTCGCTCGAAAACTTCAACACGAAATCTGCATTTTTCGATATTTTTTTGCGTTTTTTATTTATTACACTTAGCAGTTGCAACGAAAAAATCTGAAAAAATTCACAATCATACACAATCATGTCTACAATATTTCAGATTTTTTTTAGAATTTTTGCTGACCATTAAATAGGGAAAATATGGCAAAAAACGAAAATTCGAATTTACCCTATAACTACCCTCCTGGTTGAGATAGGGGGTTGAAACTTGGTGTACAATGTTTTCCTGTGCTACACTATTGACAGGTGCATTGTCAGCTAAAATCGGTTCAAGGGCACTTTTCACTATGCTTACCCGGCTAGACCCTTTCCAATATTTTTACTTCATTCTGGTAGGGACTATAGCCACAAGTCTACAAATTAATGTACCGTTTGACTTTTTATTTTCAGATGAGCAGAACAGCCGGAATCATGTCAGCCGTCGACCAACATTTTTTTCGCACCTGTCTCGAACTGACCTGTGTAAAGTCAATTCCTCTCCATATTTTAACTTCAAAACATTCTGAATAACTGTTCAAATGTTAATAAATATGTAGTAAAAATTCCAACGTATTGTGTTTTCATGGTTCGTCAAAAAAAAATTGCCTAAAAAAACGAAGAAAATCCGGCCGTCACATAAGACGACCCCCTTAACTCATTACACATCGAGTTTATCCTGCACGCTTTCAGAGGATGGCGATAATTTGAAAGGAACAGGTTCTTCGCCATCAAGTTGTCTCTCTAAATTAATGAGGCACAGGCATCTTTTCTGAGTACTATAACATACACGACAGCCCCAAGCATCATATTTCTGATACGCGAAATGCTAGGAGAACATTTTAGACGGCGGCACGCTCTGTTAACACGATACAACACCACTTTCTGGTGAAATTTTACTCCACCTGCTTTTACCTGCTCGAGATTACATTTAATTACGCGGGAGCTTGTGTGCTTACGAGAGATTTCAGAGGGAGTCGTGTGAATAGCTTTAATGCAGGCATAATTCTAGAGAAGAAGGGAATATTTTATCGATATAATAGTAATTTAAGGAAGCTCTGCTTTCTGCGCGTCGAGATCCTCACCGTTGTTCGCAGCTCATTATCCACCGGCGTTATATTCATAAAGCCTTCGAATTTTTCGTTTTAGGGTTCCCCACCTTCCTCCGTTTCCTGTGCACTGAAGAGAATCACATTTCAGGGCAGAAAATCATTTATTATGAAGCGGAATTTTATTTTTCTTCGTTAGGGTATCAATTAAACATATCTAATGGCTAATCAAATCTAACACTTATTTTTTAGCTACCCGGTCCTGATCACTGATCTGTATTCTTTTTATAAATATAGAGGAAGTAACCGGAAATGATTACCTATGAATAGATCATAGAAAAGGTATCCATTTCCTGAATATCATATCAATAAAGCGAATACAAGCCAAGCATTGGAAAACTGAATGTACAAATACAGGCGAATGGATGAACATTCATCACTGACCATTGCGAATATTTACCGCGTTGCATAAATAAAGGGGAATAAAGTAGCGATGAATAATTCACCTATGCTAAATCCTTTCTATTTTAAGTTGGTCATATTTGCAGTACGCTACTTTATGCTTTCGCGCGATAAGCGTTTCTAATCTCAAAAAGGGGCACGACTTTCAGGCCAAGGAAAAGTGTACAACTCATCTATCCACTTGACAAATTAAACAGAATAGAAGAAACAGTCAGTTTCTGTGCAACAAACGAAGTGCACGTCCACGATCACCAGTTTTGCTAAAATTGTGCGTGCAGTTAGTTCATACCATGTGTAGCAAACTGTTAAATGAACAGAGCGCATTATACAACATTCTGTGAGTAAATAAATAAAATCACGGTTCAATGCTCAGACACGAGTGCATATTTATATCGAGGATGTACAAAAGACGGAACTTTGAACCCCATTTCCTGCCAAAATTCTGCAACATTGCGCTGAATACGTTTGACACATTATTATACAGAGTGGCGCAAAGATAAAGAAAAAGCCACGAGTGAAGTAACTGAAGAGCTTTCTAAAAAGGAAGAAAACTGAATTCTATTCTTTAAATAAATTTCTGTAATCACCAAATGAATTTTTATCCGTTCAACTGATTATACACGCTCTGCACTAACTATATGGAAAATTGGAAGCAACTCGGTGAGCCAGACCTCGTGCACTCGCCTTGTTAGTAACAAAGACTAATACACGCCCAGTCATCGTGTCCAATCGTGTAGTTTCAATTGCATAAAATCCCCATCAATATTCACAGGCGATATTCCACGAAGGAAGTTGGATGCAGCGAGAAAAGTTACGACCAATTCTCCTGCGCAATCCACTTGCCCCCGCAAAATCAGTTTCCAAAGTTTAGTGGAGGAAAGGCGTCCAGAGAACTGCATGGAAACACCGTTACCAGAGTCCCGCGAATTTTTTCCGTCGAGGAAAATTCATTTCGTCTGCACGCTCGGGGTACCAGCAGGCCAACCGGGGTAAAAACCGTTTCGTTTGACGAGTTCTCGAAAGTGAACGAATTGGGGGATCGATAGCCGTCGCGAGCCCTCGCCGCGACGCGGTAGGGAGAGAAAAAAAAGTTTCGACGGATCCGTCGCGTCCGCGACGGGAAATCGAGGCGCACGCCGCGCTGCGCGTAGAAACCGATCGCTTTCCGATATTCTCCCAACGAGGACGTGCGACAGCGCGGGCCCACAATTTTTCATTGGTCGCGAGTCATTACGCTTGAGAAGCTGCACAGAGAACCTACGTTAGGCGTAATCGATGCTGCGAGGTACTGGCTGATCATTGATTAATGCATCTCCTTTTTCAGCCAGCCCAAAATGTTGCAACCGATTTTGCAACTTCGAAACACATCTCGTGCGTGTGGGGCAGTTTATCATTCCCATTTTTGATATTACACAGTTTAGAAATCGCAGGCATATTATGTGATGGTTATTATATATTGTATATATTATAAAGCATATATTCGTAAGTTTGTTTGATATGGAGTAATAATGATATATTCCATAGTATTTTACTCCATTTCCGCGTCTGATGTAAATTCTACCGAGTATTGAATAACGTGTGAACATAACTCTAGTGGCGTCTAATGTATTTTTAAAAAAGGTACAAAAATGAGCGCCAAGTATATATGTAATCCTATAAAAAAGAATCCCATTTAAAAATATTGTCGTAACTTAATAGCTTTATAAAACTAATGATATACACAAATGGCGCCAATTATCACAATGGCTATTTATACAAAGAAAAAAGTGTATTTTTTCTTAAAAGTCGCATATACCTATATATACTTGGCGCGAGACACTACCGTGTCTCTTGATAAAAGTGAGGGAAAATTGAATTTGAATTTAGTGGAATACTTGTTTCAAGTAAGCATTGATATCTTAATGACGAAGGAAGCTTAAATTACGTGATATCAAGTAATCATTGTATTATTATTTATTGTGAGAAGTCTCATAGAATTTCAAAAAGTAAAAGTGAATAGTGTAAAAGTCTTTGATTGCTGTTTAGATTGCGCTTTAATTAAACAGTGCTGATGTAACTAATTACAATTAGCTATAAAGTAACAGTGCTTTTCAAATGGATCTGAATCAGAATTTAATCTGAATCTGGTTTGGACAAAGTATTCAAGCTCTATTTTAGTAGTTGTTTTAATGTCTTTCTGTCTCTTGTGTCTGGCGATATTTTTCCTTCCCTCCGTTCAGAGACTACGAACCGACTTTAATGTCATAGAGAAAGGTCAACGATAGGTCTCAATCGATATGCTGTATTTGCAGAGGTGGATGCGAATGGATGTGATCGCGTTGACGTTGAAGGAATGCGGAAGATGGATGCCCGAGGTTTGCTTGGTTTCGTAGATTGATTATGATGGAATTAGTTGTGAAGTGTCAGATTTCATTGAACCAGCTTTAACTCTGATTTTATGCATTTCCTACGCGTTTATTTAGCACAATTTTGGGGGAATATTTAGGCCATCCTTGGGTGTAACAGGAGTAAACTTACTTATTTTCAATTTAACTTGGTAATTGAAGGAAACTTCACAGCGACGTCCAATTACAACAATTTAAAAATGACGTTCCTCCTTTTGCCTCCATTTTTAAGAGAAACTTTAAGATTTAGCTTTGATTCTATATTACGGTATCAGGAAAAGTAAGAACTTTTAAAAATTCAAAAATTCGGAAGAGTCAGGTTCTTGCACGAATTCCAGTGCGCTGAGATTAAAAAAATTCACCAAAACCTTTTTTCCGAAAAGTTATATAATTTAAATTATATCTAAATCGATGATTATCGCAGCATTTTAACATTTCATGATTCAACCAAAACCAGCTGCTTCGTACATTGTTTTCGCAATACGTCCTTAAATTCATTGTAGTAATTTTATATCAAATTCTAAAGAAAAAATAATAGACATTCTCTCCTTAGTACGGTAAATAATGATGATTTGTACTCGTACAGGAAGATGAAGCACTTTATTAACTCATTTTATAGTAATGGATATAAACAATGATTTATACTTATAGGAAACCAAAATTCAGCGGAACCTAATATTGGATTGGGATATTATTGCTTAATATACTCTTAGATCCTTTGCACATGAGATAATTCTGTAAGTCACTTCTGATTACTTTCACTTGCCACAGATAACGTAAATTGAAAATGTATAAACTATGTACATATGTTCTGGACTATCAGTTGAGAACCACAAAACAGTCTCGTGTAAAAAGGCTCTAATGAAATATAAGCTATAATATCCTAATGTAGGGGAAACCTGTCCAAAACCGTATACTTAAGGTTCTAGCTCCATAACTTTTTAAATAATAAAACAAATTGTGAAATGAAAAGGGTTTCTATTAAAGGGTTTTGTAAACAACATAAAATAACAAAAATATAATTGAAAAGTTTAAATAGGGTACTTAATAGAACAATAAAACAAAACCTCTTCTTTTTCCGGTATTGCCCAACCTATGGGGCAAAACCGTATAGTATATGTATGTCTAAATTAACAACGGTAGCAATGCTTGAAGTAGTATTAAATCTTGATTTCTTCGATATTTAGCAACGCGATCTTGCAATGTCGACTTGAGCAATTCATACGTTTGGGCTGCCTTTAAATAACCCATGTTTCGGTTGATTATACTCATTATAGCCTTTTTCATATTTTCCGAGTTCCAATCTTGTCTGGTAGTGTTTCTTTTATAATTACGTGGCATCTTGCTGACACCTTTAAACAAAAATGGAACACTACTTAGTTTACGAACCGTCGTTTGGTGTACGATTTTACCCCGTACGGTTTTGCCCCAAAAGGTAAGAACCCATACTTTTGGTTACAGCTAAATATGAAAATGACAACAATCGGCCACGATCATCGAAATATAATAAAAATACTGTTAATAGATATATTCATGTAACTTACCTTCTAATTACCAGAACACTATATAGTTCACTTGAAGTACAGTCGAAAATAAGATCACAGCACGTAGAAATATAATAAATTTAATAATTAGCTGGAGCGTACGTATTTTGCTACGAGGATCTGCTGACTAACAGTTGAATATGGCGGAAAACTATTGCCAAACGCGCGTGGGCTTTCTTTATTTGATTTCAGAAATAAGTATGGTATACGTTTTTGCCCCGGTATACGGTTTTGGACAGGTTTCCCCTAATTATTATTTTCTAGCCTCTTCTGCAGGAACGCTACTAGACTTTTGTATATTCGTTTTCATAATTTCATTTTTTTTTAATAAATGGAAGAAATTTCCTTCGAAAGACATTCAGTGCAAAATGTGAGTATAAAATTTATTTGCTTAAAAAATCAGTGTTCATTCCCCAATGAAAATGATTGTATGCTTTAAATTGGAGAAACAAGTGTCGACTATGGACAGTCAACAAAGGGGATAAATTCGAAAATCGACGACGAGAGCGAATTCCATTGCTCTATCGATTCCCCCGCCGTCACGACCGAGACAACGGATTGATTAACACGGAATGACAGTTTCGTGTCAAAATGTATGGAGCCACGAGCAAAATAAATCAATGCTCTAGTAAGTGGAACGGTATATCTCTCCGTTCCACTCTGCTTGACAAAGCTTTTTGTCATAAAACATCGAACAACTCGACGATGATAAATTACAGCCCCGAAATACTCTTGAAACTCGAGAACGTGTCTCACACGACCTCCCTCGGCATTACTTAATCGTCGAGGAATTAATTACTGGGGGTGGGAGTTAAATCGAACAATCTACTTTGTGCTGAGCCATTCAAAAATTCAATGCATCACCCCGTAAAGGGCTGAGATTATTGTACCGTGCGCGTAGTTTACAAAGTACTGCTTAAACCTCATATTCACGTTAAAGTGGACTATTAATTTCTGCAGTGAATCATAGATTAGAGTCTAATCATTAGATAAATGTTGAAAATTAGACGAGCACTAAAACTGAAGATTTAGGAAATGGTAAAATATTTACACTTCTTCTGACTTAAGTTCTCATAGTTGCTATTTATAGGTACATAATTTTTTTGAAAATATTGATTTTTCTCAGTGTGCTGAGGATTCGCCAATATCGGTTTGTGTCTTTTAATAGGTATTGACCATTGATCACGAAGTTGTAATTAGTTAGCTGATTA
Organism: Andrena dorsata; assembly: GCA_929108735.1. Classification (NCBI taxonomy): domain Eukaryota; kingdom Metazoa; phylum Arthropoda; class Insecta; order Hymenoptera; family Andrenidae; genus Andrena; species Andrena dorsata. The sequence goes on along the minus strand of OV815489.1, from coordinate 2,352,157 downwards.
ATGAGAAAAATGGGAGGAATGTGGTGAAGATGACGTTCAAGTGATAACTGTCCTTGTTAATATCACTAAGGTGCTCCATTTTTCATTGTATTTTTGGGGAAAATACGTCTCTGATCGACTATTAATCTTCTTCTACGTCTTCTACCGCAGTAACTCACCCTAGGCTACAGTAGCAATAATACTACACCTTTTGTCTTACCCCAGAGAAATGTTCCCTCATTTCTATCATATCATTTTCCAAAATTGGCACATGCTTGTACTTTCTCAAAATCAATTCATAATCTCGTGCAGATAATTTTTTGAGATACTGAAGGAAATTCAATGCAATGCCTCTGCTGCTTAATTAAATACTCCACGTACTTGATCCACTGACCAATATCTAATTAATTCGGGATAAATTTATATTCCTCTTATTTGAAAGGCACAAGAACAAAGCAGGCACAAATAAATAGAAATGAAAACATTTCTAAACACTCCGCGTCCTCAGATGTCGTCTCGAATCCAAAAAATAAATTACATTCCACAGGAATTACGCGAGCAAAAAAATACGATTGCGAGTGGCTACGCTGGAAGCATTCTAAGTGGCAATGAATTTCGTTAGAAACGCCTTGAAAACCCACTTTTTTATTCTGCCTTCTCTCGATTCGTTCCATTTCCCTTGCGCTTCATCGCGGAACGCCTCGTGTCCATTTTTTTAGCCAACCCTCATGGCCGCCTTTACTTTCTACGTATGAAAAATGCAAAGTGGAATCTCCTGTTTCGTGGCTTGCCGCGTTCACCGTCAGAATACTGATCAATTCCAGCTTTATCCCCCATCCCGACCGGAAGGGAGACGTGCGTGCGTGCGCGATGCGTCTTCCGCTACAGGTTGCCTCTACAAATGCTGAACGACACGGCGTTTCTCTGACGTGCATCACGCTGCAGAAATCACGAGAAGCCTCTGTAATATCGGTAGAGGAACGTGTCCACAACGAGAAGGGAAAAATGAAGAAAAAGGAAAGTCGAAGGTGGGGGTTTCACGCCAGTAGTTCCTCTTCTTCTACAGACACCGGTACCTTCGTGTTTCCAATCTCGTGGAATCTGTTTCTCGTCATTTTTGGTGGGCTGAGTTTACGATAGGGACGTGGGATTATTCTGGTATCTTCGAGATTAAATATTTGCGCGCTCCGTTTCTGCGTTTATTCATTTGCAGGCAAAACTGGTACGAATGTGTTATTCATCAATGGTTGAGAAGCAATACAGAACGCATGAAAAAAAAACATTAGGATCCCTGGACAATTTTCTATGTGACAAAAATTATTTTTCAATTTGAAGAAAATATCGTTTACATAGGTCAAACCTTCTGGATTAAAATAAAAAAAGAATGGACTTAATACAATAAATAGTTTCTGAAATACAAATTCACAGATACAGACCGGTTTCACGAAAATGGGTGACTATTGCAAACCTTGACGGCCTGTATTTTTTTAACAAATTCGATACCAGCAAATTGATGACTTTAAGCACCTTTAATTTCACAACAAAATCCGTGATATCGAGGGCAAAAGGTGGTCCGTTTCGCGTGGAATGATCCGCCTGTAATTTTTCATATTTCAATTCTTTAGTAGTGTGCATATAACTGTTGCTATTTGGCAAAATTTTTCCGTTGTCACGAATTGCGAATTTTGTTTTATTACTCTGAAAAGAATAGGGTAGTGGTTTTATCTTCATTCTAATTGAGCGAAACTTTGTGGTAAAACGCGAACGGTCTGGTCAACTGTGAACTCAACCACTGATTCTTATCTACCCGAGACTTAACTATTTGCGGAGTCATTGTATTACTTATTTTCACGACGAAGGACTTTTACTAGAACTCAAAAGACTTCCTTTTTTAATTATAAGCTCTTTCGTCGTGTAACTGAGTTTTGCAGTGATGGTAAGGATGATAGAGAGATTAGTATTCCTATTATTTTCTTTTTCGAGATGATATCGAAGCTCTATGAATTTTCAAGGAGTAACGTGTTCACACGAACTCAAGCTAAGCAGGTCCTGATTAAGATTTTTGGGGCCTGAGGCTATCGAATCTTCGAGCCCCCCCCCCCCCCCCCCGTGGTTAAACAGCGGAGGGGGGGGGGGTAAAAACCGGTATTGCACAATTAACTTTTAGTTCAAATGTTTTTTTCTTATCTTTAATTTTGCAATTTTTTGTATCAAGTCTTCACAATCGATAGATCTTAATAATACAGATTCAATCGTTAAATGTGCTAAGGATGATAACCGATCATCTAACATCGTCGCTCTGTACATATTCTTCTCTTCTCTTTAGTACAGAAAATGAAATTTTAAAATAAAAACATAAAATTGGAAGTTGTGGAACTCGACAATTTATTTCATACAACATTACCAATGAAGACAGAGTGAGCTAGTCGCTTAGAACGGGGCCCTTCCGGAAAGTGGGGCCTGGGGCTGCAGCCCCCCCCAGCCCCCCTTTAATGCGGGCCTGAAGCTAAGTAGCATGAGTCCCCACAGTCCTTCATATTCCAAAATCAGAGGTATCCTACTTATTAACAGTTTTCAATAATAATAATTTCACCTCCAAGTTACCAGACGCATAAACAACACCAGTGCAAATCTCGAACTAGTAATCAATAAATAATTTCAAATTTACCGACTATAGAAAACCAATCATTCAAATAACGTAGCCACATTCTAGAACCTCTACATCTAAGTGTATTTTCACACAAGAAACGTTTGCGACTCACAACTGCTATTTCACACACATTCGAACGTCCTCCACTTTTCCCCAGCCCTCTTAAACCAACACCAGCTCCGCCAAACGACTGTACGTAAACTACACATCGCGCGCCATACAAGTGCCCCGTGTAAAAAGACCCTAACAGAAGTCTCGTCGCCCACCACAGCCGCCAAGAAAAAGAATCACCCAGTTATTCAACAACCATCGATTTCCCTCGACATTCATTCATCCCATTCACGTGGCGCAGAATAGAAGAAACATTGTGTCCTATCGGAGCGAGTCAAATGAAGACTACATCCTGCGGTCGAGGGTAGGAGAAGCCGATGTCGTTCGGACGACATAGTCGCTAAAGTTTGCCAGTTCGGGGCTTCCTGTCGGCAGAAATGTCAGGTGACCACGCTGCGAGCCGTAGCCGCGCGTCCTTTCTCTCAAAGAGGCACACTCGAGCGAGAGTAGGACCGAGAAGCCGTCTTTTCCTCGCAGCTTTCAAGTCCGAGGGTAGGTTCGACGAGGGACGGAGAAGGGGAGCGAAACGACGGAGGAAGAGGGTACAGCAAAGAGTAGGAGGCCGAATGGCGCTCGTGTGGATGCTGGGCTCTTCCCTGCGGCCCGATATCGACCCAGCCACCACCAACCAATACTGAAGAAAAGCTAAGGTCGCGGTTACGACCGTGCAGAAACGAGAGGACATCGAGGACCACGCTCGTAACTCGCCCGTTCCCTTCGTTTCGTCGCGATCGTGAAACGAGGGGCCACCGGCTCAGCCAATCTTCCCGTTTGCTCCTCGCTTCGTACCTCGCCTTCCAACCACGACATGAATTCTCGTGCTTCCCGCCTGAAATGGGCTTAGTGAAGACCACGGTTCAGTGAATGGAGGACATTATTCACGGAGGGGATAAATTTGGTTAGTAATGAGGATTCAGGTTAGGTATTAAGAAAATGGAATGTCGAATGCGAGATCGGGGATGTGAAGGTTTCAATAGGCTTAGTACTCGTGTTCAGAGTGCGGGGTATAAGTGGTTTGAGGGGAAAGTTTAAAGGCTACGTTGAAGTTCAAGTTCGTGGGCTAGGAATTCAGTGAACTCTGGGTTTAATAAGTAGTATGTCCTTAGCTGAAGGTTCTAGATATTTAGGATAGTTTTCTTACAGAAAGGTAATTGACATTATATGATACTGGTCGAGTCTTTGAGAACGGGAGTAATTTAGAGACGCTAAGAGAATTCTAGAAAAGAGAAATGGCTATTGTACATTTTTTTTCAATTTAAAGATTGTACTAGGTGGCTGCATAACTTTAGACATACATGCTTCGTTGAATAGAAAAACTGGTCAGAACGTTTTAACAATCAGAAAGCTGAAAGCACAGTGTGAGGATATCTTCTTGCATAAACCCAATTTACATCAAATAATTGAATTCCTCAGAAACTAAAAGAAAAAGTGACAAGAGACATATTCTCTGCTGTGAGACTAAGGAAACTCGTTTTGCAAGCTTATTCTCACTTTCTTTCTCTCCCATATCGCGAGCTCCACGTTGCACGCTAAATAAGTGACTAGCAATCACTCGATTATCCTAAATTCCCAGAAAGTTGGCTTATCCCCGACACCGTTTGTCAGATCCAAACACGCTTTGCTCTCGGCTGGTTACGTAGGCGTCTCAAGGGGCGTCGTGAATTTTAACCAACGAACCTTTTAATGTTTGGCACACCCCCGTTAAAGAGGGACTCCTTTAGCTGTGCTCGAGGACGCTGAAAGCCCCAAACGGAACGCTGAAACCGTTTTGGGTTCGTTTTCCAGCGACCCCGTCCAGGGGAACGCTTTAATGGAAAGACCGACGACCTTCGAGAAGAAGCCGGAAAGTCGTCTCAATTATGTGGGAAATACGAGAACGACTGATCGCGAACAAGGAATGCCTTCCTTCCGTGATCTTATTGCCCCGGGCGGGCCAATCTGTAATCTCATTCCCGAGCCTGTGATCGATACTGTTTTCCTTTCGCCGCAGCGAAAGAAATCGAAAGGGGCTACCTATAGTGTCGAGTGAATAGTTTTATCCCTTTGCTTAGTGTTTAGACGTTTATATTCCTCTTCACTAAACTGCTAAGTGAAGTCGGTGTAAATTCTTATGCTCTATATTTTATATAAGTCTGGCGGTGAGTTTGTAAGAAGCTTGAAATAGGATTGAAGGTAAAGCGGCGCTAAAACAGTATTAGTAGGCAATGGTTAATTTTTCAATCAAAGACGTAGTGTCTTTTGATTAATGTTTTGTTCTGATTATGTAATCTTATTACCAATTTTGATCGATTTTTTTTATTTTTGGATGGAATTTAAATAGGAAAAGATTCAGAACTTATAATCGTTGTACTTCTTCTTAATTGCTAAAAAAACAGTGCAAAATGGAAAAAGATCAGAGAATGTAGTTTGCTTTCCGTGATAAAGTGAAAGTTAAGGTGGCAGCCCAAACTTATCGAGGGTAGTGTACTTTCGGCATCGGGGATGGTTGGGATGAAAGATGGGCTCGAAAAAGCATTCGAGACAGGATGATTATGGGAAGAACTCTTACTCACGCCCACTGACCACGCGACTGTTTTCGCTTTCATCCCCGTTGCCCATTGGCCCGCTCGTTTTATTCCACAGGAAGCCTGATTCCTACGCATTTATTCTTTCGCATGCGTACATGCTGCTACTCCCATAAAAAATATATTTCCTTCCTTGGTAGAATATATTGTATCTGTCGAGGAATTTCATTTACTTTTTCTTTCCGGCGTGGCTTTTTGACAAGGCATTGCTTTGATTATATTCAATTAATCTGTCCTCGGCCTCAATTATCGAGGAGGGTTTTGAGTTATCCAACCTGCCACGGTTCAGGTCTATTATATAATATTTCTGCATAGTCTATTGTGTCTGCACTCACTATTCACTTAGGTATCTGATTTAGACGTATCGCCTTGTTCACGTAAGTAGTAGGAATATCAAAGAACCGATGGGAATCAGTAACACACATAAAAGTAGAATACAAAAACATCAAAAAGAAAAGAAATAAAGTTATTCTTAATTATCTATTACCTGCATCATGTGTATGTTGTTTCTCACCCTTATTCGACATAATTCTGCAAGTTCCACGACACTACGAACGTAAAAATAAAGACAGATCTATCATTTATCAAACCTGATTTCGATATATTTCAAAAATCTTACAATTCCAACTTGATAACCAAAGTGAGAACTTCTTGTCCAAATTACAATCCGTACAAATTTCTAAACAACCTACAGATTTTTCCACGGTGTACCAAAGTTCCCTATATATTTCTAATTCTACCTCTATAATTCACCGTTCGTTCTTGAATGGTCAGCTTGAAATCTCCGATTTCTTAATGTATACAGAGGGTGTTATTGTTCGCTGTGATTTAAAATCCTCGTGGGCCCAAGGAGGTCCTCGAGAAATATATACACGAGGGTGGAAAAGGCGATATTCTGATATCCCGTGGATAGCCTGTTTCCACCCTCGTTTCGATGTAAACGAAACAGGCGGCTCCTATTCGTCGAATCGATCCCTCTACCCCAAGCCTTTTCGAGGAAGGCAACAATCCGATGCCATAAAGATTTTTCACCGGTAGCCTCGTTTGTTTCACGGTCACCTGGACTTTGCTCCGAGGAAGTTGACAAATTCGATGCTCTCCCTAGCCATGGGGACCACGAAAACGGGGAACTCGATGAGTTCGGTCATTTGTTACCACAGATCCTCGCTGAACGAGGATCTGGATCGCGTAGACAAACGATGTGAACACTGTCTGTAGAAATTTGTACGTTTAAAAAATAACTGACGTGGCTGTCTTTTTATGGACAAATTTGAGTAAATGATTAAATAAAAAATTTTTAAGGTGGAGGTAGAGAATATTCATAGAGTAAGTTTTCTCTCCCTGTGAATATATTTATTATACACGAGCTGGGTGCAACTGTACTGTTTTTTTTTAATAGAATTTTATTGATGTTTGTAACATCAATAAAATTGATGGTCTCTGTTATTCTATGTTCGGAAATGTATAGGTGTAGACATCAAAGAATTAATACTTCACAAAATATTTCATTTTCTTTGTCCGAAAATTGTTCTGTTGCAGGAAATGTTTAAAATCTAATAATTCTCATTTGTATTGTATTTACATATTGAATAGGTATATGTATTACTGAAACTGCTTTGGTCTAACCATCACAGCTTATACCACCTACGCTAAAGACACTGTATTCTGACTCGTTCTGTAAACACGTGTTCACACACACATTACGCAGAAAACGAACCTGGCAGTTTATGTAGAAGTGTTCACACATTCCTACTATGACGTCAATAAACAAATAACACGTGCCAACAGGTTACAACAATATTTGAAGTTCCCTGAGTTGCATCAGCCGTGTTACAGTTCCTCCCGAACAAATCCAATATTTGGCTAAAGAAACTTTCGACGCAAAAACACCATAACAATGTAAATGCCTAAAGTTCTTGCGTCGTATTGTAACGCGAAATGCTAACAGAAAACAATGTACTTAAATGGTGCACGTAAGTCGCCCACCTAAAGTACAAATTTAAACAAATCCGTATTTAATTACCAACTCCGGCACCCCGTACCCCGACAAAGAAATGAAGAAATTCCCCTGAGAAACCGGCTTGCATTAGCCAGAGAAAAGGATCTCAGTCACCATCGAAAATTTCCCAATTCACGTCACGAACAACGAGGATGTTCCCGCGACTTCTCCTCGCGGAGGCAAATTGCAAGGGGGACTTGAAAGGATAATCGAAGAACTGCTCGCCGAAAAGTGAATCGCGCGCTCAGCCCCCCTCGAGGCAGCGAAAGAATCGCGAGTAAACTTTTGTTCGACTTCCCGTCGCGTTTCCCGCTGTTCCTTCCCGAGCTGCTCCTTCCTCGCGGATGGCTTATGAAAAGGATAGCTCGTCGCGCGGCACCAAGTAACCCCTGAGTCGAGGATCGCGGAAGGGCGAGGGAAGGGACCGGGTAGACGACGCCAGCCTAGTGACCATTGTCACGAAACTCTTCGTGTTTGTGTTCCAGAGCATGGCCTCCTGACTCTCTCCCCCTCCTCCCCCTCACGCTTCCTCTTTTTCCGCAAACCGTCGACCCTGTCCAGCTCCAGGCTCCCTATTCGATGGTGTTCATATTCCTGCCAGGGTGACCTCCCCCTGTCATTTATACGAAACGAAGCTTGCTGGTCGATGCTGGGGAGCGAGGCACGTGGTTGGTCTACGCAAGCGTGAAACCCGGTCCCTTACAGGGTGAAAAGGGTGCACGATCATAATTAATACGGCGAAGCACGCGTGGTGGTCGTGGATAGTGTAAAAAATGGGGTTGACTTTCTGACGGAGATCGTGGAAAATTATTTCCTTGATTTTCAAGGTGTTTGGTTGATAAGGGTATAGAAAGGGGTTGGCACGCGTAATTGCTATGAGGATATTGTTTTCTGAATTCAGTAAAGTTCTAAATAAAGATTTTTCCTTGGTTTTCCTTGTCCTGCTGTCTAGAGTTAGTTTATAAATTATCGATATTGGGTTCAGAGCGATTCTATTCTTCCTTAGGATAATTCAACTTATCAATTAAGGAGAAGTATTTTTGTATTGTTAGTGGCAGGTTGAATTGTATAAGGAACAGCGTAATTGTATGAATTTCCGGTCGTATTTATTTTGATAATACTTCTGTAGGGAACGCGGTATTTCTTGGCGTATTATGGTGTCGCGCGTAGTTTGTTGTTCTCGACGCTAGCTTGGGCGTAAGGCCTGGCAACGCCGCGGGAGCGCCGAGCCGCCGGCGTTCGACTCTCAGAGTCAGTCGTCCTACCGAGCCAGGCTCGAAGAGTTTGACCGTGATATAACGATTGTATAACCATATATATAACCATTACTAAGTATATCTTTATAACCTTATAGGTATCCTTATTTTTCCCCACACTTCTGTGGACGGTGGGTTTATATTAGAACGTACTTGCCGCCATTTGTCGCCCTAATAAATTGTTAGAAAGATATTTTAAACGGGCACAATCTCGTTATATTGAATTTGAGCGACACGATTTCAGCGGGCAGTTTAAAATAATTCGACGTGAAATCAGAAAAGTGCATCGTACCGAAGGAATGGGGATTAACGTTTCAAACAAAGTGGGGGAATGAAGTGCTCGAGAATTCAAATTCTCGCCACTCGAGATTGTATAATGAAACACTGCATTCGTAACGGTAACATGGACATAAATATTAATACCGTAATTGTATCAATGCTTTGAGTAAAGCCAGAAGTTCAACGTTGCCCTTGAAATTCTTAAGCTATTAACATTTAAGAAAAAAGGATGATGAAGTCTTTGTTGATTTTCTGGGTAGCCATAGTGAATGATAGAGCTGGAAATAAAGCATTCGCATTCGATTTATGGTTTCACTGAATCCTTTAACGATAAGGGGCACTGTTAATGAGAACGAACTTACCCACAGGTTTGTCGATAAATGAAGGTAATTAGGGTTTAAGTTTCCATAGAATGGTTTAATGTTATTTTCGAGGGGGGTGAATTTCTGCTTAGCTTCCTCCTTAATGGAAATGTCAGTGGTTTGAGAAAGTAAAGCCTTCGTCAAATCTTAGAAGACTAAAGGCCTTTGAGAAGTCTCCTTTCATCTTACGAGGATTCCTTAACATTCCTAGCGTGCTTTAAACACAAAATGCTTCCTTAGGTAATAACAGTGTTTATCCTTTTTAGCCAATCATTTTTTGCAGTTAGTTAAACAGCTCTATTCAATATTACCTTAATTTACATAACAAAGAGACAATACAAAAACTATTAGAATACCTAAAAGATACCAAACTTTTCAACCAACTTTAGGCTAGAGCTTAAGTCGCTAATAAACCATACTAGTGGTTGATGCGACGTTAAATAATGGATATAAAAAAAAATATTATCTTGCACACAATAAAGTACCTACTCTTTCTACTAAAATTTTAAATATAGAAACATGTGATAGAAACTGATTTTAAATCAAACGAGAAATGGATAATTCAAATTGAGTCCATCACCCAATATCGTTGTTGTAGAATTCTACAGCGTAAGAACACTTTTTCAAATTAATGATATTTCCTGTGATTCGTTGATCAAAGAATCTGCAAATTTCTTTCATACAGCAAGCATTGGTTAAATGAAATAGGGAATAATTTTCTTTGCGTGACCCATAGACAATGGTAGCAATTAGGTATAATTTTTATTTAATCAAAGTATTTTCCAAATGGCTATCTATAACCACCATTTGCCACTTTTCTGGTAAAATTTGAATACCCGGACTCAAAGTCCTCGGGAGAGGACTCATCTTTTGAGGCGATAAAGTCTTGAATCCAATATTGAACCTCTCCCACATTGGCGAAGCGCATACCGGGTAGCCTACGCTGTATCGACCTAAACGGGTGGTAATCGGAAGAAGCGATGTCTGGACTACAGGCTGGGTGAGGTCGGACTTCCCAATTTAATCGAAGTAGTGTTTCCAGTGTTACAATGTGTGGCCTCGCATTGTCATGGAGTAGAAAAACTTTCTGTCTTTAAGAGGGGATTGCGCCTTGTTTGGCCGTATAATAGATAATTCTTTGTGCATTTTTTGAACAACAACGGCGCGACAAATTAATTTGAGGATTAGCAGGCTGTTTTATTGTATCTTGAGCGATTGTTCTGAATTTATGTGTGACAGTGAAAGAAGAAGCGTGGCAGATACAGAGTGCTGATTGAGAACGCTGAAAAAAATCGGGTGGTCCTGGCGTTAACGGAAAGTACTGTAAGGGTTATCCGAAACACAAAAAGGAAATGTGTTTTTATGTGGTCTATAGGTTTATTGTATCTGTTACCATTTCTATTTTATTTAAAGAAGTTTTCCCGATTTCGGAGCAAAACCTTTTTCAGACTCAAATCAGGACGCTTCATCTTTTTCGAAAGGCTGCCATTTTAACATTTTTTTATTTTTCTTAATGTATCTACTACCACAGAGAGCCACATTCGTATAGATTAAGAATCACTTTTCCTTTCCGCCAACGCCAGGACCACCCGATTATTTTTCAACGCTTTCTCGGTATCTGCCATGTTCTTTCTTCACTATCACACAAAAATTTCGAACAATATTCTCAAGATACAGTAAAAAAGCCTGCAAAACCCCGAATTAATTTGTCGAACCGGTTTTGTACAAAAAATTCACAAAGAATTACCTATTTTCGGCCCACCAAATGCAAAGCAGAACCTTACGTCCATGGATGTTAAATCTCTATCAGCAATCATCAGTTTTAACTCGTGATAGACAGCACTAACAGTACAACAAGTAGGTGTAGGGTGACTGTACCTAATATCGCCAGTGTTCCTAATATCGCCACCCCCTATATCTCGCAAAGTAAGCACTAAAATTTATCGGATATGCACTCAATTAGAACCTAATCAAATGCAGGAAGACATACTGTAATTGCAGCGACATGTGATCAACAATTACAGAAAGAGAAGTATTTTAGTGAATCTTAATAGTGTAAAAATTTATTGGACTGTCACAATTTTACATCCCATTCGGAGAAGGTAAGTCTAATAATTCCGTAAATGCAAGAATATCTACTAGAAAAACCTAATTAATGATGTAGTTAAGGACTGTAATCGATTCAAATAGTTTTTATAATGAAAATAACGTTTTTCTCCAATATCGCCTAGCCTCAAAGTTTCCCAATACCGCCGCGTGACGACGCTTGGCGGTAAACAATTGAATATTGCAGTAATGCGGCTGACAGCGAGAAATAAAATAAACAATCTAACCATATAATTCAGATAACGTAAGTATTTCATTACTTAGGTAGATTACGCAGATCAACGGGATTTTGTTGCTACATTTGTAGTGCAAGAAATAATAAAAGCACGTGTGAAAATGACTTAAAAAACTCATATATACATGAATTAATCAATATTTCTTGAGGTGGCGATATTAGGTACACTTTTTTCAGGACCCAATTTTTGCATGTCTCACGTTTTTTGAGTCCTATTTAAAAATTTGTAGGTTTCAACGATTCTAACTTATACTACATGAAAGATGAATAATTTCTCTTTACTTTGAAACAAACTGCATGCAAAAATATCAATTATTATTCAATTGACAGCGATTTAACTTTTGCCTGGCGATATTAGGTACAGTCACCCTAGCTGAAAAAAAGTCCGTACACCTAACATCACGTAACAACAAGCGAATGAATTTTTGCGCGCAACTAATGCAATCCTTTAAACGCAGGAACACTGTTCTTTCCAATAGCGCTATAAATATTACAGATCCCCTTAATTCGAATCCGATAAAATCTCGGTTTATGGAAGTTCCAAATGCCCCCAGAAATTAAACCCAACCGAAGTCAGCCCAGGATTAACAGTCGTCGCTATAAACAGGGGTAGAAAGGAACCACTTCAAGTCTAAATTCTCGCTAATCTCAATCAGATTAAATGCCCGCCCCTTGCCAACGAATACCTCGTTAATTTGTTTAATTTTCCCACAACTGCGCAATTCGTCTTCGTCATTAGGTACTCTTCGATTGGCTTTGCAATAGCTTTCTTTCACACCCAAACATCTATAACTCACAATTGCTATTTCAGCCATAGTGCTACTTCACGAAACTACATGCCCCAAGAATACCAATTCACCATCATAATTGTTATGGCGTAATAAAAACATATTATTATTAATATCGAAACGGGGGAACGGTCACTGCAAATTAATGGCCCGTTCGAAAATGCTGTCGCAAGGAATTGAGATTGCTGAATGAGAGGAAGGAAAAAGCGAGGGTATCAGAAGCTTGTCGCGACGCCTGCTCCCAGTTACTGGAGCGACGTTAGCTCGGGAATCCATGCTAGAGGAAATTTGTCTAGCCGTGCAACTGAGCCCACGAACGTTTCTCTAGGCATGAGAGACGAGAAGACGTCTCTGCGCCACGGTAGTTCTGTGTAGAGATTCCTGAACAAGAAACACAGCGGCTGTGCAGACGACCGTGAGAAATGATGCTCTGAGAATTTACAAGGTTCCAGGGTGCACGGAATACAGATGGTTACTAATTGGCTGGAATGGAGTCTCTAATGCACCAACTCCTGCCATCCAGACGAATATTCCCCTTCGAAGGAAATATCCCTCGAAACTTGAACTGCATTATCTCAAGGTTTTATCGCGGAATCACGTGAAGCGGTACAATTTTCTCAAGTTTTTGCCCCCGTTCTATCACCCCCATCCTTGATGACTGAACCTTTGGAGTTAAACACACTCTGCAGCGCAGCTAATTTACAGACGGTAGACAATTTATCTGCTTCTTATAAAAGCTTCGGCAGTCGGTGATATTTTCTCACGACTAGTGGTGCACTTTTCAGAGATGTCTATCTATTATAAGCTGATAACTCGCCGTCTGCCTATCGTATAAATTCTTGTTTCTAAATTTGTTTCGCTTCAATGGAATTTTAGAGCCAGGAGAATGTCTGATATGGAGGATCTCGGGGAATTTTAATAGGGCGATGTATGCATATTATACTGGGAGGGACGAGAGTAATTTAATAAAATCTATCTTCGTTTCTAGATTGTTTGGTCGAAGGGTCTCTAAATATGCAACGGTAAAACTATAAGATATTTATCGTTCTATTATAGCAGGCTTCTGTCACTACCTTTACCATTTAGCAATTCAAAGCCTTGTTATCAAGACACAAGCAGCACAAAGGTGTAGGGGGTCGACTTCCTGCGCGTGCTATTTAAATATCAACAGCGCGACACACTCGAAATACATTCTCAAGGTTTCTAACTCACATTTCCACCCGGGTTCAACAATATATTTCGCACTAGAGTCACAGCAAATATTACCTTAACTTCTATACCAATGTATAACTTACTAATCGTATTTCGAATCTTCGTTCTTTCGCATTTTAACAACGAAGCGTAGAATGGCGAACTGTTGAAAGACTGTTTGATTTCGTTGCACGAAGTATTTGAATATTGTATAGTTATTTACTATATAACTTTGGGTAACCGTGCAGTCGCATTGTAGAACGGGGCTCAGTGGATCAATGGATGGTGATTTTGCCGATATTAGGGCTGGTAATAATAGCGGCGATAGTCGCCATGACAATGACGGCGGCAACGAGATATCGGATGTAACAGATAATGGGCTGGAACTTAAATTTCCGTTGCCTCCTCGGCGGTGCCTGGGCTTTGGGGCCGAAGGAAACCGATCCTTTGTGACTATTTGCAAATGAAACGGAAACGTTTACGGAAGGCACAGCGCGCCAATGGATTATTAGCGGCGTCGAGTAACATCAGCACGAAACGTATGTTCAATAGGGCTCAAATTAATTGGAAATTTCCATTAACGTCGTAAACAAACAATGCGCATTCCGGAGGGTAAAAAATAGAGAACGCTTCCGAAATATAGATGGGAACTTAATTGGCTGCAGCTCAGGAAATGCACGCTATTTTCCACCAAAAAGATAGTCTATGTGAGGGGGTGGTTAAAGAAGTATAATTAGATGAAAATGTGATATTATTGGGAATTACAAATGAGCAACGGGATCAGGAGGTATCAAATTAACGTCTAGTCTTAGTGATGTAATTTCAGCTGATACATTCTGAAGTGACAGGTATATAGCTTACTATAAATAGCCTGATGTGTCGTGTACGAAATAAATTTATGATATCGCGAAACCACTCATCTTAGCGTCATCACACTTGTGTTTTAAAGGATTATAGATCACATTTCAAGTGATGTGAAGATTTGCATGCAGCTGATTATGACCTTATTCGAGAAGAAATTGTACTGAATTAATCATATTTTGAACAGCACTATTGTGTGTTCATTGTACTGAACAACTAGTAAAGTATTTTTGAATTTAGTAATTATATAAATTAATATGTAATATTTTAATTTAATATTTATATTCTAAATATTTGAATTTTTAGTTATTATAATCAAAATAATTTAAATTAGATTTGTTTCAGAATTTGTTTAGAATGAAATTATATTTTCATGTTAATGGTATTGTGAAAGATTAAATTTGTATAGAATGAAGTAAATTAATATTTACCTTTTGTATCAAAATTTATTACATAAATAATATAGATTATATTAATCTCGAAATTATAAGAGATAAAAATAAACTAATTTTATGTACCGAAATGATTATAAATTTATGTTTAGAGGTGAAATGTTAATTCATATATTTATTTAAATTAAGAAAAAAACTTTATCCTTTGGAGAGACTAAAAGAAGTACAATAGCCTCGCAAATTTTCCACTCTATGAAAATTATTTGTTCAATTCTCTGGCAATCATAAATTTTACTTCATTCTTTGCTACGTAAGAGGAAAAAAAAAATTCACAAGACGAAAAATTTGCATGTATATGAAATTTGGCACAGAGAATAGGATCTATGCATGAATTACAGTAGAAAATCGTACGTACCTTGGTCGAAGACATTGCCAGCGACAAGGTGTCACTAAATTATATCCCATTACTGTTTGCACTAACGCACACGCGAGAACTGTGATAATGCAATTACAATTCCATAGGGATGCCCAACGTCAAAGACGGTTTAATCTCATTAAATTATGGGCGCAAAAGGGCGCAGATGTGAGCGGCGCGAAACAATACACAGAACTTGTCATACGGGCATAATCGTTTGACGAACTGCATAATACCGATTACACCACTAATTGTACGGTATGAAAATTTATTGCCGGGGAAAATTATTTTCTTATAAATGTAAATTGGGACAAAATTAATTTGACTATAGAGTATTACAATTGTATGTCACAACTTTGCGACATAAATCTCGACCGCAGAAAAGAAAATAACAAGCCACGAATTTCACAAGTATTTCCATCTGATTTAAATACAGTACTGGAAATATTTATTGCATCACTCGAATAGACACATTATCACCTATACCTCTCTTATTATCAGTACCTACTAGGAAAATATTATTGCAAAATTTATTTATTACAAAAATGTGTAGCTCACTATCGTGGCCACAATAAATTGTATACAAAGCACTTAATCAATCATATTGCTATGAAAATTTTGCGTATTACGAAAATTTCAAAGCGATGCAATAAATATTCCGAGTACTGTACATCTACCCCAACTGAAGCCACAAAGTACCTATTCCATGTTGCAATGATAAAATGTCAACGTGTCTCCAACAACCAGTGACTATTACATCCTTAACACCCTGTACAAAGGTTACATTACTTCCCTAACGATATTGCTCGATTTTCCACGAGCGTTCCCTGAAACGCCATCACATGCTCCCATGCATCGCAATAACGCCCACGACGGGGGCAATCTCTGGCAGGACGTGTCTCTTGATTTTCACCGAACGAGGGGTGGCGATTGATAGAATACTCTGTACGACGCTTTGCCAAGTGATTTTTGCCTTGTTTAGTGCCCCACTCACGACGAATTCGTTGATCGTGGGTGCCTTGAGGGATTATGCGCGCAGACTCAAAGTCCTGGCGAGGGTGTAAACGTTGTTATGCAAATGCGTATCGTTTGTTAATTCCGTGTTTCAGCGGTGGTGTCAGTCAACTTGACGAGGGGACGGAGGAGAGGCTGGTAGAGGGTCAACCCACGAAACTGCGTTGTAAAATTGAAAACAGCTCGTTCACGGTTGTTTTAAATTTCACGTCCACCCCTCCTTTTTTATGTCACGTACACTTCCGCGTTTCTTTTCCCCCTCGTTTTTAGCATTAATCTTGTTCCGAATTCGGTGACTTGGAGCTCTAGCTCTCCCTTCTCTGTTCTTTTTGTTTTTGTAATAAAGCGTTTTCTTAGGACACTTTATTTATAAAGTTTAATGTTATAATTTACACAATGAGGATATTTTTAGAGAAGTGTTTGCACTTGTGGTGTTTGGTAAATGATGGGATTTTTGTGTTTCTAAGTTTTTTGTTTGGAATTCGCAGTAGAGAATTTTTCAACGAGAGCCTAATCATTCAGCCCACATTTACTTAATTAAACAGATTTTTTTTAATTTTCCTTCGTTATGTAATTCTATTAAATGGCAAGTAAATATTCTGATGGAGAGGAATCTGGAATTTTCTTTCTTCTGTTAATATTGAAGTTAAATAATGATCCACTTATGCCAGTTTCATTCAAATATAAAATAACAGAAATACCAGGACGTGCATACATTCGTTTTTATAATATTCTCCATGGGCTTCCAGCATCTCATGCTTACATATAATTTTACATCCAATGATAGACGTTTTCAGTGATATGAGACATGACTTGGTTTTAGTTTTTATCAACGGCAATTTGAAATATTTGCTGAGCAAACGCACGCGTATTTTTTTACGTTACTTTTTTTAAGTTACTCTTATATTGTACAAAAAATATAAAAAGAATTTTTGCAATTTGTTTAATTGTTTTTTACAGTGTCAATATGGCACCTAAAAAAAAGAAGTATGTTCACGGCGTAGGTGAAGTCTCGGCTCAGGGTTATCCGAAACAAAAAATTCCAAAAGATTCTTAATTTGGTTTATTACAAGATCTTCTTAAACAACTGTATTAAAAATTGTTTCTATATAGCAAAGTACTTGTAAATGCATACGAATGTTACAATAATTAGTAAAGAAAGCAACTTTTAAAAAATATATTGGTATCAGTTTTTCGCCATTATTTTGAAAATTAGAACGAGCCCTGCGAGGCTGCTCAATTCTTATATGTTTTCGTTGAAAGCCTATTCATATTTTTGCGGTAACACCGAGTGCTTTGCAATAACTCTGTATTTTCATCGTATAATACAGGCAGTGCCCTATATAGCTTAATGATTTATACACTGTGACCAGAAATTTTAGCATTTCATTCATCAGGAATAAAATAATATTATAACAGATTTATACATCTCCGTGTAAAATTAAAAATAACGACCGTCAGATGTCGGTTATCCACCAATCTGTGATAAATAGACTGACACGAGAATCGATCTGGGAACCGAGAAATAAAAAGACATACTCACTAAATAATCATGTGTCAAATGTGTAGAACTTCTCAGTTTATTTTCGTGATGACAGACCGTCCTCGATGCAATTATTAAATTCTAATAACCTCGAATCATATCAATAATAATTACCGTCAATCAGAAAGATGAATTGTATGCTTTTCAAACATTCAATTCCAAAGAAGCAACCACTTCGCGGGTAAGGACGATGGAAAACCAAAATAGCCTTGATAGAATGTAAAAAAATATTCAATATCCTACGAAAGCGAGCTCGTTGGGGTAGAAAATCACGATAACCCCCTTTCGAGCTTGCAGTGCAAAGGGTTTCGTTGCTTTTTTTTGGTGCAACATCCGAAAGACTTGAGCGGGGCTCGTCTTTGATGTGCCGTGGTTTCGTCTTTCCCGCGTTCGCTCGCCTAATGAGCGCTTTCCCCCTTCCATGCTTCATTTCCACGCGTCTTTGCGTCTTTGATACGGGAGAGTCGCTGTGCAGAAGCAAAATAAACTTTCCTTACCCCCAAGTATACTTTCACTTCCAGCCCCGCCCGACTATTTTCGGAACTTCGTGTCGTATAGCGAATAAAAAAAAAGGGACATTCTCGGAGGAGAAAAAGGAGAAGCGACGCGCGAAGATGCCGACAATCACAGGGAAGAATAGAGTAGAAAACAGATGAGTGTGGAAGGGGATGTAATAAGACGAGGAAGAAAAAAATAAATCACTGACTGATTGTGAGAGGAAGGAGAAAGGGGAAGAGGAGTAAACGTGGAAGTAGTAAATGAAAGGAGTGATTGAGCGTGGGAATAGGGAGAATCTAAGGCAAGGGTTGAAAGGGAGAGTGAGGAATGCGATAATGGAAAAAGGAGGGAAATGAAAAACAGGGGAGCAATAAGGCAAGTAGAGCTAGAAAAGAAGAAAAGCAGGAAGATAGGTACTAAAAGAACCAAAAAAAGCGGAGATAGATCCTAGTAGAAAAAGGGGAGCGAGATAGATCCTACTAGTGGAAGAATAGTAAAGAGATAGACCCTTAGAGAAAACGAAATGAAGAGAAGAAAAAGATAAATCCTTGGGGAAGAAGAAAGGCAAAGAGAATTAATCTTAATAGAAGAAGATACTCTAAAACAAAAAAAGGAGTAGAGATAAAAGCAGGAACATTAAAATGAGTAGTGCAGCATTGAGTCCTCTGCTCGTCGAACAGCCAAACTAACAATAAGATAAAAGAACGAGGGTGACATGAAGTGGGTAAGGGAAACGAATGGGGCGACGCGCGGGAGAGGAACGACGAGTTCGGCACTTCAATTACACGGTTAAGTGGTACAAGCCGCATAATTTTCTTTCGTGTCCAGACACACGACGCGGCCACAGTTACCTGTCCCGTCTGCAAATTGGATCACGCGAATGGCTTTTGTGTACCGAGGGCGAAAGAGAGAGCAGTAGAGCGTTCGCAAGCTACAGCCTAGGCACCACCGAAAGGGTGAGCACGGTTTCCGCCGACGGCGATTTTCGCCCCATATAAATCTTTCGCTCTTCCACTCGTTACAGGGTCTTCGAAGGTTGGAGGTTAAAGCGATCCCTAATCGTTCTCAACGAAGAGACGCCAGTCGCGCGATCGATGCGCGATAACAACGATTCGATTGGGGTACATATTTAATTCGATGACGGAGTCATGCTAAGGTGGCATGTACTTTGCTTACAATTAGTGATATGAATGTAATTTTCCTTTTGCTATGAACCTTATTTGAGAGAATAGCATTAGAGTGTAGATATTCTTGATAATTAAGTATATGCTTGGGAATTTTAGTATCGATTCGGGAACAAGGTTACCTTCAGGGTGTTTTATTAAATATTATACGAGTAACGTCCATGTCGTTGGGAAAGATGTGGATAAACAAATCTGGTTTCCATATATTATGCACAAGTTCGTAATACCATTGGCATTGTGAGTTAATGAATGCTAGACAGTGGTTGCATTTATATTTTGTATTAAAGGGAAGGAATGTTTCATTATAATTGACTAAATTGTTAATATAACAGTTATAATATTGAAGATTCGTGAGAGAATAGTACAAGATTCTTTTAAGTTTTCCACAGAAGCTGCTGCAGCATGTAGTTTAGGGCCGTGTATTGTCAGACATAGGTAGACACAACACTACTTTTTATTTTTCTATTTAATAGAGGTCCAATAGTGAATATGGTATCAACTGCTGGTAGAAGTCATTAATGATGTAAAATAATCGCATCGAGCTTTATGATTGAATTTTACGTTAATTTATTTAATAGTTTTGTTGTCTTATAGAACATTTGATACATGAGAAATTCTCTTAACATTATTGAAATCCTTCATTCTATGTGCAATCCCACCTTGCATACTGATTTTCATATTGACTCACATTTGATTTCATTTGAATTTACATTGCTTCACCGGCTTCAATAAGATCAAAGTATCACCAGTAGAAATGAAAACGAACTCAGTCTTACGAAGAAATTGTGCAAAAAGTAATTCCGTGTCGATTTTCTCAAAATCACAGGAACAAAGTTCTGAAGCTTTACAAGTCCGTATTTGCGTCATTCATCCACAGACGCTAAAGATGGCCGTTTCCTTTTCACTGGCTACCTGAAATCTAAAAATGGAGCGGTTTTGAGCGACGTGTATAAGTTATATGTAGATGAAAATCAGATGCGATCCTATACAGAGGGAAATTTTGATTTATCAGTCAGTCGGAACGTGATAATTGACAGCCTAATGGCCCCAGGCCCGGGACATGCTAATAGACGTATAGAGTCGATCGCCTGAATTTTTCAGGGCCTGTTTCTTTTCACAACTGTCTGGTTTCGGTGTCGTCAGGAAGTTCCGACGTATCCATTAACGTTAAACATTGAACCGTATAATTAAGTCTTCATTGCTCTCGTTTTGGTGGAAGTCTTTGATCTTCCGCTGTCAAACGAAACCAGGCCACTTGTTTATGCAGAAACGAGATTCTCGTATTTCTTTCTAGATCCTCGAGGATATTTTCACTGGTGCAGGAAAATAATTTGCCGCAACTGCGTCTATCGATATCTCATCTGTTGCAAAAATCAATCTTTTACTGCCACAAATGGAGGAAGTACGATTGCCTGATGGATATTCGAGTGGCAGCCACAAATTCTCCAAGATTGACCCCCTCGTTTCTTCCATAGGACATCCCGAATTAGGACGAAGCTATTCGGGTCAATGAATTAGCTCCTCCAAGATCACGTCAAACTAAATTTCATCCTATTTCGTCGAGCGTAATACTCTGCACTCTATCTATATTGGTACGTTACGACGTGCTACATGCTGTTTCCTGTTATTTATAAATAATATGAACTGTTCCAAAGTTACTGATATTCCAGTGTAACTTCTGCATTAGGTGAATACTGAAATTGGTAAAAATATACTGTATTTATTATTGAAATGGATGAAAATATAGTATATCAAATATTGGAATGGGTAGAAATATTGTATATTAATTATTGGAATGGCTGAAAATATAGTATATTAATTTCAAAATTATTTGAATTCGTTTAATTTAATAAGTCAGGTGGTTTTCTATGTTTAGAGGGTTTAATGAATTTTAGACTAATAACCTGGTTTTGATTCCACTTGAAATTAAATTGAAAGCATCTGCAGACCGATGTGAAGTAACAAGAATTGGAATTCTGTTGTTCAGGAAATTGTACAGAGTTTCTAACGGATTTTGATATAAGAATGAAGCAAGGTTCAGGAAATTGTTTTTCAAACCATAAATCAGAGGAAAGCTTTGTGTTAAAATAGAAATATTTAGTTACACTGAATTGATATATTACTATCAAAATGGCAGAATTTTTAATTCGAGTGTGCATAGTATACAAAGGAAAGAGTTTCTCATAAAATTTTATTCAAAATTCGCGTGTGAAAATATTTTCTCTTCAATCATACAACTTCTCTGAAATAGCAAGATACATTTTTAAGGATAATTAATTCCCCAAACGGAATGAAGAAAGAAAAAGAAGAGCAGGTGTAAAGTAATTAACGATGAAAAATTTAAAAAGAGAAAAATAAGGCACGATGCGCTATGAAAACGCCAACCTTAGTGGAATCCCTTGCTCGCGGCGTAAACCTGACCACGCAGATTTTCTATTTCTATTTTCTTGTGTTTCTTTCAAGCTTCTGCCAGCGAACGCCAGTTTCAGTTCCACGGTTTCCCTGCGGTCCACGTCGGTTGCATAAAAGTTCAGGCGGCTGGGTGGTAATAAATTATGTTCCAGACGGAATTTTCGATGGAACTGGCAAGTTAAATCGACGAGCTGGCGAATTACGAGCATCCGTCGATTTTGGTCAAAGTTTTGAATAATAGAACAGAATATATGACTGCTAAACGAGTCACACTTTTATTATATTTGTGGCGAGAAGGATATGTCACATATTTTGAAAAAGCCGAAGATATCAAATAATGTGGGGTAAAAATAATTGAAGTTTACAAAACGCATCATTCTTAGCGGCACTGAGACTTTTATCGCAGGAAAAGATGCACGCTTTGAGAATGAATTTATGGTCAACTTGTTTCTCAATGACCGAGTATACCTTCGACATTTCTCTTTTCACGCGTTTACTCTCCCAGGTCACGAAAATGTTACACTCGACGCATCATCGATCCTCTGGACGATGCTCCCGCTGAAACATGTGAACTGAACTTGGTAATTAAAGCGGACATCTTTAACTTAAGGGGACTAGGCAGTCGAAACATCGATTTTTTTATTGCATTTTCCAAAAGTACTATCCTTTCTGAATAAAATGCCGCTTGGTTTATAGTAAAATTCGCAAAATTATAGATTTGACAGCTGAAAACGTTAAGCGGCAACCTATAGCGACGCCTTTGCCCAGAAACTTTAAACGCGTTTTTCTCGAATATGTTCTTCTCTTCGTTTTTATCTGATTATGAACGAATGGAGGTTCAGATCGACTTAAAAAAATTACAGGATGTGTAAAACATGTGCCATTTCCGACCAAACCTCTGATATGGTCCGTAAAAATTTGAGATTTTCATAAAAAAATGAAAAAGTCACCGGATTTTAGTAGCCCACAAGCAAGAACGAATTTTTCTCGGAAAAATCGCCGTTATTTGGCCATTAGTGGCCATTATCTGGCCCAAATCGTATAATTCTGATTTAATTTCTGTTTTTATAGGTTTGGTCGGAAACTATGAATCCAACAAACAAAAATCACACCTTTAAAATCGAATTACGTCACATTTTAAGACCGATATTAGGGCAAAACGACGGAAAACCGTTAAAATGTTTACCCGTCTGCAGCGCCATTTTTAAAGCACATATATATTTCTTACCATTTATTTCTCAATCTGTATGGTAGTAATAAACATTGGGTAAAAGGGTACATCTGGATGTGCTTTCATTTCTTTACAAATAAATAAAGGGGAGAGTCTCTTTCTCACGAAAAACGACTGCCTAGTCCCCTTAATGTCAACACCACGTAAGAACATTATTTTTGTCCTACCTTTATTTAGTTTGGATATTAAAATGTATGTCAACGTATTCTACCACACCTCGGTATTATTATACCCGCGTGATGTGAGGCAGTAATTGGAAGAATTTGAAAAATAATAGAACACGTAGCTTCTTTAATATATTGCGAGTGTTACTGTTAAAAAATTGTAAATGTTTCAGAACATTAATTTATGTGGGAGGCAAGGAGAAATGGGACGTAAGTAGAAGTAACGAGTAATAGTCAGACACAAATCATTGAACAATAGATCTGTGAAATTGTTTTTCTCTAATATAGGGATCCTTACGAAAAATCTCATTCTATATATTTTATTCATTCTTACACCAGCAATCACTCCTGCTTCGATTTTCCTCGAATTATGTCCCATTTGGTATTTATAACACCCCTGTCCTCAACTAGTAGGGTGAATTATTTGTTCTGTAATCTGTAGGGTCAGCCCGGTTTGACTTCCATAGGTAAATAAATAAAGAGCAGCACGCTAATGTTACATAAACTTATCGTGAATTATACACTGTAGAATCAATAGTAAATTGGTTCAACAGAAGAATACTCAGAGTACTCTGAGTACATAAGAATTAATAAAATAATACTATGGTCACTTTAAATCCCTTCTATCGCCCAAAGGTTAGCGAGAGTAATTAATCTCTCAAAAACATTCCCTAAAACGTGAACTTTAAATCCCTTTCTCTATCATCCCCATAAAAAAAAATCCAAAAGTCTCGCCACACGACAACTGAAAGAAATCTCAGGGATAAAAGAGCCTCCATGTTTCCACACACAAACACTGCCAATTTTCCCCTCAATTTCGCGTGACTGTAAACCAGGGGGAAGAAAGGCGGAAGACAAGGATCCAATGTCGTGAGACAGGCACAAAAAGCTCGCACGAAGGCAAAGTAACGAGATACGAACGTCAGTGTTTCCGCGGGGCCAAACAGATTTTCTTCGTGCTTCCCTCGGCATTGTTCCCTCATTTGAACTGGAAAAAACGCCTTTTGGCGCTTCCGCCCCTCCATGCCGTCACCTTTCTTGCCTTTGCCCCTTCATTGCCCCCCCCCCCCTCCCGCGGCTTCCACTCGAACAGAAATATTCAGGGGGTTGATAAGAAACTCGCGACTTCGTTTTCAACCGGACGTTCCCATTTCTCCTGCCGCTGCATACTGATACACTCCGCTGTCGAATAGACCTGCGTTTGCCGTCTGGGAATTCGGACTTCTTGCTTTCGAAGCGCGTGTACAGGCCCCTTTGTCTAGTGATCGATCGGCGACTGGACTGCAGCGAAGAAAGCGACGCACGGTGCAAACGGCGCTCCGTTGAATAAGAATAATGCACGGGGTGCTTTCGGAGGGAAACGCTGATAGCTGTCTTTGCCGATTTCGAATGGGAATTCTATCTGCCACGGAATTACCTTTGCGAGCCGTGGGGGGGGGGGCATCAGGTACTTGTAAATTGTATCTACGGAGTTTTAGGGTAACAGGGTTAGAAGTGAAGCAACAGATTTGAATAATCTGTAGCGAAAGACTTTATGATGTACAATGGTAAGTACTCTTTCGAGGGAACGTGATGTTCAGGGGATTTTGGCAAATCCTGAGGTGCTTAGTAAACATGTGTAGCAAAACCAGGGATCTGCATGTAGAGGGGTGTGTTATATCAGATTTAGTGTGCATTTTTAAGGATTTGAAGCTTGTTGAAGGATAACTCGTATTATGGTGGAAAATATAGTTGAGACGTGATTTTGATTTGGAATCGAAACGACTTTACACGTTTCTCACTGATTTTACAGTTTCATGTCGAATCATTACTTTCCGCAGAAAATGAAATAGACATTCTGACATCCTCGAGATTCGATCTGCCCTTTGATTTTCCCTCACAGAGCAATGCTTGAAATTCTGACGTTGCTCGACAATCATCCTTCGAAGTTGGTGATTTGACGAGAGTACATTTGCAATTCCGAATATATTGCTCGCGTCATTCGGCAAGAAGAACTGAGAATCACGACCTTCAACGTGATATCAAGCATTCCCTACGGAGGGAATGCGTAGGGCCTACGCAGTTTCCTATTATAACTTTAGAATAATTTCCATAGCGGAATGACGTCGAAAAGACTTAAAAAGGACGAAATGGCCATAGAACCTTTATGATTTGAAATAGTGTAAAGCATTAATAGTGTAATTTAAAAAAGAAAAAGTTAATTAAAATGAAAAGACGAAGAATTCAGAAATTTTTCGTGAAAACATTTTCGAACGAAAAAATACAATCCAACATCATTTTCTGTTCCCTATTTTGATTTGTGAAAGAAGACACTTTCAACTCGCTTCCTCAAAAAAAAAATCAAGACTTTACATACTTCCCAAGATCACATTTTTACGCACTAAAAGTGTTTCCTCTTCTCTTTCAAAAACAAAGAAATTACACTGTCGATTAAAAGTGTCCTATCTGTTCATCTGTGTAGGTAATAAAGCTCATGGAATCCTACGTAATGACTTTGGAACCGACTAGAAACGTGCAGTGATTAGAAGCGAAGCGATCTTGGCCAAAGATTTCTCAGGGATGTTCTATGTATAATATTCGAACGGTGATAGACAATCGTTGAAATCGGTATTTCTCGCGCAATCTACAATTTCCCTGCCGACATGGAACCAGGGTCCATTAAAACGTTGAAAGTGAATGAAAATCGAGCCACGTTGGTTCGATTCTTCGAGCGTGAACACCACGTCCGACGCTGTTCAGCCGAGCGGAAGAGCGAGATAAGTCGTACGTCTTTTCGTTGGTCTCCGCCGAGTCCCCGGGGGTGAACCCCGTAGAACGAGTCCTTTAAGTAACATGCTTCCGACCAGAAAGTACGGCAAAGAGGAAATAGAACACGATTTCGTTCCCTTTGCACGTCGTGCTCCTTAAAAATCCTTTGAAATAGTGCTTAGGTCAGGCACTGGACACAACCAGCAAATATGGCTGACTTAAAGCCTGAAATTTTCCTGAGATTTTTCTAGATTTTAAGAAAAGTACAACGTACAATACAGAACGCTATATCGATTTGAATTAATAAAGTATTTTTCAAGGGTAAAGCATCGTCTAAAATGAAATTCAACACGTGTACATTTTAGTCAAAACATAAACTAAGTATTTTTCAAAATTTCATTCGTTCCTCCGTTCAGCTTTAAAAATTAGCCAGGTGACTAAAGATTTCACGATAAGTGTTCCAAAATATGCGTTCGAATACATTTAATGCTTCTGATAACTGATAACTAGTTAATGGTGTCCGTTTTTAAAAAAAGGAATCTGCGACAGCAATCTTTTCCAACGTTAATTATGCTGTTTAAAAGTTTATGAAAATGTTCCAAACATATTTGGCTAGAGTGCCTCAACGTAGCCTTTCCTTTGACTCAGTGGTTTCGTATCGCTGTTAATACATCGTGGCTAACAAGGCGCCTCGGGAGACCTCAAGGATCGATAGATCGAAGATAAGAGCTTCGTCATCCTATTCATATTCCCCGAGATAAGGTCGTGCTGCAAACTTGCGGGCTTCCGGGAACGGCGTGAGAAAATGAGCGATGATTGCTCTCGTTAGGGCGCAATCGGCTGTGAGTAAAAGCGCCCAAAGACTTCCTTTCCTCCTCGAATTCACGCCAACCCCTGCCGCTCGGCCAACAAATAACAACCTTTGCTAAGTTCCGTCGAGCTCGCTTTATCAACTTTTCAGCGAGTTTCCCTTCGATCCTCCGCCTGAAACACTCCTCCGACCGGTCAACCAAAGGCGTACACTTTTTGCGATATTCTTCTTCTACGGCGTGTGCCCAGTCTTCGACCTCCAACGAACTCAATTTTATTTCGAGCAGACTTTGATTGGCGCGAAGGCTGATACAATCCCGTGGAACTTTCGTGACGAAAAATTCTGAGAAGCGGAAATCTTGTTGGGCGGTTGTCGTTTCATTTTCAACTCCACCCTTTTAGTGAATTTAGAATTTTGTTGGCTTTTTCTTTAAGTGCCTCGATTGTTTCTAGTGAGATAATTTGAAGATGACACTTATAGAGGTATACCTATTACTATAATTAGGAAAAATTGTAGGGGCCTGAAAATATCGGCAAAATGATTTTAGGGAGAAAGAATGGTTAATTGTAATGTTCATTGTTTGGAAATAGATAACTTCTTCGATGTATCTACATTTTCTCAAATCCTTTAAAGATATATCAAGGTAGTGAATATCAACGAATCATCATAGATGGAACAAATTATAATAAAAGTTACCACAACCAAGCTATGGGACGTAATACAATTTATTTTTTAATCTATGGACAAACATTTTCTTGAATACATTTTTATTCCATTAATCACGCTTATTTTCCATCAAACACTTGAATCAATTCTATACTTCTCCTCGAAATCAGTACTTTACAGTTCCTTGAAATATTCATCTCCATAAAATTCAGTCCCTTACATTTTTCAAGCAGCTACTCCACGTAGGTGTAAAATGGAAGTCTCTGGCTCGAGGGCATAGCAGCTGAATAATGTTATTACACACCAACATTAATTACGAATATTACTCCAGTAATTACACGACTCGCTCGTATATCGGCGGTCGTTTTGCAACCGACTCGCGTAATGTCTATAATTTACCGCGCACCGTGAACGTTAAAAAATTAATCAACGGCTGCGCTCGAATTTCTTCGAGACCCATTTTCCCCGGCGGATATAAATCCCCGCACCTCGAGTCAATTTCCCACCAAATTTCTGCCCGTATCAGAGGGGCTGACCTATTTAAAAGTTCACTCAACGTTTTCTCGACATCTGTGTGAACGGTCATAATTAATTCAGCGCGAAGTACTCGACGAACGAGACCGCGAAGTAGCCAATCGATAAGAACTCTTTGAAGGATTCGAGCCCTCCGCCCCGCTTCTCATGAGACGCCGTTCGATCAAGTCCATTTATTTGCATGGGTCGGCACGCAGGCGATAAAAACGATAGATTTCGCGTCGAAATAGATTGGATGGCGACGGTGGTAAACAAAAGGGAGTAATTGAGAAGAAGGGGCGTGCAACAGAGGCAAGAATGGAGGAAAAGGAAGAGTTTCGAGGATGTAAAGAATGGAAAGTGAGAGGAGGAATTGGCTAATGAGTCATTAGGCAGAAGATCCTCCGTCGGGGAAAGATCGGGGGAAAATGGTAATTAATCGGTCATTTGCATACTTTTGTGCTCGCGATCTCTCTCTCTCATTAAATGCAAACTATCAATTAGTTGGCTGGCAAAAATAACTTTCCATTCCTGTACGGACAGGTTTGAAATATGAAAACGACACCGCTTTCTTTTTTTTTTTGAGGAGAATAGTTTAAATATATAAGTTTAAAAATTGATCTCTTTGGGATGATGTATGATTATTGTATGAATGTTCTAGTTGAAATTCGAGTGAAGTGTAAACTATAAAGTACGGCATAGGCGTTATTATATTTTTTTTTCAGAAAAACCATGAAGATTTGTTTATCTTTTTCTAATAATGTCAATCTTAATTTTTCACACGAATGGCATTTTTCGCTAACCTTTCATTTCCAAAGTTTTCTGAACTATTTGCACTGTATAACACAATGACTCGTTATTAGTACTCTCTAATCATTAATTAGAGAATCGCTAAATCGAATAAATCCCACTCATTATGGAATCCAATTCTTTACAAGCTCCATCACACTAAACAAACATAAACTTATCATCTAATAAAATTACTGTATTTGATACAATGTAGTTCTTTCATCTTTACGAATCGATTGATTTTTCTAAACAGTCCAAGCTATGATGTAAAATAAATACTAGGAGCAATACTGGTCTTTTGTTCTAGTTAAGCTTCTATCGCCATATCAGAAAAAAGCGAAACTCATCTTTTTAATATTCGCTGCGAGCGCCGATCTACTTTCCCTACGTTTTTATTGTTCTGCCTTTTTTCTTATCAGTTACTGTCGCGGAAAGCGCAGCTTCAATTGTGTACCAGTAACTTTCTGTGACAGCAGTATTGATCGATCATGTACATAGGGAGGCGCATTATCCAGCACGATTAAAATGTAAATGGGGAGCTTCTGTCGCTTAGAATAATAGCGGACGAGAGAATAGAAGGGTTATTTCGATAGCAAGGGAATCGTAGTGGAACGCTGACCGCGAATCGTTAGTTAATTCCACCGATAATAATTTGGCATGTGCATGGAAATGAAAATTACATGTACGCTTGAAACGATACCTTTTGCTCAAATACTGTTAGATTGTGGAAGAAGGTGGGAAGATAATTGCAGTATTGGCAGGGGAAAATTAAATGACGATGTGGAACTTGTGAAATTACTAAGCTGAAAGTATTCGTGTTATTACCTAATCATTAAGTAATTTAGGTCCTAATGAATTAAAAAGGAAAAATTATAGAAATGAAAATAAGGGAAAAAATAAAAGAATTTATTAAATGATCAAAAAGAAAGATGCAAAAATAAGCAGTATTAATTTCTGAAAATAATTTCTTATTACTGAGAAGTATTAATAATAATTTTCTTGTTATTATTCTCTTCCTTTGCTGTTGAGAAATATTTGAGAAAGCTTTTCATTTCGTTACTGACATGTTGGTAATAATTACGTTTATATATTCTTAGTTTCCTTCTATTAAAAAGTGTTTTGCGGAAACTTTAAATTATTTAAGATTATTAAATATGCTACACGTAGAATTGTTCATAGAGCAAGAATTCACTATTTTGTAAAAAAGGATTGAGAAATGAACGTGGAAATTTCGATTTTTGAAAATACAATTAGCATTTAATTCAATTAATCTCCAGCTAATCCTCATTATCACCGACCGAACTATTTCAAACTTCTTAGGATTAAGTGTTCTCGGGGGAGATTCGAAATTGTAATTTTTTAAGCTGGAATTTGGATGC
This sequence comes from Andrena dorsata, assembly GCA_929108735.1. Classification (NCBI taxonomy): domain Eukaryota; kingdom Metazoa; phylum Arthropoda; class Insecta; order Hymenoptera; family Andrenidae; genus Andrena; species Andrena dorsata. Next base: position 2,322,017 of record OV815489.1, on the reverse strand, counting down.
AAGCTTAGTGAAGAAAAATACACCAACGAACCCTTGAATTCTGTTAAATTACTCTGTCAATCAAACTTTACAAAACGCTATCTAAGCAAGAACACAGTAAAAAATATTCACTGGAGAAGCCATAATGTTAATGCTTCAAACAATTACACAAAGAATGTAGATTGTACAACGTTTTGAATGAAAATTATTTAAAATAATTACACGCAACACATGTCAAACTTATCTCTTGTAAGAATTTGATAAAGATATATATTTGGAATTATAAATGCAAAAATATATTGATATAAAGACTAATGGTTCGACATAAAGAACTTTAACAACAACAAAAGTAATTCAACAAAATATTTCCAGAAAAAAAACAATTTAAAAAATCTAGGAGAAACATTTTTTCCAATCTCTTCGCAATTGATAACAATTGCACCATATGGCCGGCATAGTGCCACCCATTTTGCCATTACTTTTTAACGATTGTTGCGTGCTTTTTTTGTTAGTTCTGATCAGTCCGGCCTTTTTCACAGTGTTTATGGGAACTCTTAACTCGAAAAAAATGTTGATACTTGACTGATTTCGTGATTTCCCTTGAAATAGTATCATGATTTGTAAAAAAATGAAAAATATACAACTTTGAGGATCATTTTAAAATGGATTTTATATGCTAAAAAATCTCATTAAATTGGTAACTAAAGGCTCTGAAAGGAAAATTTCTTAGCTTCCCAAAATACTAATGAAAATGTTTCTACGACCATGCGTTCCCACGTTATAGGCGCTCAGAGTGAAAAGTAGCTTTTTTATTGAATCGTGAATAACACGGCCAATAAAAATCATATAACTAAACAAAAAAAAACGCATTTAAAGCGAAATTTTTACTCTACAAGAAACCTCCTTTGGTTTTACCTAAAATAAATTGTTTGGCCTCTATATACGTTCTAATTAGACAAAAATTTCTGAAACTCCGTTTTCTGCGCTTCATCTTGATTAAACAGTATCATAAGAGATGAAAAAAGTTAAGTCCTTGATTCAAAAACTAGAAACTCCACGCATCAAAATGCTTTTTTAAAATAATTTTTGGGATCATTTTGCGTGGAGATACAGCCATTTGAAAATGACTAACATTTTCGGGAAATTATAGTGATCCTTTAATTTGGTCCAGCATTGTATAGGGGAGAGTCGTGCAGTACCGACCAAAGCTAGTTCTCGCTTCTTATACCAGATATGAACGTTTTACTTGAATAAACAAATAAAAATCACAATTCTGTATAACCTATTTCGGGGTCATATCGTTTACTCCATTGCGCTTGATGTTATGAGACTTTAAACGTATTCGTTGATATTCAATAGGTTAAAAGTTATTTTGTAAAGCCGATTTTTTGTTTCTCAGGTACGTAAATGATCATGTTCTATGATGTGTACTGTCTCTAGTCTATCAAGTTTAATAAAACGCCCTAGTTTTTCAATATTTTTTGGTACATAATATACCATGATCTAAAATGTTCCTACATGTTTGTCGTACAGTACCGACCATCCGACTGTCGTGCAGTACCGACCAACAAAACTAAAAGAGAATTAAAGAAAAGCGAAAGAAACAAAAGTGTAAAAGAAGCAGAGAAAAGAAAAGCTAAAAGACAATTAAGGAAACCTCAACAAAACTTGAAATGAAGAAAATTAAGGGATAAAGTAAATAAGGATAGGTGTGATAACCGACCAAACAGGAAGCTAGGAATTAATAAAGAAGTTACCCACTGTGTTATTTGCAAGGAATCATTTGACGAAGATTGGGTGCAGTGTATCGAACGTGAAGGTTGGGCACACGTCGAATGCGCAGATGAGGAAAATATTAATTATTTTACTTGCGATGTTCGTACTAATAAAATTTGAAAATTTTTCTATTGTACCAATTAACCCTTCGTTGACACTCTGGGTGTGAGCCACCCATAAGCTGATTTTGACGCCCTGTACCTTATATATGCAAAATAAATTTCTGTTTTCCAAAACTAACTTACAAACTATTTTTTCTCTCAAAATATTATATCTGAGCAATAACTCTGTAGATTTTTAACTTCTAATATTTAAATTTTTTAAAGTTACAGTTTTTTGAAGATTTTTTTCGTGTTTTCTCGACATTTGGTAATCTAGTTTTTTTTTACAAGAACACTCATGAAATTTCAATAAAAAAACTATTGGAATACATTCTACAGACCATGAAATTGATCCATGTTTTTTTTCCTAACGATTGGATTCTTCAGATCAAAATGGCAGTCATTCAAAAATTGTTCTGGGTGTGACCCACCCAGGTGTGTTAAAGTTGATCGGAAAATGAGGTGTGTCAACGAAGGGTTAAATGTCTTTTTATTAACATTGTTAGTCATTCAGACTTGAAAATCTACTAATTTAACAGTTGGTCGGTACTGGACGACACTTTTTCGTTTCCTAAAAATTACAACTTTTTTACTTTTGCGAATTATCAATTCTTATTATTAAATTTCACAAAAATAACTTTGCTCCTCTTATTAAGTTACATCTATACTACAAACACGTTTTTGAATTTTTGATTTTTATCGACTCTAACCGAAGATATAACCAAAAAACTGTGATGCCAGTATCATACATAAGCTTCATTATTAAAATTATTTTCACCCAAATATAATGAAATTAAATAATGAAAAGTTCTTTTGCACACTAGAGGAGACCGAAGCTGGTTGTCTCAAGGGGTAGGTTGACTAATTATTAATAACTTTGCAGCGACATATGCTTTACCTACTGCGGATAGATTCACTGTTTAAGGGGGGGAGCCTGCTTTGTAAAGTCCAAAAAATAGATTTTTTTTATTGTCTAAATCGATAAATAAACTATCCAAGAATGTATTCACAAAGTTACAGCGGCCAATTCGAAGTATTTTTAAAGATACAGAACCGAGAGCAGGTAAACGGCGAGCATATGTGCGAGCGCTCGGCCGGACACGGGCGCGTGCTTCACCCTTTGACGCGTCCCCATTCGTCGATCATTACTTTGAAAGACAATCGAAACGGCAGAGTTGTGCAGTGTAATAGTACAGAGTAGTCGTAGAGCAGAGTGAGTTAGAGATTTTATAAGTTGACCGCAGAGAATTGTAGCGATTGACCGCGAGCGAAAACTTTAAAGCGCGATTTCTCCAGTTTTCAGTTTTACGATTCTTTAAAATTGGCGGGTGTGATAGCAAAAAAAAACTATGCGACTGTCAACGTCCTGGGTGGTGATGGGGTTAGGACAATGACGTGATAGGGAGTTTTGTTCTTGCCCCGTCGCCTCCAACGTACCGTCGCGCCCTAAGGCCGGCCGGATTACGCCGCAATGGAGTAAAAACTGTGCGAGGCAGGTGGATTGGCATTTTTGGGATCGAGGAGGAAAAGAAGAGGTGTGTTTTCGTCTTGGAACCGCCAGCCAAGACTCGTCACAGTAGGGCTATAGCTGGCGGTCCCTGCCCTAGACACGCACGGGGACACAGAGGATATGATTTTGGAACTTGTATATACATATACTAATGACATTGAGAGTTAGGACTAGCGGGAAAGATTAGAGAACTCTGGTGCCGCTCGTTGACACTAAGTCGCGTGTGCTGGAGTCGGGACGTCACACGACCTATTGAATTGAACCAAAGCTTATGCTCTTCAGTATTAAATTCTTTTCTATGTGAACTAAAAGGATTGTTAAAAAATTCTTTTTAAATCATTTTTATAGCACGTTAAAGTCAACTTTTGTCTTTAAAAAATAGACATTCTTCTTCTCAAACTAAAAAAAATCATGATTTCGCGCTTTTTTCTGTTTTTTTTTTAGTTCACCCAGAAGAAAAATATATGAGCATTAAAAACTATTTTGATTTTTTCATTGAGACAAGAATTGCAATCAGAATCATGCCCGCCAATTGGAAACTGCAGTGGCAAAACGCTCCGAGAATCGGCTGATGAATCTGCCATATTTTATGATTTTGTGAAAAAAAATATAAATAGACCTAAAAGTTTACAAAGATCAATTGTTCCTTTCCCTTTCAAAAAAATTTGCGAAAAAATCACTTTTTTGGACCGTGTAAAGCAGGCTCCTCCCTTAAAGAAGTCACTTCTACTATGCCATGCATTTATGTCCGACCCCGCGATCGCACGTTTGTAACAGTTGTCAGCGTTTGTTGAAAAATTGACTACGTAAGTAATTATTTTTTCTTAAAGATTTTATTTTTTCACGCTCTATAAAGTTGCAACAGAATAAATGTTAAGGGACTATTTTAAAGTTCGTTTATTAGACGATCTATTGACATAGTATTTTTGTTTATACATAAATAATTGAAGGATATACAGATTATTGAAGTTAAAATGGTCGATCGCAGCTGGTTGACTAATAACGTTAATAAGGTTTAAATTGTTATTTTGTTATTCATAAAGCGAATTTTATTTTTTGTTTAAATTTCACGATGTTAAAAATATATTAGAATTCATGTTTAAGTTGAAAAAAATTGAAAGGAGAAATTAATAATGAAATTTTTATAACGAAACAACTCTTGTGACATTGTGTTATTTTATTACCACCGAGATAAGTTACTAAGTAATAACATTTTCTTAATTGATTGTACCTATAGTCAACCTACCCCATACTGTAAGTCAACCAACCCCGATCATAGGGCTGGTTGACCAGCATGGAAGGTGTTAGAGAAACATTAATAATCTTAATTCTTGTCACATTGAGTAAACATTAATAATTTAATCAGATAGCCAAATGTATACCCTATCAAATATACTAACCGGTTTAATGATATTTCGCCCACATAATTGATTAAATATCAAAAACTGAAAATCTGGCCTACCAGTCCCGGTCTCTCCTACCGCAAATTACTAAGTCGTTCCCTTACCATTCACCACGTTCCCAGTTAATTCGTTTTGATCCTGTGGGACTATTGCTGCTGGCCATGGAAAATCACACCTCGAATTGCCTCGAAATCAAAAGCACATCGAAAAAAGGAATGGCGAGAGGAAAAAATACGAAATTGCGCGGCCAACGAAACGAACCACGCCTCTCCCACGAAATATTGAGTTTACGTTGCAGAACCGATTTTCACAGTTTGCCTATCAGAAGGAGGAGCGAGGAGTGTCCGCGAAACGACAGGAACACGGAGAAATATATATTACGTTGGTCGAGAGGTGAAATATAAGAATAAGTACGACGTGTTTCGCGCGTTGGCGTGATTTATAACGGGTTAGAGTGACGCGTAGATCTGGAAAATTTCGTCTGGTTTGAATGGGGGGTGTGAGTTTCGTGACGACAAGGTGGCATATACTGTGACAAATGTTGGAGTGGTTAGGTAAGGGTTAGCATCGCATGTTACGAAAAGATTGAATGGATAAATGATGGGTTGCGTGTGAAATGAATTAATACGTAGATACAACAGTATGGAAATGCTTGATAAATTGGTGGTGGTAGATTCTTCTTTTCAAGCTGGTGCATATTGTTTTGCTCGGAAGTACCATAAATATTTTGGTTATTAAGTATACTATTGGTAAGGAATAATGAGGTAGATGCAGGCGAATTGACGACTATGGGGGTAGGTCAGCGAAGGGACAAATTTATGCAACATAATTGCATCAAAGGGAGAATGTGGTAACAGAAGAATAATTCTACTAATTCCCGTGGCAATGAATAAAAAATTCTTGTGTTAATGAGCGTGATTAAGCGGGCGTTGCATAAGAGGGAAATACTTTGCCAGCAATTTGCATTGGAAATATTGTGTTTCATTAAAATAATTATTTTATTTTTTATTTATATCGTTTCTTCTGCTGGGCACACCGATTAAATAAATTGCAGAGAGTTTATTTAATGGCTAAATGTAAATTGTATGGAAATCTGGCCACTCAAATGCTTTATTTAAATAGTTTGCTTCTGTGATGATAGAGTAAAAGTATAAAAAAAAACGTAATGCATGTAGATAGGTGCATGTGCGCTATAAATTGCATATTATTAGCTAAATCTCTAGATTTATTCACCATTTTTGTGGCTGGCGTAATGGCATTTTCGCACGCGCTCAAACGGCTTGTGTCATGTAAATAACTGCTGCAGGTGGTTGATGCAATTCATCAAATACGCTATTTATGCGAAAATAAACCGGGTTAAACACTGTATTTCCGTTACTCAGAATAGGTTCTACTGGATCGAATTCAAATAAAAATGGGACGGCATCAATTACAGCGTAATTTTAACAAAAAAAGAAAACAATTTTGTAGTCTATAATTATCACATACACAGACACTAACGAATTTAGTATGAAATAATTAAATGTTGGGGAAATTTTGTATAATGAATTTCAATATTCCGTTTTATCTTCATTGGTCGTAAAATTAAATATTCTTCATTAAAAACAGATTGCATAAAATATTGTTATTTTTAGCTGTGTGCAATAAGTCTGATGAATTGCTCGAGGTCTTAACACAAACTGGCCAGGAGGATCTCTTTGAAAACTCTGCAAGTGTTTTTGACTTTGGAATTTGGTTCCCCAACTGTTCTATCACGCCTGATTCTACATAAATTCGACAAACTTAAGATATTCATGTTTCTAATACAACTCAAAATCATTATCATTACTTTTTCTACACTTCAATGACATGAACAGAGTTTAAACACATATTTATCAACCACTTAACCGACAGATTTTCGGCAACAGGACAGTTGGTTGCTGTTCGCATGTCGCTGCGATTATTTATTATTTATCATACGGGCGTTTTTTATCCAAAATAGTTAATACATCCGAAATATTAACAAATGTATTTGATGGAACTGACACAACGGCAGTTATTCACGTAAATAGCGACGAGGATTAATAAATAATAATCAATAATGATATCAAAATTTCTCGTTATTACCTATGATTTTCGAACTCCCATTAATTACTCTCACGGCACGGTTCACGACTCGTTTCTTTGCCCGACATTATACATAAACAATAAATCCCAAACACTCTTCATTCACACTTCGATCTCCCCAACGAACCGCAATCGTTTCTTCTATTCGCATTTAAATGGCACGTACTCAGGCTTGCGACAAATACTCTTTCTCGCTACAAAACCCCACATATTTATAATATAGTGATCTTCTATAAATTATTTAACTATGTTCCACCATCTCGACTATCTTCAGGTTTTTATATATAATAGCTTGATAATAGAGCATTATCCTTGATTTTTGGGGGGGTGGTCACTCAAAGGGTAGTTTCGAAAAACCACCCCCAAAAAATGAATTTTTTTTCTACCCTTAATAATTCAGTTAAAATTTTGAGAAAAATGTATGAAGTACAGTTAGTATGTAGCTATTTTTCGTTTTTTTTTCTTCATTCAAATATCTTAAGTAGTAACCGAGAAAAAAAATAATAACGTTAAGGACGTTTACCCCCGTATTACCCTTAAACGGGGGGGACAGTGATCTAAAACTTTACATAATGGTGTTTCAGGCAAGGAGCATTGTTTAAAAAATAACAACTCCAAGAATCGGAATGAGGGCCGTTTGCCCATGCTTATCTTGCTAGACCCTTTGCATTCTTTCGCAACGGGCGCAATGTGTTAATATCAAGAGTAAACTCGTTTTCCCCAACAGGTTAAAAAAACGCAATTCCTTCATAGTTCCGAAGCTTGAACCGTATTTAAAACAAAGCTTACAGAAATACCTTATTCAGAACACCAAGAAATTCGCAGCAGAGCAGAATGTGGGGTAGTTATCTGAAACCTTTGGAAGGTGGTGGGCAGAGAAATTCGCATTCTCCGTGCTAAAAGGTCGTTGTGGAACGAAGCGGTATGGAATCTCGCAAGGAAATCTCGATTTTCTTGCCAGCTAGTGCTCTCCTCTCTCGATGCACGATTTCACGAGCCCTACGCAACACCCCGTGGGACGTCCTTTCACTTTTACTCGCCGATCGATCCGACCTACGCCCCTGTAAAGAGCCTATTCACAGACCTCCGTCGTTGGCGGTATAAAAAGACGAAGATGTATCGACGCTCACGTGACATTTGCAAGTTTATAAGTTCGAGGATGCTAGGCAGAGGATGACGAGCACTGAGCGGTCGACTTTTAACCGTGGCTCGTTACATTACCGCAGACACCAGGCCATCGCGGAGCTTGTTCGACCGCAGCGAAAATTCTCGATGCCCCTTTTGAAACTCCCACCGCTGACATTGTCCGACAATTTTTGCTAATTGCGGGTCTCCTGCCGGAGATTCTCCAAAGCAATGTTCCCTAAACGAGGACTTGTCGTTTCGCGGCGCTTCGAGGGAGGAATTCACGACGCTGTATCCTGTTTTTCGCAGCAACGGCTGCAGTGCCACTATTGCGACGGGTTTCGTATTGCAACGAAAAAATGTATTTCCATTTTAATGCCATAAATATTTCGAACATTTGTAACACAGATATTTCTAGTTTCACTGATCGTAGCACACATCTTTACATATTTTAACGCATAGATTCACCTCGCAACGTATCGACACGTGTTCGTGAACCATCCTGTACGTTATAATCATAGAAAGCAGAGGATAAAGTCAGTGCCGCGCCCCCTGCGCCCCCCCCCCCCCTCAAGGGCAAAATTGCTGATTTCGGAAATTTTGCGATTTTCGACATTATTCTGCGATCTCCAAACGTTTGTAGCATACAACTTACTTAAATCTACAAACGGATTTTTAATTTTTATTATAGGCTCAGAAAAGAAAGTTGAAAAAACGATCTTTACTATTTTTTTTGCTATTCAGACCAGTTGCAATTTTTTTCAAAACGACGAAACGCGTCACTCAGCAAACTAATCCTTCTAGGTTCTCAAAAAAACTCAAGTCGTTTGAAAACTTAGGAAAAAATCGTCCCCTTCTAATGATATATAACTTAATAATTTTTACATTTATTTTTTTTTTAATTTTTTTAAATTAATTGTTATAAAAAAATTTAATATGTGTTTAGTTGAGAAAACTTTTTGTTTCCAAGTTATACTAAAGAAACACTTTTTCATTTAATAGGATAAAATCGGAAAGGTCCCTGATTCATTACTCAGACCTACGCCCCCCCCCCCCTCAAGAAAATCTTGGATTCGCCACTGCGCCCCCCCCCCCCCTCACGAAAATCCTGAATCCGCTTCTGGATAAAGTGGCATTTCAAATGTAATATCCATCTTGCACCGTGATCAATGCAATGACAACGTGGTTAATCAGCAATAGCAGATGAAAAAGTACGTCAGAAGATGGTCTCCTGGCGAATGCGTGACATCCGTCATCTGCGTGCAGAGAAAGAATATGAGGAAGAAGGGAGAGAGAGAAAGCGTTGCCTATTTATAAAGCATTAGCGGAGAGTGAAGTTTAATCAGGCTGGCAGCGTGTCCCGTGGTGCCTCTATTTATTACTCCTTCGTTGATCAATACGTTAAATGTTGGGATACAAGCGGAGCCATCCATTTACGCGAGCGGGTATTTCGGGTCGAGTGCCGATAAAAGTAAACTTCTGACGGTCGATGTTATTGACGGCACTCGAGCGTCCCGCTATCGCAGCGAGACGAGGGATGGCTTATGTTTGATCTCATGGAATCTTATTTTAACAGTACGCGATTAAAGAGGAGATGGTGCGTCGCGAATTCGTGAAAGGTGGGCGAAAGGAAACGCTTGAGATTGTTTTCTGCGAGAAATTTCGTATAAAACAAAGCATTTTGTAAGAATTTGCATCTTTCACAATTTGTGGTTTCTGCTCGAAGAAGAAGTTGGTGTATCGCGAATCTATGAAAATTAAGGGGTCATGCTCAGTCAGGAGGCCGATAAAAGGATGGTCTTTGGAAATTTTATTACTCAAAAACTATAACATATTTCTCAAAAAATCTTTTTTCCTTTTAAGGATTGCATCTAGTACCGTGCATCGTAATTTTTTTATTCAAAAATATTTATCAATAACTAAGTTATTGTCCATCACTCGAATGTTCTCTCAAATAAAAGGCTTCTGCGGTGACCAAAATATTTAAAAAACCATTCAACCGATTTACTTCAAATTTTACAAGCTTACTATAGGAACAATAAACTAGTCTTTGAACGAAGGATTTTTTTATCGGATGCTTAGTTTTCTTTTAATTGACGAAAACCAAGCACGGTTTATATGTAAAAATAGAAACTTTGATTTTAAACATCAGCCATTTTTTCCCAAATCAATGTTTCAAAAAATCCTTCGTTCAAGTACTAGTTTATTGTTCCTATAGTAAGCTTGTAAAATTTGAAGTAAATCGGTTGAATGGTTTTTTAAATATTTTGGTCACCGCAGAAGCCTTTTATTTGAGCGAACCTTCGAGTGATGGACAATAACTTAGTTATTGATAAATATTATTAAATAAAAAAATTACGATGCACGGTACTAGATGCAATCCTTAAAAGGAAAAAAGATTTTTTGAGAAATGTGTTATAGTTTTTGAGTAACAAAATTTCCAAAGACCAACCTTTTTTCGGCCTCCTGACTGAGCATGACCCCTTAAGTGGGAAAGATCGCTTGAAATTGCTTTGTACAAGGAATTTTGTTTTATACTATGTATCTTTGTTTGTTAATGGTAGGAAAGTATTGAAAGAGACCGGTGTATTATTTATTTACCCAAGTATTGTATGAAGTGAAGCGTCTTCAGATGTTTACACCTTTCACAACTGGTTTTTCATTAGCACCAGAACCCTCTGTGACACAATATTACGAAGTGAAAACATCAGAGGAAATTTCATGTCGCTTACCTTTCAACAAACAAAGTACTTTAACATTTAGTAACAGACAGTAATTAAAAGTCAGGTGTTTTCGAAGCTCATAAATTAATTAATGGATTACTCGCAAACATTTGTACTCTTAAAATTAATATCCACCGATTTGATTGAACTGAAATATCATTTATGTGTTTTATTAGTTTACAAATGTGAAACCTCTCATGCATTAATGAATGCTAAATTAATCAAATATAAGGTATTCAATTAAGATGGGAAAAGTATATTTATTATTCCTTGTGAAGAATTCGTTCATTCCACGCAGCTATGTAACAATTAAATGTTTCGTTGGCGCGTTAATTACGAAATAAAATAAATGGGGCGTGATATATGTTTCATTTAAATACAGTAATTTTCTGTTTTGTTTCAGGTAGGATTGTGTGCCGACCTCTCTTATTTGACGTAAGTTGCATGAAAGCGAATATTATGATACCTAGTGGTAAGAATCAGAGTTGGGCAAAAAATTATTTTAAATAAAAAATTGTGTTCGAATAAAAGACAGAAAATTTATTCGAAAATCAGCAAATAGAAATTTCCAGAATAATTTATTATTTGAAGCGCCATAAATAAAATTTCGAATCGACGTGAATTTATCCGAGGATCCATAAATAAAATTTTTAATCGACGGGAATTCATCGGAAGCGCATAAATAAAATTTTGAAGCGATAGGAATTCATCAGTAGTTTCGGCCAATTTTCTCACTTTCATTTATATTTGTAGCGGAGAAGCATAAATAACTCTGGGCGTGGCTTGGAGGCCCTCGGGCCTAAAGCGCCTTGCTCGAAGCCGCCGGATCCTCGAGGCGAGCGACATTGTATCGTTGACCCGTCTAATCTGCAGCGCGGAGTTAGGTACTCGGCGACGTGTCATCGATTATACAGAAACGGAATTTCTTTATTTTTCAGCGTATCAATATGAAAGTGACACCAATGGATTCCTTGCATTCTCCCGATTAAATTGATAAAAAAATATTTAAATCGGGCCAGTTTTAACGAAACGGGCTTTCAATCCTGCAAATTAATTTTATGCGTAATATCGTCCCAGATCTTAACACGGTCAGATACGCGTGTCTACACTTTCAACTGCAATATTGACAATACCTTCGATTCTACGGCCTAGAATATTTGCTCCGTATTGCGATGTTCTGAAGCTTAACCAGAGTTTCGCATCGATAGCAACTACTTAGTTACAATTAATGAGTTGTGCATGATTTTAATGACGCATAATTTAATTGCATGTTAGAAACGGACCAACCCACATTAAAAAAAATTTTTTGCCTATTTTATACGATTAGTAGAGCCTATTGGAATACGTTATTGCTACTAACTCAATTTCGAAAAGAATGTGGGTTAGTCCGTTGTTTGCTCTCACTGCCACAATTAACGATATTACGCATAAAATTAATTTGCAGGATTGAAAGCCCGTTTCGTTAAAACTGGCCCGATTTAAATATTTTTTTATCAATTTAATCGGGAGAATGCAAGGAATCCATTGGTGTCACTTTCATATTGATACGCTGAAAAATAAAGAAATTCCGTTTCTGTATAATCGATGACACGTCGCCGAGTACCCAACACCGCGCTGCAGATTAGACGGGTCAACGATACAATATCGCTCGCCTCGAGGACCCGGCGGCTTCGAACAAGGCGCTTGAGGCCCGAGGGCCTCCAAGCCACGCCCAGAGTTATTTATGCTTCTCCGCTACAAATATAAATGAAAGTGAGAAAATTGGCCGAAGCTACGGATGAATTCCTGTCGCTTCAAAATTTTATTTATGCGCTTCCGATGAATTCCCGTCGATTAAAAATTTTATTTATGGATCCTCGGATAAATTCCCGTCGATTCGAAATTTTATTTATGGCGCTTCAAATAATAAATAATTCTGGGTGATTTTTATTTATGACATATACAGATAAAGTCTCTTTTATTTAAAAAGTTATTTAGATAATTTTTTATTTAAATAATGCCCATCTCTGGTAAGAATGACTGCAATGCAAGCCTGAGAGTCCACGACAATTATGGTATAAGATTGTACAAGGAGATAAAGGCATCCTGTTTTAATAAACTATTAATTAAATTAGTCTTCATGTGTATAAGTATGAATAAGTGAATCGAACTGCATTGCAGTAAACTGTCTTCGTTCATTCTTGTTTTAAGATTGAGATCTTTCATTCCCACATATTTTCTAGGGATAAATATGAAATGTTTGTATAAGACTGAATTCTTACTCATCAATCTAATTCTTATTCTATTCTAGTCAAGACTTAATTACTGTTCTAATTCTTATAATATTAACAAAGTCACATATAATAAGGGCAGTGATAAGTGTAAACGTATAGGATTATGATCATCTCAGTTATCTTCAAAATGATTTTCAATTTTTGATGGGAAACGCAAAGTAACGACTCACGTCCCCCTTCACCGAGGCACTGAAGAAATCTTTTCTTGTATGAAATTGCAACTATGCTATTGTTTCAACATAAAATTATCAGAGCATCGTTATTAGATATACCAATCACGTTATTACCATATTTCTTAGCTCGTTTCACAGACACTTTCACTGCTGAAAAAAGAATCCCCTTCAACGGATTACAACAGTCAAATTCTCTGCATAGTTTCACTATTTCGTAATTAAATGATTTCGCGATCAGAATCTCGATTTCGTGAAATTCCAGGCCACACTTACCGAACTCGACCGCAACCAATTAATTTCGCTGCTCAGAACGTTTGCCTAAAAGTGATTCCAAGTGAAGCATACTCGACGCAGCGTGCTTGCGTCGCACTTATTTCGCGGGATTCAATTACCTGGCACGAAATTACTCAACACGGTAGTAGTGGCACCAAAATTTGTTCAAATAGCTCGAAGGCATCTGCTTTCACGGGTGAATCGGTTTCTTCAGGTAGTACACGTCTAATCAATATTCCACGCAATAATTGATCTAGTACGTCTCGCGAAATCGAAATACACGAAATTGTAAACCAACATAGGATGATTTTTAATTTCATATTAGTACTTTGCAGGGAGTAGTTGGATTCCGGAGACATGTGTTGTTCAGAATTTCTTTTAGGGGTTGTAACGAATTGAAGAATGTAGTCGATGCACATTAGATGTACATTAATTATTTCATCATAAGTAGACTCAATCATTCTATTGGCTTATCCGTTCAGATAGAACTAACTAGTGTTACGAATTTGTATGCTCTACATTTATACCAGTATTTTTTCTCTATTTTCTAGCATTCACCTCTCGAATTACTGCCACACAATTTCAATGTATTTAGGTCACTAAATAACTCCACTCGTAACTATCAAAAGAAAATACAAGAAACAGGTTATCTCTTCAGAATACCTCTGGCTTTCAGCTAATAATAGAGCGATTCAGAGAATGTTTCCCGATCAGATTCATCCTTCCACTGTGGTTTCATAATGGAACACTTAACACGAGAATAATGTAGTTTGAAATCGGAATGTCAAATAATTGAAAACGTCGTTTTGCGTATCGTCATAAACAATTCTAAATCAATCAATGAAAATATCCTAGTAAATTGTCCTCAAGCAATACCTAGTCTTGCACTCCTCTCAAGATTCCCCTGAAAAGCGCGAGAATGTCACGCAAGTAGCCGCCTCCCTTTCTCCCGGCGGGAAAGTCCGAGGGAGAAGTTGGGGCAACCTTCGCGGCACCAAACGCCCGGCACAGTTCCTTTCAGGAGGTCCATTATCACTGAAAGGACGACGTGTATTCACACGAAAAGAGACTGCCTCAAACGGCGCGCCGCGCGGATGGAGCTAAGTGCTCCCGAAAATAACACGGGGAAACAAAGCGAAGCCTAAAAACCCAATACGCGTATCGTCGTAAGCGGGGGAGGGGCGGCTACACAGGGGGAGGCCGGCAGCCCCTGTGCCCCGCCAGGCAGCCCATTAATACGCAGCGAGCGAGTAAAAAGTATTTTGCGGCGCGGCGCGGAGTCGATCCGCAGTGGAGGGAACAGGGAACATTCTGGTGCCCGGCCACTGTCGAGCGAGGGAAGGAGGGTTGCCGCTGGTTGCGAAGGGGTGGCCGTATATTTAGCTGTAAAGTCTCGCAGGGGGCCCTCGTGGCCTCGTCACAGGCTGCACCTCCAGCTGTCACCGTGGCACCGTAGTGTTTCGTCCTCGAATCGCCATCGTCTTCGCCCGGAAATTTGCCATCCATTCGATCCTTTCTTATTCGCTCTTTCACCCCCCTTGTTTCACCCTTTGTCTCTTTCCGCGTTTCCCCCGACGCTCTCCTCCCGCCACGCTTTTCCCCTCGCTTGCCCCGTGAACGGTCTCTCAACCCCTGCCACCACGCTCTCACTACCCCCTCCGTTCGCGTTCGCTCTGTGTTTCCCTCCCCGACGCGGTCGGTGGGGGCGGTCTGAGTTCTATTTATAGAAAGGACGACCTATATATAGACGTCGCGGGCTATGCATAGCCTCACCCCGGCCGCCCCACCGACCATCGTGCACCCTGCACTGCGAACACCGGCGGGGGCGAGGGGCTGCGGCCAGTCGAGGTGTACGCGGTGCAGGTTCAATGAAACCAGGCCACCATCCCCTCCGTGGCGGCGCGGCTCTTACGTGAAAATACAGCACCCATTCAGCCGCTTTTAAGGTACGTTCACACACGTCCACCCGCCCCCCCTGGACGATGACGCACGCGAGCCTTCCACCGGGGGTGGTTCGATGCTCGAATTTCCACCGTGCGTCCTCGCGCACTTCGCGTCCCTGGCGGATCTAGCTCTGTTATTGAGTATTGTACACCGATTGGCTGAGTGCAGAATGCGCGGGGAGACGTATTGTATATATAGAACAGGGCTAACTAGTGTTCCTTCTCGAGAATTCTTTCTCGAGAATTTCTCGAGAAACTTTATAATTTCTTATTTCGAGAAATTACAGTGTTTCTCGAAAATCTTCAGTGTCGGAAAATTATTATAAATCCCATTTCTTTTCAGAAATGAAATTTTCAGTTAGTTCAAATTGTGTGTTAATCGTGAACATATAAACACATCTACAATCAGTAATAAATGGCCAGGCAAGGTCAAGGTGTCGCTGAATAATTATTTAAAAAGAGAAAATAATGAAAGTGTATTCATATTGACAGAGTTTAAAATTGACAAATTATGTGAAAGGTTGTGAGAGGAAAGGTATCGGTGTGGATGAATGATCTTACAATTATTTTAAAACGCAATATAATGAAAATGTACTCATATTGTCTGAGTTTTAAATGGACAAATTGTCTGAAAGCCTGCGAGGGGGAGGTACGGGTATTGATGATCTGAGAATACTTTCCCTGGCCACGCCAAGTATTTGACTTCCAGGCCGCAGACATCTTTTTTTGTCTTTTATTGTGTTACACAGTGTCGCCTTTGCACGCTGCGGGAAAGCACCTTTATGTACTTGCAGCTCATTCTGATTTCACATTTTTTTTTACTTTGTAATTATTATTATTTTCTTTTTTATGTGATTTATTTGATTTCATGTACTTGGCGTAATTTTTTTACTTTTTTTAAAGTTTTTTTGGGGATCTTACTTCTTTTTACAAAGATAATTTGCTTAGGAAATGACTTCAGATAATTTTTAATTTGATCCGATTTATATTAAGTTTTTTTATGGGGATTTCAGAAAACTCTAGCGAAGCTGCAAAGTGCATGTTTAAAAGAAAAATGCTTATGTTTAAAAATGTAATGATATTTAATAATTAAAAGGCACTACTGGTTTGTGGTTATATTGAAGTGTATATCAACCACAATTAACACCATTCGAAGAAAAACATGTACCTATGCATTTTTAGCATTTCGTGGCCAAGCTTGTTTTTCTATACGTAAATCATCAACGCATACCCACGTGGTGCCCTTACCCCTTACTTAATATACAGAATTCAGGATAAATTCAATCCCAACATGATTTTACGCGTCAATTATCTATTTTATCATTTTGATTGCAATTCAATGGTACGATACATATTTCCAAAAATACATCTCAAATTTTGAAAACTTACCTTATTTAACACTTGCCAGGTTATAACCTGAATGTAAGCTGTCAAAATTTTGAGTAGATTGCATAGTGAAGGTAACGTTTGACGAACGAAACATGTGTTAGTTTCGTTTTGGCTGAAGCTGTGCGTGTAACGCGTATATAATATACGTATAGAAGAACTAACACATATAGTTTCGTGTTGGTTGAAGGTGTGCGTGTAACGCGTATATCTACGTATTATGTTGACGAAAAATTTCTTGGAGAATCAGAAGAAAAATCTTACCGTTTTCGACTGATCCATGAGACGATATTATCATATCTCTGTTATGCGTGGACCGATTTTATTGATCAAGGTCTTATTCGAAAGCTGATATGCGGTTTACATGAGAAAAATGCCTTTAAATTTAGAAAATATTGCAGGCGTGATGAGATATTAATGTATAAATGTCAGAATTAGGTTAGAATGGCTCCGCGACGAGTAAAGATACACGGTAGCGACATACATATATACAGGGTGTCATGTACTTGGCTTCGAGACGCTATCGCGTCTCTAGATAAAGAATTCCGCGATTGTTCATAAACTTTTCTCTTCGTATCACCGATGCTCTATATACAATTAAAGCAACACCCACTTAAAGTGAAAGAAATTTTTCTATAACCGTAGATTTTGATGCGACATTAGACGCATTGTGCTTTTGAAAAAAAATATTTTAAAACAAAAAAGTAATGTTTCGCCTTGCTCACATTTTATATTAAATAAATAAATTTATCAATTATATTTAATATCCGTTTCTTTTTCATTTACACAAGCTTTGTCTAAGTTGGGCACGAATAAAAATTTAGGTAAATATTATCAAAATTATTCCAGAATTAAAAATTTTGCAATATTTTTTTAATTTCTTGACAATTCTCGAGAAATATAATCTGGTTTCCCATTTCTCGAGATGCGAAAAATATCGAGAAATCAGGAATAATAGGGCCAACTATATTCGCGGGAGGAAAGGGACGGCTGATTCGATTGCCGCGCTAGGATTCCAACGGGAACCTTCCGATTTTCGAGTATTCAATGCTCTAACTAATTAAACTGCTCAGATGGGAGACGAATTGTTTTCTTTGGGTGGTGTTATGAGTTAGTGGTCGGGGATACTGTTGGGGAAAGTGGGGAGCAGTTTCTGTTTCGGGTCTTGGTTCGTTAGGCGAGACTTAATCTTATGCACGTGAGGTTAAGTCTTTAGCATGTAAGGAGCTTAATGTTAATATTATTTACTAATGGCTCTTTAAGGCTTTGCAGTAGGTTATTAAGTTTTTAAATACTATATATCAAAATGATACTAAGAAGATAATGAGTGAAAAGTATTAAGCGTTTTTAAGTAATAGATTTTAAATAACATAATCAGCATTATTTATTTACGGGGGGGGGGGTGTTTAGTATTTGTAACTTAATTTGATGTCTAAAAGTTATATATAAATTTAATATCGACCGGATTTATTAATAAAATATGGTTTCGGCGCAATGGTTCGGTCACTTTAAATCTAGAAGGTGAACAGAGGAATGGCTAGAAAAAACCGTTGACCAATATACATATAAATTCAAATTTCCAAGCAATACCGTTCAAGAGGAAAACCAAACATTTTTGCCCCTATGTCCTATTTCATGACCATTTGTAGATGTTCGAGAGCAACAAAACAACTGCATAACTTTTAAGATATGTAAGAAACAAGTAAGATCATAATTGAAAATTATTAGAGAACTACATAAGGCATTACTTTTTCAGTATACTGAAAATATATAATTCTAGATGTTTTGGGTTGCCTACTATTTACCTCAGTCATCTTCCAGCCGACTCGAGTGTCGCACGTTCGTTTTCGAACGTTACGATTTATTAATTTCAATAGCTCACGCAGTATTCGCTTCTTTATATTGAATCTTTCCTTGATAATGGTCTAAATTAAGACCGAAACGTTGGAAATTTATATAAATCATTGAATTTATTGCGAAATGGCTTTTTGATTGTTAGTGTTTTTAAAGTGACCGAACCATTGCGCCGAAAACATATTTTATTAATTTGATGTTCGTCGTACGTAACCACGGCATATACTACTTATGCATGTCGCATAGCATACTGGGCGTTTCTACTTGTCCATTTCCTCTTTGAGGAAAACTGTTGATAAATTGAGTCGAAAAGATATTTTTCGTGTTCTTCACACACTATTTGCTCTTTCATTTAGGGAATAACGAAATCAAGATAACCTGTGTGTAATCTACGTGCATTTATAAAAAAGAATGTGGTGTACCATAATATGTATATGAGATACATTTTCTAAAGCTCTTAATCTTAAATCCTGTGAACACCACCAAAGGCTGTTTTAGTAAAGATTCATTTAACAAATTCTTTATCGTTCAGTACTTCTGTACATAGGTTACCTCGTTTTCAAGAAATACTTAAGTCACTTTAAGGGGGAATCCTATTCTTTGGGCTAAAAACATAGCAAAATTTTTTATTTTTTTAAGAAATTACGCTGCACTGCATTGTTAAAACAAGAATTATTATGTTGTAGAATATACCTAATCAATCTTGAAGTCTTGTGTCCAAATTTCACCATGGTTTATAATTTAAGTGGTAGCATTCGCTTTTTCCCAAGCCTTCTTTAAAAATCATACAATTGAAACCTTGCTGTCGCTGCAACTAGGTAAATACCTATTATACCTACAAAAATACCTTTTGAAAGTCATGTTTTATGAAATGATGAAGCTGCAAAAGGCACACAGTAAACTGTATCGAGGAAACAGTGGATGATCCTAAAGGGTGCGAAGCAATGCCATTAAACGATCAGAAAAGTTTAATATCCTCCGAGTGGTTCTGGTAATCAAGGCGAGCCAATGAGCCGGAGAAGTGCGAGGCATAAATTCGCATGTCCGTTTCGCACGAACGAGCTTAGTGCTTGAACTTTCGTGCCTAATGTACGATCCATCGCTAGATCTGGTTACGAAATTGGCTTCGATTAATCTCGCAAACGTACGAAATTACGTGTGCGTAGAAATTAATGAACCTTGCAAAAGATTTCGTAAGATTTGTAGAATAGAACGACGAATTTCCAAAACCGTGAATTTCACGTGTGAAAAATCCGTTAAATGATAAAAAGAAAGGATATTAACCGTGCACGTAAGCACCATATTGGATAAAATTCAATTTAAATGGAAACATGGGACACGCGTCATTTAAGAAATTTGTTTTCAATTGCGCCGATTCCGTGCGTTGTAGTATACATAAAATGGAATTTATATTGATATCGGGTGTGAGGTTTATGGAAGCCGTGTTTATATTAAAAGCACTGGATGCAATATTCGAGCGCAACACGTGTAATCGAGTAAGGTATCATCTTCCAACATGCCCTGATACAGGGAAACGTCTTTTTAAAACCCATTAAGCACGCGTTTGCACCGATCAATCATTTCCTCCGTTGCTTGACGACCAACCAAAAAAGTATCTTGGCCGTATCGACTATGCAACAAGTACATTGATTATACTTCCAGCATGAATGAGTGATTCATAGCAGCTACACGCCTGCTGTTGAACTTCAATTACGAAAGAGTGCTGCTTTCCTAGCGACCTGTTCATAGCTATGAACAGGATAAAAGGAAAGGTAAACAGTGATTTAAGAAATATGAGAAGTGTATGTGATTAATTGTCAGACTGTATGTAATAAAGATCTTCACTGTTGAAGGCTGACCTTGCTACGGAGGCAGTCATTTTGAGATAAATCGTCTTATCAGAAGATGTTACTAGCATATTCTCTTCTGGGTTCATAGGTAATCCTTATTTCAGGGATTACGCAGAATGAAGCCTGGATCATCCGCTATCCCAAGCTGAACTCTATCAAACCACTTTCCTTAACCCCTTGCATACTGACAACTGCTCAGAGTCATGACTGTGTTAAGTCAGTGTTCGAAGCTAGTGATAATGACTCATTAAATCTGGAAATAGCTAGGGATATTTTGTCTGTGATTGAAGATTGAGAGAAATTTTCGAGAAATTGAAATAGGGCTGTATTGAGGTGGGATTGCACTGATTTAGTATTGAACTATAAGTAGAACTGAACTGAGCAGTTCTTTATACAGGCTGCGATGAATTTCTGAAGTTGGGGCAAACGTGATAGTACTGGGTAAGTTCTATGACACAGAGACTAGAATGATACAGTATTTAGACTACATAGAGTTCGAATAATGTAAAAAATGTTTAGATTTAACAGGAAATATTCATTTAGAAAAGAAATATTAAAGTATCAAGGATGGGTAGATTATATCAAAAAGAAACATCTCAATGTACGTGGAGGATAGTGAAAATTTAACGAAAATTATATAATTACACTCTTATTTCACTATTAGAAAAATTGAAGAAAGTACTACCACAACTTTCAAAGTCTCAGGCATTGCAGAGATATAATAATGATGAAGTATCTGCGAGCAAAGATAGTAGAACCCTTCTATGTCTTCCCAAAAATTCACAAACCCAAGGACATACTCTAACGTTGTATAGGAATGTTACTAATTTAGTGCAAACCTCCAGTGTCCAAGAGGGTGTCTGCACCCTCAAGGATATCACTTTGCACGCCATTTGAATGGGCTTCAAGTTAATCACTATACCTACCTCTGCAAGGCACACTACCTCTTAACTATTTTACCGAGTATACCCAGATGAACTTGATAGTTTGCTGGAATTAAGAATTTTCACCGCAACCCATGCACTTCATCCGATCTGCGTGGCAGTTAGTTTAATTCAGTTACCAAATCCGCGGGTTACTGTGAAAAATGTTCTACTGATTGCATATTTTAAGACAATCGGTTGTTTCAACCAGTGACACGACGAACGGGGGAACGCACGTAAACGTAATAAACGTCGCTCGCTTTCCGATAAGCTTTATCTCACGTTTGCCGAGCTCGCCGATATAAATTGAATTAGTCTGAGATTGTTCGGTATTAGATTACCGATATGCCTTACCGCAGGACTCCCCGACCACTTTTCGGAGCATCTCCCAATCCCGCTCCCTCGAAGTTTACGCGATGCGGTTAATCAGGATCACGCGTTGGTGCACGGGCATAATTAGTTGGTAATTATAGTACACGGGCAGCTGTGTCGCGTGCACATGCTCACAGGATCGGTGACATGTACTGATGCGCGTTACGCGCGGCCCCTTGGAAACGGAAGAACGATGAATGGATATTGATTCAATATGAATATCACGGTCTCGAATACTACGCCCGGAGAGTGCCATGAAACATGAAATTCTTGTCACGCGCTGAATCCAATTCACTGCGACATTTTTGTTCGCGTCAAGTGTTTGATATTCGAAGTCTGGAGGGGCCTTCGAGTCAGATATAGATCACAGAAAGGTAATATTTGAAAGACGCAGAGAAATTTCTCTTTCATCCTTCGCTGAAGGAAGGCTGTAGAATTCTTAAGTACGTGGACTAAGGGGTGCAAAGGAAGCTCGTGGTGGGAGAAGAAAATGCACGGGTGAAATGTGCGCGCCATATTTCAGAAAGCCAGTAGTGGACTGTTAAGGCTGCCAGTAATTTTTAGTAATTGAATATTTTTACCATTCGTTTTTGCTTCTGCGAGGAGTGTAGATTGTTGAAGGTAAAAATACAGTTTATGCCTGGGAAAGGGTGAGGTATTTCTTAGAGCTCCTGCTTCGTGTAGCCTTCATGAAAGGATAATAACAGTGTTGAAGTTATTATCTTGGAATTTCTGTTCTTTGTTGGATCCTTAAGATGTCTATGGAGTGTAAGGTGACGCGTCTGCTATAAACTCGTTATTTTTTAGGCCATCACGCAGCATTAAAGATTGTCCAGCGACCAGTATCATGAAAGAGTAAGGCAGATGACTAGGAAACTTTTCATTACCTGTAACACTGTGTCTTAGGTGCGAGAACATGCGATGCGAACACTGTACGAGCTACGGCGACGTTCATTAATTGTTTAAACGAGAATGCACCTTAACTTCATCCCAGTTGGATAATTATACTTTAAGTTAATAACTTTATTCCCCTAAGGGGAATGTATTTGCCAATACCCTCGGGGCACACTGATTTGAACTAAAGCAAAATCCATTCAAAATTCATTTGAAGATTGTTATATGGTTAAAAATAGACTTCCCTCGAGTCGTCGTATCCTAACAGTTCATAATAGGCCCAGTATTCTTGAATTCCCAGTTGTTGCCTTCAGTGTAGATTAAAAAAGCAACGGGGAAGAATAAAAATAAATAAACACACGTCACAAAAATGAAGATAATATAATTCTTATCTTCCTCGATAAGTAGATTGGTTCAGACCAGTATGACCAATACTGTAGACGCCAAAATGCATACCTACTTGTGTTTAAATTTAGATAGAAAGTAATAACTTCTGCAGTTTCATTTATCCTCCATGAAGAAGGTAATTGGATAGAATGATTTTCAGTTTAAGGTAATTTGATAAACATCTCAGGCAGGTATATTATTTTATAGTGTCAAAAACAATTGTTGCGGTATTTATTAGCGATGTTCAAGAAAACGATTGTGAAAAGGTTCCGTGTGATATTCAGAAACAAAGTAACACGTATCCGTTAAAAACTGCGAGCTTTATTCGTGACTTTCCCAGAGATCGGTTCGTACAAGAGTGAGTCCTCGACAGCACGCCGCCGTCCGTCCCGCCAACACTTTCCTTTTTTTATGACTCAAAGTCCTTAAGGTCTGTCCCTTCGAGAGGGGGTGACTCTTGAGGAAATGCACATGGCCTGTTTCAACCGCTTGCTTACCTCGAATATTCTTACACGATGTTTGAACTTGCAACACGTACACACAGTTCGGATGTAGGTATGTACAGTCACGTGCGTGCTCGCTGCGTATGCAGGCAAACTTTGATGCGCGGATGCATAATTTAGAGAAGCTTACACAAGGCCAGCGTTATTCCCATGGTTCTGCAGGTGCGTTACATGTGTACTGCCATTGCTATTAATTTGATCCAGTCACAGCTCGATTATCTTCGCCTTCGGGCACTATTTACTGTTAGGAGGTCAAAATCAATTGCAGAGTCACGACCGTCAACCGTAATTTATCGAACTGATAAGGAAAAATTAAAAATGAATGGTGTTCAACGAGTGTGGTGTATAATGACAAATAATTACATTGTTACAAACAACACTAATTTGATTAATACCTACCATAGACATTTATCATGTTTCATCACATCAAATTCTCCTTAAAACAATTCACAACGGATGAGTCCTTCTAGAAAACTCCGTAAGTGACAAAGATCAAATTATTTAAGGAATTTTATTTGTTTTGATTGCTAAATATGCTTAAATATAAAATAACCCAGATGTATCACAAAATTTTCCATTTTTTGCATTAATATAGTTGAAGTTTATGAAAAAAGAACTGTATTTCTAGAAAACCCTGCATGTGCCACCTCATTTAAATTTGCAAACACTGTAAGTGCTAATCCTCTTTGTCTCTAGCTAATTGGCTCTTACATCTTTTTGTACAGAAGTGGTGTTGAACGTGCCAGCGGTACCATGTTTTAACACTATTTGCAACTTATTTACGAAGGGAAATTGTATTAAAATTGCATTAAAATTCTATACTACAGTAATACCATTGGCACGTAGAACATTTTCCGATGAACTTTTTGTTATTTAATTTTGACCCAGTGTTTTCTATAAAGGCTCTTCAAATATCATTTAACCCAGTTCTAGTCGACACCTAATTATGGTTACGCTTACAAACAGTTTCTACTGCAGCCTCGCCTTTACTCGCTTTTACTATTTTACTATTTTCTTTTTCTTTTTCTTCTTTCCTCATGTACTATATCTTTACTGTTTATCTCTCTCTTTTCTGCTTTTGTTTTGATGAGTAATAAAGACGAAATAATAATAATAATAATAATAATAATAATTCCATATTTCATAATTTGAAAATCTTCACCAATGTCACATCCATGACAACTCAAACCTGGCACACAAAATTGACATATCACTTGTGCCTAAAAAAAAACGTTAACCAATCATCCCAGGCAGCCGGATGCCTTCCACAAAGGGTGATCAATTATTTTCACGAAATATATTTCCCAGAACGGAGCCGGTGGGAAATGGAATCAACTTCGCCAGACGGGCAGGTCAATTTGCTGGTCGAAAAAAGGGAGTCAATTTATTCCACGGTCCGTCCACGAGGAGAAAAAAAAAGGAAATGAAACGCACCTCCTCGCCGCTCCGATATTTTCAAACAAGATTAGGCAGCAAACTGTTCGTTAGCAAGATTTCGTTAACGAAGGCGGCGATGCGCATTGAGGCGATACACACGTACGGGAACAAAAACGCTCGCACACGCGCGCGCCCGATCCCCCGTTATAGCCGCACACGAACGTACGCGCGGAGTTAATTCTACGAACGAGGATCGATAGCGAGCTCGAGACCGTTTAATTACGAGAGATAACGTTGTCGTTCGTCCCTCTTCCAGCGATCGTCCCGTCGCGATTTCCCGTGTACACCTTGCAAATCGCTGGATCCCATTGATCGCTTGTGCAACCCGTGGGAACAATGTCAAACCGTCACAGGCAAGGCCAAACGAGTCTAACGAAAATGTGATCTTTCCAATCACTTCTAATGTTGATGAAAAATTCGAAACAGTTCGAATATTCGAGTTTCAACGATCGAGGAGTTGAATGCTGAATGCGGTGGTAAGCGCTGTAAGTGCTGGAATAAATTATTTTAGTTTCTAGGGCTGTCGCAAGATAGAGCTGAGATCATAAGTGCCAACGTCTCTACGATTGGAAAGAAAATATTGAAAATTTTCACTTTTGACACTCACATCGTTTGCCACTTCAACTCCTCAATTTGAAAGTCTTGAAAATTTTGACGGTACCTGAATGGTTTGATCGATTCTTAAGGGGTTACAACCCCTTAAGAGATGAAGTAAGTCTTTGTGTTCTTTGATTGTTTAATAATTCCCAATATAATCAGCATTGATATAAGTGGTATTAATTCAGTCCAGCCCACAGTGCTGACTGAATTTCAATTAAATATCACAGT
The DNA here is from genome assembly GCA_929108735.1 of Andrena dorsata. Lineage (NCBI taxonomy): Eukaryota > Metazoa > Arthropoda > Insecta > Hymenoptera > Andrenidae > Andrena > Andrena dorsata. Next base: position 2,296,198 of record OV815489.1, on the reverse strand, counting down.
TGAAAGAAATATAAACCCCAAGCGACTGGCCTGGTGCGTTTTCACGCCGCTCTCAATGGTATTGTACCCATTGACAATAAATCACGATGCTACCATTTATCACGTTAACGCGCTTCCTAATTAGCTACTGGGCCAGTGTTAACGCAATCAATATTAATCTTGCTCGTTACGCGTTGAATATCAACTTCCGAGGTACAGGGGAAGCAATAGGCACTGTTTTGCTATTTGGTATCCCGCTGTTTCACTCGTACACTTGTTCTAGTTTCATTCTTCGAGCATATTTTAATCGTCAATAGTTTAAAGTAGATTGCTGGTCTTTAAGTTTCTTCTACGCGATGTTTTAACAAATCGATGCATTACCGAAAACTGAAGAATCATAGGTAGTCATGTTTTTGGAAGATTTTGTTATACAATATAAAAATTTTATTACATTTTTACATTTGTTTTAAGTATCCTATCATAACATTGCATCTTTTGTATTTTACTACAAGTGTGAAAATGCATAAAAATTTTGTTCTTTTCCTTCTTTAATTTATGTTAAGTAACTGCCAATGATCCCCCGCTGTACGGTATATTATTCAAAAATATTATATGAAGATAAGTGTGCAAATGCTCCCGTCTCGGGTTGTAGCTTTCTAAAATTACATATTGGTGAAAGTGTTTGAGGAGAAATCGTTCAACAAGGAGGCATACTTCACAGTATCGTCTCATCGATTGTCGAACACGTTCGGGAATTCGTGGTGTACTCCGTCGCGTGACAAGCCTCTACAATGCGGTCACAGAGGTCTGATAGATTAGCAACTGGTCTCTGGCGGTCATTCTCTGCAAGATACCTATGAATGGCTGTACATACAACTTGGACCGGACACGGTCGGTGGGCCAAAGTTTGTCCGCGCAGATGTTGAGCTTCTCTACTGCGTCCCTTCGCTCGGCCACACACAAAATGCATACCTGTCATTTCAACACTTGAATAACAATCCTTTGTGTCACTAAGATTGCCTGAAATGTTGTTGATGACAGTTCTGTTATTACCTCTGCTATTGATTTCGTTTCACCTATACTACGCTGTACAAAGTAGATAACCTGTGCTTGTGAAAGAAACGTATGTTTAAATTACTCATGAGAATTTGATAGATACAGCAAAAACAAATATCACTTTTATGCAAACTGCGACATTTTCGCCGTTATTCGGTCACTTTTGCGTGGAAAAATAAACCAATCAGTGGCCGACAATTAATTATTCAACGTATGAACAATACGTCGATTTTAATTATTACGCCCCGTTGAATCAGCTACTGCGTTCCGAATAATTTATTATTAAGGGGATGGGAATGTGCGCGCACGTTTGCGGTATGCAAAAATTATAATGAGGTTTCGCGTCTAGGCTCCGTAATTTAAAAGGACGCTCATCCTCCTTCATCTCGCGATACGCTGCCTAGTGACTCTTTAATTAGAAGCTAACGAAACGGTAACATAATTAATCCCACCATGTATTTGTTGCTACTGGACCATTCGGCTTCGATTTTAATAGAATATTCGGGCAACGTTTCGCTCTGTGTACAATCGACAGAATGGTAGATGGTTTGCTGCTGGTGTCAACATTTTATAATGATTGGCTGCAGCCAATCATGCCGCGTGCTTTCATGATGCTGTCTCGCCAAATTCATGAATATTTATTAATATGTCTGTTACACAATGGAGCACGAAGCAACGCAGTCGTAAGCTGCCTGAACATAACTTGATCACAACAATTGCGGACACAAAATCGCGATGGTTTATTCATCGATTTTATAAAGGTACACGGTATATTCGCAGACCATATAAAGTGCACGACCATCGTGAAGCTTGTAGATCATTGGATTTGAAGTACCCAGTGTAGATTTCAATTAAGATAAATGTCTGATTCAATTAACGTCGCCAGAAAATGACGGAAATCCTTATGTAATTAAATCCATCAAGTTTTAATGCACGATCCACATCAATAAATAATGCTTTACGATATTCTCTTTGGTGGATGCTGTATGTGAATACGCATTCCTTATTTACTCGAGGTGTTGGAATTTATCTAAATTGATCGTTTTATTTGCTGAGAAGTGTGGTTATTTCTAACAACTATAAGCAGACACTGTTCCACAGAACATATAAAAATAAAGTAAAAGTTGTAACAAGGAGACGTTTCAAAAACAAATTGTGCCTAAGATATTCAGATCTTCAAATCGTGAAACTCATAGCTTCTTGTACGATTACATGCATTACAAAATGCTTGATATTCTGAAACAGTGATCGTGTCAACACAGCTAATTTTAGGTTAAGTTGTAAAACAGCCCCGGACTGAACTTTGCCTGTGCTTTTGTCGATGTTTACCCTCCGTTTATTGTCCTCTGTTTATATTGTGCAATAAAAGACGTTAATAATAATAGGGAACTCCAGAACGAATAATATCTAATATATTATCAATGATGCAAAGAATCACTCCAAATATTATTCGCTAGAAGCCTAAACATCTCAAGAGCAATTGGTTTGTACTTCCACATGTTCACCAACATTTAGATTTCTCACTATGAGTTCCATTACCCAGCTTCGCGTTACCAACGTACTTCAGAGTCACTCGAGTTGAAACGACCCCGAAATTCAATTAAAAACGACAAGATTACGTCGCAGCATTTTTCAGTCACGCGAACATGAATGTGCACGAGGTCTTGTGATATCAACGAATAGGCATCCCTTCAGTGACAACGACAGAGTAATCGTCATTCATGACGATTCGCAGGTGTTTATCACGTGGCTTGTCGCCTCGTTTACGCTCGCAGAATCGCCAGCGGGTTTAATGAGCATACGAGCTGGAGAGGAGGCGAGCTTACCGCAGTTTCAAGCAATTAACGAACGTGCTCGTAGGTCGTGTCGCGCTTGTACGGAACAACTGCAAGCCGAGGATTCCCTGGGAAACAACAAATACACGGGCAAATCCTGAAAGAGTTTCCGCGAACGACCGCCAATCGTATAACATGGCTGTGAAATGATGCTGATGCGACGAGATTTGTTAGTGACGACGGGTTTAACAGCGTACAGAGTACCTCCTAACCTGTGCTACAATCTGGAGTAGTTGATCATTTTCCTCAAAGACGAAGTTCTGTTTGAAAGAAAATTCATTAAACAATTTTCACTTATTCTTGTGAAGGAATATTTACATTAGGGGAGGTATTTATTTTATCAACCACAAATTGGAAACCGGATCGATAAAATGTTCGATATTCAACTGATTTTGCCGAAGATGGCGAGCAATGAATATTTAGGTAACCCCCATCCGTTCCTCATTTCACGAACTAAATCTGTCCCTCGGTGTCAAATTGACAGAGTGGTAAAAGATCGACGAAATGACAAAGAAAGCAGTTACTTTTCGATATTTCTTTATTCAAATTAACGTGTTAACATTTACATCTTAGATTTTTCACAACTCTCGCATAAAATAAAACGATGTGCAGGACATACTGCTTGTTTACAAGAATCACAAATAACAGAACAGTATAACATATTACGGGAAAACTGTGTAAAAGTGGCATGAGGGACAGATGATGGTTAATCAACGTAATAATTTTCCCAGTAATAATGTTGTGACAGAGCGTCGTTTTTTTTTTAAGGTCGTAAATCTTCATGATTCTCTGACACTTCTCTTGCACTGTGATGTCGGGCAAGAGCCCAAAATTTGAACTGACGTTCAAGAACGAGGTGCAATGTGATGGGGGTGGTTGAGTAAGACACCGCATAATTTAACACAAAAAACAAGTTATTCTATATTCTTGAACAGAAACTCAACTACAGGAAGGTCAAGTGATAACTTAAATTTTCTGCTCGCAAGCAGCGCTCGGTGGTTTTTGGTTAGATTCTAAATTGCTTCTGCGTTAGACGGCATAAAATCTGGCGAAGGGCGACTACAGAATCACTCGTAGAGGTGGAGTCTTAAGATTACGCTGGTAACAAAACTAAGCTGTTGGTGCAGTTACAACAGAGAGGTCGTAAAATAAAACTGTCTATTTGTGGAGGCGTGTCAACGTCGACGATGGTTGTGAGGCGTGAGAAAGGGCAGTTTTACGATTTTTAAGATACGCTGCAAAGTATCTACGGTGACATCGGTGTTTAATTTATGGGTTCAAGATGTCCGTTGGCGAAAATACAGAAAGGTCGATGCGAGGCCACCCGAGTAGAACCCTTAAAGCCTGCGAACATTGGTTCCGGCTTAGGCGATGACTCTAACCTTATATAACCTTGAAAACAGCCCAAAGCTTAAGCTGATAAAAAAATAGACATCTGCTAACCTAAACGCAACGATAAGCAGAAGACCCTTACGTATCCTCGGGTTTGACGCCTAACATTTTCTCTTCTCAACTGGTAATGTTAAGAGAGATGTAAATGACAGCGTATTAAATGTTTATGTAATGTATTGAACATTTGTACTGGTTTAGGGTGAGAAGGCCCTGCATCTGCGTACTAAATAGTGATTATTTATTAATTGCTGAAATCGAGAAGACATCGTATACTTTTGAAGAAATACTGCCACTACTGTTAATCAACAATTGAACCCTACCTACTTAGGAGTAATTTCATTTACTTATACAATACTCATCACTTCCGGATTTTCTGTTATTTTCTGGTACGATTACGTATAATCGTATTCTAAAATTTGTAATTCAATTAGAAGTAGTAAAATCAACCTATGGTGGGCCTATAAAGCTGTTCTCTGGTGTGACACATTAAGGGCTACACACACCTGAAACCCCTGAATACATATGTGCAAGCAGAAATTAATTCCACCATTCAGAATTAAATTAAGAATCTGAAAACCTGATTAGAAGACCATGAAAAGAAATGCAAACATTCAGCTCTATATCTTTCAACATATCTTCCTATATCTCACGTGTCTCTAAAACTATCCCTATAATAATCACCTAAAAACACATTTCACATCCCTCAAAAGTGCCGCTTTAAACACCACTCAACTGTGTTTCAAATATTTCCTTCGCGGCGCGTTACTGCACGCCTGCTTTCGTAAGAAATGATGAGTTGTTTCGCGGTTTCAATCTTACCTTAACAACTGGCGGTCGATGCGTGCTGCACATTGAACCCACTGGTGCATCGATGCAACGTCGATGCGAAGGTGGTTGAATGGGAACGTTGATGTGTGGAAAGAGCGGGGAGCACAGGAGGAATTTCTACGGCCGCTTCAGGCAACGTTGCGAGCACCAGGCATGGTGGTTGTGTGCCGCAATGCGGCTATGTTATCACACCATCGGGCTCCATCTTCCAACGCGCTCCCTTCGCTTCCCTCCATATTTTTTTTTTTCATCCGTGATCTCATTTCGAGGGGTAATCGAACTAAGGGAACGTAGCGCTCGACGATGCGCCCCATCATTCACAAGGGTTGCGGCGGTGAACTGAAACAGCGAAAGCCGAAGATTAATGGGATTCGAGGCGATGGTTATTGAAGGATTAGAAATTTAGTTTGGCGAATTGAAACGTTGCTTCGAGGGACTCTTTTTTTCTACCTCCCGTCGAAGGAACTTGACGAAACGAAAGAAGATCTGAACGAGAGTTGGCAAGATTAGGTGGGAGATACTTGATCTGGATTTCATGCGAGTTGGAATCGACAGATTGGGTTTCAATGGAGAGTGGAAGCGAAGCGTGAGGACCGGGATTTTTTGTGTTGCGAGGGGTTATGGATATTAGTGTTGAAATTGACGAGTTCCTAATTCTGTTTTCATGGCAAGTAATTGAGATGGGTGGCGAAAATAAGTTCATGTTTTCCGACACCGTTAGTTACGTCAGTATATCGATAAGTTTAAAAACTTATGGGGAATAAACTTATCGATATACTGACGTAACTAACGGTGTCGGAAAACATGAACTTATTTTCGCCACCCATCTCAATTACTTGCCATGAAAACAGAATTAGGAACTCATCAATTTCAACACTAATATCCATAACCCCTCGCAACTGCAATTAATTTAAGCAAAAAAATTGTAATCACTATATGAGTTGCCTAATGGCATAGGTACCCAATACAAAGTGTTGTGAAAGGAAAAGTAATCGAAAATGTTCTCTAAAAAATTATTCCTATTTCTTCCGTAAAATTTCGCAAGTTACACAATGCATTGGCTTTAAATCAAAGAACCCCGCACTAATTACATGGGAAATTTAATCCCGGTTAATCTCGTTCATTTTCACATATGTTGTAGCTTATGACCTGGTGAACAAAAAATGTAATAGGCAAAAACGTCTGTGATGGATAATTATTGAGATACAGCTAATCAAACGGCAAATAGAAAAGTTACGGTAGGCTCGCGCTACGCCTCACTTTGACTTTGACCAGCGGTCTCTCTCCGCTTTACCACCTCGCTAGTAGTTCCCCCTCCACCGCACCGTCGATGAGGGATCTCGCGTTTAGCTAGCCAGCCGAAAGCTATGAAATCGTTGCCGATGCTGGAGGACGAAATCGACGCTAACACTGTACACTGTATTCCACATTGGAGCATACCGATTTCGCGCAGGCATGACCCTCAGGAGGCGTTGCTACGCTCGACTCCAATGTTTTTCTCCGTCGCACGGCGCTCTACTTACTCTCTTTCTCTTAACTTTTCGTCCACTGTTTACGTTGACAACGGTCAGATCCCGCGTTTGGGGTGTACCAATTATATTTCTTAGAAACCACCATGACCAATCGCTTGTGAATCAAACCGTGGGTAATAGTGGGAGCTGCGCAGATCGGTCGTAAATCGGTAGGGGCGTCGGTATGCTCTGATATGGAATGCAGTGTAGTAATACATTCCGCTGTCCGATTGCTTAGCGCAGCACGCGCGCTCTATTTTTAAACTGTTACATATCTTCAATATTGCTAATTCTGACTGAGTTGTCCTTAGTAAACTTCGAGGAAAGCAGCTGGCAAAAAAGCAGTTGCTTGCGAAAATACTGTATAACGTTATGTCAACGTTCTGTACGATTCGTAACGATTGTACTGCACTAGTATGTAATTTTACCCGGGAGAGAATCCTTTTCAATGTATGTACACAGATGCTGCGGTAGCTTTTCTAGAATTGCACCCTATCTTTGCTTACCCGCTTCTAGAAAAAACAAGGAATAAGGGGAGTTGCGTCCTGCCGATGCGAGACAGCGCGAGCCTACCGTAACTTTTCTATTTGCCGTTTGATTAGCTGTATCTCAATAATTATCCATCACAGACGTTTTTGCCTATTACATTTTTTGTTCATCAGGTCGTAAGCTACAACATATGTGAAAATGAACGAGATTAACCGGGATTAAATTTCCCATGTAATTAGTGCGGGGTTCTTTAAACATTAGCTGATTGAACACGATACTCGTGTGTAATGGTTTTTCTGCTTTCGGCTGGACAAAGAGTAATCGAATTACCAGCTACACAGCCTGGTATCGATATATATCCCCTTTCAAATATTTCGTCGAAGTTGCCGCAAGCGATCTAGATAATTGCGTGTCTACAGCAGAGACGCTGAGGAAAGCCACATTCACAAAAAGTTTTAAGTAAATTAGATCGAAAGTACGTTCCCCTTTGATCTCCATGCGATCCGCAGCCGCCATGTTTATTTTACGCGTTGAAACGCAAAGGACGTGAAAGAGCTCAACGAGGGTGAATCGCAGACGCATAAGCCTGAATATCCGATTTACTGGCTTAGTTTAATTGCTCGTGAAACATTGTAATAAATTAATCATGGTCCATGGGAATTTAATTATGAATGTCTGATAACGTCGAAGCTGATACCGATGCATTCATGAACGATGAAACATTTATTTGCAGGAGATGTTGCTTGCATCTTTAATGCCCGAACACAAATGCTCATCATTTTTAGCGTTGTTTATAAGGAAGTATGTAAGGGGTCGTCCTCAAATGACGTAAGGTTTTTTGGGGAGGAGGGGGTCGCGAATTTCTTACGTTTTCTTACCAGAGGGGGGGGGGGGGTGGCGGGGAGTCAGGGAACGTTTTACATAATAGTTTTTTAACCCAATTTCCAATATGAGTAGCCTCAAAAACAGTGTTTTATCACACTCACGAAATCAAGTTAGATGAATTACATAAACCTTTCAAAGAATTTAAGTAACTAAAAAATATAATGTGAAAACGTAATTTAAGGATGGCCACTAAGGGTATTAATGTGAACTAATTGTTCCAGATAATATGTTTGTAATGTAACACTATTAACCAAAGATAAAATTTGCAATATTGTGTGATAAAATAAAAATCAGGTAAATTTTACGAAATGTTTGTGTTAGAAGAATATTAAATAATTGTTGATATTCCAAGGTTAACACTGAGGAGGGTGGTGACGGACAGAAGGTAGAAAATGTTAAAAGTATCAATGAGTTGTGGTAAGCATAGTGCTGTACAATTTAATACTGTATTCGAGTTTTGGAGTCTCTTTGTATTTGGATCGAGTGGAATTTTGTTGATGAGGAACGTGTGGGTTATTTAATACTACATCCTGAAATATATTCACTGGTTTTAGGGATTTGAGAAAGTTTATGAAAGAAACAAACGTGTTATTTTGAATGAGAATAATGATATGACGAAGATGAGTTCTTTTCAGATCGAACATAATAACAGTAGGATAAATTAAAAGGTGTTACTTGTGTACCTACATATCTACAAGAACACGATGAAAGTGACAATTTATTATTTCTCTTTGAAGCTCTAAAAAATGTTACGTTATAAAAACGAGATATTAGTTATTATTAGGTATCTACTTCGGGGCAAATATTATTTTCTCCAAAAGCAACAGATAATCTTAAAATTAGGTTTTTAATATTTAGTGACAACCAACTTTTAATTTAAATTGCTGCATCCATTTTACTTCTCATTAGGGACTCTATTACACGTGTATTTATTGCCCAAAAGTTTTATTCCCAGTGTTCATTTTCAAATTTCCTCTTACATCCATGCAAAATATTATAACTCAGCCTTTTGAACAGTTCTTATTAAGACGCTCTTCGATCGTTAGGGAACGCATATAGACGTACCTTCGAACGTGCAATCTAAAATTTATAACTAAAAAATCGATTCACGCTGTAGATGCAAATAGCACCCAGACTGAAGATTGAAACCTTATTCGTTCTTTCGTATTCAGTATTCCTTCGAATAATAAAAGCGTTATTATTAAAGTTCTTGCTTATATACACTTCTCAAAGAATATCTTGCTATCTGTGATAGATACAAACTCGTTTATCTTTTTCAAAAGATGATTAATCTTTCGAACAAAGTTTCCTAAAATATAAATACAGAATAATATTTCCGATTCTAAATTGTTTTAAAAAAATAGAAGTGAAAAGCATAATGATAACCAAATGCTATCAACCAAGATAACCACGTGAAAAGAAATGTTTACTTAATGATACAGTTTATCTTCATTTCACATATCTGTTACGCAGTTTTTATCTAACATCTATCTATTTAAATGAATTAGTCACAATCTACAAAAGAACGGTTGGTAAGCGACATAATTCTCTGTAAGCAGTGCTTGTACTGAAGCTTAAACCAATAGTTACCGATGACACCTACATTGCGTGAAAGATCTGATAAGATGAACAAACCAACAGTAATTCTTCAGAGATAAAATTCAACATACCAAAGTTAAGCCTTTTAGGAATATTTAAACACTCCGAACTCTGATTCCATTCCATTCTCCAATTTAGTTAAAAACAACACACAAGAATTTTAATTAACTAATATTTGAAGAAACAACATTTTGCTATATGTTATAATACATGACATCTTAAAATAGAAAGATATGATAGTTCTACCCTCCGAGAAACAATCAAAGGATCTATTACCCTGTAAATAAAATAAACAAAACGATTCATGTCCTTTCGAATCTCTTTTTTAGAAAGCCCCAAGTTTATTGAACGCGACGGTATAGACAGGGAGAGTTGCACCGCATCAAAATTGATTAAAAATAAATTGAACCCTATGCTCGAAATTACATTCACCTCGTCCAGTTGTCAAACGCGAATTCGACTTTTAAAAAAAAGGTATGTGCAGGCTAACGAAATATAGAACGCATGAAACGAGCTGAGTCCAATGGCACATAAATCCAAGCCAGTCGACGATAAAATTTTATTTGCGTTGGCGTTATCGCAATTTTTCTCTTTCTCGTTGGTGAACTATCACAGCTCCGATACTGTACTTCACGAATTTTGCCTGTCGTCATGTGCAGAATAATTTCTCTAGAGGAACTTTAAAGCTCGCAATCACTAAAAATTGAAGGACAAATGATTTCTGCCTCCGTTTCTCTTCAACTTGTTTTACCTCCTTTTTCCAGATACCAATTATTACAAATGCACATCACAATTTATTCAGTTCGCGACTTTCGAAACACTGCGAATCATCTGGCGGTAGATTTGCGATCCTTTGAATACAGCCATGGATGAGTAAGACAGAACCTGCATATTCCACTGAATTCGCATGCAATATCGATGCAAACGTAGGATAGCAATCAGTACGATGCATATTTTTCAGCAGGTTATCAGTCAGCTTGATTCAATAATTTTTTCAGCGACAACTGCACAAACCGCGTCAATCTTGATGCAATGTAAATTAGAAATAAGCCTTCTTTTTGCGAGAAAATTAGTATACCTTTGATACTGCGTTCGTGGTAGAGCAATGGCCGTAGGAGTACGAAGCAGTGCGTGGCGATAAAAACAAATTTGACTAGATAGAAACTTCTCCCCTTTGCAATTCCAATTTCGCGTTCGTCCTGGCGAATGCAGGCAACGACGTTCGTAAAAGAGAACGCAACGAATACGTGATTTTTCCCGTTAGATATTCGAAACCAAGCCCTAACTAGATACGCTGGAAAATGTTACGAAAAATTACGACAATAGGATGGAAAGGGCGAGAATTCTTTTTGACGTTGTTTGTAATCCTGTCAAAGATTTCTGCCAGAATCGTGGCTCACTAATTGCTTGGAACTTTTTCAACTTCTAGGGTATATAATCTTTAAAATGAATATTTTTTTATATCTTCAGCGACTTGTGTGCATAGAAGTAAATAAAAATTAAGGCGCGAATAAAGATTGTAATTTTATAACGACATACAAATTATTCTTGTAGCATGCAGAAAAGACGGATGAGAGACGCTGACCATCGCGACGTTTCGCGGACACGCTTGTAGGCCGCCCGAGGGGAAAAGCGTGCGGGCGCGGAACCGCGACTCGCGAGGCTTGCGCTTGACGACGCGTCTGTTGATTTCGGCGGCCGCGGATAGCAACGATTGGGTATATAGTCCAGTGAAATTAGGATCTGTCTTCGGACTAATTACCATCCAGCTGAATTTTTGCATGAGCCTTTATTTGGTCGTTGTAAGCAAGATGTCAAAACTCCCCATCAATCCGACTGCTGCTAAAAATTTTACAGAGGGTTGAAAAAAAAAATCCTGTTTTTCGCAAATATCTCGCTATCTATCAGTTGTGCGACAAAAATAGTTATTATACAATTTATAGCCTAGGAAATTCTGTACAAAAAAGGTCTTGCAAGTTTTTTCGTAGGTGTAACCATTTTCAAGTAGGTCGGGTTACCAAGTTTCAACCCCCATAAATTTGACAAGGGAAGATCCTGAACCCGGAAATTCAGAAAATTATGAAACTCTGTAAATATGTAGGGGAAGTCCTCCTGAATACAACGCAATTTCGTTTGATGCCCAAATTCACTCCAGGAGGGTGCAATTCACCCCTAAATTTTTTTTTGGGGGTATTATTACTCGCGAACTATAGGAGATAGATAAAAAAGTGTTCAGGAAAAAGTTACTTCTTTTAATTAGGACTATCAAAATAGAAAAAGAAATTCAGGGGTCAATTTCACCCCCTCACAATGAATTTTTGTCGATTTTGTGTTATAACTCGAGAACCGTACGAACTGTATGACCTATAACTTACCAACTGATAGTCCTAATTAAAAGGAGTAATTTTTTCCTGAACACTTTTTTTCTTTCTCCTACAGTTCACGAGTAATAATACCCCCCAAAAAAAAATTTAGGGATGAATTGCACCCTCCTGGAGTGAATTTGGGCATCAAACGAAATTGCGTTGTATTCAGGAGGACTTCCCCTACATATTTACAGAGTTTCATAATTTTCTGAATATCCGGGTTCAGGATCTTCCCTTGTCAAATTTATGGGGGTTGAAACTTGGTAACCCGACCTACTTGAAAATGGTTACACCTACGAAAAAACTTGCAAGACCTTTTTTGTACAGAATTTCCTAGGCTATAAATTGTATAATAACTATTTTTGTCGCACATCTGATAGATAGCGAGATATTTGCGAAAAACAGGATTTTTTTTTCAACCCTCTGTAAAATTTTTACAGCAGTCGGATTGATGGGGACTTTTGACATCTTGCTTACAACGACCAAATAAAGGCTCATGCAAAAATTCAGCTGGATGGTAATTAGTCCGTAGATTGGGCAGATTTTCGTCTAATTTCACTGGACAATATAAAATAGAGGACCGCAAAGGCAAATTTCTTCTTCGCTGCTCCGAGAGAGAGGACGAGGTACGCACACGGCCGCTCTCGGACAGCTTAGGGACTCCGGCAGGAGAGTTCGATGATAATACCTGGACGCCTACTGGTCGAGAGAGTACAGAGCATCTCTTTAGAATTAGGGAGGAGAGTTCGGGAGATTATTCCTGGACGCCTGTTCGGTATGGAGAGTTCGGCGACAATACCTGGACGCCAACCGAACGGGAGAGTACAGAGTAACTCCTGGACGCCTCAGTAGAATAGAGAGGAGAGTACGGGAGATTATTCCTGGACGCCTGTTCGGTATGGAGAGTTCGGCGGCAATACCTGGACGCCAACCGAACGGGAGAGTACAGAGTAACTCCTGGACGCCTTAGTAGAATAGAATCGCGAAAGTACAAAACCTCTTTCCTAAATACCCCATCGTTGAGAGTGGAGAGTACGGGAGATTATTCCTGGACGCCTGTTCGATATGGAGAGTTCGGCGACAATACCTGGACGCCAATCGAACGGGAGAGTACAGAGTAACTGCTTGACGCCTGGTTAAATTAAAATCATGTGCCATATGCACCTCGCCCATTAGCAACAATTAGAATTGTATTCATTCAGCGAGACGCAATGTCTGTGATTTACGAATTTGTAGCCCTTCCTTCCAACCACATCATGTATTCCCTCCTAATCCAAATAAATTTTGTCTGTCCAGAAATTTTCCAAATCCTTTGCGAAACCCAAAAGGCTACATTCTTAATTTAGATTCTCTTAAAGATTTTTCATTTGATAAGAAGACAACTTCAAAGAGGGGCTTCTTCTCGGCAAAGGAATTCTTCAGCTTTTTACTTTTTGCAAAGGAAGTATTCCAAATGCATAATAATCGCAAAAATAAACTTTTGTGTTTTCTAATGAGTGTACCTTGAAAGCTACTTTAATTAATGTCTAATATTTTTAAGAGAGATCGATGAATAAATTACTCGACACCTGATTGATATTCGCCACCCTTGTCCTTGTTGTATAAACTAACTTTAATGCAATTTAACCCATGTAGTGACTTTACAGCTCTCCAACTTTTTGTTGGTGAGGGGATAGAGTTCCTACGTGTAACTGCTTATTGAAAAAACGCCTGTATCTGAATGTCGTATTTTTATACCGTCTATGTGAATGGGTCCTTTCACAGAAGGGGATGAAATTGTCCTGCGTGAACTCACGCAGTGACCTTGCTTCCAAAGATGAGGGAGGCTTCAGTAAACGGGAGCGTCAGAAAAGTCGCGTGGAATATTACAACGTAACTTTCGCAGAAGAGAAAATGATGTACCCTGTAAAGGGATTTTCATTTTTTTTGTCGAAGTTCAGCTCTTCATTACCTTAGTAAACGCTGGTAGTAAATTATCCATCTACAGGTTCGCGGATACAAAATTCAAAGGAGATCTAACTGTAGTAAAAAGTTTCTTATAATCAAAGAATCTCGTAAGAAATTTAAATCACAATTTTAAGTGCAAGTACGGGATAGGTTTGAAACCACACATGCAACTATCTTTTTAGTTGTAGCTATAGGAATTCGACTTGCATAATTGAAGAGAAACTTATGGTGGAAATAAGTGGTTTAAAAAGTTGCAGTAGGTTTTCAGTTTGGAATAAGGGGTGATTATATAGTTATTATGTCACTAATAAACATCATCAACAGTAGATGCAAAATTAAACACTCATTAGGAAAAATAATTCAATATAGTACAAATAAGATAATCGAGCCTATTCAAGTAATCACCTAGGAGTACTTCAATGAATTTCTAAAATACATAGATATAAATAAACTGCCGCTAAAGTTTAACAATTGGAAACTAGGAAAAATAAGGTTTCCAATATACCACCATCACAGACCTCCTCACTCATTCTCTTCACCCCAGTTCTCGTCTAATCATACATCTCCCAATATACATCCTCAGTTCAACCACCGAGCATCTCCAAATTTAACGAAGATTTCACTGAATTACTAATGGGTCCATTACCAACCCCAAATCTCTCTTCTCCTTCCCTTTCCATTTTCTCACCAGACCAGAATGTGAACAAGCTCTAGGACCCTCCTGCCATACAGCAGTTACAGAATATTTAATATAATGTGACTTTCGCATGTGATAATTTTAATATCATTACAGGCAGACCGTAGAGTCGCGAAACAAGCAGATAAGGGGTCGTGGCGCAATAATTACCCTGCCACGAAAAACGTATCCCATTGGCCAGAAATGTAACCTGCACTCGGAATGTCCATCGCCGACTGTAATTGTCTGTAGCAAGGCAATAGTCGGACGCTCGATATTTAAGCTGGTGCGGTTCATTGGACGAATGCTTGAAAGGATTTGAATTGGAATCAAAGACCCCCACCGTTGTTTACTGTTCCATGAACCTCTGTTGTGTCACTAGAGCGTTGACAGATGTCCTGTGACAAACAAACACGAGGTTTAAAGCGTGTGCCCGTATATCATTGGTGTGTACAACGCGCAGCCACTGCACCTGTTCGGTTTCAAGGGACTTTGGAACACGCGTAGGTAGGTATACATATGTGTATCCACGGTACATGATCGTCCGAACGATCGATCGAGCTGTAGATTTTACGCGTCATCTCGTGTTATTCGATTATACTAGCCCCCCTATCGTACAGACTCGAGCACTTCGTTTTTACTACCTCACACCTACACGGGGACGATGACGCAACGGGGAAATTGCCATTTGTGTTTGATCCTCGCGGCATAGATCGTTTGCCAATCCAATTTCTGTGCGACGAATGCCCTAGAAACTGTGGCCCATCGAACAAGTTATGGTTCCATTTTTTACTCCTCGACTTTAGTTTCGATACATCCTTCGTTGCGTTCATTTATTTGAAATCTACTTTAGTAGGTAGATATTTCTGCATTCATTATATTCTGTTTAATAGATATCACCTCGTCTCAGAATACTAAGGTATGTGACGAAAAAGGATTAGTTGATCGAATTGCTGGACCAGAATTTAAATTCGGATCTCTCAGATAAATGCTCTTTTAATTGAACTATTTAGAATTTAAACTATGCTCAGATTACTCTTCTCTATGCCTAATATGCTAAGACATTCGTCGTCTAACTTAAGATTTTCGTGTAATGCAACATAGGAAACAAAACATAGGATTACGAGACAAATCTCATTTATGAAAATTATAGCAAAACCAGAGAATTAGGTAATCGAATTGCTGAATAAGAATTCATACTAACCAGCCAAGTTATCTATAAATTCTGTTTCGTGTATCTTAAAAGGATTAGAACAACGAGTTACTGTGGCAACCAATCACGCAGATACAAAGTACGTACACATATATTCGTCCGCCTGTGTAATCTACGTAACTTGAACCGATACACAAAATAATTTATCGACAACGACGCTTACCGTTAACGCGATCGGATATCCTTTCGCCCGGAAATTTCTGGAGCACTTGCAGAATATTGCACCTGACTTCGATTCCAGGAAATTCCCGTGCGCGGGACTATTGTACCTGGAGTGTACTCCTGCTGAATATTCCATATGTGATCAGGGACAGCCGACAGATGCAAACCGAACGCATTTACATAGAAACGATAATCTAACCCTAGGATGGAGTCCCCTAGTTAAATTCACAATTAGACCGTTCAATGGGTAATGTTATGGTAATGCCAGCTGGTATTAATTACTAATAATTGAAAATCGAAACCTTGCTCATAGAAAAATATCTCGTTAGCATTCGTTTCCCTTTTTCCCTTGTCCGTTAAAGTACCCAGCAATTCTGCTATTCCTGAATCTTCCAAGTGCAATTTGTTTGAGTTTGAAGTAGAAGTAATTAAAGAAGTAGTTCACTGGTTACTGTGAAGCTAATGAATGTACAGGGGACAAGTGAAAAAACTAGAGTTGCTTTAATTCCTCGCGTTAACATTGGAGATCCATAAATCAATCAGAACTGAAGACATTTTCAGATTGCTGGAAAATTACCCTCTTCTGAAATTTGAGATCTTACATTAACTATTCGTCGTGTAAATTGGGTTCTTTTTCACTGACAGCTACTTTTGTCAGCAACTCACATTCATAGATTCGATAAATTTGGGAAAATTTATAAACCTCCCCATTTTTTAAATATCAGAAGATTGCTGTAAGCCATAATACGAAGTGCAAAGAATAGCAAAGCATACCTTCTTCTTATAAAAATTAAAAAGAAACTCATTTTCTTCACCCATAAAAATGACAGTAAGTACAAGCTAGCTTCCTCCCATATTTTCATCCCTCATAAAAGATACCCTAATCTTTATCTGCAAAGGTGCAAATGCACGTGTGAAACTTCAGGTCATGTCAACCATATCGCAATAAAACACTATTTAATCAAAAACATATTAGGTAATAGAAGCAAACCTCCCTTCGTCAAACCCGCCAGAAAGAATCCCCGTTCTCAGGAGCTAAAGCCTCGTCCACTTAATTCGTCGCTGGTAAACCACACTCCGTGGTCTCCATCCAAACAGCCGCGTTTCTTCTCAATCAACCTCCCCTCTGCACCCTCAAGGAAAAGCACCCGCGGCGCGTAGCCCCGTGGATTTCCACGTAGCCGGCGGACAAGTGCGTTTATAGATGGTGCGGCGACGTTCGAACGCATCGAAACGAGGCAATCGTGTACAACGATCCCCCATGGCGGGTAAAACTTAACACATTTACGAGATCCGGTGACGTATCCGGGGATACGGGTTGACGTCACTGCGTGAAAATGGGCCACGGCCTCGCCAGCCAGCACCTACCACCCACACCTATCCCTCCTCATCCCGGCCCCCTCGCAACCCCCGCGATACTCGCCCCTCATCCTTCGTCCTGTTATTCGCCGCGGGATCCTGGAAGTTCCAGGATCGCTGGAACGCCGCGACGGGAAACGGAGTACCGGATACGCGTACGATTGTATCTTTCGCTTGGAGAATCGACCGCATTGAATTACCCTTCGGTCATGTGGAAATTAATGTCCTTGCAAGGGGGATGAGGCCGGCAGCGCGGTTGAATTGGCCCAACAAGAGGGTGGGATCTCCGGGCGGAGTGTTTTCATAGGTTTCGTGCACCGTGTGTGCAAGTGCTACAGTAGATGACGTAAGGGAGCGTGTTTGTAGATTGATTATGAGCTTCAGGGGTGGGTTGCGATATAGTTGTTCTAGGGGTAACGGTTGCAAGAGAAGGAATCCTGAAGCGGGGAGTTTAAAAGTTTCGGAATGTACGGGGGTATTCTTGACGAATTATATGGACTGGCTTCGGTGTTGGAGTGCAGAGGGGGAAAGGGTTGGAAAAGATTGAGATTGATTATGAGGTGTATGGCAGCATTTGTAATAGGATATTAATGACTTGGACATGACCATTTATAGGAAATTGAGATGTCTGCACATTTTTATTTCTGTAAAATATATTTTTTTTTTATTAATATTGTCTTATTTTCATTTTACTGGTTTTATTTTTATTGAAGTTGTCTTTAGAATTTGAATCGACTACTTACGCAGATATTAATAGATCCTGGTAGTAGATACATTCACTTCGAACCGGTTTCATTGCAGCTTCGTTGTATTTTATAGTCCAACATACATGTAAAGTTACAAAGGGATCTTTAACAAATATCTATAAAATCAACAAATTTTAACGCAAAAGGATTATCGAAGTACCTCGCTTCGATTACCAGGCAATTAAGTGTACTTTAAAATAATGCTACTAAAATTACAGATGGTAATATGCATTCAGCATCCCTCGACCGAAATGATTAATTAAATTTCATCTATGACGCATTTGGTTGTCGATAAATGGAACAGAGCACAGATATTGGAATTGTGCATCGGAGGGAATAGATGAGATTTTAAAAGTTATTGATTAATTATTCAGTTGCGTGAAAGTGAACTTCAAGTTACTTGGTAAGCAGACACTGTCTAGACTGTGACTATCGTCATGGTAAATTAAATCAATAAAGATACGAAAATAAAGCAAAGTAGAATGAGAATAATAATAAAACCATAATGTTAGTGGAAATACTAATTAGATTATCGATTACAAAAAATGGTGAACGGAGTGCCAGTAGCACTCTCGACAATAAGTCAGACAGGAGGTGCTGGAAATCTTTTATCATGATAATATTCTGTATCATTGAGTATGAAGATGAATTATTTAAACCTCGCGGTAGCTATTATGCCGGCTGCTATTTCCAATAGATAACTTTTAAACAATATTGTTCTATAAAATTTACCACTGCACGTGCATGTAATATTTCGATATTAACTACTTTTGTGCCATTTCACTATTATGCATTTTCATATTTTTCTCATTCATTTTCTCAGGTTTCCCCGATTCTACAAAATGACACCTTCATTCCTCATGATTCTTTTAACTAGCATAATCTGATAATGCAAGGAATTAAATTTTTGGTAACATTGATTCTCACAGCTGCCAGTCATCGTCTGTGCATAGATAAATGTTGAAAGAAGCACAGAGATCGTTTCTATGCGACGAGTATTTTCAACGATACACGAACGGTAATTCCTCAACTCTGAATATCGATTAAATGCGGTAATCGGTTTACCATGAATTTACATGCATTGTCATTAAAGTTGCCAAAGCGTGAATGCATTTTAAATTCGTCCAGCTTCGATGCAGAAAGTACATTTACACGGTAATTAAGTGCTCCTAGCGCAAATTCCCCAAATTAATCATGCATGCCCATTACAGGTGGTCTAGCCGCGCATCTCTGGGCGATGTAATGCAATCATTACATTGATCTCGAGTACCTCAGCCTTGACCATCGTAATTTAATTCCGTTAACCGAATTGCGAAAAAGCTCGTTGATTGATGTTCAAGGTTTGTTATAATATTTGCACTGCTTTGGAAAGAATTTTAATATCAAGGTATTCGAGATGCGTAGCTATACCATTTTGTTTGCACTTAATCTCGTGTTTAATCTGTTAACTGACTAATTGGCCAGAAACATTTACGGTGTTCTTAAAGGTAGCTAAAGTTTAATTAGCTAGGTACACTGAAAATTGCAAATAAAGTAATGGTAGGTACTCTCTCTTCATTGCTTCTGTATAGTGAAACTGTTAAATGTTCTCGTTTAATCCAACGCAGAGTAATTTTGACATGGCGAGATAACTAGTCATCGCCAGTTTACAGCTAACCGGGTGAAACAGCGTTTCTAAAATTGAAAACTGACGTGTTTCTTCTCGATGAATTTTGAAAATCTCGTGGATAAACTATATTTTTCGGAGAATGGGAATTGCAAGGGAAATGTATTATAATTCAATTTTTTTAATGAAGGGGATAGATAGGAGAAACTGATGGCGATGGGAGAGTTGGAAGCAGTAATTTTGTTGAAATATCATTTTTTGCTTTGCTTCTTCGTGTCAAGTGTAATTACGATTCACTAATTGCGAATTAGGGGAAATGGGGACACAATGATTTTATTCATTATTCTCCCACGTTCTAGAAGACTTTGGAACGTGAAGTGAGATAGAAATACTGTGATTCTTTCACGAAAAGGGTAATTAAGACGGTCAGTGTAATTAGTTGAACTTTGCGGTGCCAGACTTTGAGAGGTACTCTTCGTTATTTTCTAGGCAAAGTTGTAGTAAACGTTCCTAATTGTTCTTTTAGGGTTCTTACGTACTTAACGCTGGTTTATTCAGCAGAAAAAGTAATTTCACGCAATTTGCAAATGTAATTTTGTGCAATTTAATATTTTGCGAAAAAATTCATTCTGAAAATTAAACTGAAATTAGTTTCATGGATTCTTGACATTGTGTAAACAAATTGACGATTTTCTGCACTATTTGGAGAAAAATATTAACGTATTTTTATCACTAAATGAATAATGTTTCATGGAACTTAATAAAGAAATAGCTTTATGAGATACTAATTAATTTGCATTGCGAATCACAACAAAGTCGTTATGCATTTGAATAGTTTATTACACAACCTAACAAATTAGAAATACATGAAATATAAAGATGAAAAGTTCGGCAATTGTTTTGACAGTTATTACAACGTCAACAGAATATATGTAGTATCGTTGACTTACACCATGCATCAATCATTTAATATAGGCCATGAGCTATTAAACGGGGATCGATTAATTTTATCTTTTCCTTTTCATTAACGTCCATTGCCATAAATCACGGCTGTCAATAATATTACGCAATATTTAGAGATAGAAGAATGGAATAAAAATGCAAATTGAAATTGAGGGATTATTATTTAATTAATAGTTCAATTTTTCTCAGCTCTGTAAAATACGAGACACATATGGTCACTATCTTTGTTATAAATCTATGTTCATCATTTGCAAATCTGAATTACATTTTCAGTCATTCCACTAATAGAATTCAGAATCAAAGATTTAACAGGATTCATTTGTTTGTGATGTCAATTTCGGGATCACAAATAGTCGGTAGTCACGAAACGTCTTGCAGGATGAGATAATCTTAAACGCTTTATAAAAATGGGACACGATTATTAATTCTGGAGAAGAGCTATAGTGCTACGTGGTCACGTAACAATATCTTAAAATACGATTTTCCATAAAGACAAAAAACTATAAATAGGGACATTCATATCAATTAATTCACCAACATCTACAATTTCCATATATATGAATATAAATATTATCTAAATTGTTTGAGGAATTTTTTAAACAATTGAAATAACACTTTCCATAAATAATACTCTCCCTATTCATCTCCCTACTCGTTTGTATACAGTTATCAATTATCATCATCAAAGATATTTATAACGTTTTATTAATATAACACCCAAATTACGAAGTAAATTTATACATTCCAAACATTTTTTATAATATATGAAATTTATGTATAGTAAGAGAGAATTATGTGGTGCTGTCAAAATAATAATTGTATTACACATTTTCCCCTTTCTGTACTAGTTGAAGTGAATGATTATTGCGCTAAACAATGCCACGAGTTTAAAAATCACGGAATATTTCCGGAGAATGGTGGAACGCGTCCGAGCGTTTGGTGCAAAGTAATTTGCGCTTGCAGCGGACATTACCGATAATGCTATCCTTTTTGTCAAGCCATGTGGCGTAAGTAGCCTCAGTAAAGCAAGACACCTATAGGTGAAAGAACAAAGGGCCATTGTTATCGGTGCCAAGTTGGTGGATATGCCAGCTAATGTATGCGGAATCGGTCTTGGTGGACATATAAATGCCTAGAAACGAGTTGTTATGAAGCTCTCGATTTCACCACTGTCTATCTGAAAACAAACACCCACGCCAAAGGAATTTTTCAACGAAAAACAATTTTTTAATCTACTTTCTGGAATGCACCAATGTAGTTGTTAATTGTATTATAAATTTTATTTAAAAATACACGAAATAAATAGGAGCCCAAAAGAACGAAATTTTCTTTAGACATCTTTGCTGCGTTTAAGAACTACATTTTTAAGATATATTATTTCTGTATCTGCGATTATTTCGTAACAACTCCAAGTTGATAAAAGAAGTTTAATAGAATAATTCAAGGATCGGAATGCTCTCGAAGTGTTAAATGAAAAGAAAACGAGTACAAGCAAGAGTATCTCATTCGGTAAATTAATTTTATTTTCGTGGCATTGCAGGAAACCGTAAATGGTCTGAACGATGGAACACGATCGTAAATTGCGATAGAATCATCCATTACAAAAGTCGGGAACTCCTCCCCCGTAGTTCCTAACTCTTTTCAACTTCATTCGTCGCTTTTAGATAGCAGCTTAACCCGCGAGGAAACTTTCCGAGCCGCAAAGTCGAAAATCCTCGAGAACACTAGGTTTCGACATGGTTCCTCGAGCAGACGTATTGTGATTAATGAGATTATCGCATCATCATTAAGACAGAAGTGGCTAAACTCTATTATGCTTCGAATCTGCAGTTAGTACCACCTTACAAAAATCTACGATAGGAATTTAAAATTTCAGTGTCTTAAAATAATGACTTTAAAAGAGTAACGGAATAGTAAAATAGGTAAATATAAGAAAAATGAATAGCTGTATTTAGTAATAGATTATTAATCACATTGAACTCTCACTTTAAACTCTAACTAATAAGAGCTGAAAAATCAATTAAAACTCTATTGCTTATTAAATAGAGAACATTGAAATAGGAAAAAATATAATGCAGGTAATGATTTTAAAACTAATAGGTAATTCATCGCATTTACGAATTATGATTTCTTCCCACTTTATCAACTTTAATAAAATCGACACATGACGTTAATTTAATACTTGGCATGCAAAGTGTGAGTAGATATTTATGGATTAACATATGTGTTTTCCTGGAAAATCCGGCATGGATTTATAAAGAATAGAGCAGAAAGACGGACAGAGGACAATTAACAAATCCCGATTTTGTAGAAATGAAGTTTCCTTTACATCCCTTTGCTCCTCGTTTGCGAAAAAAACTTTTCCATGTTCCGATTCGCCACGTTCGTTGGCTACGTTAGGACTTTTTTATCTTCTCCTGCGAGCGTACTAATTAAAACTACGACGCAACGGAGCATGGTGCCACCATGTAAAAAGACTCCTCTTCTCTGTGAAAATCACGATATTCGCATCGGGCCGCAAATCCAACGAACTACCTGTCTCATCGACCACTTATGCGATTTTAAAGGGCCTCACCTCTTAACAGCTTAACATCGCGTAACGTTTTGTACGCGAAACCATCGGTTGATTGGCACGATATTAGGTAATTTGCACGATTCCTTGAAATCTTACGAGAACTCGCCATTCCATAGATTGATAATGTGAGACATGTTTGTGATTTGTGAGACGAATAAACCTGCCATTTTATTTTTGCAGAATTTTCTATTCCCGTTAACTCAACTACACTGTTGCCGATTATTTGCAAATTATGCAGAGTGTGGTGAAAACAATGGTATATCCGCAAAGGGGGTCATTCCTCGAGCAGAAATAAATCGGAAAAATGGTATGAGCTTTGTTTTTCAAGGAAATCCGTGTTGAAAATCCAGCAATAGAGTAATATCCCTACTCGATCACGAGTTTGTAATAATTTTCGATTAATTCATATCTAAAGATGTTATACAAATATTAATACAACTTTCCCCTTAATTTTACTGTAGGGGAGAGTCGTACAGTACCGACCAGCTTACAGTACCGACCAAAGCTAGTTCTCGCTTCTTCTACCAGATATGAGTGTTTAACTTGAATAAATAAATAAAAATCACAATTCTGTATAACCTATTTCGGGGTCATATCGTTTACTCCATTGCGCTTGATGTTATGAGACATTAAACGTATTCGTTGATATTCAATAGGTTAAAAGTTATTTCGTAAAGCCGATTTTTTGTTTCTCAGGTACGTAAATGATTATGTTCTATGATGAGTACTGTCTCTAGTCTATTAAATTTAATAAAACGCCCTAGTTTTTCAATATTTTTTGGTACATAATATAGCATGATCTAAAATGTTCCTACATGTTTGTCGTACAGTACCGACCATCCGACTGTCGTGCAGTACCGACCAACAAAGCTAAAAGAGAATTAAAGAAAAGCGAATGAAACAAAAGTGTAAAAGAAGCAGAGGAAAGAAAAGCTAAAAGACAATTAAGGAAACTTCAAAAAAACTTGAAAAGAAGAAAATTATGGGATAACGTAAATAAGGATAGGTGTGATAACCGACCAAACAGGAAGCTAGGAATTAATAAAGAAGTTACCCACTGTGTTATTTGCAAGGAATCATTTGACGAAGATTGGGTGCAGTGTATCGAATGTGAAAGTTGGGCACACGTCGAATGCACAG
Organism: Andrena dorsata; assembly: GCA_929108735.1. Taxonomy (NCBI): domain Eukaryota; kingdom Metazoa; phylum Arthropoda; class Insecta; order Hymenoptera; family Andrenidae; genus Andrena; species Andrena dorsata. The sequence continues at coordinate 2,271,871 of OV815489.1, read as the reverse complement.
ATCAGGACAATATTGATTATTTTACTTGCGATGTTTGTACTAATAACATTGGAAAAAATTTTCTATTGTAACAATTAAATGTCTTTTTATTAACATTGTTAGTCATTTAGACTTAAAAATCTACTAATTTAACAGTTGGTCGGTACTGGACGACACTTTTTCGTTTCCTACAAATTACAACTTTTTTACTTTTGCAAATTATCAATTCTTATTATTAAATTTCACAAAAATAATTTTCCTCCTCTTATTAAGTTCCATCTATACTACAAACACGTTTTTGAATTTTTGATTTTTATCGACTCTAGCCGAAGATATAACCAGAAAACTTAGAGCGCTCGGTACTGTACGATTCTCCCCTACCTCATTTAAGGCCAATACTTCTAGTTCCTAACAAAAATCCTATATTCTTTTCCTCGCAAAAAATTTTAAGCATGGTTCGCTCGAGGGAAACCACGATAATGGTAAAAGGATAAATCGTTTCTGTGCTGAGTCAAAGTATGGATGTTCTCGGTACGGATGCACCGTAAAGCCGATTAAGTGCAGAACAGTGGCCATAATTGAGGGCATTATTTGAATGATGAAAGTCCTTGAAGGAACCAAGAAAACCGAGACAGTCGTTCCTCGAAGGCGGCGGCCCTATTACGCGTAATTGGTTCATTAGCTCCCATATCGGCTGAACTATATTCGGTCGTTGTTGTCTGGAGGGGTTGGAAGGAGGGCGCCGTGGCGCCCAGCGTCCCTTCACCCTGTGGTCCAATCGATATATGCTCACATGCATACAGGGTGAGCCCTGTAACGCTCTATGCATAAATCTGATCTTCAAGCTGGTGCTTTCTTAAAATATGCCGCCTGCAAGAACTGTTGGTTACTTTCTGCGGTACACGTTGGCTGTTGATAAGTAATTGATTTAATCTTCATCCCCCTTTCTTGTGATGATGTTTCTGGCTTTCTTTTTTCTGTGTATAATTTTCGACATGACTGAAGTATAATTATTTTGATTTCACTCTATAGCCTTTACTGGGGATATTAGAAACTAATTACCTTGTGCTTCAGAGCATTTTTAGTACTGTCACACTAGGAATTGTTTTGTATTGATGCTTTCAGATTCATAATATTTATAAGGCAATACAATTCTAACATAAAGAATGCAAGTGAAATTCTGATACGATTAAAAAAAGGATGACTGCTTGCTAGATGATGAGTCTTTGGAATATCTTTTATTTCAATACAAATATTAATTTTCTGGCGAAATGAGTCTAATGGCTCATTAATACATGCACGTGGATTGACTTAGATTTGCATTTCTATGGATAATAGGTTTCATAGAATAATTCTGATCTTGTAGATCCCTGTTAATTTACAGTGCCTCATAATCATAATCGTACACTCTTTAAAATCGCATAACATTTTTAAAATTGGTCCATACGACTTGAGTTTTTTTGAGAAGCTAGAAGTCGTTAACTTTGGATAGATCTATAATATTGCTTGTCTATCTTCATTATCAACTTTCATTAAATAACCAGGTTGGAGAAACAGTAATAGAGAGTAAGCGAACACGATATCTCTTTTGTGTAGGTAACTATAATTGCAAACAGCAAGTCCCCAGAACTTTCAGTAATTCCTTATTAATTAAATAAACAGTTTTACTGCTTGGCCTACTTTTACTAACCTCGCCATGCGTGAAACCTCAGGTTATGATACAAATGAGATAATCGTATGAAACGTAATTTGGCAACTGAGTACTTCATCCCAATAAAAGCTTTTTACACTATTTTCGTAAATGAGGCGTAAAGATATCAGAAACCTAATTTTCATTTGCTAATTTATTTCCTAGGAAAAAAAGCAATACAGTACCTGTAGAATAATAAAATAGAGCAAGAATTAAATAAAATATTTAATGAAGTGGAACGGAACAAAAAAGAACAGTATATACTTCTACTATTTAATAACTGTATATTAATATTAATAAAATGTATAAATGTGACAGGGTCTAGAGAAATAGGGACAAAAGCATAAACTTTCAATACTTATTCTAATTCCTACGTATTAAACAAAAAATAGTACAACCGATACAATGTAAAGAGAGGAGCAAGCAATGTGCAAGCTGAGGAAGATTAACGACCGATTACCGAGAGATTTTTAGTAAGGTCGCAGTTACGAGTGGGAGCTTGTGCAAACATTGTTTCATGGATCACCCTATATATGTACGTGTTCGTAACGTTCATATAGGTGTAACATAGCCAAGGTTCTGTTTTATCGGACACCAACACTAGCTCAAGGACAGCACCGGTGTGTCTTGTAATTACACCGTCACCGAGTATTCGTGGCGAGGATGAATGCTTGCCGAACATCAAGGACACGTCCGCGGGATCTAGACGATCCTGCAAGACGGATGTGCGTCGTTAGGTGCTTCTAAATGGGTGTATAAAATTTCACGATTCCCTCTAAAAATAAGATTTTACGTCCTTTCACATTCTGCTAGTAATGTGCGATGATGTAACAAAAAAGGGTGTAAAGATGAAGCTGAGTTAGACAAAAGATGGACGAAAAAGGGATCTCGATTTATGATAGAAATACGGAAAAAATAATGCAATGTATCTGATAGTTATTAGCTTATTTTAAAATTATGAAGTAAGGTGAATGTGTTGAATATTTTCTCTTTAAATTTAAAATATCAAAATGTATAAGGAAATGGGGAATGATTAGAGCAATTATTATTCCATTAATTAGAGTACAATGGTAGGAGTTCGTGGCACAAGAGGACTCCAGAGAATTGAACTTTTTCTGGGATCATCATGCAAGTGTCTACAGTAACCTAAACTAAATGCAAATTTTTAGTACTTTTAACTCAACTTTGTGACATCCTATTCACATAGTGGATGAAATAAAATGTTCATGACATCTCGATATGCTTTTTTCCTCTAGGATTGTGACTTTTTATTACCCTGAGGGTAATAAAGCTGAAGAGCAAGCGCAGAAGTGTAAAAAATCGCGAAAGAACTATTTCGTTGAAGAATGTGGACTGTGGAGTTGTAAAAAGGTATATGCCTTCGAAATCCAGCTGAAGAAGAAACCATACGTATATTCTATGGACAATTTGGTTAAAGCAGGTTTCTGAAAAACTGTCGTATCTCTACGCTCTAGTGTATCGTGGACGACCAGAACTGCGACGATATTTCGTTCGAAAGTTGCATAAAAGTTTCCAGAACTAGCTTTAGAAACTTCGCGACTCATGGCCGTAACAAAGAAAGTACAAATCGATTGTAGATGCTGGGATTGCTTCTTGGCCAGTATTCAACATCGATGTTACGACAATAAACAGCAACATACGCGTTACAGTGTTACACATTTCTCAAGTGTTTGACTTAAGAATAGATACAGAACGCCGAGAACTCTTTTACAGACACATTGAATCTTAGTATAGCAGGATTCAGTGAACATTCCATCGGAAAATACGCGTTCTTGACATTACACGTAAAGTATTCATTCGCCAAAAAATTTAATAGTAGAATTTTAACATATTATCAGAGACTAAGTAGGAGGTAGTAGTATGGTCTGAAAATCAAAAATTGGAATAATGTACATAATTTAATTCTAAATGTATTATTATTTCTAAATTGAGGTCAACCATTAGCTTTTTTTAAACTTTAAATTATCATCTTAAATATCACTCTGCCACGAAATTTTTAAAATTAAATATTCATAAATATATATATAGCATTAGATCAGTGCAAAAGTTCCTTCGCTTACACTTAGGTGATGTCACATGTAAGGAAATGTCTGTTATACTACATCTATTTTACCATAAAAGTGGTCATAGATAACGAAGGAAAATAGTATGCTTAAAAAAAAGCATGTAATATATTTTTACTTTTAATAAAGACTTTGGTTCAATAAAGCGAACGAACTTTTGTACCGACCTAATATTGTGGTGTAAAATGTTGGTTGAATATACTACATAATATGATGCAAAGTGTTACACATAACGTAGTGTTAGGGAAAGCAAAAAATCAATATTTTCTTTGTCCAGGTATCTCTTTAACCAATTTCTTAAAAGCATTCAATTGCGATGCTCGCCGGGGCAAACTTAAAGATGTAAGGGAAATGTCGGGACTCGCGTTTATTTCTCGAGTGGAAAACACACCGGATGTTCTGTATTTATTTGCCGGCTGCGACACTGACGTTCCACCGTGGTTCCATGAAAAATACATTCCGCGGCTGACACATGGAAAGTGCAAGGCGGGAGCAGACAGACAGTTTCAGCTGGAAGAGAGATCTCCGAAAAAGTCGAGCTGAATGGCTGCTGCATATGTACGGAATTTGTTTTCGACCGCCATAGAGCGAAGGAGCTGGATGAAAAATTAAGTTTATCGCGAACCCTATCGATTCCTTCGACTTTTCTAAGGGATTGCCGATGTTTTCCTCGTATGGCATGTAATATTTTGGTCACTGAAATGTTAATACTTTTGTAATGCAATAGTATAGATACTGTTGGTAAAAGGAAAGGACGATATGAATATGTACATATGTGGAGTGGTATGAATAGATGAAATTTGAAATAAGAATTTTTATGGAAACATGAACTCTTTCAACTGGGATAGTAGAATTGGAAATTCTACATGCATTCGATTCTAGAAACTGTATTTCATCTCTTTATAGTTCAATCCCGATCGTTTTACAGTAGAAGTGAAGAACCGTGTAAATAGCATGGATTACAATTTTTGAGATGGTACACAATCTGAAAATAGATTAAGACTATAAAAAAAAGTTGTTATTTAAGTTATGTTTCCTTTTTAAATAGATAGTCTGTGAAAATTCAATAGTACGTAATCATATAATCCATTCTATTATTTCATTTCATAAAATCTTGAAAACATTCTCTCAAAACACGAGAAACTCAGAAAAGTACTCTCAATTTGTCTATTACTAATTAGTAGGTATATAAAATCTTGAAATATAGTGAATTACTTCTGTAACCCTAATAGAATGTTCCCACAGGTCTCTAGATACGATTTGCAATAATTCATTCGTTATTCTTAGAAACGGATTACACCCTACATGTACAAATTGCTTTAAGTACCAACCAACGAGAAAGAGGGTAAATAAAATGTCTCAGCGCTACGAAGTTATTAAAACAAAGCTCGTAACCCGTTTCACGTGCTAGAGCTGTTCCAATCTTAAAATCTCCATTTAACTTTAAATAGTTTACTACTGCTTCGAGTTGGCGGCAAGAAACGAAGTTACCAAGAAAAAAAGGTTAGCCGAGAATTGGCTTTGTTTCGGACTTACCCGCAATCTACTGTAATCGGTGTTGTTGTCACAATGAACCACCTTCTCTGCACTTCGTTTATCTTGGGGTTAGCATTTTCGAGGGTTGAAACTTTTTTACTCCAAACATCTTATCGGTTATATTTAATAAACCGACTACAGTCGCGATTTTTCTGGTAAGACATGATATAATCAGTTTCGAGAGACTTAAAAGCTCAACACACAGTAAATCAATGTGAAGTAGAAGTGAAATATGCGAGTTTTTACTTGAAGCTGTATGTTTTGAAATACCTACGTTTGTAACACATTTTTTTATGAATGAAATAATCAAATATATTTATGGATATACATACTGGAAAGGTAGTGAGTAAGAAATGGCAAACATTCAATTGTTATTTTAAAAAGGAGGGAACGAATTTTCTAAATAATAAATTATGCAATATTGTGTTCAATACTATGGTGATATAGTTTAATACTAAGGTGGTAGTATAGTTGTATATTCAGTTTGAGATGTAATAGACGTGACCACGAGGAGATCCACTGACTCGTGTCTGATATCATATTGAGCACTACTACTAGTCCGTCCTGTATTGTAAGGAAACAGTTCATGAAGATGGCCAAGAATAGAAAAGCTCTTCCTAATTTTAAGACAAATTCTTCACTGTGAACCTGATATTAACTCCTAAGCACTCTTTAAAAATTTGTTACCTCCCACTGTACTTTTATTAGCAAACTGTTACTTTTAAACTTGAATATAGACACTCAGGTTCTAGATACATTACAGATCCATTAGAATTAATCAACGATAACTAAGTTTACATCGACTAATTCCACACAACTTTAAAACTGACTTTATAATTTTCATTACGTTAATTTCGCAATGATTAATAACAGTGCTCATCAATTCTACACATTCCTTAATTCAAAAGCAGTATGTAATTCCTTCACTAGCATTTAAAGCAATTAGCAATATCAGTTGCAAGAGAAAATCGTAATTCCACTTTATAAAAAGTGTTAATACACCGAGCAACTTCGAAGCAGTAGCGTGCCTTTGCAAAACATAGTGGCAAAAAGGGAGAAACAGGAAAGCTCGCGTTTCCGATGTTCGTTGAGAACACTCAGCCAAAGTATCCCCGTACTTTGCAATTCTGTGCAGTCATTTGCGATACACGGAGACGATGCATATCATTTACATCCCTGTTGCATCCCTCATTCCCATTTGAGGCCACAACCCCCCATAATTCTAGCCCCACGCCGGTGTCCAGGCATTCGCGCCACCGTCGTCACTGCAGTTCACTCTACCCTGCTTTCACCCTTCGTCTCGCGCGCCCCCAGTGCCCCTTCCACCCTTTCATCCCCTGTTCACCATTCTAGCGGCCGACTGGCGTGACCAACTTCACTCGCGGGGGCGGCGTGGCTGCTTATTAATGGGAAGACTTGTTGCACTCGCGTATCGTCGCGCTGCATCGTGATTTTGCCTCAACTTCCCTACGAGATTACTCATAGAAACTGAAAAGTCGTAATTTTTTCTAGCTCAAGGAACTGCGATGATTGTTTGCAAAACGACTTTCATCATTGTTAAATGCCTTCACGCAAAGTCAGTATTACAATTACTTTTGTGTTATCAAGAGACACAGAGTGTATCTATTACGCCACGACTCGCTATCAAGAACCCTGAAATTATCGAATCTCAATAACGGCTGATCCGATTAGATTTTTAATGGTCTTAATGGATAGTTTGGGTTTGATTTACATAAGAAAAGTGTCTTCGTTTTGTTCCTACGTGCTTTATGAGCTGAGATATTTCGATGTAAAGTTGCAATTTGCTGAATTTTATGTTCTGAAAAATTAAGCATCGTCATCGCCAAGTGTAGGCAAGAGGGGAACATGAAAGGGAGAGGAAATGTTTCCAATATGCAGGTCGTTCATTCGATGAAGGTTTCGGCTCTTTCGGCCAATCGCGTAACAAATTGTTGTCACGTGACAGCCGGTAGAGAACACATCTGATGAGGTAAACGTAACCTCGCTAGTGTCAAACAATCATAACCTGCGAATTATCAGATAAGGAAACTTGTCCATATTTTTTAAATGTCACGAGTTTTTACACCATATAGGACACTGAATTATTGTCTCAATTAACATGATAAGTCGCCAAATTTTTTTAATATACTATTTATGAAGAGCTAACTATTTTTACATTAGAGTTTTTATATAAAGCTCATAGAATTGGGGACGCATGGGCTTGGATAGAAATGATGGAGATGCACAGGTTTAGAGGTTGTACGGATAAGGTTAGATAGACAGAGAAACATCTTGTTTCGCACAAGTTTCTGGAAATTTGTCAAATAAGGTAAATGGATAAAAATTTTCAAATCAGCGTAGTATTAAGAATTAAGAAAATTATGATGTACTGCTTGCAATGTAGAGTAAGTCACATTAGTGAAGAAAGTACATTGGAAACGCAACTCCTTTAATACTTTCCAATCTTTTGTGAAAGATATTTGTAATACTTTATTAAAATCCACAGTAGTTCCGACGCTATTCATTAATTTGATTAGTTTCCCATTAACAATATTTCAATTCACCAATAAACATACTAAATTAATTTTATTTCAACGCCAATAAATTGTGCGTTAAAAATATTGGATCTCTTTGTTCATTTTTGCTAAATTACCATTAGGATTTAAATTTCCTCCAATAAGACTGTCTGCCATACGCTCTCACTTCCTTCGGACATAGGGCTGCCATCCGTCCGGGTTTCCCCGGATTTGTCCTCTTTTTTTAGGGCGGCCGGGGACGTACGTCCGGGGGGATTTTCTGTAATTATCCGGGTTTTTCGATACTGTTCACTCGCTTAACGTTTAGACATACTTTACAGCAGGCCTGCACAGCAAGGCTGTGGCGGGCAAGAGCGCTCTCGATTACTTGTGAGCATTGCGAAGAGCGACTCCGTGAGCAGTTCCCCCACCCTGTGGCCAATAGCTGTTGTAGTATGCGTGTAAATTGTAAGGTGTGTTGCTGACGTTCAGCGGTACACTTCACTCACGAACACTCCCCACCACGGCACTCACGGCACTGTTGTTCATGAAGGCGTGGCTTAGTGATTTTCGATGCTCTTTCCGCACGCGCCCGAAAAATTTTGCCCGGCGGGCATTCAGCTGTGCACGCCTGCTTTACAGTTACACGAGGGCACCGCGCCGATACTGTGGTAAGAAGAAGAGATGGCTACACTGTATCGTTGCGCAACTGATAAATCATAAATAAATTCCTACTTGGTACAGCTATATTTTACATATCTTTCTTGATTACGGTCACAGTCTATATTTTACAGAAATTGTTGTCTTGGGATAGCGTACCTAATACATACATATAAGAAATAGTTAAAAGTGTCCTGGTTTCAAGTGTAAATGTCCAGGGTTTTAATGCTCTCTGTCCGGGGTTTGTGATTTTACAGATGGCAGCCCTATTCGGACACATTATGTAGTCTCTACACCCTGCTGCAACTGCCAGTTAGAACTGCATTGAATTTTGAACTGGATCTATCTGGTTTAATACGGTATTACCTGGATTTTCAAGCAGTGATTTTTGGCAGTTCAATAATGAATCCGATTCAATGCGGATCTCCAGATCGACGGATGAAACAGGATTTTTCAGGTCCAAAATTGATCAGTTTCTATCAGGAATTACCATTTGTATAAACCCGGGAGGTTCGTATCTGAAATTACGGATCAAAAATCTTACGGATTCAATCTGGAAATGCCACAAGCTCTTTCGAGTCTGTCGCGATCCGGATTGGCAGAGAAAATAATTCACGGGATGCATATGGGGTTCGCAGAAAAAAATTTTACCCGGTTTCCAATGGATTGGCGGATAGAAAATGAATGCGATTCCTTCCGGTTTTACGAAACTCAAACTTCGAAATAATTCATTTGGTTCGAACACCGCTAGGTGGCCGCGATACTGGTAACTCCTCTCGCGGCAGCGATGTGGGCCGTGAGACATAGGGCGGTATTCTCAACTGTAAACTAAAACGCCGAGATTGTTCGAATCTTCTTTACTTTATTTAAAATTCTTTACTTTAATGCGTAAAATCGATGTCGAAAAAATGTTACAGGGGTAGACACGAGTATATTGGGGGAATAAAAGGCGTTAAAATGGATCATTTGCTACATTTCGGATCTACCTGAATTATGAAGTACATACCACATGCATCTACTATATTACGAACGGATTTGTAAGATTTGATTGTATCGCATTTCACTTATTTCAATAAAATGCAGTTAAGTGATAAAAGACTATTATTATTTAACGAGCTTTCCTTCCACTACTTGTTCCTTCCGATTCCAAGTCATATATAAAAGACATGATAAAAAGAACACCTAAAATGATCCTTCCACACTGAGCTGTTTTTAAAAATCTTTACGTTAACGCACTGTTTTAAACATGTCATTCCCTACTTTCAAACTTTATTGACTTCAACACATCACATCACACTACTTCCATATTGCTCTAGTCTTAAGAACCAATTGGCTTATGATCACGCAAAATATGGTAAGTATTTAGGTAAGCTATTTGGACGCCCCGCGAAAATGTAACAAAGTTTGCAAGGGTCAAAATTTTTGCAACAATGTTGGAAATGAAAACGGCCTGTTCACAAGAAAAAAACTTGGTTTGCAACTTTATTGATATTTATATATATATATATGTATCGGTTGGAAAATATTAGATGAATGCAAGTGTCAAAAAATCGCCATAGAAATTTTCTGGGCCTAAATTCAGACCCATAAAAAAAGGATTTCAAGAATCTTCCTAAAGAAACCGTGTCACTCCTCTTGTTAAGCCGCTTCCTTTTACTTTAATTAATTGCTTGCTTCAATGGCAGACTATCGTATCGTAGTAGAGTCTTAACACCAACTATATTCTTTTGGAGATTAGACAGGCTTTTCAAATGTAGCCCAGGTAATTAGCAAGTGGCTATTGCTGATTCTTCTGTTCTCGGATGCACCGAGTAATATCCACGATCTTGGAATCATTCCAAATATCTGAGGCTCTTCTTCTACCAAAGAGTAAATCTCTCTTTATCTTCAACTTACTATGTGAAAGTTAATGCTCTTATATGACAAGCTTCATAATAATTTTTTTACATCTTAACGCTAAACTTAAATCATTAAATTCTATTTTCATTTGAGAATTATTGTGTAACAAGTCGTAGGTAAAAGACCTTCCCATTGTTTTTAAAAATAAATTATTTTCATTATATTTGACATATTTTATAACCGAATTGATTGTATACGTCATAAGATATTATAATTGCAACTACAAAAAAAGATCACATCATCATAGGAAAGAATAGGAAATTCGCTATATTTTTCTCAAACCAAAAAATTATCACATACTGCACAAACAAGATTTGTCTGATAGTATGTCTTACCAAATTCTACTTTCTGCTTCTTTCACCAGTATTCGATCTTGAAATGCAGGGGGAAGAACAGAGGTAGATGCAAAAAGAAATAAAGACACAGGCGAGAGAGAAAGTAGCAGAAGCTAAAAACAGTAAAAACTCGAAAGCTTTTTTCAGTGTCTGACCGTAAATCGTTAGACCAGTCGTTCGCGAGGGATCAAAGTGCTTTCACCCTGCTGGACGAGGTTAGTTACCTGCCTCTACGGTTCTCCTAAGCTCTGCTTTCGCGATAAAAAGTTCTCACGGAGACGCGAGGGGATGATACATAAAATTTCCAAGCGTTTAGACGCCACTCGACGACGTTTTTATACCGGCCTGAAAGTCGAGGGCAATTTTATTTTGGACAGGTTGCTCGGGTCATTAACGTAGTCGGCCTTCGAGTGTCCTTGATACAAACTTTTTTTCACACTTCGTACGGCAGGGAGAAAGTGAAGAGCTCTGAGTGAATGTTTGTTCCATCTCTGCCACCCGTCGTAAACTAATATTGACATTCCCGACAATATCTAATATTTACTGTCTGAGAAAACGTTCTGCCTTCTGCCACTTCGAACAAAGAATATATCAGCTGCGCTCGGAACAAGGGTAAATCGAAATAATGATTAACGACACATGAAAAACTTTTTTTATAGGAAATGTTTAGAATGTAATAACATTCAAAAGTTTTTTTGCTTTGCACTGTCAGAAGTGGAACAAAGAGGAATAAAAAAATCAACGTCAATACTTATCCGGGTAACGGCCACGAGGGGAATAACAATATTCTAGGATCGAGTTAGAAGACAAATCCTTGGCATCCGGTAATGTAATTGAATCGAAAGAAGTGCGCAGGAGCAATAGGCTTTTCCCTATTTTACGCTTAAAGGTGTGTCAACGTGTGCCTAGGAAGAGTCATAAAGGAAAATCCATGGTGGAACGCGAACTTATCTCATCTGGCCTCGTTCTGCCAGTTCTATTCAATGATCCAGGAAATAGTCCGTCTTGTTAAAACCACCCACTTATATTCAGCTAAACAGAACGAATGATATGAGTTCATCGAGCGAATATTGCATTACCTGTAAGCCTACCTTTATAATTCAAATTGTCTCTTTTAACCTAGTTACTCATTTATGTAACTGCACAAAACCATAACATGGTTACAGTGTAATATTTCTCTTGCTTCTGTTCGAGAGCGCAAGAACGGAATGCCAGGCTTAACTACGTTTCTCTATGTTTTGTACGCAGTCCTTTCTGATGTAAAACAGCGCGGTGATAGCACAATGCCCGCATTGGACTTTCACACAAAACCTGGTGCATTTCTTGCGAAGGTTTCATTTACACCAACCTTGGAAGATCGAGCAACGCCCAATTAGGATCCTAAAATACTACGGTCAACCAATGCAATTCGTGGTAAAACGTGTTTCACGTCGGTTTTCCTCATTTCATGGAATCTCAACGCGTCTCCCGGCTACTTGACAAAAAACTGTCTAACTCCCGAAAACGTGGAAAGCATACGAGTCATATAAAAACCTTGCAGTGTTTTTATCACACAATCCCTGTTGCCAAATATCTCATAAACTATTGAGTATCTACGCGAACGACCGAACACGGGTGAAATATTTTTCGCCACCCTGTCTGCCTACAATGCTCCATTTAAATCGACGTGCAGCATTTCACGCGGTTCCCGCTAATATCCTCAGAATAGCAACGGCGAGCCACAAAAGTGTCACGTGTGAAATGGCCCTCGCTCTCGCACAAACGGTTTCTGCCGCAATCCTGTGTGGGATCTTGTACATAAAGTACGATTGACCCTCATAATCCCCCATCTGTCTCGATCGTCGTCGCGTATCAGCTCGCGCGACTGCATTCGTATAATGCCATCCTGTTCATCAGCCATATCTTTGTGGCCATTCAGGCCAGACCGTGCACGTTTAAACGGCCGTAATTTGTCTCGGAGATAGTTGTCTCTCTTTCGTCAAGTTGATTGAAGACACTTCGAGATGCTTTTCCAGCGAGATCGGGTAGCGTTGATTTCGAAAGCCCTCGTAACGCATTGCAGCATCTCTGCGGGGTCGGGAAGTTTAGTTCGCGGGCAAACTTGAACCGAGGATCTGCGAAACTGTTAGTCTTACCAAAGACAGTGACGTGTTAACGGAGAATTTGCAGAGTGGGTAGTCCTGGGAGAACGTGGGCGTAGTTAACATAACAGTGAATATATTTTTGATATTGTCTGTAGATCTAATATTGATCTTGTTACCGTGTGTACCTATGTAGAGAATTGTAGTTATACAGAATCGATGGTAAGCATGGAAGAAAATGAGAAAGAGATCTCTTTTCATACTGAGCGAGCATTCTAGCTTAACGTCTTAAATAAATATTCTGCTTTCTATATTATTAGAAAAAGATTTTGACGTAATGTCTGGTGGATGATATATACAGAAATTCGTGTGAAAACATTTCACGTTTTGTTTGAAATCTGAGAAGGTGTGAGGATTTTAAATCATGATTTTAAATACTTGATGTTCTGTATAAAATGGAAAGATCCTCAACTGAAATCTTTTTCGTGATACTGAAAATTAAGGAGTTTCTCATGCTCTAAGCTGCAGCGACACACCCTGCAGAAAAACATCGTGAATTGACGTACGAAATGGTTCTTTGAACAATACCAGTACAATTCTATTCGTTTGGCAAATTAGCTGCAATTTCGTAGGGGGCATAATTTATGCCCTCCCGTTTGCGTTGCAATCTGCTGTCGTCAGATAATGCAACCTACTAAACGTATAGGAGGGACATAACAGAGTTTCGGTCGTACATGCAATTCTTCCTTCTGCCCGTATCTATTGAATAAGGAGCGTTACCTGATTGTAGGAACATCAAAAGTAATCAAAGTAGACTTGCGAACATCTAGTGATGATTTGTTTCGCAAAATAAATGGTGGAACAGCTGTACATATAAGAATTTCTATGGTCAAATTTCACATAAAGCTAATTTGTGTATAGTAGACGCGAATGCAAGGGCAAATTTAGAGATTTGGCGCCCCTAGGCTGACGAGCATTTGCCGGCCTTTTCGTGAAATATCGTCGAATACTTTAATCTAAAAGAGTTGAGACAATTTTAAAATTATTTAAATATGTCAACATAAAAGTGAATTGTTTTTAAAGTTGTCTCAAGCCTCTGTGTTTAAACTTTTTCCAATTTCTTTCGTCCAAAATTTTCCGCCGTAGGTTGCAGCCTGCTTAGCCCATACACAATTTCGGTCCTGCGTGAATGTTAATAATAATTTATGTGAAATGTTATTAACTCTGTTTCCAAAGGCTAATTTATCTTTCCAAGTGTCGTGTGTACAGGTTTGCGCAATTATCAGTAACATGGAACGCACGTTTTCACCTTAATCCGTACTTTTTAAGTAGTACGAATGCAGCGATCGTCAGACACCAGATAAGAAATACACTAAATACTCGATTACACTACTTCCACGAAGAAAATATTCAGAAATGCATGGTGCAAACTTTGCAAGAGTATAGTACCCGCCAACACGAACAAAAAATAGTTATGAATCCTGTCAAAAAAGACAAACCATTTCCGGGTTATAAAATAAAAATTATTTCATTCATTACAAAGACTGTTGGTGTGCGTATGGCTCATCTAAACGTGTATCACCTTTAAAAATCCCTTATCGATCATACAAAAACAACATTTCGAATTATATTTATTATAATCCATATATTGCTGAAACATATATTCCTTTCTATAAAGTTAATAAACTTTAACGTGTTTTGCAAGCATAATCATGCTACATATGACATGTAAAATTATATTGGTATTATTTGAAATGAATGCAAGAGATGATATTGAATTCCTTTTCCCCGCAACGATAAATACCTTGAATCCATAGAGGCGAGTAGCATCATTTGCTCCACGAACGAAACTTCGAAATAAAATATCTTTTACACATGTACGAGAATGGTTGTGCCCGAAAAATGTGTTGTGCGCAGGTGTGCATGCATCAAAGTAAACGAGGAACGCACACTTTTGCAAACGATGAAATCGACGATGCGCAATGCAACGTGTGCACCCTGCAGCAGTGTCATTCGGTTTTATGAAGCGTTTGAAACTGTCTATGTAACGCTTGTCATTCTTCGAAACGCAGCCAATGATATTGGTCAGCAATTAATTCTGATCGTTTCGATTGATCAATCGGTTACGAATGGGAACAGAGATATTCAAATGAAACCGTCACGTGATGGTTATCAATAACAAATAATAGTTCATAACTCATGATATATCAATTATTTGAGGAACACAATGCTATTTCTCTAATAATGATTATCTGCTCATAATAGCACTTTATTTACTGATAGAGTTCTATGAAGTGGAAATTCTGATCGAAGGAAGAGTGCAAGTAAGTTTTAGAATATTAGACGCTAATAGTCCACCACTCTCATAAACCAGAAGTTTCCTACTTCTAATGGAAAAGAATTAGACAGTTGAACGAGAAAATTACGTTTCTTGCATTAAAATACGAGTCCATTGTTCCTAATCAAAGTAAGTTTTATCCAAAACCCTTGCCATTCGCATGAAATCGTTCAAAATGTGCCATAATGCTGAATACATTTTAGATTTATTGTCCACTGCTGCATGGAAATTCATGCAACAGAAACTGGGATTGTAATTGATTGCTATATTTTACGAAATTTAACACCAAGCTCCTGAATTCTCGTTAATTACATGGAATTATTACAGATTCGTGTTCACGTCGAGTGATCGTATTTTGAACAGAACAAAACCAAATGCCAGTGTCCCAGATTGAACAGTCGTCGCACGATCGTGAAATTTACGCAACATCTCCGCGAATTTTTCGAGTCGTTGTACATGATCGTTATTTACAGCGCGCATCGAAGCCCTGAGATTTCGATCGTCCCACCCCACGCAGGTGAAAAATCGTTTCTGCGATTATAATCGCGATCGTTAGGTTGATTTACGTGACCGCAGAATTACCATGGCGATTCGGATCGGGATAATTAAGGGCTGCTGTCTTCTCGCGACTCCTACTGGAGGAGAAGTGAACAAAATGAGGGATGACTTCGCAGGGGAAAAGAAGAGAACCAGGGACAGAAAGAGAGAATCGTTCGGCCGTGGATGAGAGCTATAAAAGCAGTTTATCGTAAACTCAATAAGACACGGCGAGACCAATCTCGGCTGGTGGCATGGGCGTTAATTTAAAGTGGCGGGAACGATTTGATTTCACTCGCTACAGGACTGGTCGCTTGTAGAATCGCCTGAACTTATCTCTTGGCAATTGCATAATGATCTGTCATTGAACATTTCTGACAAACAGATAAGGGGGCTTTCTTTTGAAGTCGAACAACTACATATTATAGAAAAATAAAGAATTGAGGGGCCCAGCGGGAAACAGACACATGCCACGTATGCATAAATTTTCGTCTCTTTGTACCATTAATTCGTTCCTGCGGTGTATTATCATTCCACCACCTCCTAATATAATAGCATGTACGTTTCACCCATCAGAATCATATTAAATTTTCTTCGCGTTGAGGACAAATTTTTCAGCTAAAATTTCATAATAGTTGTCATTTGCCATCTAATTCAAGTACCGTGTAAAATACGTACCATTTCGTACCGCATTTCCTCTAAAAACAATTTTTCCTTCAACTCCCTTTCCTCTAAAATCATAAAACTTTTTTCCACTGGATCGCTCAATTTCAAAGCAACGCAAAAGGGGGATAGCGAGGGGATTTAAACATGATAACTAATGGATATCAGTAACTCCTAGAATATTCACCCATACTTGGCTATTATTCTAATGGTTTCAAACTTCATATGCCTGTGTCCTTACTGGAGTTACATATATAATTACAATATTCGGACAGGCCATTGTGATTCAAGCTCAAATTCAATTCCTGCGTTCTAATAACAATTGACTTCACCAAAAGTTGACGTGTTTTCCCAGTGTTGCGAGAAGAAAGTTTCGTCCTGGCAGGAGGTTCATTAGAGTAAGGTCTAACGACAAGCTCTTAATCACGACAAATAGGTTCCAGTCCTGTTTTATCGGAGCAGTGTTGACTAAAAAAAGGAGATGGAAACGAAAGGGTGAACGAGTAGGAGAAAGGGAAGACGGTAGAACGAAGAAGACAGTAATCTTAAGTCGCACGATCGCTTACCATTGCAAATTCTCTTGGCAGCAGATTTCCAAAGCTCTCGCATTTATCCGTGGCCAAGGTAATTTCGACGAGACGAGGAAAAACGGAATAAGCAGGATAAGCGGAAGGGAAACGAGACTGCGGAGAAATATGAGACGCTAGAAGAGGGACCAGACAGACGGGAACGAAGTGGAAAAAATGAAGGAACTGAAATGTGTTCGAGGGAACGGCGATGGAAAGAGAAATGGTCTGCCGTGCTTATTGGAAAAGGAGGGCAGATGTGGCCGACAGAATGAACGGGTAAGCGGTGGCAAAGGGACGGGGCACAAATACGAAAACTGGTTAAAGAATTCCTTGCGCTGTTCAAGAGAAACGAAACGAAACAATTGATCTCGGCGCAGAATAGAAACAGTTACGGAGAACGGAGTTTTGAATTCAATGTTCCCAGCCTTTTCAGGAAAATTCAAAGACCGGAAGGTTCAAGAAGCACTCAGCGGAAATAAGTTTGCCACCTATTGAAGCTTTGGGTAAAGTCTCCTCTTTCTGCCTTCTGTCTACGATCTTTGATTATGACTACTTCCACTTGTGCTTCAGAGTACTTCATTTCTGAAGTTGTGCAAGATACTCTTAATTATACTTGTAAATTCATTCAGATTTGTTGGTACAATCGTGATTAATTTCTTAGAGAAATTGCACAAGAAAATGTGACTACAATATTCTGACAGAAACCTAATTTACATTATAATTGTTTAGTTATAATTGTATTTGAATAAAGAGATTGCTGCTGAAAGGAATTTTCGATTATATTTTAATACACAGGTGCAAAAAAGTCTGAGATTTTGGTCGATATAATAATTTGCATGTTACGTCACCAAGGTCGACCTCAGTCAGTCTAAATTCTTCCCGGAGAAACTGCGTTAAATTGGACGCGTATGTTCTAATTTTACCTAGCAAACATGTTTACAACCTTATTAACCCCTGCCTGCCACAGATAGAGAAAAAGGATTCTATTTGCACGCGTCGTTCGGTGTATCTAAATGCACAACAGCGACCTTGTTACTCGACACAAAATATTCAGGCATTTATTTGCCGGATATATTAACCACTACAGTGTTCAAGACTAGCTAAATGAGGTTTTATTGGAGAAACATGTAATTAGTACGAAGAACGATTAATTTTCGTTGCAGACGCATGAAATCAAGTTGTTCAGCCACCAGGTAGTCCATTAATCATCTAACAAAGAACAATTAGAAGTATCAGTGTATTTTCATCATAATGCCGACACTCGTTTTTCTATCCTCCTAAGTTTTCAAGCAGAATGTGGATAAATCTTTGTTGCTTCATTAATGAACATCCATAGACAGAAAAGGCAGAAAAATTGGGTGATCTGAACTTCTCTTATCTCACAGGCATAAATAATGGAAGAGAAAGTGATGAACTTTGAGGCCAAATACTCTACTGCCTAAAGCCTCGAGGTGCACTCGAAATTGGTGCAAGAACTGGAGTTACGATTGAAACGGCAGAATGAAAATGGTGGTTCCGTAACTCCGGTCACGCAGCCTACATCCATTGGGAAACATTCTTTTTGATGCAGTAACAAAGAGTGCCAAGCTAGCACTGCCGTAATTCTGACTGGCTTTCTTGAGAAGGAGCATGGAAACAGAAGTATCGGTTAAAAAAAATATGAAGATGGGATTGTAAAAGCAGAGGAGGAAGTAAATAAATGATTTGCTTGGTTTATAAAACGACCTACAGCAAGCAAAGAATCTGAAATTTAAAATACCTTTGTGTTTGTAAAGATTTAATTAAAATGAGATATATATTCCTCTCAAAGGTACAGATTCCAAGAATTCAAAATTATTTTCATCCTTTTTAGTGGAATCGCAAATGTTTAATATGAAGTATTTTTCTAGAAATTTGTACATTGAAGAAGACTGCGCGCCAATAAAGGAACTTTAAAAGTTCCTACACTGAAATTTATTGTAACGTCTGTGGTGTTTGCATACACTTTTTAAAAAATAATACAAGAAACAGAGTTACACAGCTGAAACAAACTGCTGGCAGTTGCAAAATTGTCTCGCATTATGCAGATCCCGTGAAAATTAGCGAAACTTTATCCTGGAATCCATTTCTCTCGCCGTAAAACTGAATAATATTATTAATCGTCGGTTATTCCACGAAACTACACCGAGGTCCGTAATCCGATATGCTTAAGAATTTTTCAACTTTCCCCATTCTGATTATCATACGAGGCAGCTGAATAATTTTGAGAAGAAAATTTGCACGTTAATTCACGTTGAAAAACTCCAACGATCCAAGAAGTAGCGCAGAATCAGCATTAAAATTGATTCTAACCCGTCCTTGTAATCAGAAAATTAAATAATAATGAGAACCGTATTCCTGTGGAACAGAAAGGAAAGTATCAATTGTAATTTCTCTGCCACCTAAGGCTACGTCACTAATGAATCAGGAAATGATTAACGTTTAAATCAGGATTGCCAAAGGTAGGTACTTGCTGTCTGTACGTATTTGTTTCAACCTTTCCGTAAAAAATGTAATTTCTATCCAAAATTAGTCGTATCGATGTTAAACGGTTCAGAATTTAAAATGCTTATTATTTTCTTTCACCTCTTTTCATCTATTTAATGAAACTAATACCTGGTGTGTTGAAAAGTAATCATTTTCGTGAGCATTTCTGTATTTTAAAAAGTAATTTTCTAAATGTTTCAAACAAGACTCGAAATTTATTAAATGTTATTTTTATTTACTTTAAGAATGAAAATTGCGGTTTAGTCGAATTTCAGTGTTCAAAGAAATCTGCGATAGTTTTTATTCTAACAAAACAGTCCAGATGGCGATCTTGAAACTAAACTTGAAATTAAGTTTGCAAAGGGTGTGTCACTGTTCTCAGTTCTACGTCGTGTTTAATTTCAAAGTTACAGCAGCCAGTGACACAATACGCTCTTAACGCTAAGCATAAACTCTGATTACCGCCTAACTTCGCCACGGTTGCGCGTATTAACGTTACTGTCAATTGCGAAATTCTGATATCCGAGTTCTGTTGCGAACGATGCTCGCAAATCTATCCATTCACTTGTGCTCATGTATTGATTCGCAGTTATGGAACACGAATTCAACTCATTATCGCTAACGAAGTTCCAATTTCGACCCTGTTGGATTCATTGATAGCATAGCTAGCAGAAACTTTGACAAATTGCGCCAAGGAACAGACGCTTATTTTTAACGTGTCTATGCACCAAAGAAGTATTAAAGTTGACCAGTGAAAAGGGATACAATATAATTGAAATGAATATATATATCCCACAAAAGATTGGAATGAACCCCAGAATATTTAAAAAAAATATTTTCAGCACTTTTCTTAAACTTTTGTGTAAAAGTCACTCCTGAATCCCTTTAATTGTAAAACATTTATAATATTATTAGTACTTCTAACACAGTTTTCCTTTGTAATGATCTGTTTGACTACTCATCAATTTTGAATATTAGTAAAACTTCGTAGTACCCCAAAGAGCGTTTAAAATCGTATTGAGTATTTATGAGTATATATTTATCACATGGATTTTAATATACACAAATCCAAAGTGGAATTAGACAGATACAATTTGACATCGACACACTTGGGAATTAATGCGATTTCGAGGTGGAAATGCACGGGACGAGCGTTGCCGTGTACCTGGTGCCGTTACAAATTTTATGAAGCAGAGGTTTCAAATTCAGCAAGCTAAACTCTGCCAGGAGAAGGAATTAGCCTGCAGCGGGATTACACGGGCAGTCAGGAACTGTCTTTGCAAAATTAACCTTAGCTGTTTAATCCAGGTGTTCCCAGGCAGCTTCAGGTGCAGTAAGAAATGCGCAGCCTCGGGATCCAAGTTCCAAGAATATACTTGGCTCTCGTGCAGTAAACTTCCTGCTTCATGACAGGAAGACAGACATTTTAGACGAGCTTGATTCGTAGAGAAATGAAATTTCGGACAGCATTTCAAGTCACGCCGGAAATAAATATCACTTACCTATATCTGAAAACACTTCGAGATGAAGAAGATATTTTAAAGGTCATTCCACGCCACATCGATCACGTTTTCCCTGGATGTCTAGGATTTTGTTCAAATTAGAATTTGATGTAGTCATCGTGAAATTAAGGAGCGGGGTTTAAGTCATCATTTTGTCGATTTCGAATTTGTTTAAAAAATACAGGGGTTTGAATTTTGTAATTTTCGTCCATATTCGAAATCGGTAAAGTAACGACTTAAACCTGCATCTAATTTCGCGAGGACTGCAGCATATTCAAATCTAAACAAAATTTGAGATATCCACAAGGGCGTCCAGAGACTTTTTTCTAGGGAGGGGGGGGGGGGGCTATTTTGGGATGATGGTTAAGAAAAATATACCCCCCTTGCTTTTTTAACCCATTTCGTAGCGCAAATTTAATTAAAAATTTAAAACCGATATTTAAAGATATTCTCTTTTTTAGTATAAACTTAATGAAGATCAGTTTCGAAAATAAGCGATTTTTGCTCAAAGTCCAAGGGAGCAACTGCCCCTTTTGTACCCCTCTCCGGACGTCCATGGATATCCAGGGGAAAAATTATTAATTTGGTGTGGAATGATCAACAATATGTACATTGATTCCACCCAAGTGTTTCGAAGCTCATGGTCCATGCTTTTCGGACATTACTGGTGGAATAAATATAATTATTGAATTAAGCAGAAGATAATAAAAAGTAGCTTGGTGTTTGAAAATCCTCACAGTACTCCTTTATCAGTTGCAAGGGTGAAACTCCTACAATAATTGTACATTAAAGACGATGGAATCGCACCTTGTATTATCTCACTTCTAATATTTTGTTCTCTAAAACTCTTTATTTGTAAAATTGAATTGGATTCGTGATTGATGTAGAATGGATTAGATAGAAAGGCGAGTAGAACGGTGTCAGTAATGCAGGATAGATCCACCTATTCGAAAGACTATTCGGAAGAAGAGCAAAACCAATTACACCGTCGATTTCCACTGGATCTCGCGTTTCAATTACTTTAAGTCGAGGTACTGGGAAGATCCTGGCAATCTTATCTGCTTACTCGCGAAATTCGCGTTTAATCGGTGCCTGAGAACACTATATGCTTTTAGATAGAAACTTGTAAAACCTTGCATCAGGGTTGCTCCTCGCTGCACATAATAGAAGATTGTAATTAAATCATATTAAAACGGAGAAAATTGCGCATTTGTTCAAAATATCCCTGCGTTCAGAGAAAAAGAAGTCGCCTCGAGAGTATCTAGCAGCAATTATCCTGATTTTATCTCCACCTGAACGTCCCTTAACCTTTAATACCCCGAGATATTTCAAAGTTGACTAACAAACAGCCACTTATCGTTAATAGAGGGCTTCTATAGCGCGCGTGTCCGCTTATTGGAAATGCTCCGATCGTATCCCAAGTGGTGTAATCAAGGGCTTCTAGATCCCAAGTGTACTTTCAAAACGCCCTCTTAAAAAGATATCGTGATCTACGCTTGAAAATGTTAAGTTTCATGTATGCAGGAGAATTTAAAAATACATTTGACTTTAGGGACACATAGTACTCACGAAGTAATGACCATTTTGCAATGGTCTCTTGAGGTTACGCAAGCAAAATACTTGGCTTTATTTTTGAAACATTAAAGAAACTATTTTTTAAACGACGCAGATTATAAATACTCAGGTGATACTACTTTGATCTTATCTGTACCTAGAACGAAGAAAACTGTTTTTCTCTTCTCTGGTCTGTAAATATAATGTTGCATAAAAATTATACAAAGCATACTCGGTAGCAGAATGTAATCATTCAATTAACATCCTTTCCCCTGACTATTTAGTTAAGATAATTAAGTTTCTACTGTACAATACAGAATTGAACAAGTTCTTATTTACCCTATTTCAGTTATAACACTTTTTTATTGGTTACTCATTTACACCACCTTCGTAATATTGTATAGTCACTATAGAGTACCTACGTGCTATTCAATTCGAGGAAATCATCAATTAGATTACCTGCAGCACAGTAATTTTAATTTGTCCCTATTTATTTCCTCCCCTTTCTAAACCACCAGAGAGCATCACTCGCAGCTGCCATAAAATGTCCAGGCGAAATAATGAATATCAGATAACCGTATGCACGCGACAGGTATATAATTAAACACGTGACAACGGCTACAGACGCCACACTCGCGGTTACGCGAATGTCCAGGGTTGACTTTCGCCGATCAACCCGACGACACAAAGTAAAATCCCGTTGATCACGGCTGATCGTGGCTGACAAACGTGACGTGTTCCTCATCACAAAGCGCGGCCCATTAGCGCAAATCCAGATTTAATAGGCTAAGAGGGACAATAATGAGTATACCGTGGACTGTCGTTACGTTGGAGTATGCATTATTCATGGGCTCGTGATAGCCCGCAGATCCATTGGCGAATCGATGACGGTTCGGTGACCACGTCGAATATACACACGGAGAAAATCACGCAATCGGCATGAAAGACAAGATGCTACTAAGCGAGAAATCCTATAAAATAGTAAGCTATAGCTTTTTCAAACAGACTACACAACTTTGATATATCGAATATCCACTCGGCGTACAGCACGACTTAGAAAAATTCTTTCCACGCTTAAGGGGATATTTTAGTTTAGACGATCATGTTCGAGGTAATTTTCGAGAATTAAAAAAAGAAATTCTATTAAACGTGTAAAGATTTTGGCATTTTAACTAATTATAAAATAAAATTGAAGTAATTATTTCCAATATTCTAAGAGTTAGGGACCAGCAAGTCGTGCTAGGAAATCTTTGTTGGCGTGGCGACACAGATTTGGTCCTTCCTAGGTACACGAAACAGCTGATTCAAGTTGTTTCTTAATCTAGGGTAATTCCGGGAGACGCGGCCGGGCTGGACAGTTGGTCGAGTTGCTATATTCAGACCCTACTTCTGTGTATATGTAAAAATGTGTATATGTAAAGGTTCAGAACAATTAATTCTCTAGAAATCAACTGTATCGACCAACTCTTCAGCCCGGCCGCGTCTCCCGGAATTACCCTATATGAGTGTGGCTATCGTTTAATTTAAAGAAACTAATGTACAATAATATACATCAAAATGGGAAGATTTCGAACATTTATTTTATCCTATAGACGTGTAATTTTACCCAATTATTATTAATCCTCCAAAGGTCAGCATACGCCAGTCACTCACGGGAAACCCACTGTTCTGTTTCAGTCGGCGCTGAAACAGTCGGGCGCTAAGCTGAGGAATGGAGGGAACGTGGCAGTGGGAGCAGCGAAAGCACTGCCATATCATTCTGCTCAACCCTTTGTCATACGTAAAGGAGAACCCGGAACAGGCTGCAGGTGGGTTCCACTATATCAGCAGATTTTTTGCTCGGCCAGGCCTCGTCCCCAGATATACCTCGGTTTAGCTCCCTCGAAGCAGAAAGGGGCGATTCTCAAACGAATCGCGTTTAAGCTGCAAGGACGATTATATCTTTTTATATCTTCGAAACCCCCCAATGTCGCGCAACGTTCACAGGACGTTTGAGACGAGATCCCTTGGTACCTCTCGAACTACAGAACCAACATGAGTATCCAGTACTCGCTGGAGAAGGTTCCCATCTGCAACGAGCTGCTCTCCTCGCTTGCGTGACCACTTGCCTTGCTTCCCTATCACATTAGCGTGGAAGCCGTTCGTTTATTAGTGCCACTCTTTAAAATCGCTCGGAGAAAATTCTATCTCAGTTTAGCCGGGTTCTCTTGAAATCGTCGAGATAATCGTATCTCGTGATAAAACAAAGTTTGTTCAGTACCTTCAGTTACGTGGGCTCCAATCACCCACACATTGCGGGGTAATAACCTTATGCTACTAGGGAGAGTAAGTGATTGAAAACCAGGTTGATAGCTTCAGAAGTTGTAATTGAGAAGAAGAATTTATAAATAACTTTTGAGAATTAGTTTCTCCTCTGGTTTTTCGTTTGGAGGAAGGTGTCCCTTTGAGATTAGGTTGGAATAATAGTGGAATTTCATTATAGATAGTAGGGGAAGTCGGGGTATTGTGAGCCACTTTTTTTATTGCTAACAAACTGCTATAAAATCAAGTGTTTCTTCAAATTTCAAAGCTGGATGTTGTAGTATGAAGATTTACCTTTCTTTTAGTCACAATAGTGGAATCGAATATTTGCAAATTAGATGATTTTCAGACTATTACAAAAATTTGCATTTTCGTGAATCTGAAAAATCTCGGGAAGTCGTGAGCCACTTTATAAATTGAATAAAAATGACAATGCTTGTTAGAAAACACACACACACACAAGCATTTTTGTACCCCTTTTTTGACTTTTTAGAGTCAGTGGGTCATGAATCGTCGAGAATTGCAAAAAAAACCGGGGGGTCATTTTTCACACGATCTACATACTTTTCCTCTGTTATATACATAACAGTCGGGAAAGTAAAATTTATATTGTGCTCAAATATTACATAAACAATCATAAAGAAACATCAAACACGTGGGGTTAGCTCTTTAAATGTCAAGAATCGAGTGGCTCACAATTCCCCGAACCATTATTTTTACAACATGGCCACAAATAAATAACACAATGCTAACTTAATGCCAAATTCCTATATTATTTCGAAAGCTTGAAGTTACACGAGTATTATAAAAATCTTACCTGCGTGAATTCATAGAAAAGAGTCACAATAATAGACCACACACGAAGTGAAAATAATACATCGAGATCAGCCAATTTTTATCTGTTAACAGAGCAAAGTAACGATGCGGGTGCGTACATTCACTGATCGTGGAAATATTAGCTTATCATAAGACAAGTAAATAACAGTTGTTGGCTGGCAGCTGTCATTATTCACTAGGGAAAAAAATATAGCGCTGGCTCACGATTCCCCGTGGCTCGCAATACCCCGACTTCCCCTATGTAATGTTAATTCATAGGTGAAACGCAGTTTAATTCATTACATCCTTTGAATTTAATTTCTCATTGTCTATCGATAAAGGTATAAAAATCTATAAGAATTGAAAATTTCTTGAAACGTCTATTCACACTAAGCAGAGCGTAATGTTGGCTATTGATTCAACATAGTGACAAAGTTAACTCGATATCACAAACGTGAAAGTACGTTTTTTAATAGTATCTACAAAGTTTTTTTGGCAAAGAAAGTTGAAGAAAAATTTGAATATTCCTGCAAGAATAGTCTATTTTGTGAATTCTCTATTGCAACACGGTAATTTGTAATTTCTTGTAATTTGTAATAACTTTAAGTGCAAACTACTCTTCAAACATTTATATTACATTATTAGCGGTCCTTTGGTACCTTTTACATAAAATGTAGTGTCCTTTAAAAGTCTGTTATACATTTGCAGTCAACGTAAATGATAATGCTACCGAAACAGCTCTTTCAACCCTATTCGTCTGTACATTGAAGCAATTTTACCAAAAATGCAGCGACAGTCAAAATACTAATCTAGGGGAACTTGGTGATCAGTCTGACGACCGTAGACACGCGTTTTGCAGATGAACGAAAGCGGCTACAAGGCAGTTCTTGCAAGGAAGAAGACACCCTGAAGAAGAGGAGTCGCGTGCCGGGTCTGTAGCGCTCGGTAAAGAGAGGAAGGACCCCCCCGAGCATCATCGAGAAGGGGAAGGGGTTCGTCATGGGCCCGGCACACAAAATCGTACCCCACTGAGCGATGCAAGTAGTTAGGGCCGGGGCCCTGCTAGTGAGCATGTGGCTCACTAGAGAATGAAGAAACAAAACGTCCGGACCCTAGTGTTGATCGTCATAACGCTCACCTACCTCTTCGTCGGCGCTGCAATCTTCGACTTCTTCGAGTCCGAGACGGAGAAACGACGCAAGGAAGCATTGGACGGTAGATTTCTTGCTAATCAACTTATTGTTAGTTTAATCGACAGCGAAAGGAACAATCAGCAATGAGTAGATTTTGAAAGTATCCGATAAATTCTTCGAGTTCTTTCGAGTTCTACCACTATTATCCGTTATTGAAATTTGAATGACTTCGGTTAATAGAAATAGATTTGGAGATTTAGAAAATTGGAGACACTTTTCAAGGTGGTCTTTTAGAAATAGATTGCTGAAATAGGATGATGGTAATACTAGTAATTTAATAATGAAGTGAGTACGTTACAAGTAGGAGATTTTATAGGTTCTAGATGCTAGAACAACTTGACTATTGTAGAAAATTGTGCAGGATATCTGGTATGAAGTAATCTTGCAGATAAAAATTACAATAAAATATAATTGGAATGAAATATAATAAAATATGTGAAATGTATTCATGAAATTTCTGACTTGAAGATTTAATTTCAATATTTGTGATTCATTAATCGACAAGATGGACTTTTGGTCTTTCATTCCTGAACCTAGGCAATTAGGGGAAGGTGGGGCAAGACGGCGTAGTTAAGGTTTGATGATGAATAAAGCATAGATTTTCTTAATCAACTAATCATTATTGGGCCTGGAACTATTCTTTGGTAATATGTCTTTCAGTTTGACTATCGATCAACCGATTCTTTACTGGTTTTAATAGAATAATTGAAAAAATCAGAAAAAGTGCTTTCTCCCCATCTTGCTCCACGGGTGGGGTAAGATGGGGTACCCCCGGGGGCAAGATGGGGTACCAATTAAAAAACGATATAAATAAAGTAAATATATATAAATTATTTATTTGATACGCTGACAGAAGAAGCACATATGTATATCATCACTACCTGTAGAAATTCTTTGATTTTCATTAATTACAGTCACGGTGTAACACACAGGTGTTACGACTGTGTCAGAATGTGTGACTTTTTCGTCCTAGGTTACCGATGCTCCACCAGAGGGCCACCGTGGGTACCTCTCATTACAGTGGGTCCAGGGATAGTGTGGCCAAGGAGCCGGAAGCCTCCATTTTTAGCCGCCTGGACCCACTGTAACTCTCATTTTCAGTACCCCATGATGCCCCATCTCGTTTCACTACATTCATATGAACACTGCCCGAAACATTATTTATAAAAGTATAAAACAACATACGTATCTTATTCCCAGTTAAATTGTGCTTCAGAAACATATAGGTGGACCGATGATCTTTTATATTATTATGTCATTGTCACGGGTGCAACAAAGAAGGAAATCAGGAAGAATTTCCAAGAAATTACAAATGTTGATGTAATTTCCTCACGCGTTCACGTGTTTCATTGTCCCGCAGTGCAGTGACAGGAGCGGTAATAACACGTCTAACGCGCATGCGCAATGTTGGTCCGTGCGTTTGAATCTTGAGATACGGGAGGTACCCCGTCTTGCCCCACCTTCCCCTACTATAGGGGAGACCGGGGGCTAGTTGATACAGAGGCAGGTTGATACAGACGAATTATCTCGACACCGTATATATGTAGCTTCATTTCAACAGGATATGTGAAGATTGTTGATAAATTCTTTCCTACGATCCAGCGTACGTGGGTGTACCTTGACGTTAGCAATCGTTTTTTAACTGTTTTCGTTTATATAAAGAAAAAGTAAATAGCTGTGTTCACTTTCCAATCCGTCTTGAGACGATATAAAGAAGTTTATAACCCGAAGTAGTTTGGCATCATATTGAGTCTTTTGAAGGTAAGGTTACGTTTTGTAATTATGTTTATATGCTCTACATTTTTTTATGGACATGTTTATACATAATGACTTCCTGTGGGGTAAGTTGATACGGTTTCTCTGGGGCATGTTGATACAGTATATTAATTTTCCCCTGCTACTTTTAATTGAATTTTTTCTTTATATTTCTTGGAAAATGGTTTGAAATTATATCAAAAAGACAAATCGTGGCGAAATATCGTAGGATGTTTTGGAAAAAGCGTGTGCCGAAATAGAAAAAGACTCAATATTATTAAGGCCATGCACAAAAATATACAATCATAACACAATGAGTTTATTAAGATATAGTAACAAAAAGAAGAAGACACCTCATGTTAAAGTGGGATATTCCAGACATAAAAAAAAAATAAAAATAAAAATGTTTTTCTAGGTATGTTTGTTTAAAAATCTGTTTGATCTTTGAACTTTTCACTGTTGGAAAGGTATTTAGATTGAAATTATATTTTTCAAATTTATTAGTTACTCATTAAACAGATATTTTAAAGATGTATCAACATGCCCCAGAGTAGTATCAACTTGCCCCGCAGTGGGATAAATTGATACACTTTGCCTTCGTCCAAATAACATTTTTTCATTCATTTTGTATGTACTTTCTCAAGTTTTCGCTTACTATATATTAAAGAGGAAGGACCAAAGTATATTTTAGCATATTTGTTATTAAGTAATTGATTCAAACAAAAATGAAAAACAATGAATACTGAAAAACGTATCAACTTGCCCCGGTCTCCCCTATGTTTCTCAGAAGGGAATACCACAATACTTACAATTTCACTAAATGAAACTCGGATCGATGTAGAGAGGAGCGACTTACAGCTTCTGAAATGTAATTTTGCTAAGAGTACTGACTCTCCGTCGCAAGTCCCACATTCTTGTCGAAGGAACTTCCAGCGATTTATTTTTTATCTGTATCAAACCTCTAGCCGTGAACTTCGATTTTCCTACTGATTCTAAGAAAAATAAATTCTAGAAGAAAAGTATTTATCGAGGCTAAAAATCCATGAATCCATATAAGGATAAAATCGTTGCGAAGTGTGGAAAATGTAAATGAAAGCGATGTTGCAATTAGAAAAAGCACATGGCTGTTGGAGCGCAAACTGCATGGTTGAAGTTCCATTGATGTTTTTCTGTTCGCAGCCATTGAAAAAATGGTTATACGCAAATATAATATAAGCGAGGACGACTTCAGAATCATGGAAACAGTGGTGTTGAAGACGGAACCTCATAAAGCTGGTCAACAGTGGAAATTCGCAGGAGCGTTTTATTATGCGACCACGGTTCTCACCACTATTGGTACGTATTCGTTTAGAAAAATGTGTTGCACAAATCGATGATTAAACATAAAAATACTGTTATCATATTATTAGACAAATGCCATTCAATGTTCCCAAAAGATAGGGTAACGCATACAGTTGTTGACACCCATAAAATGATTGACACCCATCCCCAAAAAGTAAGAAATATAATGTAATGCTTCTTTTATATAATAAAATATATCTATATTTCAGTGGCCCAGATATTTTTGTTCCGAATATAATTATATTGTATCATATAAAAAATGTATTATATTATATTTCCTACTTTTGGGAGAAGAGGGTCAATCATTGTATAGGGGTCAATAACTGTATGCGTTACCCTATATGTGCCGGTGATAATGAAAGTGGTGACACAAAAAGTACATGACTTGCACCACTTTCATAATCACCGACACTTGTAGAATAACAGCTACCTATAAATTGAAAATCTAGGACGTATGTATTACAGTAAAAAACTAAAATAGCAGGAATATGTAAAGAATTATTATATTCGAATAATTCGTTGATTAATTACATACAAGTTTCTCAAATTAATTAGAGAGACTCACCTACCCAAATGAAGCACACATTCATACATCTCCCACAACTACAAAATATATACCTACCACTATTTTTATCTCATGCAACCAGTATACTCTTAAAAGCACGAAATTTTTTATAATACAGATTAACTATGTATTTCAGGCACGAGTGTAGAAAATTGAATAAAAAAAAAGCTATAACGAGAATGATATTAAAATAAAAAATGCAACATGTGTCAGAAAATATTTCATTTTTCATTTCCATCGAGTATCTACCCACGTAAAAAACAGTAGCTTTGCAAATAAATTGTTGAATGTAAAAGACAGAATAATTGATTAATAATCACTAAACCTGCCAGATACGTGTATATTGCCTCTACGTTTTACAGATATTTCGTCTATGGTATCTGTTTCATTTCTAATCCCACACTGTAGAATACATTGAATTATTTAGAAGCTTTTGTATTGGATATACGAATTGTCTTACAGGTTACGGGCATTCAACGCCAAACACCATTAGTGGCAAGGTGTTCACGATGTGTTACGCGATCATCGGAATTCCTTTGGGACTCGTGATGTTCCAAAGCATAGGAGAGCGTCTGAATAAATTCTCGTCCGTCGTCATACGGAACGTAAAGAAGCTTCTTAACTGTAAGGATGTCCAGGTAAAGCTACCAATTTCATTACCTCGAAGTAACCACTAAAATATCGAGTCTGCTAGGCTACGACACTTCTATATTGGATTTCTATCGACCACACACCTTACATACGTAACATTCCGCTTTTATTTTCTTTATATCCTCACGAAATTTTGATTCGTTTAAAAATTTCAATTTTCTGTATGAGGTTTTATGTTGACCTATCCAAACAACCGAAAGAAAATTCTGGTATCTGTTGAGCCACATTCCTTTACATATTTGGGTCCTTGAAGAGTTCAAGGAAGTTGAGCTTTCTATCTTGTGAAGTAACAATGTTCACTTGAGAAATAATTCAGTATCCCTGGGATATTACTGACAGCTCCTCAAATTACACACATATGTGATCATCGCAGAAAGTAATATTGTCCCCGAAAACCGTTATTTTCAGGCCTCAGAAATAAATCTTATCTGCGTGGTGACGACCTTATCTTGCTTAACAATTGCGGGAGGTGCCGCAGCGTTCTCCAGGTACGAAGGGTGGTCGTATTTCGATTCCATCTACTATTGCTTTATCACCCTGACGACCATCGGATTCGGCGATATGGTCGCGCTGCAGAAGGATAACGCGCTGGACAACAAACCCGAGTACGTGATGTTCGCCCTGATTTTCATTCTGTTCGGCTTGGCCATCGTCGCCGCCTCCCTCAATCTGTTGGTGCTGAGATTTGTCACAATGAACACCGAGGATGAAAGGCGAGACGAGGCTGAAGCTCTACAGGTAAGGGAACACTTCGAAAAATATTTTAAACCCGTGGACGGATCGAAAAGTGAATTCGCAATGCATTCGCACAGAACTTCAAGAAACTATTTCTGATCACGTGATAGAAATTCGGCTGAATCTCATTATTTTGATTCGTTATATTAATTGTACATTTGAAGCATTTCTTTGGAGAAATATTTGTGGTCTGCGTGAATCGAAAATGAAAACAGAAATAGAACTAGTATTAACGATGAAATTTAATACAGAATTGAATTCGATTGCCATCATTCCAATCAGAGTTTAAACAATTTGACAATTATCGAATTTTGATGACACAGTTTTTGGAAAATATTATTTGCTTTGGGAAGGATGAGAAAATTAATTAATCGCCTGATTATACCGTTACGAAATTAAAATATTTCAGCGTGTACTGCAGATATTTCGCTCTTTAACATATTATCCCAGCGATTGCATATTGCTCGCCGGAGCATATACAAGCATCCCCACGCGAGATGGAGTTTACACAAGTACGCAAGCAGTTTGGCCATAAGCTCCAACTTTTACTCGTTACACTGTATGCTCTCTGATGCTTCCGTGGGCAAAATTACATAGAATATCTTCGATGCATATAAGCACCAGAAAGTTCTGAATAGACGAAACAAAGTAGCAATCCCACATTAGCCTTCTGTGGTGCTTGTGCCTCGCGCGACCGACTATCATCAGGTTCCTCGTCATTTAGAATATCATTTTGGCTATTAAGATCTGTACTGCATGCCTGATTTATCACCTCCCGCACTTTCAACATCGTGAAAGTAACATTTCTAAGAGGATAACTAAAAACTAGATAAAGAAACAAAATCATTTTTACATAAACGTCGAACAGAGATTTTCTTGCTTACATCACATGACTGGACTTGGATACTTATCAATGACAGCATTGCAAACTTTTGTCCCTCCAAACGTGCCCCAACACATTCACAGCCCCCGACCACAATATACAATGCACTCTGCAATTAATTACAATAACGTTTCCTACATAGGTACAAAAGAAAACAATACGTCCATCACTATGACGATCCTATCACCTCCCTAATCTTTAAACACGCTGTTAATCCTTTTGCAACAAAAATAGCTACACCACGCCAACCGTTACGTCGAACTGATAAAGGGTTAATACACCCATTGCCTTAACACCCCTCGACATCAACACAGGATTCGAATCGATACAAAAGAAATGTCCCTGTCCCGCAACCCCCCTCCGCGACTGCGACGCCAACCCCTCGACCGACCAGACGACGAAAATTCGCGAGTAAGCTCTGATACCTTGCAAAAACACCATCCAGCACACGTATACAGCGTAACGAGTACAAAAGAATGAAAGAGAAAATTGTTATGACGCAGGCTGCGCAAGGAGCAGTGCGCCTGGAGGGCGACGTAATAATGGCGAACGGCTCGATACTATTGGGCCAAGTGGGCAACCACGGTGACACTGTATCGCTGGACGACGAGACGTCCGTGTGCAGCTGCCGCTGCAGCGGCTTCCAGAGGAGACGACGAAGACCACGGTTCACGGTCCGTCGCTTGCCAGGCAGGATCTCGCACCTGCTGCCCATGCAGCAGCTGCCGGAGCTGGATGTGCGCAGCGAACTACGCCAGCCGCCGTTGACGCCGCTGCTGCAACTGTCCCCGTTGCACCAGCATCGGGCCAGCATGTGACCGCCGTCAACTGAAACAATGCTGCCGCAACAACTTCAAAAATGGGACATAGAGACCGAGGGGGAAAGCGAGAGTGAGTCCGAGCGAGAGGAAGCTTTTGACGGTGACTGCTTCAACGAATTTGACCCTCGAGACCCTCTCACCGCCTCCCCTTTCCACTACCGCGATTAACCGTTCTTCAAAGCGCGTAACTCGCCGCCGGAAGCCCCGACGGGACCGGGGCAAGTTCCCGTGCACGAAACTGCTCGGCGAAGTCAATGGCCACGCTTCGTTCCTCCTGATATTCCTGTTTTCTCGGGCTTCGCCCTTTCTCCATGGGGGATGGGTGTTTCGGTTGTTCTGAGTTCGGGCGACAAGCGCCAGGTACGTTGGTTGTTGAGTAGCTTTTTAAGTAAGTAGAGAGATTGTGGAATACGTTTCAGTTTTATTAACCCATGAAGGACTAAGGAGGTCTAGGCTGGACTTAAACATTTCTGCGTTATTGGGGAAGTTTCTGGTTTTATCGAGGATTTAGTTTTCTGCTAGATTCTGGGTCGTTATGCTGAGCTGTTGCCTTGAGCTTTTTTTTTGTGGAACTTGCATTGTCAGAGTGAAATTAAATGGAGGAAAGAACTAACCAGTTTTTAATTATTTAGATATTAAAAAGGTACCTCGGAGCTTTTCAACTCCTTCTTTTTCACTAAATTTAATAATGTCTGCCTATATTTGGAGTATAAGAAAGCTGCTCGTTGTTATACTACAAAGAATGGAAGCCAATAAATCGTGTATTAAATTCAATCTACTAATTTTAAATTACTTTCAAGAAAATTTGCCATTTATCAATATTCCAGGAATCTGACTAAGTACATGTATTCCTAGGGTTAAAGAAACTGAAACTTTGAAGGGGCAGAAGCGTAAGTTATTATTCGTTAAGGTGTGCTGCAGCATTTAAAACAGCACATTCCTTTTTCTTTGCTGAATGTCGAACAATAGAAACATTCTTCGTGGCTACTTGGCGAATCCCAAGCATGATACGGTTGTCGCGGAAAATCGCAGAAGTGACGAGACTCTAATCAAACATTCTCATATGTTCAGAAGAAAATTTTCGATTCGGCTCAAGGAGCTTACTCCTCAACCTCGAAATTCCAACGAACCGTTTCAAGCGTTTAAAAATATAAAAAAAAAGAAGAGAAAACCACCAAAAAAATATTTAAAAGTCGTATCCTAAAGAGGACGAGGTCCAAGTGCTTCCCATTGTTTCTACTTGATCTTCCAATATTTTAACGATTCCATTCACTTCACGCGAATTCGCCGAGGACATTCCATGTGCCGTAGTGTTTAGATAAGAACGTAATCTTTCATTCGATTATTTAATCGCCAGAAGAGGATAGAATCTTGTCACAGGTGCGATCGGGCGGTGAACAGACTGTTTAGAAGCAACTGTTGTGCATGTACAAAAAGGGTGTGCGAGTGATCATGTGTTCCGTAGTCCAGAAGCATATATAAAAATAAAAACAGAGCGAGAAAGAGAGGGAGAGAACGAGAGAGAGAGAGAGAGAGAGAGAGAGAGAGAGAGAGCGAGAGCGAGAGAAAAAAACAAAGAGATAGAGGAAAATATATATCTACGTTCACACTGCTAAGGAAGAAAGAGAAATATATATATATACATATATATATGAACAAATATATACACACCGAAAGACATATACACAAGATGAAAACACGACTTTTTTCATTAAGAAGGCATTTTACAATTTGTATATATGAACTATAGATATTACACGTACGAATCTAGGTGTACGAATTAAGGTGTTTCGATCTTAAACGATGTTTATAAATACATACTTGCGAGATAACATTATATTCTTATCATGTGGGTGCGCGAGTACATGAGAGAATCCCATTCTCGATTTTCCATTTACCACCGTTTAATTAAATGATCCAGATCGCTGAGAGATCGTGGCCGTAACTACGTAGAACTCTAGGTACCATAGACCTCGTCGCGCACGGACGCACAGCCGGAAAGACAGGAATATGTATAACATACATACGTATATATGTATCTAACGGAGATAATGAATCCAAAGGAGCCGTAGATCACGAGAATTAAATATCGCCCCTTGGTCTTATTGGTTACAGTTACCTACGAAAAGTCAATCCATCAAAAAGACACACGAAGCACGTAATTTTTCGAATAGATAAACGCGTCATATTATAGCCGAACACGAGCGGAACAATTCTCTTGCCTTTTATCGACAAGTAGAACGTATTCGAGTATTTTTAAGGCGTACACTGGTTTGCACGCACATACACACAAGATACACGTGTAGCGTAAGTAGTGAAACTTCGTTTGCCCGTTGGGCCTTTCGACGATTTCGAAATGATCGCCAGGAAGGAACCTAGGTGACAGGTATCTTTTCACGTTTCCTTTCGTCTGGTTTCTTGGGTTTTCCTTGCCGTGTCGCGTCATTCTTGCTACGCGTTAATGGGAGACATTCATCAGCCCTTAAATCCGTGACAAGTATTAATCCTTCCAGCACAGGTACACTACCATAAGAGTGGCGCGCGATTCGTGGTGCCATAAAAGGATGATTATTAATGGAAAAATAAATCGAAAACCTGCAGTAATATTTTTTGTGCGAGATTTCGTTCACGAAAAAATCTATTTTGATATTTGGTCAGACGAGCACGCAGTTAATTAGGACATGTCTGGCTATCACTCGTTAATTCTACTTGCACGTTACTGTCTGTTTACTATGACATGACACGTTTCTGTAGATTGCTTACATTTTGCGACCAATACCTTGGTCTCCGGGATCTGTATACAGGACACTCCTTGGTTTTTACTTAAAGGGTTGTATAAAAAGCAAAATCTTGAAAAAAAGTGGTACATCTTCTCTAACTTAAAGAAATAATTGTGCTCCAATTCGAAATATTAAAAGGGAAATATACATTAATATTTTACGGTTATGTGTACAAAATAGAGCAATATTTATATCACACTATCGGCAATGTTCACAAACGTCCACATACAGGTAGAAATGGCGTATAATAATCAAACGCGTTAGCCAAGATAATAACTGCACACCTGCTTGACGAACGTTCAGATTTGATTTTCATAAAAATGATGTCTTACAAGAATATTTTATTCTGCATTCTCATTACATTTTTGCACAAAAATTCATCCCTATTCTGCTGATACGATTAACCATGCTTTGCCCTTTATATGGAAACGACTTAATACATATACTGAATCTACCAATATTTCTTAATCTTAATCATCATCTTTTTATTTATTACAGCAGAGCATAATGAGGCATATGAGTGTAGGTAAAATTTGTATACAGTGTCGAAGTTTCTAATTTTGTTACAATTTGTACAGTATAAAATTTTGCGACAATCATAGAACGCTTTACTAAAAGAAATTTCACTAATTTATGAGCTTTTCAAGTAGTTGAAATTCAATAGAAACTTTTCCTCTTAATATTCCTATTAATATATTTATTTCCGTACCAATTTTACACACTTGAAGATCTTCCGAAATTATACAGTAATGAAATTAAATTATGTTTAAAACCATATGTGAGAATCTGCAATTATAACACACAAAAATAAAAAAAATTTATTGTCGTTTCCATATATGTATGTATGCGGTACTACTATACGAATATACAAGTGTTTAAAGAGCGATGACTTAACACTGCACTAATCACGATAAGATTATGCAACATGCATCATTGGAAAAACTGTCGTTGAACAGTTGCGAGACTTCATAAAACGCCGAGAAATTCTTGGAAACACTGTATTACTACAAAATGCACTTGTTTCGTGCTGGAAGGGTTAAATACAAGTTCAACTTGTGGTGTACCTATTTCATTAAAAGCTTTAAGGAACATAAATTTCAATCATCTTCGAGTAGCCATCAGGACTTACATTCCACGGTTTAAGGGTTAATGAAAACGCGTGACTGCAATTAAAGCTGAAGAAAACGCGACAACATAAAAGGAAGTGCTCGCGATTCACTGAAGCACACATATTTATTGAACGTTTACTCGATAGTTGTATTGAGAGTGAAAATGGAGAAGAGAAATTCAGTGGATCGATGTACTTAACGAGTCTTTAACAACATTCGCTATAAACAAAACGAACGAATAAGATTTGTAACATACTAGGGTAGGAACAAACAACGATCACGTCGATTGGAATGAACATTTGCGATGTTTAAATGAATAACGAGTCGTGTGAGCATCGTGGAAACTAATTCAAAGAACTCACAGTTAATTGCATTTCACGTTCTTTCAATTATCGTTGAGGAGGATTTCATTTCGTAAGCTCCTCCTACCGAACAAAGTGATTTTTCAATCGTTTATACTGATTAGCAGTAATTGACGATAGCCTTCTCAGAATTACAAATATTTATTATTACTCCGTTTAAGGTCGATCATCTCTACCCCCCACCCCCGCCCACCCTTACACTTGCTCTTAAATTAGAGATTTATTATATTGAACCTTTGAGAAAAACAAAGAGGAATTAATCCCTACGTGAATAAAAATTTCTAATAATCTGATATACATTTTTTTATTCTCAAATGGACGTTATAGCGTGTTAAGATAATACAAGGATTATATAGACTTTCAGATAATACTTTATATTTATAGCAAGATTTCATAACATTAAGTGAGCTTGTATGTATAACCTTTAACCTTCGAATTTAGCGTTATAACAGTTGCTCCTTATTTATCGTTGGTTTTTTAGTATTGTAAAGTAATGGTACATTTTGAATATTGCAATGAAAACGCTTACGAAATGAGAATCGAAGAAACTTCATTTAACGATAAAGGTACCAAAAGTTTGTCACTAAATTCGTAAGTAATGTTGCATATCTTGTCTGTTCTCTACACCTTAATTTACGAACAACACACGAACAGTGCACCTACAACGTTGACAACATTTTTCTGTGGGATTTACCAATAACAATTAAGATGCACATGATTCGTAAAAGTAAATCGGCGATGGGTTGAAAATTGGAATACAAGGTTCAACGATAAAAAAAACAGTGCAACTGTGCGAGGGAAATCGTGTATTTGTTTAATGGTCAAAGTGAGCAAGAATAGACCCACTTTGCTATTAATAGACAGATATTGATGCAAAACAGGCAAGTATAAAAAGAACTTGTTTACGCTAATTTATCGATTGCAAGTGCCATACTGGAACGCGTGAAGTGGTGTAATTAAAACAAAAAAAGGCGAAAAGAAATGGAGGCAAAAAAACAATCCAAGATGTTCCCACGAAATACAAGCTCAAAGAAATGTAACGAATTATATTAAAGTGCCATCGTTTTCTTATGCATGTTTCAAATCCTTGTATTACTTTGGTAAAAAAAAAAGTGTTATTAAAGAACAAGCGACAAATGTATTTCGACATCGATGAATAACAAATTATAGATAGTTTACATTAACAGGATTAAAAGTTTCGTCTACAGACCATAGTGTATAGCAAATGATCTATAATTATTAACGTCATCTCGAACTCCTGACTTTTTTTAAAACACTATCAAATCGTCTGAAGACTTGGAGAGCTTGCAGAAAGAAGAAAAAAGCATGTTTCATAATTTCAAACAGACAAAGGAATAAAGCTTTCTTGAACTCCACCACCACTTAAAAAAGACGACTGCTATCTTATTACAAGCTCTTCAAGTTTATTTGCCTCGATGTACGATCACATGTATGACGTACGATATTCAAGATTATTGCAGTACAAATGGCCATAAAAAGCAGGTGGAACTCACTATTACCTAAAACTCATCGTGAAGACTTACATTCCTCATAAAGCATCTTATTATTAATTGTATATTAATGTTAATGGTATATTAATGCGTCTGAAATTTTTCATTTCACATCCGACACCATCGCGTCGCATATACTTTTCAACCGAGATTACCACTTATAGAAACTAATGGATAAAAATAATTGCGAACTGATAAAGTTTTACTAATGTTAATAAAATCTTGCATATACATATACCTATATAGATAGACACACAGTTCTTTGTTTCGAGGGAAATTATTCTAATGAATATTTTAAAATACCATTTTAAATAGCGGCTCACGTTAATTATTAATGTGGATTGTGACTTACTTACGCGCTCGCACCTGCAAGGAGAATGATGTCGTTCAAAGTCAGACATGCGCTTCTCAAACGTTCAGATCGTGATAGAATTGCGTTTCTCTTCCCACCCTTCTTTCATCAATGTTTTCATTTTAGCTGGATAAAAAAAATAGGTCTTATCGATATGGCGTGAAATGTACTAAGTAAATATGCATAAATTGTCAACGATCTTCGACCAACGCTAAACTTAATTAGTCCGAATATTGCTGAATAAGTGAGGCAAAGTTGAGATAAACGAACGCAGTCTCGAATCAGTCTCGTTCTGGACTGTAATGTAAAAATGAAACGAGCAAAAAAATTCTTGCCAAGTGTATGACACGCGATGACTCCAGGTTTTCAGAAACAACAACATTTACACCTGTTTAGCGTAATTGTAGTAACATTGAAAGTTTCAAGACATTCAAATCATTCGATATTTAATGTTCAATAAGAGGAAACAATAAATAACAATACGAAACGATATGTATAAACGATGGAGCGACAAAGTGTGCAATGTATACAGGGTGCTCAAACAATATATGGTCAGATTTATATGCATAGAATGTTGAAGATTGTTGGTGAAGAAAATTTGTAGGAACACATATACATTAACGATCTATAAAAAATTGAATTAATGAGTTTACAAATGTTCTTAACTCTTTGATGATTCCCTAAATTAATTATTAACCGAGAATAAAAAAAATTTCAGTTTTCTTCCACATTTCAATTTGGTTTATGAGAAAGTGCAAAGAACAGAAGATTACTTTTGCAATGCATTCAGAAAGTATTCATAATTTGCTTTTTTCTAAAAGGAAAAGCATTCGAATGTGTATTGTAGTTTATGTGGTTAGATTTTGACATTAAATCACCAATCAATCATGTCAGTCATCCAGTCATATAA
Organism: Andrena dorsata; assembly: GCA_929108735.1. NCBI lineage: Eukaryota > Metazoa > Arthropoda > Insecta > Hymenoptera > Andrenidae > Andrena > Andrena dorsata. The sequence goes on along the minus strand of OV815489.1, from coordinate 2,231,338 downwards.
AATTTACTTTGCTTGACATGTTTAATATACTCCATAAATTTGGTCACATATTATTCGAACACTCTGTCTAGACAATTTAAACAATTTTCCAGACACCAATTAACAGTCAGCTCTATAATAAAATTGAGTAGAGTGTGTAAGAATTTTCACTTCGTAGAAATCCCACATTCGGCGATACCATTGGTTAAATTAACATTTTGTATATGTAATTAACTCGAAAATTTGATGAACGCTTTGGTCCTTTAAATTTGAAAAGATTCGAAATTAAAGGAACGCGTTATATTGTTACATACCCGTCTTAATCATTATTAACTAATTATTTTTCTACGTAAAAGATCTAACAGTTCGTTTCATATGATAAAATCGCACCATTTACATTTCTCACCTACTTTGAAATGATGCGTTCCTTTGATATCAATTTTGCACGAATCAAAAACCAGGCGTCAGATTAAAGAATTGAAATAGAGCTCTAAAATGCATGTACGTATATACACACGAATATATTATGCGGCATGCCCGTCAAATTTCAACTTCCCGCATTTTTAACTTTGTATTAGTAGATAACGAACACGACGGTTACAATTAATGTTACCTTACACGAATATAAACAATAATATTTGTAATAGCTGTAAAATTTACATTATGACAAGTCGAAGAGATATGCCATTAAAACGAGGAAATTTAGACACACATTCACACGCAATTTTGCTATTATTGTTATAGCATAAAATGTAAGACATAGTTACGAATCTAACAAATTAACTAACCATATATGAGCATCGAAATAATACAATTTTATCGGGGTTTCGCTGACAACGCAGGCCTTAAAACTGCGAAAGAATCGAATAACTCGAACGCAAAAGACTTCAAAAATTAAATGACGACGAAGCGGAGAAAAAAAAGGAACAAATCTGATGCAGCGTATTTTCGAGAGTTTTTAACAATTAGTCCTCCTATTGAACTGTTAACAACAATTTCATTGATTTTATAACATTATCCGATATAATTCCAATTATTATTTGCATGCACGTTCTTCGTCGTACTTATCTTTCAATTTAAAAATTACATTCTATTGCCGAGGAAATTTAATTTTCCCTTGGTATTAGCAATTCATTTCATCTGATCAGAAACATCAACAAAATTTTATCGCTAGCAATAATATAAAAGAAAACGAAAGAGACGCACTGGGCGATGTCAAGAAAAAGTTAATGTAAACGCAAACTCAAGGCTCACAATGTTGTTCATAATAGGAGGATTGAGTGCTTTCTCAGTTCGAACCGTGTTCCAAAGAAATATCTTATTACTTGTATCAATGTGTAAGACCTTTAATTCTGTTCTGATTTTTGCTTGCGGTTAATAAGAGCAGTGTGTCTGCTGACACGACAAATGCCTGGAAATACTGTCACTTGCGATAATCACGATTACTTGTAAGATACAAAACAAGATCCTTTTTAAAGGAGAAGGAAAGTGTGGAAATAGAATTCCCAATGGCTCGTACGGGTACAATTTTCTCGAGAAACCGAGAGGAAGGAGACCACATATCCCTTGTTTTCATGTATTATAAATAGCGCACCGTCGTTGCAAAGACCTTTAGAAGGTCCACCCCCACCTTTCCCACAACTATGAGAAAAAAAAAGATTAATGTTAAATGAAATAAGAGACAGAAATGATCGAAGAGACGATATGGAGGAAATAAGCACGATAACAGCATGCATGTGATCGAAATCGGTTCCCAAATCTGCCTGCATACACCGCCACGTGTACCGACGTTTAAGTGGATCGTAATTTGTAAATTACTATGAACTTCCTAATTATATGCTGGTATATGATAATACATGTGCTCTGCCACAATAAAGCAGTTTTTTTTTATCTAAAACGAATGCCGTCATTTTTGTCCCAATATACCTATTACCTACCCTTGTGCAGTGGCTGGAAGATTTAGAACGAGACACTTGGGGTACCCTTAGATGGTACGTATAAAAAAAATATACTTTGAAACGTATAAATCACCAAATGCGGTTTTCGCTATTACCAAACCTAAAATGCATTTCTACCACGATATAAAAACTATATGAAGTAGTTTCTCGCTTCTTTATAATTGTTAGGACAATTAACGGTTTGGGCTCTTTTTATCATAATAGGGGAAAGTCGTGACCCTAATGGGTAATTACTTATGTGCTAGCTTAATAACAATCAGATATTTCTCGGAGTCAATTGTATATTTTCGAATGTCAATTCAATTTTCAAACAGTACCGAATTTCAAGAAAGTGGTGACTGAACGTGTTGCTTCGTCAGTTAAAGGAAGGTTCCGGTCTAAAAGTCGATTTCTGTTTAATTTCATTTTTCGAATGTTCAACCTCTTAGGAATACGTGCTTAAAAGAATTTTTTAAAATTTCTAAAATTCCCGAATTTAAGTTGAGTAGCGGCAAATTCATGGGTAACATCCGGTCACTCGGCACTCACGTAAAACTTTAACCCTTAGTGTCATAGTGTAACACCCGTGTTACACGAATTGAAAAAATTATGCACGCCATTTGGGGTCTTTTTCATGAACTTTAAAGTGTTACTTTACTATTACCTTAAGTAACAAGTGTCCTTAGGGCAAAAACACATCCGTAGAAATTCTACTGTAATACACTGTCTCGTATTACTGACTAGTTTTTTAGCCTGTCTTCGCGAGGCATTGCTATCCTATACATATAATAGAACGCCTAAGGTAACCATAATTACCTATATGTACAATGAGGTAGCGGCTTCTACATTGTACATAATACCTGTTTTAGGCCACAGGTACTACCCATAATCGAATTTTCCAGGTTTTGGATTTTTTGCGGCATCTTTGGGTGTCGAGGAAACTTCATGCCGAATCTGAGCCTCGTAGCTCATCGGGAAGTACGAAAAAAAGCCTCTGGGAAGATTCTGCTAACAAACGAACATCCACCTTAAGCGTCTTATTATATAGGATATTATATAGGATTACAACTCTTAATTTCGCCAGGACCACTGAAAATACCATGTAAATGCTAATTTTTCTCTTAATTATTTCGGGTTCCCTTTGTGAATAAATCTGATTTCGAACATAATAATGTATGTAACACTAGTGTAGCATTCTGCAAAACCGAATATTGGCTTAAAATTATAATACCTAGGTATCTTAATGCATGATTTAATACTGGTGTTATATCCATATTTTTTCATTTATATAAAAAATTGTTACAATAGGATTTTTTGCTTATGTTTGCGATGAAGAGTGGACAAAAATAGACAGATAATAATTTTTCTGGGTAAAATATAAAAATCATAATATTAAGGGTTAAACGCGTTATTCTCGAAACAGTGTTCATCAAAATTGGTGGAACCTGTATCTCGAAAAATTATTATTCGATTCGAGTGAAACTCTTTTAGGTATTTCGAAAAATATACTGCTGACTCGTGGACAGACCAGTACAATTTTAAAAAAAATGGAAATTTGAAAATTTCAAAGACTGAAAGCACGAAAAATATAGGGAAAAAGTGTTTTTAAACTTTAAGTGTCGTTATTTTCTCAAAAATTTAATTTTTTGTACTTTTTTCTCGTCAGTCCACAAGGGAGTGTCATGCCCTTTAATGATTTTGCATTGTTTTTTACTTCAGACCAATGGTTTGGGTGCTATAGGTTCCACCGATTTGGATGAATTTGTTGACGCCTCGACTTTAACGTCTCCCCAGTGCCGTCTGCAATGATTAATTATAAACCCAAAAATTATTTCTATAGATTAAGGCATCCTTAATACTCCCATCAAATTATATGTAGTTTTCCTTTAATTAATTCCTATAGATCACCTATTTGTATGGGCTCTAGACCGAAACAGTCCCTTAATCATTGTATCCATATTTATCATTAAACATTATACTTAGTTGGCCAGTTTAGTTGATTGCAACGAAAAATTATAGCCGATGTTTCTGAATTTTGAATACGTATTTAATCCTGATAACAAATTAGAACCTAATTGTAAGATTTAAAAGCAGGCGAGATCACTTGCAGTATAGCATTAAAAAGAAAATAAGAAATGAAATATTCCAAGTTCATTTTATCATTATCGATCGCATTTAATACTACTATTGTAATACAATAATGTTTAATGTTATATCTTAATCGGTGGACTGTAAAATTCTGTATAAATAGTTTGTTATAGAGAAAATCAGAAGCAGGGAGGAAAAAAGATACCCGATGAATGAGGCAGAGTTGGGAAAGTCTAAAGAGATAGAGAGGAACTGTATAGAGACAGAAAAACAACGATCAAGCTCTTGTAGCTCTGTGCATCAAAGGCCACATTCCCGCATGTGCAACACGCGGTGCAGAACACAATTAAGACGCTTTTTCAATGCACGCTGCCTTTGAAAAGCGATCCTTTTTAAGTACTTCAAGTGTGTTCTGCACAGCACTTTGCACATCTGGACATGTGGACAAAAATGTATATACATACAAACCAGGCCTGAGTACTTTGAATTCGCCCGAGCCTATCCGGAAATATTGGTGACAGGGTGAATTATTTATAATTAATACAGTTAACGCAAGAAGAGAAAGGACAGGGTAGGTCATTGATACGTTTGATAGCGCGAGGGTAAGTTAGGTACAGATTTAACGAGGAACGTAACAGCACAGTGCTTCCACTGTTCTTTATACTGCTACGTTTTTATTAGATTATAGTTACGAGTTATTTAAAATTTTATCGCCCACTAAATCAGCGATAAAATTCGTCTCTTGATATACGAAAAATTTAAAAATTTTGCACGACAATATTCGATATTCTTCATGGCTTATCCAATATTATATCAGATTATGTAATTATTGTTACCTTTACAAATTAAAGCTACTAATAAGAACTACTACGCTTATCAGGTGTAAGTATCAAGTAAGTAACAACCACATTATAGATATGCAATTTTAATATATAAAGCAGAAAGTGTTTGTGTGTTTGTCTGTCGCCGAAAAACTTTCGAACAGCAAACTCTGGGATCACGAGATGTGTCCCAGCTCATTATGCTTGGCTAATCCACATGAATGTGATTATTTTCACAAACAAGAAAATAAATATTTTTTTTTTAATAAAATCAGAATCTAAATTTCGGGCGACGCCGAGTAGTAAAGCTCTTAGTTAACATATGAAAGCGTAACCGGCTGCAGCTTATATGATTTTATGTATTAAAATATTCGAAATATTCGCTCATGTACCTGATTTAATTTCTAGCGAAAGAAAAGTGTTTCCTCCTATTCCCGCATAAGTCACATTAGGGTAGACGCACCGTATGTGGCCACCTTAAGGATTTCAGTGACTTTCATCGTAATTATCTTTAAAATTGTACTTAAAATTAGATAACTGTAAGCTTTACCAAATTTTACACTATCTTTACTATTAATATCTAAGTTTTCATTAACTAGAGAAATCGTTAAATAATTAATAAAGTTAAAAATATATAAGAAATACATTTTTCACCGTTTGTGGCCACTTGCACACTAGTTTTGGCAAAAAACAAATAGAACAATATTTTGATAAAGTTTCCATTTCTGGCTGAGGATGGCCAGAACTGGAAAAGTTATTAAAATACTGTACCATGTCTTGCCACATAATTTTTTCGTAATAGTGAATTGAATTTGATAATTTTATACTTTCAGAATAATTTTGAAACTACATTTAACCTATATCTGCCATAATTTATATATTAACATACTTTGATTAGTAAATATGGGAATTTTATTTACCGTATATCCTTCACGATTGTTACAAGAACAGCGACCCGTTTACACACTTCTTAAAAAATATAATGTTTTTTCGCGTAAGCAATAACTGTAACCATTTATTTCTGGTGGTATACTAAAAAAAATATTTACGGTGCGAAATTCTACACATAATTGTGGTTGCAAGCAATTTCGAGCTAAGAAAACCGCGATAATTATGCACATGGCCAAAAACAGTACAGTGGCCACAAACGGTGCGTCTACCCTACCATTACGGAATACTTCGCAATTCTGGGAAATCATTTTTATATCTGAGAAAATCATACGATACATCTGTGTAATATTCATAGATGGATGAATGAAAGCATATTAAAAAATAATCAGCAGTGATTCGACATATTCCCTGAAAAGGCCCTGTTCATTCTCATCGTTCGCCGACGATCGTGTCCCGCCAGTTTGATCATGCGTGACAGTGGCTGTACGCAGAAGTGGGAGTAATTGTGCATGAAAATTTGATAGGTTTGCATTAACTCGGCCGACCTCTTAAACACCGAGAGACACGATCAATCGGTACGTATCGAAGGTGAATCTAACGCGCGTCGCTCCCCCGATTCTTAAATACACTTTAACTAATTCGAATTAGAAAGGGACAATATACAAGTCGGTGTCTACTGTGGCCATCTTGTAACATTTTCGATTTAAGACAGAAGCGAGGCGGGTGGTGTTGAAATGTGAAATTAAAAATAAAGATAGAATCTATATACCGTGGAAGCTCTTGTTTCTCCCGTCCGGCAATGATTTCACGGATGATGCAACAAATCCATATTAAATAACAATGCAACCGGGAAAAAGGGAACTTCGCAATGTTCGAAAGTGTCGTGTGTAAAAGCGGTTGGCTTCGAGCGCGACGTGATCGATACGCGGGACTATCTCGCCGAGCGGTTCCGACGTAGTACGGGGCGGGCCGACGGGGGCCGACCATCGGCGGAACCGACCGAAGAGTGGTGAGCAAACGACGCGTACAGAGGAACGCGGGGTCTTCTCCGGCTTGGGTTGAAACACCGTTCGCGTCTACGGGCGCGGTTTTGCGTCTCGAGCTGGCGTTTTACATGGTAAAATGTCCTCCCTCGATTATCTGGACCTGTGTCGGCTGTGTCTCGTGAAGGACCGTGTTTCGGTGCCGATTTTCGAGGGCGAGGGAGACGTACGGCAGATTTTCCTCAAGATCGCCGCCTGTCTACCGGTCAAGGTAAGCCAACTACGCCATCGCCTCGATAATGGCGAACCGCCATCTTGTACATTTTCATAGCTACGCTGCTTTTCCTCGGCCGTCCACAACTTTTCAACCTCCCAGTAGATCCGTTTTATTACGATCGCATCAGAGATCGCCCGGCAGAGCAAAGATACGCGTCCAGTAATTGCGCGTAGCCCTAAAACAATGGTATCGATGTAGTTGCACACTCGTGTTACACTGTTTTTCTCTCCCTTTCCCTCTTTCTAGTATACCTCGTCCACGACGCCTCTAATTATTCGACAGAATTTTGCCGCGCTTTTTTACCTTGCCTAACTTTCCACTTCGCGATCTTATAGGGCTGGCTTTTGCTACTTTTAATCCGCGTAATAATCCGTATAGTCATTTTTCTATTTATGATTACTGTAATTAAATAATCGCCTCTCCATTCGACATCTTGTCGACATCATTGTTGCTGTTGTAAAATATATATGACCGGGTTTTGGAATTTTTTAAACCGTTCTGTTCACAGGTGTGTCTTTTATTTTTCATGAATAATCGAAGGGAATTAGTATATATCGTCAATAAGATAATTTGTTTTATTTACATAGTTCCCATATACATGAAATAAATTTCAATCTTTTTTTCTCTTCAACTATGTTAATTAAGTATAACTATTTCCTATTTTCCCAGTGCTTGCAAATAAAATTCAAGGCTGTTTAGACAAAATGAAATAGTTCTAGCGAGACTCATATCTCTTGCTAAATTACATTTTTTATTTGTGTTACAGGTTGCCAGAGAAGACAAATTACCGAAGAAAATATGTGACGATTGCGTGTATAAAGTAGAATTATTTTATCAGTTTTGGAATACGACAGCAAACGCAGAGAAACAACTTCTACAATGGCTAGGCGAAGTTGGAATGGACGGCAAACAGGGTTACGTTACCAATACTCTCAATCAGGTAATTTCTTTCAAATTGAACATTTCTATGATTCGCACTGGTGTAGAACAAAACATGAAATTCTCAGTAGATGTTCTTTTATTTGTTACACGTTCAGTTCTGTTTATCTTAGCTACCGCTAAAACCAGTCAAACGAATAGTTTATATATCATATATTGTGAGTTTAATTATTTATTTGTTTACTCTAGCCTATAGTTTTGGTACTAAATAAATCATATTTTCGTGCTTAAAGTGTATTAAATAATTTCGTTGCTCGGTCACATAATTTTATATTCGTATAGGGGTTAACGTTGCCTTAACGTTTGTGTGCATTATACATCGTACTCGTTTGAAATACTCTGTAATAATTAATTTTGTTATTCTGTTTGCTTGATTACAGAATGTAATGAAACAAGAGCAGAGCGCAGAGAACAGGTTAGACGGTAGTGTGATGCAGCAAGTTAGCGAGCATCAGAACAACATGGGTATGGGTATGATGGACAACATGGGCCTGGGTATTCCTATGATGATGTCCAACACGAATCAACAACAAATAACCTCAGTTCCTATGGACACAAGCGGCAATTCTGTACAAACTGTTCAGGCGGTGCCTGGTCCAAGTTCACAAACCACGCATAACCAAATATCGCAAAGTCAGACGAGCTCTACGCAACAAGAAGAGGAAGAAGAAAGTAGCGAAGACGAAGAAAACTCGGATGAAGAATGCGATGGAGATGAAGGTGTGCACTAAACTATATATGCTTTTTTAATGATTTTTTCATTTACTAGTGTTTCACGTTTTGATTAATTTTATTACAATTCGAACAATTCTGTTGGTTAAAATGCAGAGTTTTTTTTATTGCCAAGAGAAGACATATTGAAATAATGATGATAATTTTTGTGAACGACTTTTCTGTGTTACAGGCCTACCTGTAAAAGAAGAGAGCGAAGAAGATCCCAATAGTAGAACCATAGAGCCTACGACTTTTGTAAATGTTTCCCTGGCATGCGATGAGGCGGGTCCTTCGGGTCTACAGCAACAGAAAATCTCAGATATACCTGAGATGCCGATGCAACAACCAGCCGATGGGGATCCCAAATCTGGGTGAGTTTCCTCATCCATATTTTATATTTAAGGGCCAAAGGTGCGGTTTTGTTGTGGAGAACACAAACACTTACACGAACATATCCATTGATATCGTTTTCTTTTTCGGAGAAAGTTGGAAAAAATTCTGTAGTAAATAACAATTAATTATTTAGTTATTTAAATTTCGTAATGCTGAATACAATAGAAGAGATGCGTCCGTGCGATGATTTACTTAGTTTCACTTCTAAATATTTCTTAGCATAAAATTCTCGTTATTTTATTACTGTACAAAGTTCTAATGATTCGTGGACTAATACTTCCTCCACATACAATACTTTGACAAAGAGTAGGTCTCGCGTTCTTCCGAAAAATGTGAACAATCGAGTATAAGTGAATACCGAACAATTCGTTTCTATTGTAAATTAGAAAGTTTTCAGTTGAAAGTTAAAGTAGTTGAGAGTTAGTCACCTAATTCAAGTAAATAAGGTGCATTAGAATCACGAGGTAAGTCAGTACACACCCCACAACCATCTTTGGCTCTCTGTATTTTGCAATTTGATATATGGGCTCGTAAATATTTTTTCGTAGACGTTACTTATCTGGAATCATGTAATAGTATCCAAAGTACCTTCCATGCCATGAAAATATTCAAATTTATGCAAGAAGTATGTTCGTTTAATCAGAAAAAAGACAGATTGCAAAATACCACGGTATATTTTTACATGTGATAGCATGTATGTAGAGTTCATTTCAATAAGACTGGCGTCGTCGTAATTGTTGAAACTCGTGTTAATACCACAATGTACAGCGTGCTCCATTTGTTCGATACTTCTATTTAAATGAACTCTATCCTAGTTATTTATTGATACGTGTACGATGAATGGACAGAGGGATTTCGCAGACTATGCCTCATCATTAACACGTCCGCGTTGTCTTCCTTAACGTGTCTATAACTGAACACGCCGTTGAGAGTTGAGTTTATAGCAGCCGATACTTAATCCCTCTGTTCAGCTGGAGACCAGATGTTTACATGTTGTCAATATCAATATTCCACGCTTACGTGAAGGCACAAAATGCCGCACACGGCCGAAAACAGGCCGACAATAAATCACAAACTAATATTTCGTGAGCTAACGTCACGATAATAGACGCTTGGTACATTAAATTCTTACCAGGCCGTACAGTTTCGTAAAGAAATACCGTTTCTTGTCGTCTTCGTGCTTTCCAATGCCTCCGCTTTACATTATCGTCAGGACCACATAGTTACATTAGCAATTCCCGGTTTAGTTTGTAAGCGTCGTCGTTCTGTTAAACTCCGCACGAGAATAAACCCGCTAACGAGTTGTGATGTTCCTACCACAATGTCGGTTTCAATCGATCTCGGTTGGCATCCTTATTAGATGCCAGCCCGAAAAAATGGCAGAATAGTGTTTCATAACGAAAGATAGATTTAGTTATGATCGTATTTAATGCCAATGGTAACACAAAACTATTAGAACGATAATTATCGGAACATGAAGACTCGAAGAATAATCGTCGTACGAAAAACGAAGCATGAAGAGGACTTATGTACTTTCAAAGGCGAGTATCATACTTTTGTATCATTTACACGCTTGTCTCTTATCCGATAATTTAAGTATAATACATACCGAGTTAAATTTATTTTCCGCTGTTACTTCGACTGTTGCGCTTACATTTCGCAGCACGGTCGTACGGTTACGTGATTTTTCTCGCGTCGGAAGTTTTTGAGCGCACTCCAGCATATATTTTTTTTGTTGGAAATTTGTGCGCTCAATATTTACGAACTTCTATAGCGCACTGTTGTGCTGCACGCGTTGCTTTACGTTCGCTTCGACGAACACCCAGGTGATCCGTTTTTACGTTTGGATTTTACCCAACATTCGCGATCACTACGTGCTTTCTAATGCGCGCGTGTTCGCAACCAGGCTGCGTTTACGCGCCGGTAAATAAAGCGAATCCTTTTTCTACTTTGTGTTTTTCCATTTTTTCCTTTGCCTGCTATATTTTGCACCAGTGAACCGAAAGAAACTGGTGGAGGCACATCGAATGTTTCACTCCATACGCGCGAGGAAAGTTTGAACCCCAATGTTTTCATGATTGCTCTGTGGTTAAGGATATTTCTTGTTTCCATTTGAAGCATTTGGCGTTAGAAACAGGAAAACGTTCCATTTTTTCCACACTGTTATCATGCTTGTTTTTGAAGGGGTCGTTTTTGTTTCGATAGTTTTTAGCGATTTCGTCATTGCAACTGTAGATTGCAAATACGTGCGTTTTTCTTGGATGCGTTTGCACCCTTGGGCGCATAATTTTGTTTAATATTTGTGAAGAGAAATCTTGGCTGCAACCTGTGCCATGAGGGGACGAGGCGGGGACGGTGCTCGGATGTTGGATTTCTTTTGAAAGGTGAGGATATATTTTCAGTACAAAATACTACATTAAGTTTAATTTCTAGACATATTCTATTTAGCGAAGATAATGATTTCTTTTAGCAAAGGTTCGCTTTTTCTTCTAACTTTTTTGCCAACAGTTCTGTAGCTTTAATTCTTCCTTCCTTGCTGGTTTGCTATAGAAACCCTTTAATTTCTTCCTCGGTTTGTGCCAATTACTTTTCATGAGTCTAGAGATGCGAAGAGGCGAGGGAATTAGTATAAGATTAGAATTAAAACACACGGACGTTTAGTTTCTTTAATTGGACTCGTTGCTGATTCGTTTGGTCGAAATGAAATCGTAAGAAGTATCACACGTAAAGTTAGTATTAAACGATGTATTTATATTTAGAAGTAGTACGTTTAAATTATACGATGGATAAGTGTGTGCATATAGTTGAGAATCTGAAGGTAAAGTGATATGAACAAAACATTCTTTGCGATCTTTTGGAGTGGATATATCCGTAAAGGGTTAAGGGGGAGGGGGTTGAGAGATGGTAAAGATGATTGACAGTAACGATGACGACAACTCTCTAAGCTCGAACTGCACTTAACGCTCTGGTCGCACTGTACCGCTGTGTCTCGAGGGGGAGGCCAAAATGCCCAAGCACTTTGCACGGTCACTCTGCAGAAATCGCACAGCATCAAATTCTTCTCTGCTTCACTATCTCTCTTATCACCGCCTGTCTGTAAGAGAAGCAGCAAGATCACGAGAACGGATGAAAACAATGACCACTAACTATGTGTATGCTGTTCGGTTATTCGCCGCTGCATTGTCCTTGGGTTTTGTCGATTTCAGGGAAGGAAGCGAGACCTTTGGCGGATTGTCGGGGATGCTGCGTCAGATACTGTCGCCGTCACCCGAGACGGGGGACGTCTGTTTACCCGTCAGTTGTACCCTGCTTCAGAACAACTCGATATTCTCCAATCAGTCGTCGATGATGCCCTCGACGTACCACACTGTCCCGTCCCACTTGCCCTCCATTAGTCCCGACCAGAATCTCATGGATCACGTGCAGATAGTCGTCGAGTCCCATCCGTGCCCAACCTGCGGCCTCGAATTTCGAAGCGCCCTAAAGCTGAATTACCATATAAGAACCAGCCATTGCGTTCTGACCGAGTTCGAGCACACTATGGAGAACCCCGTGAGGTACTCGTGTAACGTTTGCTCGCGGAGCTTCTACGCCCTGAGCCACTTGAGGATGCACGAGGTGACGCACACCGCGCCGGCGACCTCTTGCCCGTCGCCGATCCAAACGATAGCGACGTCGGTGAACGTGGAGAAGACGTTCGCCTGCGATCGCTGCCAGGCCAGTTTCCGTTACCGCACGCTCCTCGAGCGGCACAAGAGGATGCACGAGGTCGGCCAGGAGAAGCCTTACTCCTGCCCTCGGTGCCTGATGCGCTTCGAGACGCGAAATCTGTACAATCATCACGCGAAAACACACAAGCCGATTCTAGGGGGTAACGACAGGATCGCCGACACCGCGGTGTCTTCCGGCGATCCCGTCACTAGCAGTATTAGCGGCACTAACGTCATGGCATCGTCCAACAAATCGATAGTATCGTACCCGTGCGACTCGTGCTCCAAACAGTTCGCCAGCATCGAGTCTTTGACCACGCACAAAGCCGTGCACAGGTCCAGGCCCCTCGTGTGCGACGTATGCGGCAAAGGTTTCACTCATCGCAAATATTACGTGGTGCATCAGCGCATCCACACTGGCGAGAGACCGTACCTTTGCGCCATGTGCGGCAAGTCGTTTACCCAGGCGTCCACGCTTACCGTCCACCGTCGATATCACACGGGGGAACGGCCATACACTTGCACGCTGTGTGGCAAAGGATTTGTTACCAGAACGATCATGCTTAATCACATGAAGAAGCATTGAAAGAGCTCATGGGTAGGTTCTATGAAGAGGAAGAGGAGGGGCTTGTTACTGGGTGCACGGTAAGGTATCAAGGATATTGATTTGCGGTTCATTGCGAGAGTTCACGACCTGTTGTTTCAATTAAAATCTACTGTTGATTATTTAGTATATTAGAACATTCGTTTTTGGTCCGTGGACGTCGGATTTTAGAAGAAATAGATAGGATAATAGGGGGATAGTAAAATCGTTTCTTTTTTCCCCGAGTATTTGATTCTTTTTAACGAATTTACTTAGAATTTGTTATTTTACGCGACGAATAGAACATTTAAAGGATCGCGAGGTGCCTCGGGGGTTACAATTAGAGGTGGCCTTGTAGCACTAAAATACGTGATAATACTCGATCACAATTGTGTTGATATTTTTACAAAGTCTAATGAATGTGATAGTTTGGTGTATATTTAAGTTCAATCGAATTTGTTGATTAATGCTAGGAATATAGAACGAAACTAAAATCTAGCGATTTTATATATAATATGCATGTCGTCACTGTGATATTGTTCGTACGTAAATATTCTGGGTATTTAAAGTGATAAGATATCTACGATTATTTTGGCTTGTAGGAATTCGAGATTCTGTTGGAGGGGGGGGGGGGGGGTCACATTCGCGAGCGAAATTTGACAGCACCGAAGTTAGTACCTGCGTAATGAACTAAGTTTTAAGTTCAATGTGCCTAAAAGATGAGATTTTTGAAAATTTTTAATCGTTGAAAGCGGAAGAAGACAAACAGAGCAGCTGGTGGTAGTAGAGTGTTGTTAGAAGTTACTCGATGTTTACAAATATGTTATAATCATAGGGAAATATCGGTATATAATTAACGAAATATATGAGTATACGATTATTTTAACCGTTCGTGGTTAAACTGATACGTAGAGACGATGCAGCTAGGATATGAGCTTTAACAATCACTTCATGTGCCTCTAATTAATATAAGTACAGGGTTGGTTACTGCATATTAAATGAATATTGTAAAACGTAAGTATGAAGACGCTTAAATATTTATATGTAATCCTATAACAATACGATCTCTGGTGTTTGTATTACTAATATAATTCTAATTAATCGTTGCTAAAAAAAATTCTGTGAATTTTGTCACTCGTAAATGTAATTTTTTCGTCTAATTAAAGTTTTCAATGTTATTAGCAGATTTCATATTATCTGCTTCGTATTAGCAGTTTATTATCATTTGAAATAAATCAAGATTTTCATTGTGTCGAGCTTTAGAAAGATATTTTATTATTGCTGTTACAATATATTCAGGACTGTTCTTAAAAGTCTTGTAGTAAAACAGTTTAGTTACGTTGTACTTTAATACTGATATTCAATAATGAAGGATAAATCTAGATTACTATTTAATGAAAGATAAGAAGCAATTAAAATTCTATGAGATTCACTCTTTATGGATTTCGGACCTTTTTGAGAAACGGTTATGTAGTTTTTAATTGAAAAGAATCACGAAAGCTTGGATATTCATAAGATTCGTAAGATTTGTTGTTTAATATGCACTGTGCTCAGTTTTAAGGAGATTAACGAGAATTACTAGTAAATTATAATGTTGGGTACATTCGATCTTAAAACTGTATAATAAATTCAACATGGCGGCCGACTCGACATACTGGACCGTCGATAAAACAGTGCAACAGGTCGGTAAGTGTAGAATAACGAATTTATACTATTGTATTACATTACTATAAATTATTGTATAGTTTGTTAAATGTTTAATAACACTCTCTTTGTTATAAAATACATAACTATTTGTAATACTCATTTGACAATAGAGATATGTTTATGCAACTATTGCCCATTCATAGTTGTGGACAAGAAGTATTTGGATAAAGATTAAGAGATTTTGACTTAGGCTACTTGATTTCGATAAATCGATTCAACAGTGGATCAAATTATTCGGAAGTATAATATTAACTATTATTTAAGTAGCATTATTTAGTCATACGTCTGTTTTAAAAGCAGTAGTGCATACATATAGCACCTACTCGATGACCTCGAACTAAACGGTCTAAATCTGTACGTCTTTTTAGAATAATTTACAGCGAAAATAGAAGAAAGTGTATGAACGCAATAAAAAGAAATACTGGAAAGCACCGAGGCACTTTATTAAACGCATACTTCCTTAGAGATATTCGCGAGTGTTTAAGCGATTGCCCTCTAAATTCTGCTAAAGACGAAACATCTCTCCCCGAAGGAAAGATCGAACAAAAGTATAGCGATAAAGGCAAGGACTGTTCATTAATTGACTCCCGTTTGTGTCTCTCTTCTTTCCAGATATTTCGTGTCAAAGCGTGAGATGCTGCCTCAGGATCAGCAGCAATGCGGACCCGACGAGATTTTCGATCAAGACGACCCAAAGCAGCTGGTCATCACAGATGATTTGCACATACCGAAGGTGGAGACCACCGAGGTAGTCATCACAGAAAGCATGGTGCAGTGCGGTCTCTGCGGAGACGATTTCGTTTCCGAGCACGCTCTTAAATCGCATCTGAAGATGCACGAGCAGGATAACGTACAATTGCAAGACGACCAGCTCGTCTGCGAGCACTGTGGCGACAGTTTCGCTAAGATCTCCTTGCTGCAGGAACATCAGCTGGAGCACGAAACCGAGGATCATAATAATCATACATGCGAGACGTGCGGATATTTAGCGACGGATAAGGGAAGCTTAGAGGCTCACCAGAAATGGCACGACATCGAGTACAAGTGCGAGTGCGAGATCTGTGGCGCCAGCTTCGACTCGCCGGATACTTACCAAGAGCACCAATCAGCTCAGCATCCCCACGACAAGCCCTTTCAATGCGAGATCTGCAACGCCACGTTTCGCTACCGCCAAGGGTTGAGGCTGCACGCCAAGTTGCATCAGCCTGACTACGTGCCACCCCAGAGGAAGCACCACTGCGAGCTCTGCAACAAACGTTTCTCCAGGAAGCAGGTGTTGCTGGTGCACATGAAGACGCACGGGAACGTGGGTCCCCAGAACGAGTACATATGCCCCGTTTGCGGTAAGGCGGTATCCAGCAAAACCTACTTGACCGTGCACCTGCGCAAACACACCGGCGAGAAACCGCACGTTTGCGATTTATGTGGTAAAGGGTTCATCTCGCAGAATTATCTCAGCGTTCATCGACGCACTCACACCGGCGAGAGGCCCCACAAGTGCACCCACTGCGAGAAACGGTTTACCCAGAGAACCACGCTGGTGGTCCATCTCAGGGGTCATACCGGTGATCGACCGTACCCATGCACGTGCTGTCACAAATCGTTCGCCTCGAAAACGATGCTCAACTCCCACCTGAAGACGCACGCTAAGCAAACCGCGCGGCAGCAACAAGAACAGCAGCAGCAGCAACAGTTGCATCACGAGCAAGAGGTCCAGGATCAGGATCAGGATCAGGATCAATCCCTTGACACTATTACAATACTATTACCTAGCTAGGGTATTTTTAGCGGCGATCAAGTAGATGTTTTGAGACCGTCGACGAATCGACAAGTGCTTGTCTATTTTTGTCGTGAAAGTAGGAGAAAAAGAGGGGGTTGCTTCTATTGATAAATAGATTGACTGTTTGGGCTATTTATGTCTGAGTCAAGGGGTAAATATTTTCCTATACACGACTGCAATTCGGATGCTCGTTTATTTTTATATGATGGTGAAGTATGGTATAGAAGCAGTAGGGTTTACCATGCTGAAGGGGAGTACGAAGGTAGATATGATTGTTCGTATTTGGAGGATTTAAGTCGTTCTATGTTTCTGCCACTTTTGAGACCAAGCTTTTACTAAGATTGGACACTGTTTGTATACAATCTTGACCGTACTAAAGCGATACACAATTCATTTTGGGGATGTAGATTTCAGAAATGTGAATGCTACAAGTGTTTAAACATAATGGGCCACGCGAGTTCCTTCCTACTGTATAAAAGCATTAAGATCTATGTTAGTCTCGATTAGAAAATTTTTAATAACGTTCAAGTTTTTTACATCTACATTTAATTACTTTATACGATACTTTTATATCGATTATTGATTGTGCATTTTCAGAATTGCATTTCAATAATATTTGTAAAGTTGATCATACGTTGACATCTTTTTTATTTTCTTGTTCCAAATTTAATGATATGGAAATGGTAAGTTATCAATTTACTGTACGATAGTTACGTAGGTATAAAATAGTTCTCATCGAATATCGTAGTGTATAGAATTTCGTGTCTTGTATTTTATTAAACGAAAACTTGGAAACCGTCCACGAAGATTCTTTTTAAATACTCAACTTCGTACTATATACAATTGTGATTTGCGATTCTTGTGTGAGTTGAATGAAAATGTTCCGAAGGACGTTATACGATACGCAGATCTTTGACATATATACTTTAGTGCCTTAGTCGTTATGCGGTGCATTTAAATCAAGAACTAATGAAGCAGCAAGTTATTAAATTAACTGATACATCGTATAATTCCTGTTATAATTGATAAGATAGGCTTAATGGACCGTAGTTAATAACGCTTCGAATACGTGCAAATAAATTATCCGCAGAAACAATCATGAATCACACTAATTTTAAGCGTAACATCATTTCAAGACGGATGACGTTGTAGCATATATAACGGGTTGTCTTAGAAATTTTTCATCGAATTATGTCTCGATTCGTGGATTGCACCTTCACTAATTCTTTTAATCACTTAGGGTGCACCTTGCTTATCATGTGTAAGGGAAAATGTTTAATGATAGTCGTAGTTAGTAGCTAGTGTGATACATCGCTTTAGTAAATGATATTATTTATAATGAATGGTATTGTTTGCAGTAGTTACAGTACCTACATTTTCAGATTTCACTTCAAAAACGAGCGTGCACATCTCTTGTTTCGTCGATTTACTCGCGATGATTTTTATATATAGTGATGCAGCATTGTATGAATCGATCGCTATTATCCTTACGAAGTATCAAATATTTGCCCATGTCAGGGGCGAATTTAAGGAAAAAAGCCCATGCGGCCCATTTTCAGGAAAATGAAAAGATGCTTTACTAAAAACTGGCTAAATCTAATCGTGCAGAAAAAAATAAAGTGTTTGGATAAAATCATAAATCTCTTTTTTGGAAGATGGGCCCTTCAAGGGGCCTTCTGGGAAGAGGCCTAGGCGGCAACTGCTCGTCGGCCCCCCGTTAAATCCGCCACTGATCCATGTGCATTAGGTACAATAACAGAATCACTTTTTGTAATCAGATTCGTAAAAATAAATAATGCAGTAATCATTCCGATTTATATTGAATTTGTACATTTAAATTAGTTTACAGATTGTTTAATTAAACTGCCGAGAAATACCACAACTACTAGTATAAGATAAATAAAACGAAGATTTCTAATGCTAATAATATTGAAATGTCGGATAGTAATGCCATACTTATAAATGTTACATGCGAATAGGGCATTTTTAGGGATTAAAAATTCCCTATCTCACTTTTAAATAGTCTTGAAACTGTGTCCATTGAGTGTAATGTACCCCCCTTGAAGATCTGTAGCTCATATCGCACGTTTCGAAGAGATCATGAATCATTACTTGCAGTTTAATTGGCTTTATGCAGTAAGTAGTTTCGTCATTTTTAAATCTCTGAAGTGCCCTGCGGTCATTGATTTCAATCGCTTAAAATAGCGAGCCGTAGCTCTGAAACATATCAAATTCGTCTCAACTTCACCGTAGCTCGATAAAGAGTGAAAAGTATTCCCCTCATATTGCTGGCTTACCCCGGACACCTCCAAGCTGCGTTAGCTCCTCGGTGTCTCTTCGTACTGTGCAGCGTGAACTCGCTGTTTGTAATGAAAACGGCTTATGCTTTGTTATCTTTTTGCAGACTGAAAAGCGTGAAGACGATACCAGCCAAGCCGAGTAATCGGTCACGCGACATTGAATCGTCAAACTTTATTGTCCTTGAAAGCCCATCGAGCGACTCCTGCGTCGTTCAGGAGCTGCTGGGATTTAAATGTGAGTCTTGCGACGACGAATTCGATACCGAGGCGAACTTATTGGTGCACAAGACCGAGCAGTCGATCCTTCGGACACGAAAAGCGTTGCACAAGATCGAGAAGAAGCACACCTGTGCTGTTTGTCACGAGACATTCGAGGGGAAGATGGAACTGCTCAAGCATCGGCGAACACGCTGCAGAAATCCCACCTTAGTCGCGCAGACGCAGCCGAAATCGAAAGGTACCGTGAAAATAATGAAAGACAAAGAACTGCAGGTGGATCCAGTGGAGTGCGACATATGCCACAAAGTTTTCAAGAAAAAGAAGTACCTGAACGTTCACAAAACGTTGCACGGGGCGCCCCACGTTTGCCACGTTTGCGGCGCCAAGTTAGCATCCGAGTATTACTTGAAGCTCCACATTAGGAGGCACAACAAAGAGTTCACCGAGTTCTGCGAGGTTTGCAACAAGGGCTTTTACCTCAAGGCGACCCTGAGGACGCACATGAGCGTGCACAGCAACGAGAAGCCCTGCATCTGCGACATCTGCCACAAGTCCTTCGGCAACCGAGTGTACCTGAGGAGTCACATGAAGCTTCACAGCCAGCCCGATACAAGAAAGAAGCACAAGTGCGAGATCTGCGGGTTCGAGACTTTCTACAGCTACTGTTATAAGGAGCATCTCTGGACGCACACTGGCGAGAGTCAAGTAGCCTGCGAGGTATGCGGCAAGCTGGTCAGGCGGCGGTACATGAAGACTCACATTAGAATACACACTGGCGAAAAGCCTGAGTTTTGTGAGTTTTGCGGGAGGGCCTTCAGCTCTAAGAAGTACCTGATCAAACATCGAAGGACTCATACAGGCGAGAAGCCTTACAAGTGTAAAATCTGTGACAAACGGTTCACCCAACGCGGCACCCTTAGCATTCACTTACGCCGACACGAGGGTGCTAAGTAAACTGGGATATTCTGCCTCGAATATGAGATTTTTATTAAATCCGTGTTTTTATTCCGAGTTTACAAGATTGTTTACAATTATTTAGACAGCGGAATAATTTTATAAGAGGAACATATAACTCTACGCCATTTTTTAAGCATTTATACGAATAGGTGTTCATAGAAATTGAACAAAACTATGCGTTAGAAACGGCGCAAGAAGTTTGTACAAACATTCATGTGAATTGAAGGTAAAATTATTAATAAAAATCCAGTATATTGTTGCTGTGCGATCGTATCAAGTTGTAGTTCGTAAGAGACTTTTTTTATAGTATTTCGTGTGAATTGAAAGTATTGTTGGTGGAAGAGTACTGAATGTCAGGATTTACAAGATACTGTCCCACTCTGCAAAAGCATAGAGGAAAACGCACTTAAAGTAAAAATACTTTCCCAAAAAGGAATGATCGATTTTCAAAGTTAGAACTTATCAAGAATATGTTTTGAGCGTGTTCTGCATTGCACATATGGGAACGTAGCTGAAGGTGTTGTAAAGCATTCGTTTTCTTTACAATTTAACATACTGTCGTGAAAATAACATTATTTATAAATATGTTAACTGTAGATAATTGTGGCAATCAGTCACGCATATTGTGCAGAATGTAATAAAGTTTGTAGATCTATAGACGTAAATTATGATCCAGCTTGTAACTCTATTTTAAGTAGATACTAACTTTTGTTTGATAGAAAAATACTAGTAGGTACATTGGGACTGTTCAATGATATACAAGCTTGTTTGGAGATAATAATATCTTTAGCCGTTGAAAAGGGATTATTTTTACTGGCGGAAATTGTAGGCACAATGAATACATTTCAAGTAATTTTAAATAATTATTTATCTAATTATGAAACCTGATTAAAGTAAGAAATTTTGTAATTATATTCCATATCTGGAGTAGTGTTTGTGCTCGATTTTACCCAATTTACTCGAGTTGTGTTCGATGTAATGGAGTATTAGGTGTTCCAGTACCCGAATTTAATTTAAATAATCCGTGTATTTAAAAATTCATGTAATATAATTCGAATTTTCAAAGATTATATTCAGGTGTATAACATTATTTCTGAAGAGGGATATTATATGATCTGTTTCAGTATTAAATTTATTTGTAGACTTCTTCATCGGAAAAAATTCAATTTCAAAAAAGATGTATAGAACGTGATTAATGTCATAGAATTCATTGTATGATACTATTCTCGGGGGGGGGGGGGGGGGGGGGTTAAGCTGTGGTAGAGTGTAACAAAAAAGTCAACAATCAAGAGTCTTGATCCTTCAAATCAGAATGAGTAAATGTTAACCATTATCCTTAAAAGCTAATCAATTTGGCACTTCTCCGAGATCACATAATTGTTACACTGCGACCGACATCTGGGGTACAGTTTGACAGCCTTAGGGGTACAATGTAACAGAATAGGACACACTATAACAATTACACAAAACCTTAAACATACCAATAAAAGACAAAAAATCTTTAGCTTAAATTATATCTTTTCAAAATATTATTTAGAAATGAATAAGAATGTGCTTGGCGTTTTGTCTTATTTGCTATTTTAGGAAATGGCAATATATGTTCTATCTCATCCATTGCAACAGTTGCCACACCCAGTTGCAGCGGAAAGTAAAAAATATGATTTACCCTTCCATTTTTGCGCAAGTAACTGATGTCATATTCATGTTATACTGTACCCCATTACACACAGCCCCATACCGTATAAATACAACAAAATATCAACTGGAATTTTATAGGGAATGAATACCTGCAAACTAAAATGTCATATCAATCAACAAATATAATTAGTTTGTTTACAAAATATTATTACTAATCAGACTTGCTGTATGTTAGAATAGAAACAGAAATCTTTTATTTGAATTCCTCACGTTTAAACACGAAAAAACCTATTTTGGTACATATTATAACTGAAAGGTACGATGCCGACAAAAGACAACTGAATCAAGATGACGGCAGGTGCCTTTGTCAAAAACTTAGAATGACGCAATAAAGATGTTACAAAAAAACAGAAATACTTTCACTGTTATATTGTTCCTCGTGTTACAATCAACCCCACCTGACCCTACTTATGTTTCTAAAAATCCACATCTAAATTTATAGTGACCCTAAAAAGGAAAACAGCAGCGAAAATACAAACATAAGTTTTGGAATTTCGAAAATTTGTACAAGGTGAACACAAATCTGTGTAGGTATTAGTATTGGTTTTATTTGTACAAATTGTAAGTCTACAACTGCAAATCCATGAAAGAAGCTCTAATAATTAATTATAAATGTTCTACAAAAAATCTTAAACCCTGCAACTTCTTCAATTAAGAACCACCGTATATTAGAGAATAGTTATGTTATTCATTAAAACATCTATATCGCTTCTTCGTCAATTAAGTACTGTATCACAAGTTAATTCAGTAAAAAAATGTATATTTCGTTGAAGGAATTATATTTTCTTTTAACGATAATAATTCGAACCTAAGGATCGCTGACACACAGCTATATCGTACCCGAGTGTTGAATCTCGACAATATTCGTTTATATTTTTAACCAAGCTGTATCATAATTCGCATTAGATCATCGAAGTGGAAGAAGAAGTTGGCGAGTTTGTTTCCTAAAGGAAGAAAGTCTACCTTACCTAAGAACACGTACTGTTTATTACCGTTTTTAAGCATCCCTTCCGTCGTTTCTCATACGTTGACGAATCTTGTCCATTTCAGGTGCCGGGTGATCAGCATCGAGCAAACGAAACTCGAACCGATCGAAACCCTCGAGGATATCGAGCTGGTCAAGTACCAAACCGACGTGTGCACTGTCGAGGAGTTCGAACAGATCAGCCATCAGGAGATAGTGACCGACATGTTGGAGTATACCGACGACTCTGATATGAAAACGGATCTCGAGCCAGAGAGGGCGGACGTCGACAAGCGCGTCGGCAGTAAGTACGAAACGGGCAAGCGGTGCGCAGTGATATACGAGTGTGACATTTGCAATAAGAGGATGCGCAAGAAGCTACAGTTCTTGAAGCACAGGCAAGACCACGAGAGGAACGGCGAGGGGATCGGCGAGGCGATCGGTGGCCGTTGCGAGGAGTGCGACATCATCTTCATTGACGAGGACAAGCTGAAGAAGCACATGATAAAGATACACCAGAAGGAGAGACCGTTCCAGTGCGTGTTCTGTGCCAAATGCTTCAAGACCAAGGAGTTCTTGAAGACCCACTTGAAGCAGCACAACAAACGCTTTACCTGCGATATCTGCGGTATATCCAAGGTGTCCGGCTACGACTTGCGCCTGCACAAGAAGAAGCACAACGCGGAGTTCGTGACCCACTGCGAGATCTGCGGCAAAGGTTTCTATACGAACCAGACTCTGGAACGACACTTGCTAACCCACACTGGCGAGAAGCCATTCGTCTGCAGGATCTGCAAAACGCCATACGCGAGTGCCGCGTATCTTAGCACGCACATGAAGTCCCACGGGGAACGGGAGAAGCACAAGTGCACCATGTGCAACTTCGAGAGCTATTGGAAGGGCGCGTTGAAGGTGCACCTCAGGATACACACTGGGGAAAACTTGATCACTTGCGAGGTCTGCGGAAAGTCGGTGTCGAGCAAAGCGTACCTGCAGATTCACATGCGGATTCATTCGGGGGAAAAGCCGCACGTCTGCGAGGTCTGTGGCAAGGCGTTCAGCGTTCGAAAGTATTTGATCGTGCACCTGAGAACGCACACTGGGGAAAGACCGTACGAATGCAAGATGTGCCAGAAAAGGTTCACCCAGCAGGGATCTCTGAACTCGCACATGAAGTCGCATAACGAAAGGAAATGAACCGGAGGCCGATGCATTGCTTGTGGGACAATGATGTTGGAAATAAACGTGACAAATCTCTCCCTCTATTCCCTCCTCCTTTGAAGCACATTAGCATGCTATCGTGTCGAGCATTATTGCTTGTGTATTTCATAAGTACCAAGAGCTTATAACGCATTGACTGCCACGGGGATTTTTCTGTGTGAGATTTTATATAGGATGCCTTTTTGAGAGACAGCATACGAAGATGATCAACTAGGATCAACTAGGAACAAATAGATAATTCTTCACTGCTAATGGTATGAGAAAATGCTGAGCACAAAAGGTTCGTACGGTCAGCAGTGGACGAAGCATTTCTTTCAATAGTTATTCTTCTTCAAAGTAATTCAGAGTATTAATATTTTTTTCAAGTGGAACTGTATGTATTTTATGTATGCGATTGGAAATACTTTCGAGAGAAATTCAGGGAACCAACACCCATATCTTGTTGTTTTTTAAATCAGTTTATTTCGTTTTGCGTCTATAGCGATAACAGTAACTTGATAATAATACTGAAGTATGTGCATTTAAATATTTATTGGAATTTAACTTTATAGAGTGAAACCTAGAATCTTCTTGCAAGCCTATTTTTGCCCATACTATTCTATGAAAGGGTAAGGCCTTTGTTTAAAATTTATTGGAGTAGACTTTATCCGCTCAGACGATAATTAGCGCATTAAAGTCGTTTTCTGGGTTGGTTAAAGCATCTGAATCTCGTGAAGATATTAAGCTCGATATCATCTGGTTTTGAACAGTGATGCACTTGTTATGAATGATTGAACTTAATGGAAGATTCTTCTTTGTGATGGCCTCGTTGTGTAAGTTAGAGTATTCGTTCCGTAAAGGTATCGTATTCTATACAACTTTTCTAGAAGGAAATCATTATATATATATATCCATTCGTGCCTCAGGATGTAGTTGTAATTGTCCATGAAGGCCTCAAGCGGTGTAAAAAAAACCATCTTGTTTAAGTAGATATGATCAGGTTCTTCATCTTCTTCATCACCTTTTGTCTGGATTATTTACTGTCCTATTATACACTGCCAGGCTGTTATGCATGTACTTTGTTAATATTTTTATTGTTTTCTTTGATATGAATATCGTTCTCTTTATTTTGATTAGCATAGAAAGATGGCTTTCATTTTTTTCTTAGTATTTTCAATCCTGCATAGATTCTGTGTTAGATGTATGGGAATCAGTATGAATTGCACCTGTATTTCTTTTGTTCTCTTCGATTGAAGTAAAGTCGATTTAATAATTCAATATGCATATATACTAGATTGTTAAATTTTACTTAAAAAGAACCCATCGAACTTCAGAAAATATTGAGAATTTTGATTATTTTGAAGAAAGAAATGTAATTCGTGGTTTGAGAATCTTTAAAGGAAATAATAAGGTTCTGATTCTTGTAGCTTCATATATGCATTTTAATAAAATTTTATCTCTCTCTTTAGTTACCTGAAACTGCGCAAAAGAATTATCGAACATTTTTAAGTGTTTTTTACTGGTTTTATAAAATATCAATGTGGTGGTCAACACATCGGACAATATGTTATTGTAATTACCATTACTACTCAGGTTTTTCTTACCTTTTTGAAATTACGATTTATGCAAAGGGAATAAAAAGTACGAAGTCCTGCGGGTTTTTAACATGGCGGCAAAATGTTCTTCTAATGGAAGGGGTACAAGTGCAAATACTAAATACTTTAAATAAATACGAAGTTTTTATATTATAGAATGATCGTAAAAGACCTAACTGGATGTATAAAGTAATACCGCAGACGCATATTGCTTAAACAGTAAAATTTTGCAATAAACCATCGATGTTCTACGGAAAAAAGATGCAGCATGGAATATTCTGAGATATTCTCTCGTTCACGAATATAAATAATGTTTCTTTGTATTGCATTAAGAAACTATCAATGGAACAGAAAGTAATAACTTCTCGATCTCCCAACTTGCAAGGTGCCATGATATAGAAAAGACTATTAGTAAATTAAGTTTAACAAACTTAACCCTTGAGGGCCCAGTGTGACGTATAGGTCACATAATTTTCGAGGGTATAAAATAAACTCAATACGTAGTGAATAATTTTGGGAGACTTTCCTAGAAACTTTTTTTTGTGGGTGTCTAAGCGCTAAAGTGTTAAACAGAACAAAGTTTCTGTGGATGTTTAATAATTTGTATGTATTTTATCTCTGTTCTTTTCTAAGTAACTTTATAATTTCTTATCTATGATAAGATAACAAAAGAGCATAAAGCAAAATAAATTATTATTAACAATACATATATTATATTTAAAAAGGAAAAAATATAAAATTATTGCATTGTATCACGAAGACCAATTTGTATGTAACAAGCATCAAATTTATTAAGTAATCGTCGTATCATATTCTGCCATACCTTCTAATAACAATGCAGGAACGTTAACTATAAAGTTAGTCTATTCCATATTCCATTAACACGAACATATTGTTAGTTATGCAATAATAGTGCTCATAGTTTTCTCGATAGCAAAGCCTTTAATGCGAACGTGTAACTTTCGATGTAAATATAAACTACTAAAACTTACAAGGCACACCGCAAATAAGTGCAAAATTATCTGTTTATTTCAATAAATCTATCTTTTGTATAATAACGCATATATCTCATGCCCATATTTTTATACTATTACTTTCGCAGTAATTAGTTTAAAAGATTATTTCAAATATACATATATGTAAACTGTTCAACGAAAAGAGTTGGATAATAAGAAAAGTAGACGCGATTTTTGTTGGTGCTTACTTGTATAGCCATTTTTGACATTGTAAACTTTATGCTGTAATTATGTAAAAAAAGAAATATTTATTTCGGAAGTGCAGTTAATTTATGTATTTAATCAAATGTGGGGTAATAGACGCGACGTTTAACACTTGATTAACAGCAATATAAATATAGTTCAGCGTTTCTTTAATTTGCACTGCATTTGTATATAATTACAGCATTTATCACAAAGATTTATTGAGTTACACGTAAATTTTTATTTTAATCAGTCTAAGGGTTAAATATTATTATATTTTGTATATATTAGAATATCTTCGTTTGTAATGTATAAATGGCTTCCACAAACGAGTAAAATTTATTGTTGAACAGGAAATAAAATTCAACTTTCTTTTAACAATGAAACAGAAGAAACTAAAACGTAACATTGAAAAATACCAGACACATTTATCGCAACAAGGCATTAAAGAGTATAAGCGACATACTTATGAAATTTCACGAAAATTTTCCACAAAATGTGAGTATAATACATTAACAATAATTCAAGTGGAGAGTTTTAATTCGACACATTGCCCAACATATATCACACGACAAGTACTTAATGTCCCACATACCATTAAGGACGAAAGCATTGAATACGAAAGAGTCTGAAGAAGAAAGAAGAGGAAAGAACACGAGAAGTAATTCGGAGCTTAACACTATCTTCATCTAAAATCAGTGTACCCCGCCACATGTAAATCCGTTTGATTTGTCTTTAATAAAAACAGATTTTCTTATAAAAGCGAAGTTGTCGTTGCATCTCAACTCAATAGACTAAGAATTACTATTGACGAGAATCTTTTTCTCATTTTCTTCGCAGATCTGTGGATCCAGGAGTTTCGAGCGCCGACGTCGAATCGTCGACACAGGAATATACCGCAGAACGATCATCCTCGTCGTATCTAATAAAAGAAGAGCCTTCGTTCGAAACGGATACCACTGACAATCCATCGCCGAACGCGAACGACCCCGAGCAAACGGAAAGCGACGAGATTTTCGACGACTCCGACCCTAAACTAGCTGAGAATCCCTCGACGCAGACGTTTTACCAGTGCGAAGTGTGCGCGAAACTTTTCAGAACAAAGAACCTCTACGAGGGCCACTTGGTCTCGCATAGCGACGCTCGCCCTTATCAGTGCGACATCTGCGGCAAGTCCTTCAAGAGGACGAACACCCTGGCCGTCCACAGGCGGATCCACACCCACGAGAGGAACTTTGTCTGCGACGTTTGCGGCCACGCGTTTGTGCAGGCATTCCAGCTGACTACCCACCAGAGGCGCCATTTCGAGAAGTACACGAGATATTGCGAAGTGTGCAAGAAAGGGTTCTTCACGAACGCCGAGCTCCACGGCCACATGAACGTGAAGCACGGCGCCAAGGAGCACGTCTGCCACCCTTGCAACAAGTCCTTCCCGAATAATCACTCCCTGATGAAGCACCTCAAGATGCACGACCCGAACTTCAAGCCTGTGAAGCACCAGTGCGAGTTCTGCGGCAAGACGTTCGTCTACAAGAACTCTCTGGTGTTCCACGTCAAGTCCCACATGGGCGAGAATAAGCACGACTGTCACCTTTGCGGTAAATCGGTGTCTTCCAAGGGTTCGCTTCAGGACCACCTGCGGCTGCACAGTGGCGAGAAGCTGCTGATCTGCGACGTCTGCGGCAAGGCGTTCCGCAAGAGGAGCACCTTGGTGGTTCACAAAAGGACACACACGGGGGAAAAACCGTACACGTGCGACACGTGCGGGAAATCGTTTACGCAGCACTCCACGCTGGTCATTCATAAGCGCTACCACACCGGCCAGAGACCGTACCACTGCGACTACTGCAACAAATCGTTCGTTTCTAGGTCCTCCTTGAACGCCCACATAAAAGTACACATAGTCAACGTGGTCGACTAGTCAGGGTTAATCGACCGAAGGTCTGAAACGAGCAAGTGACAATAACGTGTAATAGTTTCTGGCAACGCGCAACGGAGAGTACACGAAGTGCTCGTGATACGGAATGGTTCAAGTTCGAAGTAACTCGTGCCAGCAAACGTTTTTTTTAGTAAAGAGACGCGAATAAAAGTTTTAAACGCTACTGTCCTACCTGAATTGTAAACGTGTTTTAACACATCGTTGTGTAATATAGACGACTAGGTGAAGCTGTACCTCGGGAGAAGTTACTATTACATTTATCGTTTTAAGACACAGCGACTATGAACATTTGCAAAGTCATATGTTGTTTACTCCTTCGCGATTAGGAATTCTATTTTTCAACTTCGTACCTTGACTAACACGTGAGACGTTTCTCTTTGTGTCATATGCTGGGCAGTATTAAGCTTCTATAAATTACTGGTTGATACAGTTTCAGACGGGAGAACGAACGAATCTGTGTACAATGTACAAGTGATGGAGAATTTGTAAAGTATACATGAGCATAAGACCCCCCCCCCCCCCCCCCCAGCGTTATTTAATTACCGTGGCATGTAAAGTCTTGTTGAATAAAATGGTTGATTTGCATCGCCCAGAAATGAACCGTGTTCCAATTGACGAGAGACTTTATGCCACATAAACGACACTATCAATATCTTAATACAGTAGACGAACATACAAAATAAATGCTAATTATTTTGCAAGTAATGCAAAGAGCGTTATGTTGAACTTGTAGAGCGTGCTTGATTACCGACTTCGCTTCCAGGTATGCGATATTGTGCCCATTCGCTGGACAACGTGTCCGGGCACAGAAAGACTGCGATCACACATCGAGGAATATCCGATACTTATGTGGCCATTCGAATTTTTCTATTTCAGGTACGACCGGCTACACTATTCCGAAGAGTATTATCCGATGGCAATGTTGACGAAGCTCGACCTGGTGAAGAAGGACGTCGATCCAGCGCCCGCGAAATGCCCGGAGCTAGGTAGCGCAGCGAACGCGACGATCCTGCCCGTCGACCAAGAACAGAACTTCATAAAACAGGAGATGCACGACGAGGACGACGAAGAGGATCTACCGTTGGCGTACAACTGTAAACTCTGCGGCGTGTTCTTCGCCTCACAGGCGTTGCTGGACAATCACGAGATCGAGCACAAGGGCAAGCGGAAGAACACCTGCGCCCAATGCGGCAGGGTCTTCAGAACGTACGTGAACCTGCGGAAGCACATGAAGAAGCACAAAGGTAGCCGTAAGCTGGGCAACAGCTCGGTCGTGAATCGTTCGCCGAGCCTGAAGGTGAAAAAGGAGAAGCCGGATGTGGAGCTGCACTGCAAGACGTGCAACAAGGTGTTCCGTCATAAGAGCAACTACCAGAGGCACCTGATGCGCCACACCGTTGGCGATCTCACCTGCAAGCACTGTCCCAAGAAGTTCCGCTTATTTCGCGACCTGACCAGACACGAGAAGACCCACTTCTACCCCAGCTACGTGTGCAAAGAGTGCGACTACGAGACAACCGTGCTGGCGGCGCTCAGTATCCACATGCTGCGGCACAAGGACAAAGCAGACCTGCCATTCAAGTGCAACGACTGCGACAAACGTTTCCGTAAGGCGATCGATTTGCAGGAGCACTACAACATCCATTCCGGGGACAAGCCATTCGTGTGCCAACAATGCGGCAGCGCTTTCTATTTAAGACGGCAGCTCTCCGCCCATTGCAGGCGCATGCATCCCGAGCTGAAGGCGAACAAGGTAACCAGCACCGCCTGCGACATCTGCGGCCGCGTACTCGCCACGAAGAGGTCCCTGTTCCGTCACAAGGAGAGCCACAATCCCACGAAACTGTACCTGTGCGACTACTGCGGCAAGAGCCTCAGCAGCGCCGAGCACCTGAAGAAGCACAGGCGCATTCACACCGGCGAGAAACCGTACGTCTGCGACATCTGCGGCAAGGGCTTCACCGACTCGGAGAACCTGAGGATGCACAGGAGGGTCCACACAGGCGAGAAGCCGTACAAGTGCGACCAGTGCCCCAAGGCGTTCTCGCAGAGGTCCACGTTGACCATCCATAGGCGGGGGCACACAGGGGAAAGGCCTTACGTCTGTCAGATCTGCAACCGGGGTTTCTCCTGCCAGGGCAACCTGACGGCGCACCAGAAGTCCACCTGCGTTTAATTCGTGCGCGTGCCTTCCGCGGAGGGTGGAACTCTGATCAGACTAACGGTGGACACACACGCTCGTGCGTCGTTAACGGCGGACTTTACGCAGTTGCCAACCACTGCGGGAACTATCGAGTTTATCGTTCGACGGCTAGCTAAGGTCACTCACGGCCAATGACGGGACGAGCGTTGCGCGTGCGCGTACCGTTTCTTCGTGCATGTATCGATGAATACGATGGAGACTTTCGAAACATCATTCGAATGAATAAAATAGATTTTTTTTATGTTTCATGATATTCATTGGGGGTGTCAACATCACAGGCGCATGGTGCGTTCGCGGCTAATTTTATCGCTCGTTAATTACTACGTGTTCGATGCTTTCCAGAGTTTCTCACGCTGTTTTCTTTCCTTTTTTCTCTCTCATTCTTCTTCTGTTTGATACGATGAGCGTCACGCGAATGGAAGATTCTTCGTTGAGCAAGAGAATGTAATGCGGCTCGTTTAGAGAATAGTTGAATTGTGCTGTCGCGCTCGAGTTTGCAATCGTTGTCGTTCTATTCTCCATTTGGCATGTATAGACTCATTGTGACAGGGGAAAATCGTGTTGTTATTGCTCGATTATATACATTCGTTCGAAATTTGTTCATTGGAAACACAAAAGCGAATACGATGAATTTATGTTAACTGTCGCTATTGATAACCATTATTATACGTTTAATAAAATAACAATGAGCTAAACGAAAGTGATGAAGCTAAGCGTGGCGATTCCCTGCTCCGTCAATTAATTTACACATGCCTCTGTTTCATCCGAAAGAACGTGCCATCCCTCTATCTCAGCATCCTCCCTAGATAACAGAAATGGCCCACGAGAAATCCTGCCGTTAATCCCGATAAAGAAACATCCAATGGCCGGGCAGACGTTCCGGCGTGCCGCGTGAGTGGGTATAACATGTTGAACACTGACGTTGTTGATTGCAGAGTTCTGGGGATCGTAGGTGTGGACACAAATTCGAAACTCTACGTCGTCGGAGGTATGAAACTCGTTCGAATACAACTGCCACTCTCGACGCCAGAAGAGCAGATAGACGTGAAGGAGGAACAGTTTCACGTCGTAGAAGAGCACGATTACGCGAGAAGTACCAAGAAGAAGACAGTTCAGTCCCTGGACTGCTCGAAGAGCTCGCGAGCGAGGAAGAAGAGGTCGAAGATTAAGAAGGAGCCGGAGAAGTTCGCGTGCTCTGTGTGCAAGGTGGATTTCGAGAGGCACGGGGACTACAAACGGCACATGGTGAAGCACAGCGATCAACGGCCCTACAAGTGCGAGGTTTGCGAAAAGGCGTTCAAGCGTCCCGCGGAGATGTCCTGCCACATGGACCTCCACCGTGGCGTCGAGTACTTGTGCGAGCTGTGCAACTTCACCACGATCAACAAAGTTTCCCTGAGCACTCATAAGAGGCGGATGCACAAGCGTGACTTTCGCTACCACTGCGACAAGTGCAATAGGAGCTTCATGTCTAATTACGATCTGCAGGATCACAAGGCCAGTCACCTGGGGACGAAGACGTTCATCTGCGAGCACTGTGGCAACGCTTACTCGCAGAGGACGTATCTGGTCGCGCATAAGCGTTTCGTGCATAGGATACAACAGGGTGCGCCGAAGAAGTTCCATTGCAATCTATGCAGCAAGAGCTTCGCCACGGATCACAATCTTCGCAAGCACATTTCCTTGCATTCGCAAACCTTCCTCTGTGCCCATTGCGGCAAGGAATTCGCCACCAAGCATGACCTGAAGCTGCACACTCGAAAGCACACAGGGGAGAGGCCATATCAGTGCAAAGTCTGTTCGAAAGCGTTCGCTAGATCAGTCACCCTCAGGGTGCACAGTCTCACCCACACGGGGGAGAGGCCATACGTGTGTGATATCTGTGAGCAGAGTTTCACCCAACGTAGTAGCATGATGGCTCATCGCCGTAAACATCCTGGGGATCATCCACGACCCCCTCCTCTGCTCCTCAGTAAGCTCGACAGCAACGAGCACAGTAGCTGAGACATCGTTTGAGCGTCAGGGACGTCCTGAGTGCGTTAAGAGACTATTGTGACGTTGAACGAACTGGGCACAGGCCGGAAGTGCGAGCAAGAATCGCTGTAAGTGAAGCAAGAGTAGCCAAAGGAACGTTGAGAATTTATGAGAGTTCTGCTTTTTTGTGCAGTTTCACTTTGACATTTGAAAGGTCGATGATGTGGTCAACGAAGAATATTACATTATAATTTGGACAATTACGCTCCCGCGTCCGTTCTTTCGTTCGTTACGTCGTGCGTAGATAGTGTTTGTAAAGTCTACCCGCTGTCGTTTATATACTTTTATATTACGAATGATTGCATCTGGTCCGTTTCATGTCGAGTTGATTTCATTTGTCAAATTATTTTTATATTGGAATAAAGGCTGCCTCCGCGTGTTTTAACTTGTTGGCTTAGACGGAAGAGTTGCGTCATTTACAGGTATCTGTTTGTTGAAGCGTTTACAATGTTACTTTGTAAGTACTTTTTAGTTCTTCCGTAGAGTTAAGTGGGGCATGTCTGGAAAATGCAGAACAAAATTGTGTTCAATGTATTTATAATCTGCAGCGTCGTGAGATTCGTTGCGAAGTAAAGATTCGTTAAGTTTATCAACTATACGCGTATAGTTACCCTTACATGTTTTACGCGAGACTGAATGATGACCGTGACTCGATGTACTCGAATAAACAGTTGCTGTAAAACGCAGCGGATATCGCAAGATACGAAACAAGGAGGCAGGGGAAATAAGAAGCGAGCAGGTGCTTAATTACTATTCGAATTTCACGACGATTCGTAAGCCGTGTAAATCGGTTTTCTTAGAAGCCACGGCAGCCCACCCACGTGCGTAGCATTAATTGCAAATTTACATCAACTTCGAGATCAAACCACTTCGATACAATGTTCAACGAACCCGTCATCGCTTGTACTGGATACTTTGTTCCTTCGATTAAATCCATTACAGATATTGTTCAATTCTCGCTGTGCAATTCGTGCTGTCTTTCCACTTGCTCCTTTCCCTCCACGTCGCGCTGCGATTAATCTTCAAACATCCACAGGACTAAGCAGAGAAGCGTTTCTGCCATTATTTCGATTTTCAATTGTTGCTTGCTTACTTGCACTTATCGATATATTCTTGCAACTGACTAAGCGACTGGGTGTTTCAGGATGTCGACGATCGCGGAAATGTCCACTACGCGAACCCCAGCGCGTCCACTCTTTGTAGCCTGCCATGGGGTTCCATTTCTGGATCACGAGGGAAAAAGCCAACCGGCGATCCAAGTCAAGTCTCCGCCGATTTCCGATGACGAGGAGAACAACCATACCGTGCCCAATGACCTTGAAAATAACTACGACGATTTTGACAACGAAAGCTCGCCAGACGATGATGACGATACATTCAGCGACAATAACGACGACATGTACATGAACGGTGGTAATTATCGTTTGTTATCGAGCAAGGTTAATGACACTCCCTCCTCGAACATTGTCGATGACGATACGCCGTCGAGGGTGGGTGACAATGGTTTCCAGGAAGGGATAGATACATCTGTGAACATGGTGAAAACTGTGCTGGTACCAGTTCGAGACCCAGTAACCAGGGAACTTAAGAATGTGTTGGTGCCAGTTGAAGTTAAGGATGCAACGGGTATGAATATAATTAAAAGCGTACTAGTACCGGTCGAGGACGAGGATGGGCTGATGTCGTACCAGATTAAGAAGTTCGTGGTGCCCATCAAGAGCCAGCCGATCGTGCCGCAGAAGAAGATTAAACCATTGCCCAGCAAGAACGCCGCTAAATCAGGAGTCAGGAAGAAGGGGGAAGAGAAGAAATTGAAGAAGGAAGTGGAGAAGGAGAAGGAGGCCGGGAAAGATGTGACGGAAGATACGAAAGAAGAAAGCAAAGGGGATGGTGAGCCAAAGGAAGCAGCTGAAGTAGATACGCCGAAAGAGGAAGTGGATCGAATATTGGATAATGTGAAGAACACTTGCCCGTATTGCCAGAAGGACTTCGAAGACGAGAAGCAAGTGGACAGACACGTAAAAAGGATTCACAAGAAACCGTTCCGCTGCAAAGTGTGCTACAATTCCTTCGTCGCGAAGGAGTCCCTGAACGACCACATGAAGGGCCACGAGAAGGACGCGTTGCTGGAGTGCCCCTTCTGCCACCAGAAGTACAAATGCATGGCTGGGCTGAGATACCACCAGATTCGTGCGCACAGCACCATAGAGCCAAAATACGTGTGTGACCAGTGTGGTAAGCGCTTTAAATTGAAACATGACCTGAGCTCTCACATCGAGAGGTCCCACCTGACCGACACCTACATCTGCAGGTTCTGCGGCAAGTCCGTGAGGAACATAAAGCAGCATGAATGGTATCACGAGAAGTCGACCAAGAAATACGAATACTCCTTCCGCTGCCACCTTTGCCCCACAAAGTTCAGGCGACGAACTGGCCTCGACAACCATTTGCTGATGCACAAAAACAGCATCAAGTGCGGCCAGTGCAGCAAAGGCTTCATGTGCGTTTCCGAGCTGGAGGATCATAAGATCAGTCACACAGGCGAGATGACGTACATTTGCAAGTACTGCCGGAACGCTTATTCGGAGAAGTCCTGCCTGGTGGCGCATAAACTGCTCGCGCACGGTATACAGCAACGCGTGCCCAAGGAGTTCCAGTGTAACGTCTGCAGCAAGAGCTTCGCCACCGAGATAAGCCTGCGCAAACACGTCACCTTGCACTCAAAGATGTTCTCCTGCTCTCACTGCGACAAGGAGTTCGCCAGCAGCCACAATCTGAAGCTGCACATTCGTAAGCACACGGGCGAACGACCCTACGAGTGCAAGTTCTGCAAGAAGTCCTTCGCCAGATCCAACGCGCTCAGAGTACACAGACTAATACACACGGGGGAGAGGCCTTACGTGTGTGATCTTTGCGGGCAGAGTTTCACACAAAGAAGCAGCATGATGGCTCATCGACGCAAACATCCCGGGAGTCACCCACCGCCACCTCCACTGCGGCTCAGCAAACTCGGATGTAACGAGAATGAGTTTTAAGCCCGGTGAGAACACTACCGTGATTGGTCCGTGTGAAATTGAATGTACACTGGAGGATAGGATCAGGGAATACACAGTGAGACGGAGTCACAGAAAGACGGTGGACATTTATTAGAACTCTGCTTTGATGTTAGTTGCCTCCTTTTAC
This sequence comes from Andrena dorsata, assembly GCA_929108735.1. Lineage (NCBI taxonomy): Eukaryota > Metazoa > Arthropoda > Insecta > Hymenoptera > Andrenidae > Andrena > Andrena dorsata. The sequence continues at coordinate 2,195,045 of OV815489.1, read as the reverse complement.
TCTGTCACTCGAGATATCGATGATCCTCTGGCATTGAAGAATCTTATGCTTCGTAGTGGTGCGTTATGGATCTGAGCTTGTTCTTTCATTAGTTTAAATGTTAGTGGTATGGGTAATGTTTAATAATTTTCGTGTAAATAATTTCACATCACGAATAACGAATAACGATTGTGGCTCCTTTCATCGCCAGTTAATCTCGCTAGTAAAAGTCATGTTTGTGTAACTGCTCAGGCTATTTGGCCTTTTATATCTGGACACTTTAAAGCGAAAGAGATTTTCATTGGGCATTTTCAGACATCTGTTTTTTACACTGTTTATGAAATCTTGCTTTGAGTGGGACATATCACGCACACATACTGCAGTTTCACAAGATTTATTCATTTCGATGAAATGGCGTAAACCCCTATTTCAGTATCATTTACACATATACGCAAAGTTACATGCCTTTCATAAGATTCGAATACAAACACAACTCAATATATTTAAGTAAACGTCCACTATAAGGTGCTAATAAATACCGGGAAATGCAAAGTAAGAGAGCTAATTAAATACGAAGCAAATGGATTACGAATTATTATTATAATTCTTACAAATTCCACGTCGATTATAGGGCATATAAGCGAAATTCCTTTACACACTCCATTAAACGATTCCTAACATCCGTTGCCCTAGAACCTGCAACATTGACATGTCTACCATTAATTGCAAAGTTATGTCAACGTCGAAATCAAATCACTTCAATGCTGTGATCAACAAATCTCCACTCTGCAATTTGTAACATCCATGCAATGAATCCTCTCCCCAATTATGGCGTATAATCGACTGTCCAAATCTGTAGACATACACGAGAATGAACAACATGCCGAATGGCAGAAGAAGATGTTATACATAACAAAGAAGATTTTGGACAAACATTACTGAACTACTACAAACATACATATACGCGAAATTCTCAGTAAACTTTAAGAGCATTCTCCCTTTCATTGCAGCGTTTGTAGGATCGTTTACAATGTTTGAGATTTGTTGCAGTGGTTGTAGATCGTCCACGGAATCATCGTGGAATATTCTGCTGAATACCAAAAGCATATATATTTTTGAATACTGGAGTGCTTTTGAAAGTATTTCGTTCTCGAAAAAAAACTGTCTAGTTTTCTTTTGGTTTTCTAATATTTCAATGTTTTTTTTCTTTTTTTTTTTAAATTTTTTTATCGTAAATTACGGAAGATGCTCGTTACTAACTGTTTGATTCTATGATTTAGTAGTGTTCGAATCTGTGGTATACACACGCTGACAAGAAAGATTTCAGTAAAATATATTGTAGCGTGTGAATAAAGGATGAGAACACAAGAGTTTCGATGTGTCATATATTGTACGTAATATACGTATATATATCTGATATACAAAAGAAGAATGAATGTATCATTACATAGAAAAATGAATATTGCGTTCTGTTTTCATTTTATAAAACATATTCGATGCATCGACGTTTTACTCATTTAGCAGCTTGCTAGATTCAAACTGTGTTTTCGTAATAAAATGCACTGAAAATTATTCATCGAACTTTACATTAAAACATTCTCATATTTCCTATAATCTAGCTATTTTTTTTAGTAAACATTTTATAACTCGCCTTGTTATCATTTTTTATGTACCTTGTTAATAATTAAATGTGATTCGTGTGTATAGTTACTAAGAACTGAATTATAGTGCGAACGAGAGTGATGAATATAGAAACGTACTTAAAAGATACAAATAAAACGCTTCGAATATTGTGTAAGGCGGAAATATTCTTTGAATAATTTGAAATGTTCGAAAGACTTGTTTAAGCAATTTTAAGTAGGTGTTAAAATGTCTGTACCGTTAATCCTTGTCGCGTTTCAACACAGGCCAAAAAAGTGTGATATAATAATTCCCGTGGATGTACTTGCATTTAAACCTCACAGTTTTTACAATAGAGTGTGTACTGAACAACGCAAAAGTAAGTTACATTTTTAATATATTTGAAGAGTTACGTACACGGTGATCTCCACGCCAGACATATTATATTCCATACTTCATCATACATTTGTATGATGAACACAATTGAGCAGCATCTACAAGGTAATTGGCAAAAAAGTGGGAAGTTTCTCCTGTCTTAACTGAAAAAAATTTATATTCTGACATAATGCTTCATTCTTCGCAAATAAAATTAAAAAAAAAAAACAACGCATGAGCGTTTACAGAATACCCACTGACGAGAATTATCCTTGTTTCAGAAGAGAGCCTGCCACGGCACAGCCAAAACCTCCAAGCGACAACGCATCTTTCCGATTAGTGGTGGTGGGCACATGGAAGCAACGGGACGCCAGGCCGTTAATAACAAGAATAAGGCAGATTCCACAAACGATCATCGAAGATTTAGATCCTCTAGAAGAATTTGTGACATTTATACACAGCACTGGAAATTCTCAAGACAGCGTCCCCGAAACGGCCAAGGATGTACCAGGATCGTCCACGTCCCGGAACGACGAAACCGAGGTCGATCACGTTCTGGAGAAGATTCGGAACACCTGCCCCTTCTGCGACAAGCGTTTCGACAGCGTGAAGAAAGTGGAGACCCATGTGGCCTGCGTCCACCGACGGCCATACCAGTGTGACAAGTGCAAGAAGTCCTGGCGCACGGCCGAGGCTTTAGAAGAACACAAGGTGATCCATCGACCCGACTACTTCTTCGAGTGTGAGGTATGCCACGTGAAGTATAAGAGCGAATGCAGCCTGAAGAGGCACAGGCTGCGCATGCACAGCGGCCAGGAATCCAAGTACGTTTGCGAGCACTGCGGCCGCTGCTACAAGCTGAAGATGGACCTGTCCGAGCATGTGAAGAAGATCCACATGACCGAGCCGCACATCTGCCGGTTCTGCGGCAAGGCGGTGAAGGACGTGAAGGCCCACGAGTGGAAGCATCAGAACCATATGCGATACCGCGAGGCCAAGTACAACCTTAGCTGCCACTTGTGCCAGAAAAAGTTCTGCCATAGAAGTAGGCTGGACTGCCACTTGAGGCGCCACGAGGAGGGCTTCAGGTGCGAGATGTGCGACAAGGATTTTCTAAGTACGAAAGAGCTGGTGAGGCACAAACAGTACAAGCATGGCAAGACCAAGATCTACACCTGCATTGTCTGCAAAAAGCCCTTCGTCTGCAGCAGCAACTTCTATCAGCACGTGCTTACCCACGCTGGCATACGGCCGTACAAGTGCGACGTTTGCGAGGAGGACTTCACGCAACGCTCTAGCCTCCTCAGGCACAGGAGGCAGCATCCCGGGCCACTTTCGCCTTTACCATCGACCAACCCTCGGATCACTGAACTCGCTAAGAGTTATCTGCAGAAATTGCAGAACGACCAGATCGACAAGAGCTGTGTGCTGAACGCTAAATTTTGATCGGACTGGAACTTCGGTGACCGTTTGTGTAACGTGGTGATTAGTTGGTGTGAAATGGTTACGCCAGAGTCGTTAGACTATTAATGTTGTTGGTAGGGGAGAAAGTGTTTTGTGAGGCAATCGATGAAACTGCACGCTGGTTGGATTCATAGAGGTTCAATGTTTAATCATGATTTGGTTTTTCAGTATTCTGCAGACACCTTGAAGATGGGATTTAGAAAATCTTCTTTGAGGGATTTTGGACGATGTTTGGGGAAAACTGAACGTTGAAATGTTGAATTGTTGACCACTATCGGAACGTTAATTGTAGTGATTGTAAGACGCGAAATATCTCTAGTGCTGTTTAAAATGGAGTACAAGGAAATGGCAATTTGCAATTTACGTGACTGAAGGTTTAATAATAACGTTGATGACTGCACACTAGAGCGTTACTTTAAACTAATTGTACTGACACAACTGAATTCTGGGGTAGTATCAGGTCATATCGGTAGATGAGCATTTCTCTATATACTGCCTTATCATTTTTCAATGTATAAACATATGCTACAAAATATCATTATATTAAGTACAACTTAAATTTCATTTCAAATGATTTGCACAATATTAATAGTACCGTGGTGTATATAGTACATACATATATGATTACAGTGATGAATGCCATTTTTACCTGTAAGATTAGTTAAATAGAGTTAAGATAATACTGTTTCCACTTGTATATTTATATTATTATACGCTTGCCACATCCAAAAATAAGAGACACTTTTTGCTATAATATACAAGAGTTAACAATAATTTAATTATCGTATGTTCATTTCGGCAGTTGATATTTTATTGCCACCGTTTTTGTGATAGTTCCATAACACTTCGTAAACCATATATGTTACTCATATAATTAAAAATAATCTGAAGTGCATGTTGTTTGAATACAGTGAGCGCATAAAGCAATGCAATGAAGTTTTTGTTACTTTAAATATTAGTTAAGCCATGAGTAATATTAAAGGAAGTATATACTTGCGTTCAGAATGTCAGTTTGGTTACCGATACACGTTTCATTTAATTGTCAAAAATTATAACAATATATTCTCTATATTTGTACGATTTTATATGCGTTTTGATTTGACAAAAGCAATCCTACCTGAAGTAATATAAAAACAAATTTCCATATACACATATCAAGCATATCCCTGATAGATAAAAGTGACATGTGATTTTAACTCGCAGAGGTGTTCAATTACCTTTTTTATTTTTAAGCTGCCACTGATAGAAGAAAATCTGCCGAACTTATCAAGGAAATGAGAAATAGTACACTAACGCATTTTTAAAACATGTATACAGAATAATGAGTATTGTATAAAATCATTTTCAATCGTATTATAAATGCACCAATTATACGGTATATCTCTGAATAAGACGGTAACTATTAATCATTCCTTTTTTTTCTTTTTTTCTTTTCATATCAGAATAATTACACGTGTATTTTCTAGAAAATAACTATGCGTAAGTTAATACTGGTGTTAAATAAAAATGAGTTTCTTGAAAGGTTCGCCAGTTTTGAACCATACGCACGCCAGTGCATGCTTCATGCCCGGTTAGCAAAGCGAAACACTATATTACAACACGTGATTCCTGCAGTGCAACCGACTGACTAGCTTTGTGATTTTTTAGGTACAATGCGCTAGACCCACTCGCTCCAACTTTTCTCCTAGTAAAGGTAGAAGATAATTACTTTCGGATACCAACGTCGTTGAGCATGTTCATGATGAAGGAGCCGGCGCCCGGCGAAGAGGGTAACGCCCAGAAATCGAAGGACGCCGCAGCGTCGAAGACCAGCGAGGGCCAATCGGACGAGAAGACGTCGGACGAGAAGACGCCGGACGTCTACGACCTCGATGACTTGGACGACACGCCGTTGGACTTTCGAAAAAAGCAAATCGAGGGGAAGAGCAAGTTCAGCAAGCAGACGCTGAAGAAGAAGGTGCACACCTGCGAGATCTGCTACGCCTCGTTCGATCGGAAGAGCAAGCACACGAGGCACATGTCGAAGCACAGCAACTCCCGGCCCCACAAGTGCGCGGTGTGCACGAAGGGCTTCAAGACCAGCGCCCACTTGGCTAGGCACATGGAAATACACGATGAGCCCGTCAACCTGCATGCGTGCAGCCTCTGCGACTACAAGGCGCGAACGAAGCCCTATCTGAAGATCCACTACATACGGAAGCACACCGAGGACTACAGCTACAAGTGCGAGCAGTGCGGCAAGATGTTCAAGGTGCAGTCCGATTACACCACCCACGTCAAGGACCACGACACGGAGTCCTGCGTCTGCGACATCTGCGGCTCCTCCTATCCGAGCAAGAGCTCCCTGTACTTCCACAAATACTACAAGCACAAGACGAAGGTGAAGAAGTACCAGTGCACCACCTGTAAGAAGAAGTTCAAGTCGCAGAAGAACCTGGACAGCCACATGGAGCTGCACAAGCTCAAGTACGTGTGCGAGCAGTGCGGCATGGAGTCGAAGACCAAGTACGGCTTGACCAAGCACCTCAGAACGCATTCCGGGGAGAAGTCCTACTTGTGCGCGATTTGTGGGAAAACCTTCGGCTGCCTCAGCTCGCAGAAGATCCATCTGTTAACGCACGTCGGCGAACGACCCTACGTGTGCGACATTTGCGGGCAGAGCTTCACGCAGAGGTCGCCCATGATGCTGCATAGAAGGAAGCACCCTGGCATGCACCCACCGCCACCGCCGATTAAGATAACGAATCTGCTTCACGGTGTGCAGGATAAAATCATCGTGAACAAGAGCCCCAAGTAAAGACATCGATCGGTAGTTTGGGGTCCTTGCTGTACAGTTTTCTAATATAGCACCCGTGAAACGAGGTGTCCTTGGGACCTGCGAAAAGGCGGTATCTAGAATTTCTTTACTTCGAAGAACGTTCGTGGGAATTAAGTGTAATGTTGAGTTCTGATTTAGAACAAATTAGGGGATTTCTGTTGTTCTATGTTGGAGGTGTTTGATCGGAATCGTGGCCCCGATCGTGTATATTCGGCAAATTGTGTGATACGCGAGTTGTCTTTGAAAAAACAATTAGATTAAGTATGATGAATACTTTCGTATTTGGGAGTTATTTTCCATTTGACATAGCAGTTAAATTAATTGGGGAAATTGTTTATCTTCGTGACGATTGAAGTAATTAACTTGTAAGAATGAATTTATTTTTAGGTGGATTTGAGTTAAAAAAAAAAGTATTGATCATATGTTAATGAAATACAGGTTTTTTTTATAACAAACAGTTTAGATTTGTTCAGTGATGCTCGGCACGCTAAAATATTCATATTTAGTTTAGAATCAGTTCCTGGTTCTGCCTCTTTTCTGTTTAAATTACGGAAGTCCGTTTCCAAATACCAAATAACGATCAAAATATTTCTAACTGATTTCATTGACAGATGTAAAGTTATGAGCAAAATATTCGAAGATCAATAATTATTCTGTAAAATGATCGATGTGTCACTCACAAATCAAACGAAACAAACTCTTCTAGAAAGCATTTGCATGAATCTAATCATTTAAATATTTGCATGGTAAAACTTCCTCCTTTCTGGACAACAAAAATTCTGTACAGTATATTAAACTTTATTGTTCTAAAATACAATGAATGTGTTATAAACACCTCTCCGTCTTTCGGGCATAATTATTTAACGTAGGGTGACACAGTTTCTCACTAATAATGATAAAAATATCACTATTAATTAATTTTCAAGTCTTCCACGTGTTTTTAATCAACCCGAAGTTATGTTCGTTGCCTTTGATTCGTTCAAATGGTTAACGTGGGGTAGAGCATATCGTTAATCTGTTATACAGAATAACATTTTCGTGTTTGTTGTAAAAATCTTTGCTGGTACGAAGCGTCTGATCTACGAAAATTATCGCATTGCGTTCGAGGATACAAGTAATGGCGATGAGAACCGATGAGATAGAAATTGTAAAGTTAACAGCGAATCGGTGATAGTTCAATATTATGTTAAAATTTGATGGCGAGAGATCGGTACTTCGTGAGTCCAATTTACGACGATGCAACTTTTATATATATATATATAAATATAAATATAAGGGAACTATAGAAGTGTAATATAAATATTCGTATTCTTATGGTAAAAGTTTACATTGCCTGTAAATTTGAAGAAAAAAATATATGTATACATATACAATATTATATAAAATATTTTAGTTCTTACGGTCTGTATTATTAAGATTGTATAAAAGAAATAACTTTCCAATCAAGAATAGCCTCTCTAATTAATATTTAACGTAGAATTAATCCACTTGTGTTTCTAGGTTGGCAACTAAATATCAGTCATCATTCGGCAGGGTGTAATTATTAAAAAAATAATTTTATATGTTCTATATTACTATGTAAACAAAATATATAAAATTGGTTACTAATACGTTAATTAAAAATAAACTGGTGCAGCTGTATTTTTTGTATACTTCATACTTATGAAAGGTTTGATCTCTTCAGTTGTAAAGCTAAACTTCCAGTATTATACACGAATACGCTAAGCCCACTGTGCATCATCGCCAATTCCACTGAACAAAGATGCCAGTCTCCAATGGAAAACGATACTTATTCACTATTGTCCATCTTGTGCAACCATACAATTGTGCAATTTGCGCCAAGCAAATAAACACGCAGTAAAATTGCATCGCTCATAAGATTGACGAGTCTTTTCTTTTATTTTTAGGCCAGCGATAAGTGTCCGCCCCACGCGAAACTCTAGCGCGACAAGAGACACGAGCAAATATCATCTATCTTCCAGTCTCAATGCTCACACTATCAAGCAAGAGAGAGAAGACGTCTCAACGTTCAACATCAACATTAAAATGGAAATACCTGACCAGTCACCCGAAGACACACCAAACGGGTCGTTCGAGGAGCAATTCCAAAATTTTCCCCCAGGATCGCGCGAAGGGTTTCCATATGAATCTTATCAAGGTGTCCCACATGCATCACCTCACGAAGCTCCTCAAAGCTTGTCTGCACCATTGGATACAGAATTGCCCAAAAACCTGCCCATGCACTTTTTGGAGCAGGAAGGGAATTCAACGCCCCCACTTCTGACAATCGCACGAAAGGAGAAGATACAGTACCTGAGGAAATTCGTGTGCGAGGTCTGCCATAAATCATTTGGCAACAATTACAACTTGCGGAAGCACTTGAAGACTCACGGCATGGAACCCACGTACCAGTGTTCCGTGTGCCACGAGCAGCTGAAGAATAAGAAGTTCCTGGAAGTGCACATGGACATTCACAAGGGGGGCAACAAAATATTCCAGTGTAACGAATGCGGCTTCTTGGCGAGGCGAATGTATTACGTGAAGAGACACCAAATTAGGACGCACACGAAGCTCTTTGCGTTTCACTGTCATCTTTGTCCTAAGATGTTCAACCTGAACGCGGACTTCAGGCGTCATATGAAGCGACACGTGATTGCGCCGCGCTATTGCGAGTATTGCGGGAAAACGTTCAAGAACGAATACTACTTCCGGGTACATAGATTGCAGCGCAAACAGATCAGGTTTCGTTGCAAGGGGACATTGTGCGATGGCGTTAAAGCTGTTAAGAAACAACAGGTGAAGGAGGAGGAACTGGAAGTGCAGAAAACAGGCAAACAGTACAAATGCCCCCAGTGCAAGTGGAGCTTCCACAACTGGAAATCTCTTCGTAAGCACCTGAAACGCCACACACTCAGGTACAATTGTGATAAATGCACCGCGGTGTATAAGTACGAAGCCTCTTTCCTCAAACATAAGGCGACACACAAAAATTGAGGCAAAAAGTTCCATTTCCAGTGTAGTTAGTCTCTTCCGTTCATCTTCGATGCCATATGTAAGCCCGGGTCTCCACCAAGGCGAACACGAACAAAAACATAGTTCGCGAACGTTTTCCCCTGTTCTTGTCGTGTCCACACCGCCGCAAACAGAACAAAACATTCACATACGACTCATACGTTGAGTTTTTTTCATGTTTGCGGCGGAGTGGACAAGACTAGAACAGTCAAAAACGTTGGCGAACACTGTTTTTGTTCGTGTTCGCCTTGGTGGAGACCCGGGGTAACTCAACGACATCACCGTTACCGTGATTGATATTAAAATGTGTCAGCAGACACTTTGTCCCGTACTATATGAAGGATGTCTCGCAGGACATAGCTTAGCATGTACTACCTCAGAAACTACTTGAAGAGCAACGAAATTTATTTTGCTTAGTATTCTGTTGAGAAAATACACGTCAAGTGTTATCAATCTCTTTCCTTGCAGATCATCTGACAACGGTACCAAATATATCGTAAGACCCAGTAATTTAAACAAAAATGTTGCTCATATTTCTAACATCGCATATATAAATAGTTTCAGGAAAAATTAATTTACGTTTCCTGCGAGGCATCTGCTATATGACTCGGAATTAAACAACATACTGACCGAAGAATTAATCGTTCCCTCCTATTTTATTTTCATTTATTCCGTGACAGTCCTATTTATTTAGAATCTCTTTACAATTTAATCGTAAATTTAATATTGAACCATGTATAGAGATATTATTAACGCGAAAGGCTTCCAAACAAAGCGAGCAATATTTATTTTTTAAACTTATTTTTTATTGATTTAGGTATAATTGTCACGTTTGTAATTACGAGGTTGTTGTAACAGTAAAATAAATATACTACAAGCAGCAAAATGGCCATTTCTGATATTGCAACAAAAGTGAGGTATATATTACGGTGAATTTTACAGTCTTCTGGGCTGTTAGTGTTTTGCAAAATTTCACAAGCTTTCGATGAAAATCGATATTGGATTTATACATGCAGTGTAAGTATTATAATTTAATGTAGAAATATATTATAATAGAATCAGAATATATATTGCTTCTGAGATTTCCAGATCGACGATTTCGAAGACATCACTTTTGTATTGTGTTTTTGCAAATGCTATGGTAATACAGTCACGTATGTATCGAAAATAACATTTGATTTATTATTTAGTGAACAATGCTTCTTATACTTTCATGGATACTTTATTTCTCACTAACCAGGAGTAAAGATACATTTTCTATACCAACCGTGCAGAGTATTTGTTGCAATATTACTTAAGATGTAGAATAATATGTAAATACATAATGCTATTTGCTACAGCCTTTCGTCTTTGATTACTGTACCTAAACATTCATTAACATTATATATGTACTATATCTCATTCACTTGGACACACAAAGAATAAACAATTCTTCATTCAGAACTCGTGTTTGCGGAATTCTTATTTACTTTGAATTGAATGCGATATAAAAAAGATAGAAAGCCTGTGCTGTAGTTTTAAGATATCATTCCGACTGTTTAGGTTGCTAAAGAAGAAGACGAAGAAGATGGTGAAGAAAAAGGTTCTCGGCGAAAGAACGTTACCGAAGACGCGGACTTCGTTATCGAAAAAGTCGCGGAGTACATCACTGAAGAAGGAGAAGTCGGATTCGGAGAACACGCGTGAAGAAATGAGTGAAAATCGTGATGAAACAGTGAAGATGGAGAAAGTATTCTGTGATATCTGTAAAGTTACCATTCTAGAGAAGAATTATACGAAGCATATGCTGAAGCACAGCAATGTCAATGACTTCGAGTGCGACGTGTGCTCGAGGAAGTACAAGCACAAGAGAACAATGACGAAACACAAGTTGTATGCGCACGGGGATGCACCGACGTACAATTGCCAACATTGTGATTTCACAACGATTCACGCCTCTTATCTGCAGGTGAGTCCAAATGAAAGAAATTCTGCTTCTTGTTCGTGCTATTCTCTTGAACTATATAAATTAGGTTTGAGATAGTGTTTGTTGTGTTACATTGGGTAGTGCTGCCTATGTTTACAATCGAAGAGTGTGACTTAAGGGGGGACGCTTACCTAGAGCGGTCGAAACAATGCGCTTCTTTGGGATTTTTTTCCAGAAAACCCATTACACTTTTATTAATAACTATTCATCTATTGTTAAGAGTACATCTAAAGGACAGATCAATATTTTTTGTGTTAAAGAATATTAAAAGATTTGAGAGTTATAAGCGATGACCGGGATGTCCTTTTTTTTTTAAGCGTTTTGCGGAGACCATCGTAGATCGTAACAGAATCATCCGAAATGAAAAATTCGAATAGCTTCAGATAGAGTATGAAATTATCTAAGCGCTATCGGAGGGATTTCTTTTTTTCTTAGTTTTTTTTACAGACCAAGAAAGACTTTTTTATTGAAAATCGATGGTTCAACTTTGCAGCGCCGCCATTTTGTCTCAAAATAATTTTTCCAAAATCGGGCCCGATAGCTCCTAGATAATTTCATACTCTATCTAAAACTATTCGAATTTTTCATTTCCGATCTCTGCGTTTTCCAGTCTCCGCAAAACGTTTAAAAAAAAAAGGACATCCCGGTCATCGCTTATAACTCTCAAATCTTTTAATATTCTTTAACGCAAAAAATACTGAACTGTCCTTTACACGTACTCTTAATAATAGATGAATAGTTATTAATAAAAGTGTAACGGTTTTTCTAGAAAAAAATCCCAAAGAAGCGCATTGCTTCGACCGCTCTAGGTAGGCGTCCCCCCTTAAACTATAGAACTACCTAAAACTAATTCGTAATACCAATTCATATAGTTCAAATCGTTTAAATATTACATAAGCTCATAGGAAATAAACTTCACGTAATACATAAAGAAATTCTATGAAATTCTAATCAGAAAATATAACTTTCCTAAAACGTGGACTCCTATTTTCAAAACTCTCGTGAACTACACGATTTAGTGTACTCAATACGAAATTGGTACTGGTATGAATCTAGTTTAATGCATGTTCCTTCACGAGGGAAGTACCAATACTATTACTCCGAAGATACAATAAAGGAGAATTCTAACGAAGCGCCACTTTCGGTTTCTTTTCCTAAAATTAATAGCCGTCTGCCGACCGTATATCTTCAGTCTCACAATTTCCATTTCAGGTGCACATTATGCGCAAGCACACCGTCAATTTCCCCTTTCCCTGCAACAAGTGCGACCGAATGTTTCGGGTGAAAGCTGATTACATGAAACACATAGTCACCCACGACGGGGAGCCATGCATCTGCGACGTGTGCGGCACCAAAGTGGCCAACAAGATTTCCCTCTACTTCCACAAGAATTATAATCACACGGTGAAGGACGCCAGGTTCCAGTGCCCTCTGTGCAAGAAGAAGCTGCAGACCCAGAAGAACCTCGATAGCCATGTGCAGCAGCACCAGCGGAAGTACGTGTGCGAAGAGTGCGGGATGGAATTGACGCGCAAGACCGCCCTTCGGAAGCACATTAGGACACACTCTGGCGAGAAATCCTATTCCTGCCATATTTGTCGCAAAGCTTTCGCCAGCGCCACCAGCCGGAAGGTCCACCTTCTGACGCACTCAGGCGTCAGGCCATACGTATGCACGATATGTGGACAGAACTTCACGCAACGCCCAGCTCTTTGCGTCCACTGGAAGAAGAAGCATCCTGATGCCACGGAGGCACCACCGTCGGTGTCCATCACGAACATCATCAACTCTATAACACAATCTGCTGTCAAAGCAAACAACGTGTAATAAATCTGAGACTTAGACTCTTTCCCTCGGGGGTAGAAAAGTACATATTGTGATCGTAGGAAGTAAGTTACTGTATGCAGAGCAGCGCAGTAAGGAAGGTGGTCTTTCCTTTGGCGATGAAGGAAGCACTCGTGCGCCATGTGAATCTGGATTCACTGGAAGTTGCGAAGATTCGTTGAAGAGACTGTTTTTCTTTTTTGTCAAGTGTTCACGAGTTTATTTCATGCTTTGTCCACGGCAATCCCTTGTATCTGAATCGTGTAACAGACTTTTGGATATAACCGTGGGTAGTCTGAGGATATACCGTTATTTTGTTAGCTCTTGGGGGTTCTGTTTACTGCCTCCACTTGTGCTGTTGAGTTTCTCGTGATTTTGTAAGTAATGGATGTTAATAGAGTGTGAATTTAATTATACATATTATGTTTAATTATATTTAATTATATATATTAATTATATATATTATGCCAATATTCATTGGCATAATTGAACTGTGTATATCCACTAATTTTGAAGAAACAGTAGAAGAGATCCCTTCACGAAGAAATAAATGCAGGACTGGCATTTCTTCCGCATTGCGTGTTCCGACTATTTTAAATTTGTAATTGATATATTTATAATAGAATATGACATTTTACGATCATGTCAGATGGACAATTTGATATACGATTTTTTTTTATAGCACCTATTCTTATTGACTTATGAAGATCAGTGCTGGTTGTTAAATCGCCATAGAAATACCCATAAATTATAAAGCATTGTCAGTTTACTATGTGTAAATAACAACTCGCATACAATTGATTTACTGCCATCTGTATATTTTGACTTGTGTTGACATAAACTACTAAAACTTCGTATTGCACGTTTTGTGAACTGTTCTTTGGAAGGAGGAAGAAAATGCTTCAATGTGCTTTGCAGTATGCGTACCCTTACACACCCAAAAGTGACACATAAGTCTCTTTTACTGACTAATTTCATTCGTGTTTTAGGAAATCAGCGCAGCGTTTAAGTGAGGAAAACAAACTCGACACCGCTGTCCAAATTAAAGACGAACTAAAGATTCCACGCAAAAAGCGAGACGTGTTTCGACCAAGAATCGTATTCCGGGCGTCGAAAACTCGAAAACGTAGAAACATTAAACGTGTACCTACCTCCTCTTGCAGCATCGAAACGAAAAGCCTCGCGCCCAATCGCGTGAATTTCCAAGAAGAAGAGAGATTATCGAAGAATCCAATGAACAACGCTGAACAAGCCAGCAAGAATCACTGTCCCGGTACATTTCAAAATGATAATGATACCACGCAACAGGAGGACCTGTATAAGAAACTCCACGACGGCACTTATACCTGCGACATCTGCCAAACAGTGTTCGAGCAGAAGAGCAAGATCCTGCGCCACATCACCAGCAAGCACAGCTTCCATCGACCTTTCAAGTGCGCGACTTGCGACAAAAGCTTCAAGTACAAGTGCGATCTGAGAGCCCATAGGCTCGTTCACCAAGATGTTGACTTGAGTTTGTTGCACTGCTGCGACAAATGCGACTACCGTACCAAAACGAAGAACAATCTCAAGTCCCATTACATCAGGCGGCACACGGACGATTACAAGTTCGCCTGCGAGCACTGCGGCAAGCGCTTCAAGATGGAGTGGGACCTAAAGTTCCACATTGGTACCCACGGCAGCTCTCAGCACATGTGCGACATTTGTGGGAAGTTCTACACGAGCAACTATTCGCTGTACAAGCACAGGAAGGTGGCCCACCTGAACGAGTACAAGTTCCAGTGCAGCGTCTGCAACAAAAGGCTGCTGACGCAGGAGAACCTCGACAACCACATGCAACAGCACAACAGAACGTACGAGTGCAAGGAGTGCGGCAAGGTGTTCGCCTCGAAGAGGTACCTGGCCACGCACATCACCACGCACACCGGCGTCAAACCGTACACGTGCCACATCTGCAAGAAGAACTTTCGCACGTCGCATATGCGGAACACTCACTTGCTCACGCACTCCGCGGAGAGGCCGCACGTGTGTGACCTATGCGGGCACTCGTTCAAAAGAAGGTATTACATGATCGAGCATCGAAGGAAGCACCCTGACGCCCACTTGTCTTCGCCCCCCGTGCCCCTTGGAAGGAACAAGGCTACCATGGACGCGACAGATGTGGCTGAAAACCAAGCAGAGATCCAATAATCATCAGTGTGTTATGGTTTTTCCTGTGTTCATCGTTATAAACCATGACACACAAAACGGCGTTTCAAGCTATCGCTTATAGTGCACAATGAACTTTATTAAGTTACACTCTTTCACTTCCATCCTCTCCCATCTTTCCCCAGTACACCGCCCCGTGATGCTTAATATCTTCGGTAATCTAATACGATAACCGGGGTGTTTGCATTGCGGTCACTGCCCCTGATTTCAATCCTGAGTGATTAGCTTTTAAATAAAATTGAAGCTTGGGTTTTTTTTTTGGTGATTTTCGTAGTTTTTCGTTTTTCTTTATTTGTTAGTATTTGAAGGCGAAATTTCGTGCCATTGTGGTTCGTTTAAGTTAATAGATAAGGTGTTGAATTGATGGGGAGGTTTAATGTGTATATAGAGTCGAAATTATTAACGATACTAATTGTAAGGATTGTTTTTAGTTGCACTAATTGGTAATCTAATCTTCCATGGCCTTCACTAATATACACTAAGGCTATAATTTTTATATAAAAAAAGGACACGTTCATTGTGTGAGGTTTCCCTAGAAATTCCTCCAATTTTTATTTCGAATATTTGCGATCTTGAAATGAATTAAAATGGAACTCTCGCTTAAAAAATAACACACGATGCAAAAGTGAGCAGTGCTCTGTAAAAAAGTGTCTATGGTACAATTCAAAGATTTAGTATTTTATGACACAAGTAGACTAACTAGCATAAGTATGCGTAAGTCTGTGAAACTCGCGCTGTACATAAATGCAATCGTGCGTCTATAGCTTAAGGAAATCAATTTTGAAATATCAAATTGATTTATCCGATGACAGTGTCATATGAAGTAATTATTTCCATATTTATTTTTCTCATACATTTATAACCGACGTCTCATTCGTCGTAAAAATTTATACACTTTATATCGCCTAGTTACATTGTTTGTACTTCCACAATGAGACGACGATTCGTCCTCGGTACACCCACATTTCGATTACACTTCGTACAGACCTATAGGTACTAAAGCAACAATAAAGACACGTAACATGAGAAAGTATAGTGCAGAATAAAGCAAATGACCCCAACCCAACGCGTAAGCTTCTATTCAGACACGATCGCGTAGAAATATGTAACAGTCATCTTAGATCTGCAGTAAGTAACGTCAGTGTACCCGTCAATCCCGATTCAAGCCCCTCGATATTAATCGCCCCCTTTCCACTGTGTTTTAGAATCCGAGACTGCAGAAAGAGGATCCTAACTACAGACTCATCGGGTCGATTTATCATCGGGAGAAATTCTGTGCCGATGAGGCTCTGGCAACACGTCGACCCCAGCGGTAAATTGCATTACTCCCTGTTGCCTGTGGCAGAGGACGCAGCCAAGACCGAAGAAACCGCCGACACGCTCCTGGCATCCATCAAGATCGAGGAGGGCGAGGGGCAACAGGGCATTCAGAAGACGAGCCACGGAACAACTCCCTCCGTAGGTCCCTTGGCACAAGCTCATGGAATGGCCGTCGACGTTTACACCTGTGATAAATGTGAGATGAAGTTCCCCAGGGCAAGCATGCTGAATAGACATAAAACGTCTCACGACCTGAACGCCTGGTTTATTAAGAAACGTTTGAACAAGAAACGCGCCGGTCGAGCGCGATCGAACTCAGGGAAACGGGACAGACAGGTGCTGTCACGTAAATCTTCAGAGATACGGAGATACGCCTGCAATTCGTGCGACTTCGGCTGCAGCGAGAGGTCCGCTTTAACTGTGCACGTTAGGAAGGAACATAAGCTGGCGACCAGCGATGGCTCGGGCAAGTGTCCTTGCACTGTCTGCAGCTACAAGTGCAACAGTCTGGCGAGTCTGCACAAGCACATGGAGGAGCACAGGGACGCGAAAACGACGCAGTTCTCGTGCAACACGTGCAGCTTCGTGTGCAAGAGGAGCAGCACCTTGGTTTCCCACGTGGTTCAGAATCACAGGAAGATCGAGAGCGCGGAGAGCGACTCGAAGAAGAGATGCAGGGTGGCAAAGTGTAACGACGAATCCGTGGAGGCTGAGGACTCGAAAGAAACGCATTTGCAGGAGGAGATTAAGGATTCCATCGTTCCATGCGCGCCGCCCAACTTGGAGTGCAAGAACGAGCCGTCGATGACTACTCGCGCGAGCAAGAAGAACAGCAGGAAGACTACCGAGGAGCAGTGCGATCTCTGCGATTTCAAGTGCTCGAAGAAGAGTGCTCTGTACAGCCACAAGCGCCAGCACAAAACCGCGGACGTCGCCGAGGTGTATTCGTGCAACGAGTGTACGTTCAAGACTAATAAAAAGTCGTCCCTGTACTCGCACATAAAGAGGAAGCACAAAGTGGCGAAGACCTCCGCGGCTGACAGCCAGCCGGAGCTGTTTTACTGCAACCAGTGCGACTACAAGAACAAGAACAAGTACGAGCTGAAGATCCACGTCGCCAGGAAGCACACGGACGACTTTAAGTTCTCCTGCGAGACCTGCGGCAAGAAGTTCAAGGTGAAAGGCGACTTGACGAACCACATACGCTTCAATCACAAGGAGCAGCCTGTTATATGCGACGTCTGCGGGAAAACGTGCCTAAACAGCAACTCGTTGTATGTGCACCAGAAGTTCGCCCACTACAAGGCCAAGTACGAGTGCCAGGTGTGCAAGAGGCGGATGGTGAGCCAGGAGAACCTGAACGAGCACATGATCAGGCAGCACGAGCGGAGGGAGAACGTCGTTTGCGAGGAGTGCGGCAAGACTTTCTCGAGAAACAGCCGGCTAAAAGTCCATATGAGGATCCACACCGGTGACAAGCCCTACACCTGCACCATCTGTAGCAAGTCCTTCGCCCGTAGAACAGCTTTGAAACAGCACTTGCTCATTCACACGGGCATCAGACCCTACGTTTGCGACATCTGCGGCAAGGCGTTCACTCAGAAGCCTGGATTAATCAGCCACAGGAAATCTCATCCCGGATCTCATCCTCCCTTACCGAGGGTCCTTATCGACCACATACTGAACGACGTCATGAACAATTGAAACCGCTGACTGTGCAGTTAAAGTTTTGTGCAATTAAGACGGACTCGCTGATCCTTTTCATTGATACTTATTAATAATGAATAGTTGTAAAAAAAGGAACGTAAGTTACTATATTAGGTATTATGTTTATACGATAGTTTATTCGCTGTATTGTTTTCCTGACTCGCTAGCAATATTAATACGTGATTGAAGTTATCCGCGTAAACTTGTCCATGATTACAAATTTCTATAGCAACAACTACTATGTACCAGCACTGATAGAGTACCCGGAGTATCCAATCACTCGATCGAATCTGTTTAGATTCCTATGGTTTGCATTCAATTATTTGTAAGGAAGAAGAAAAGAAAAGATACTTTCCTCCTCGTTTATATCGGCATTGTTAATGTTTATAGAAATACAAGAATGATTTATCAGTCGAAAATAACTTGCCAATAATTATTATTCAGATGTTTCATTTGTGACACTTCGAGTGTTGCAAGTTTATGTGTAATATACTGGATATTAATTTTAAATCTGCAGGAGTGTATTGTTAAATGGTATCACACAATTCGTTCTTTCATTTTATTACGCTGGAATTGCGTGTCGATGAAGAAGAGTAATTCCTCGATGGTATAAATTATAATTGCCTTCATTATTTTCGTGTTGCTTTGTTACTCGTGCATATCCTCATCATAAGTTGCAAGTCCTCTTCCACGTAGAGACGTCTTGCGGGTTCTCAAACTGCCTCCATTATGGAGGAATGAAGCGCGTGTGTAATCTGTAAAACCTGTACTTACAGACCGTGATACGTACATGTAAAAGAATGGACAGCACAGAACGATCGCAGTTGTTAATAAAAAAAAAAGAGAACAATATACAAAAATATACCCCCAGCGTTGGTTTGCGAAATACCTAACTGACTGTTCTGTGATTTTCAGGGCTCTAAACGGAGACGGGCATTTTTTATACGGCAAGGAATCAATTCCCATGCAACCGTGGCAAGTGGTCGACGTCGAGGGTTGCCTCTACTATGCCTTCGTGCCGACGAATCGGACAGGAAAGCTCTCCGAACGGGGCAAAGCGACGTCAAGATCAGCGGGCGAGATCTTGAAGAATGATACGGAGGTCATGGAAGAAGATTTCATGATGCCAGCCGAGGAGGGACCGTCGCGTGCCACGTCTGTCGAGAGCCTGTGCAAGGTGAAGATAAAAGAGGAGGACACAGATGATGTTTCGTCGATGAAAGAAGACCTCTACAACGACGACAACAACGTGTACGCCTGCGAGGAGTGCAACATCTGCTTCCCAGAGATGCAGATGCTGAAACGTCATCGGAACGCGGTCCACGAGCAAGCGCAGCGCTACAAGTGCAAGGTCTGCTTCAAGATCTGCCGCAGCCTGGTCGCGTTCAAGATGCACGTGGCGCTGGAGCACAAAACCGAGGAGGAAGAGCTAAAGGACGCCGACAGTCTGACCTACGCCTGCAACTTCTGCGACTACGAGAGCACGAACAAGTCCACCTTGCACTCTCACATCAGCAGGAAGCACTCTGCCAAGCGACTCTGCAAAAGGAAAAGCAGCTACAGTTACACCACAGAGCCGGAGGAGTACTCCTGCGACGTGTGCGAGTTCAAGTGCCAGAATCGGCGGAGGTTGAAGGAACACCTGGAGCGCAAGCACGCGTCCGATTACAAGTACGACTGCGAGTACTGTGGCAAGAAGTTCAAGGTGAAGGGGGACATGAGGCTGCACGTCCGCTTCAAGCACAAAGAGGGGCCCATAGTCTGTGACGTCTGCGGGAAGACGTGCTCGAATAGCAACTCCCTGTACGTGCACCAGAAGTGGGCCCATTTCAAGCCCAAGTACGAGTGCGAGATCTGTAAGAGGCGCATGGTCACCCAAGAGAACCTCGACCAGCACATACTCCTGCAGCACGAGAGGCGAGAGAGCTTCGTATGCGAGGAATGCGGGAAATCGTTCACAGAGAACCATCGCCTGAAGCAGCACATGATGACCCACACCGGCGACAGGCCCTACGACTGTCACATCTGTGGCAAAGCGTTCGCACGCCGTACAGCTTACAGGCAACACTTGCTCATCCACACGGGGAAACGTCCCTATATCTGTGATATCTGCGGCAAGACCTTCACCCAGAAGCCTGGCCTGATCTGCCACAGGAAGTCGCACCCCGGTGTACATCCACCGCTGCCTGTCGTGCACATCGAACACATTCTCAGTGACTTTATGAAGAAGAAATGATCGTTAGTACCGTGAGCGTGATTCGATTGGACTTAACGCGTACGTTCGATCGGTGGAGATTCGAGGTATGAGAGTTCTCTTGGGGGAAGAAAAATGGGCTTTCTTTCGTTGACGTTACAGTTTGATCGATGGATTGATCTAGTGTGAAAGTGGCTTGAAGGGAGCCCGCTTCCTTGATCCGTGATCAGCGCACTGCTTTATTCACGTTACTGTGTTGTATGCATACGTTAATGAATTTGAGGCAGGAAGGCGAGGCTTATTTCCAGCTGAGTGGCTGGTGTCTGACATCTTGGATGCATTAGCTCGTTAATGATGCGAAGGGATGAGTTAATTATTTCGGTATCTCGGGCACGTTTTCCATGTTTAGTTTTCAAGTTGCTGTTTTATGCCTGATTCTTATGTGTAGGATGAGTTGCGAATTTAGTCAGTGACTTGGATATTAAAAGGTAAAGATCCCAATTACACATTATGGTTAGGTACTTAGACATTAAGTGTCTCGTCTGAAATATGCCCCAGAAATGTCGAAAGATTCCCAGAGTTTAAACGTGTCCAGGATTTGAAATTGCATCGCGTTTACATATTGCCACGTAATTGTAATTATGTCATTTTTGAGATTTGAATAGTTACGTTGTTTTTCTTTTTTAACGTATTTCCACGCATTTTCTATATTCGATCTCGCATGCACACATTTAACGCGTGGGAAGAAAGTAACTTTATACGACGTTACGTTGGCAGAATGAAACTACCATATCTGTAAAAACGAATCACTCGAAGAATAGCTTACTCAACATGAAATTATTTGTAAAATATATTGTATACAAGAAGAGATTGAGAGAACATATTTTGTGCACAAAACCCTTAGGAGATACATATTTTTAACGAACGTTAGCCAAAATTCATATTGGTGATTTTCTGTAATAGTTTGAAATAAAGCAATACGATTTGTGATGCCACCGGAGACACATACTCCTTTATGTAATATAATTAATAATTAATTGACAATAGCTATGGAGCAATTATTCCTTCACCTACTTCAAAATTATATTAAACGGATGAAATTTCACCTTTATTTTATTGTTCTCCTATACATGCGCCCACCCAGATTAGAATATTTGTGTACAAAAGGAGTAACAAATAAATAATAAGTGCAATTTAAGTGTAGCATCTGTTATCGCCCAGGCGTACGCGAAGGCCGATTTAATTTATGAGTTTGAAATTGTGCTGCATTTTTTGTTTCCAATACAGGTAAGTGTACCGTTAACTTTGTTTAAAATATTTTACAAGGTAACAAAGTTAATATTACGGCTGAATGCCTTAATTAAAGTAATAACATATATATTGTTTAAGAAATTACTAATTTAACTAATTTCTTAATTTCAACTGTGGGCATTTGTTTATTGTTTCAGGAAATTCAATATATCTATTTTGAGAAAGTGTTGGCGGCAAAGACCAGCTTTAACAATTAATCGATAATTGTGCGTCCTTGAAGTGCCCATAAAGAGAAACGATTCACTCTATTATGGGATTCTGCCACATCACTGCGTCATCGATGATACAGAGTTAAAAATACATTTCATAACATATCGTTGTTCCTGAAAATTTCAAAACAAGGGTTCTACCAATAATGCAATCGAAAATGTGAATACCTACTGTAAATAATTTTGTTCTTGAAAAATACGTAAGCATACACAACAAGCAAATTCCAAGAAAGGGAAATATTACTTAAATTACATTTGAAAATACTTCATTTATAAAATAATAAATACTGTATGCTCAGCGTGCACTTATCGAAGTGCACTATCACAAAATTGAATAAAATTGATTACATAGTGCAAAGTATAATTATTGCATAAGAGAAAATTTTTGTGCAATAAATATCAATTGTCCTCTAAAAATATCACTCGTCTATTTACTTCTTACACCATTTTGCATAGAATAAAAATGTGAGATATCAGTTTTACCATCCCAAACCCAATACAACTGTTCCACTCTATCACAATAAAAGCCATTGTGTAATAACTTTATCGTCTTGTATCAAGCTGATCGTGAAATTTAACTTCGAATGTAAGTAATCACCGATATTAAGTACTATCACTTGAGAACCCTAATAAACGCCAGTCCGTTTCCTGTTTTAGGCAGGAACCAGCGGGACCAAACACATCCTCCGTCACAGAAACATCTTCCGTTCCCAAGAAAACAGAAGAAATCTGGAAGCTATCATCGAAAGAAGTATCTAAACCTCCACCAGCTTGCGACGTCTGTCACAAGCAGTTCAAAAAGAAGTATCTTCTACGAAGGCACACGGTTGTACATCAGAATGAAAATAAAAAAGAGCCATCCACAGAGGAGCCCTCGTTTATGGAACTACTGTCCCGGAAGCAGGAGGCTTTGTCGTGCATGACCTGCGAGTTCAGCTGCAACAAAAGGTCCACCATGATCGCTCACCTGTCTCAGAACCACGGGGGATCCAGCAAAAGCAAGTTCACCAGCAAAGGAAGATTCACCTGCATAATCTGCGGCCTGATTTGCTCTCGTAAAGAAACCTTGAAGTCCCACTTTGTACGCAAGCACACGCAACGGTACGAGTTCTCTTGCGAGCACTGCGGCAAGGAGTTCAAGATCAAGGGCGATCTGACGACGCACACACGGCTTAATCATAGAGAACCGCCCGTGATATGCGACGTATGCGGCAAGACCTGCCGGAACAGCCACAGCTTGTACACGCATCAGAAGCACGCCCACTACAAGGCAAAGTACGAGTGCCCTGTGTGCCACAGGCGGCTGGTCAGCAAGGAGAACCTGGACCAGCACGTGTTGACGCAGCACGAGAAGAAGGAGAAGTCCGTGTGCGAGGAGTGTGGCAAGACCTTCTTCGAGAATCACGACTTCCGGAAGCACATGAGAATCCACACGGGCGACAAGCCTTACAGCTGCACCGTGTGCGCGAGAGCCTTTACCACCCACAGTAGCTTGAGCCAACACCTTCTTCTACACACAGGGGAGAGGATTTACGTGTGCGACGTTTGCGGCAAGTCGTTCGCTCAGAAAGCTGGCCTGATATGCCACAGGAAAATACACTCTGGCACGCTACCTCCTCTCCCTGTGATGCACATCGATCACATCTTGAAGGAGTTCATGAAGAAGTGAAGCGAACGGTTACGACGACCTGTGCCTTGAATTTGAGGAAGATGCCGCTTTCTCAATCGCGCGTTAAAATCTCATGAGCGGGAGGCTTTAAGCAATCTCGAAGGATCTGTTGATGAACGATTTTTAAACTTGAGATTTTTGTTAAAGTTTGGGAAGATAGTTGCTTGTGAAATATATTAAATGATTGAAGGGAAAGAAACTTTAAGAAGTGATATTTTGTTAAATGTAACTGATAGTTGGTAGGTGTATGTTACGTCGAAAGTTTTAGAGTTCTCCTCAACTGAAAGACGTTCATTATGTTCCTAAGATAAATCATAAGAATATTTTTACACGCAGCGCTTTATGATATCAGAGGCACTCAATAACATTGTAAAATGTAAACCGTTGGTTCCGCGTGCTGGAAATAAAGTATTTTCCTTATCAGCGCCACCCGCCGATCTACGACATAATACTTCACCCCGCTTCACCCTGAGCTCTCACATTCAAGCATTTGCTCGAATGCCGCCAGTCTTTTAAGTCAGCCTGCAAAACGATGTTGATCGTATCGCCCCGTTTGTGATAATCCACCGCTAACTACGAAGCTTTCCCCCTCGCGTCTCTTCTCTAACAGCCCGCGTAACAACGTTTTCATCGATCGTGAATGTTGTCGCGGCACGTATGATAAGAGAAACGTACTAGCTTTGAAATCCTCCAGTTCACGAGCAGCCAAAGTCCTATTTTTAATAACACCGCTGATCGATGATGTTTCAGGTATGGGCACGAAAGCCTCAACTCGCGCGGTATCTTTATCTACGACAAGGAGCCGGTGATTATGAAAAAATGGCAGATCCTCGAGTTCGACGGGAAGCCCTACTACGCGTTTGTACCTGAAGGCGACACGCCGTTGGCCGAGGACGACATACCGGAGCACTCGGGCGAGATGATGAACGAAGAGCAGAAACAGGGCCACGTGAAGGAAGAGTGCCTCTACAACGAGGACGATCTGCAGTATGACTCGTCGGATGAGAAACTGTACGAGGAGGAGCACCTCCTGAACGGGTCCATGGAACAGAGGGAGGACGAGGGTGACGAGGACGTGAAACCGTTACTCCTGAACGGCTCTCTGGAGGATGAGGCCGACAAGGCGATCGGGGATTTATATCAGGTAAAGGTTCAAGGTAGCATGGTGACCATCGAGAAACTAATGTCCAGGGAGTTGAACCCGAAGACGATGGAGTACCAGCCGGACACCGAGGAACACGTGATGTACAACGAAGAGGATCCATTGGACCAGTCGGATCAAGGAGACCAAGACCAAGTGGAGCAGGTGGAGTACTTGGAGGAAGCATTCTTAGAGTCTGCCAACAATCACGTGCCGCCCCCGAAGACTCGCAGAAAGATGTCCAGGAACACTGGGGGCGCTCTGAAGTGCAAGGTCTGCTCGGAGATGTTTAGCTCGGCGATATCGTTCAGGAAGCACGTGGCGTGGACACACAAGAAGAAGGTGTGCATACAAGAGGACGGCGCGTACATCTGCGCCGTGTGCGACTACAGAACGCTGAAGAAGAGCCTGTTCGCCGCCCATTTGGAGAGAAAGCACGAGACCTGGTCCAGGAAACGGCCCAGCAACATGCTGTTCCCGTGCGCTGCCTGCGGGTTCGTCTGCAGATCGAAGCACTCGCTGCAGTCCCACTTCATAAGGAAGCACACCGACCGGTACGAGCATCAGTGCAAGTTCTGCCCGAAAAAGTTCAAAGTGAAAGGCGACCTGACGAATCACGTGCGGTTTCACCACAAAGAGAAACCCATCAACTGCGACGTGTGTGGGAAACTGTGCCAGAACAGTGGCTCCCTCTACGTCCACCAGAAGTGGGCCCATTACAAGCCCAAGTACGAGTGTCACATATGCAAGAGGCGTATGGTCACGCAGGAGAATCTTGATCAACACTTGCTGACGCAGCACGAGAAGAGGGAGAAGATAGTGTGCGCTGAATGCGGCAAGACGTTCACCAAGAAGGACTCGTTCAAGAGGCACATGGCCGTTCACACAGGGTGCAAGCCACATTCCTGTCTCATATGCAACAAGCCTTTCGCCAGGCGGTCCCAGTTGCGCCAGCACCTGCTCATTCACACTGGCAAGAGGCCATTCGTATGCGACATCTGTGGCAAGGCTTTCACTCAGAAGCCTGGCCTGATCTGCCACAGGAAAACTCACCCTGGTCCGCATCCACCCTTACCAGTCATGCCTATCGCGGACATCGTGAAGGAGTTCACCGAAGGATACGTGCAGGAGATAAATGCTCGCGAGAACGAGGAGAGAATCGAGGAGGAAGCGTAGAATTCTGTCGTCGTGTTCTCTGGAAGGAGTTGCTCACGCCGTACGCTGTAATGTCTATGTGGGAGGCACTTTGGGCGCGACTTAAGGATTCGGGAAGAACGTTTGATTATTTCAATTACTAGGGACAATTTCAATTTCTTGTATATCGACGCCTTTAACACGAGGAAATTTCGGTGAGCGCGAAATGCCAGCTGCGAACTTCGATCGTGAACACTCTTCGTTGTTGGAGGGTGAATGGTAACTTGGGGAAATGGTCGTTTCAGATCGAAAATTGAGGTTTGAATATTTTTAATAAACTTTCGTTTTATTCATACTATTATTACCATTGTTGCGTGTCGATGATTTACCATGGTATTTTCTATGTAATGTTATTGTCATTGTTACTAGCATTGCCGTTCTAATGGCTCATAGAAGAAACGAGAAATCTTCGACTATTTTAGTGTATTATTCGGTACGCTTAACGCTGGAGTACATACTTGTACCTATTTAAATGACTTTCCTCGCGTACGAAATTTTTATTATTTACACTCGTTCATGTAACAAAGATACGCTTCAACGAGTCATGGTTCCCCGTTCACCTAGTTCTACAATTAAAAATTAAAAAACTCAATAAATAAATATATCGAATAGAACGTAACGAAGACAGATTTCCAGGGCAATTTGTATACCATCACTGATCGAAAGTTTGATGACACGGGATAACAAACAATAATTATTTTTAGACATACTGCGTATAATTGTAAGTATAGAGGTGTAAGATGTATAATATAATAACAGCCTTGTAAATTGAGATTTACGGAAAGAATATAGTATCCCTCTGGTAATTTCCCTTTCGATAAACGTGCAAGGTTTAGGGGCAAGTTTTAACTTGGAATATTTTAAGCAGTTTCATTGTTGATGAGAATTATAATAAAACAATTTACATTACACACACACACACACACATACACACACATATATATATATATATATATGAAAACAAATTCCTGTAACGACTGTGAGCTTCGCAGTTGGATTATATAAATTTTGCAGCGTGTGAAAGTTCCAGATTACGGTTCGTGTATCATACATTGACATCGCTCTCAAATGGTCTTTGGTAAAGGAGACCCTCAACGTAGTAAAAATGAATTATAGTCTGCATACAATCAACTGACCGCTCAAGGCCACTCTGAAACTGTCCCCCACCACAGCAGTTTCTTATCCCCACCTTTCCCACTCTCGCACTCTCGCTGTTTAGTGGGGGGAAGGGGCTTTAAGCGGTCATTTAACTTTGTCTTGAATGCGATTTTAATCGAGACAGCGATAATGTTATTATATTCACAATTTTCGTTTCAGTGCACCGTGATACCTCTACCAAAATCAATTTCCCCACGTTAGATCTGTTCCTTTCTATTCCGCGAACATTTCGATAACAAATTTTCAAATCTCGAAAGACATCGTTTGTTCTTTTGCTTACGTGTAATGAATTGTTTCGTTCTGTGAGTTCGTTGATCTTTATGGCTTATGTTAAAAAAGGGTTTGAAAAATCAGGTGAATATAGGGTCCACAAAGATAGACCGAAATTGTTTAATTAACATAGGCCTGCACATCAACCCTGTTGAAGTAATTTAAGATTCTTTTTACCTGTTTTTTTTTAACTTATACGCAAGACCCAATAATGATCACGCATTTATAACGCTGTGATTATATACACTTATAGAAATTGAAATACGAAGAATACCTAGTAAACGCATTTTACCTAATTCATAATCATTTTGTCATCTCAGAAACAGATAATTTTACAAATTTATTTATTATCTCGCTGAAACAGAAAATTACAAATGACCATGGCAGGGTTGATT
Source organism: Andrena dorsata (assembly GCA_929108735.1). Taxonomy (NCBI): domain Eukaryota; kingdom Metazoa; phylum Arthropoda; class Insecta; order Hymenoptera; family Andrenidae; genus Andrena; species Andrena dorsata. The sequence continues at coordinate 2,167,211 of OV815489.1, read as the reverse complement.
CGTAGGCTCATGTTAAGTGTACATTTTTCGCAGTCTTTTGTAATACACCCCTAAATTCTTGAAACTTTTTTTCGAACTCTCTGTATCTCGACAATACATATTTCCTTTGCGAGCTAGTCCTCTTAAGACTAACTGTATCCTAACGTTAAGTCAGTTTTCTTGTAAACCCATGAAAGGAGGAGCTCGTGTAGAAGGAAACATGCCCACGATGGCTATTTTTCTAAAATCAATACTTTAGCGTAATAACTCCGTAAAAACACGTACGCGCTGTGTATAGCTCTTGGGTTTGAAATAAATATTTTTACTGAGCCCCATCGTTTCAACTATCCCCCAATAACATCTGTCGAAGCCAAAATTAGCAATAAAATACAATGTTACGTACGTTTTACTACGGTGTTGAAAAGAGAAATTGATTTCTGTACCCTTAAACATAATACAGGCCGCCGCTCGCCACCGAAGACAGTAAAAATTCTCCCAAAAAAGCGAGTTAAAAACTTAGAATACCCAAAAGATAAGTATATTTCTAGATAGCTGTATTAAATGATCGCGTCGAATTAAAAATAATTCATCATTTTTAATATTGCAGGCTACAACGGTTACGGATTATTTAAAACGTCGAGAAGGTGGGAGAAACGCAGATGCATTTAAAGCACCACGAAAAGATTACGATTCTCCAGACATATCCTAACACGTTTACACCGAGGCGACATTTAGACCCGACCACTGTGCAATTCCCAAATAATCCAGGTGGTCCGAAGTTGAATGCTCGCACGAAGCATCGCGTTAATTTGCGATCTAACTGATAAGACTTGCCCCGTGGACGTTCACAGCCAGATCGTAACTCCAGTCGTTGATTTTCTGTTTTAGGAGTCTGGATCCCCTCAGCGAGGAGTACAAGCCCGGCTCGTGTTTGAGTTCGGCCGCCGAGTACGCGGACTGGATGGGCAAAGGGAACTTCGAGGTCGCGAGCGAGGAGCAGAACAATGCCGACAATGGGGCGAGATTATCTGACGCGGAGGATCTTGATCGGCAGCCGAAGAAAAGAACGCTAACGACCCGTTTGGAGTGCGACCATTGTCGTCGCAGGTTCTTGAACAAAGGCAATCTCGCGGAGCACTTGAAGAAGCACAGGCACAAGTGCGCGGACTGCCCGAGGACGTTCAGGCTCCGTCGATACTTGGCCTCCCACGTCGACAAGATCCACCGGCGGCAGGTGTACGACTGCAGCGTGTGCGAGTACAAGAGCAACAACAAGGGCACCCTGAAGAACCACTACATACGGCTGCACACCAACAGCTACAATTTCGCCTGCGACGTCTGCGGCAAGCAGTTCAAGATCAAGAAGGCCTTGAACCACCACGTGAAGCAGAATCACAGCGACGCGCCGCCGATCGTCTGCGACGTCTGCGGGCACTTCAGCAAGAACCTTCACGCGCTCAAGGCCCACATGAAGTACAGGCACTACAAGCCCGAGTTCATCTGCCGGATCTGTCGCAGGGGCATGACCACCAAGGAGAACCTCGAGCAACACCTCACGTGGCACGAGACCAGAGAGAAAGTGCTGTGCCCAACTTGCGGCAAGAGGTTCCGAGGTCGCGACCTCGATTCCCACATGAGAGTGCACACCGGGGTCAAGCCTTTCCCGTGCCCCGTCTGCGGAAAGTCGTTCAGAAGGCAGACAGCTCAGGAGCAACACGTTCTCATCCACACTGGCAAGAGACCGTATATCTGCGACATATGTGGGCAGGCGTTCGCCCAGAAACCGGGGCTCATTTGTCATAGGAAGCGTCATCCTGGACCACTTCCACCCCTGCCTGTTGTGTCCATCAAGAACATCGTCACGGAGTTCACTAAGGAATATACAATGAAGAATGGGGTCATTAAGATTGAATGAAGGGGTGCGCTTGATTTTCTCGGGGGGGGGGGGGGGGGTCTGGTGTCTGGTCAAACATCGATGCAGGGAAGGCTGTGAGCGTTGGAACAGAGGATTTGAAAGGAATTTTTGGGGAAGTATTATTTAGATTGGTAGGAGTTAACTTTGTAGTATTTTTGATGTTCAACATTTTGCTTGTTGTTGGGAGCGTAGAAGTTGAAGTGGATTTAATTTCTTCGTCGAAGCTTGATGCTAACGATGAACAGTGTTGCATGAAATTTGAAATTAGTGTTGCTTAGCAGGAGGCAATGGATTTCAGAGACGATCGATATTCTCTGCGCAAAGGACTTCACTATGAACTCGCTAGCGAAATAACCGACTCTTGTACGAAGTAATTATTACTTCCAACGCGATATTATTACTAAATATTGTCCATACCGAGCGAAGCGTGGTCTGTAATTTTATATAGAATTTTTTAAAGTATTTTCTACTTTCCTTTCACTGCGAGTTTCGGAGAAAGTGATAGACTCCTCTGACGAGCGTGTGAATTTGTGAACGATGTTTAAAAAATATCGGTTGCTATCGTTTTCTATCGATGCCACGGATAAAAACATTTAAAATGTTTTTTTACAACTATTGTTTGTACTTTTTACTGTATAATGAATCTTTTTAAATAAAACTGTAATTACCAATAATGCACAACTCACAACTCAATAAAAGTATTTCAGACAAATACCAAACCATTTCTGTTCCTATAAAAATGTTCCACCACGGCAGTAGTATAAAGGAAAAAGTAAGTAGCCCGAGAAAACAACGGTAGCAATTTTTCAAATAATAATACTCTGTTTTAGTTCGCCATTGCTGGATCCTCTGCGTGACACAGACGCCCCTGGCGAGCCTTGGAAGATCAGACTACCTCCGTACCCTCTGACGAAGGAAGGAGGATTGCCGAAAAGCTGCGTAAGGGTTGTAATAAGACCGAAGCGTCGGAGAGACCCGAAGCCAAAAAAGTATCCAGAGCCTCGACTTGAATGCGATCACTGTGGTAAAAAGTTCCATCGAAAGCCGGCCTTGGTGTCCCACATACTGCAACACAGGCACCCCTGCGACTCTTGTGACCAGAGCTTCAAAACGAGAAAAGATCTGAAGCTGCACTACCAGCAGAATCACGGGCCATTCCTCTATCCCTGCGACTTGTGCGATCACAAGAACAAGCATCTCTCGGGGCTGAAGGATCACATAATTCGGAAGCACACTGGCAGCTACATCTACCCCTGCGAGATCTGCGGTAAGCAGTTCAAGCTGAAGAACGACCTGAAGCAGCACAACAACCAGATGCACAATAATCAACCACCCGTGATCTGCGCTGTCTGCGGCCATCCGAACAAAAGCGTCACCGCCCTCAAGGCCCATATGAGGAACAAGCACACCGAGCCGAAATTCACCTGCATGATCTGCAAGAAGGGCATAACCACTCATAGGAACTTGGAGCAGCACTTGAAGTGGCACGAGAGCAGCGAGAAGACGCTCTGCCCCACCTGTGGGAAAACGTTTCGGAGGCGTGACATCAGCTCTCACACGCTGGTGCACACTGGGGCAAAGCCTTATCCTTGCCCTGTGTGCGGGAAGATGTTCAGAAGGCAAACTGCTAAGGAGCAGCACGTTCTTATTCATACTGGGAAAAGACCGTACGTATGCGATGTGTGTGGACAGGAGTTCACGCAGAAACCGGGGCTGATTTGCCACAGGAAGCGACATCCTGGACCACTGCCACCCTTGCCTGCCGTGTCCATCAAGAACATCATCAATGATTTCGTTCGTGACTACATTATGAAGAATAAGAATGTTGGAATTCAATAAATAATTTCTCACCTTCTCCTTCACGGGTAAATGATATCTTAGATCGAGGACTGCCGTAAGGAAATTGTATTATGATTCTGGGGTGAAGAGAATGTTTACTGGGTATTTCTCGAACAGCGGGTTCAGCGATGATTTCGTTCAGCGTGCCAAGACGCATTTAAGGAAACCTTTTATCGAGCGGAGATGTAATCTAGACTGGTAGAAATTAGCTGTACGGTGTTGTAAAGTATTGTCGAAATAGGGCACATCGCGATCTGCTGTCTTATGTGAAGTTTGTTAAACGAGTTTATTATCAATCTATCTCTACTACTAATTTCGGGGCGAGTGTTCACATCAGGGTATAGGCGCGGGGATTTTGGTGAATACATTAAAATTTCTCGGACATCAAATCTTTTCTCATATGTTCTCTGCATACTTATATTGTTTGTACTTTCTACTGTATCATGAAATTCTTTAATAAAACACTGTTTCAATAAAAACTACCATTCGGTATAAAACGTAACTTCTGAACGATGTGAGATTTATAGATAAGAATTCTAACCATGTCCTTATAAAAACGTTCTATCACGGCGGTAGTATAAAGGAAAAAGTAAGTACGCGAAAAAATCACCGATTACAATCTTACAAATAATGATAATCTGTTTTAGTTCCCCACCGTTGGATCCCCTGCGCGACACGACCGCCTCCGAAGAGCCATGGAAGATCAGAATACCTCCGTATAGCTCGGCGAAGGAGAGGAGATTGCCAAAAAGCCGAGTGAAAGGTGCGCCGACGAGAAAGAATGAGAAAGACGCGAAACCAAAGAACAAGATTGACCGCCGCCCGGAGTGCGACTATTGTGGCAAAAAGTTCTATGGGAAGTCGTTCCTAGTATCGCACATGAGGCAGCACAAACACCCCTGCGAGACCTGCGGGCAGACGTTCAAGCTGAGAAAAGACTTGAAGTTCCACTACGAGCAGATCCACGGGCCGCTGCTTTACCCCTGCGACATTTGCGAGTACAAGAGCAAGAACAAGTGGACGTTGAAGGATCACATCATCAGGAGGCACACCGGTAGCTACGTGTACACCTGCAAGATCTGCGAGAAACAATTCAAGATCAAGAACGACCTGAGGCAGCACACCAATCAGATGCACAACAATCAGCCGCCCATCATCTGCACCGTCTGCGGCCATCCGAACAAGAGCCTTCCGGCGTTGAAGTCGCACATGAGGTACAGGCACTTCAGGCCGGAACACGAGTGCAGCATATGCAAGCGCCGATTGATGACGCAGGACAGCCTCGAGCAGCATTTGCTCTGGCACGAGAGGCAGGAGAAGGTGGTCTGTCCCACTTGCGGCAAAATCTTCAGCCAGAGGAGAGACCTGAACCTCCACATCAGGATCCACGAGGGTATCAAGCCATTCACCTGTCCCATCTGTGGCAAATCATTCTCGAGAAGGACTGCTCAGGAACAGCACATACTGATACACACTGGCATGAGGCCTTACGCCTGCGACATCTGCGGACAAGCTTTCGCTCAGAAACCGGGACTGATTTGCCATAGGAAGCGACACCCTGGACCTCTGCCACCGCTGCCCGTCATCTCCATTAAGAAGCTCATCAACGAATTCACTGAGGGCTTGGCGGACGCGTCCATGGAAAAGGATGAGTCTGCGAGCGAGTCGGGGGAGAAGGATGAATCTGTGCAGGCATCGAAGGAAAGGGATGAGTCTGTGCAGGGATCGAAGGAGAAGGACGAAGCTGTCCAAGCTTCCAAAGAGGACGAAGTGAAGGAAGAACTGGAGTGAATGTGGGGTCTCTCGAAGGACAATTACCCAGGGGTGTAAAATGAATGGGAGGCTGTTACATTGATTGCGACAGATGGGACTTTCGCAAAGGGACTTCTGCAAATTTTTATATCGTTAAGGGGAAGGCTCAGTTATTCGTTGGTTGTTTGATTGAATTTTATGATGCACGCGATGCAATTCCTAGATGTTTAACGAATTTTGCGCGCGTGGGTAGTATGTTTCTGGGAGATTGAATTTCTGGACGTTTCTTAATCGCAATTATTTAGTTCGTTGGTTAAAATGATCGATTAGAGTAATTCCTCGCGAGCCAAAAACGACCACCGACGACAAGGGAGTGCATTGTCGTTTTGTATCTATTTTCTACAAACGTGCGCGAATGTATCCAGTCGAAGGTGCGGTGAATGATGTCTAAAGCCAAAAATGATGGAGTGCATGGAGAAATTATATTCATCTCGGGCGAAATAAAGGATTAATTTTTTTATACAAAATACTCTACGGCTGTTAAGCATTGTCATCTTAAGTAAGAGATGAGAACTTTATGCGTGTCTGATGATCAATGGTGAAAAAGTGGGGGAAGGGGGGTCATCAGTTCTCTACTTTCATCCTCATTTTCTGCATCGAATACTAACGATCCGATAGTATTTGCATTCTAAATAAAGACGTGATGGTCCCGTTCTTTATACCGATCAAACAATACAAAAGAAACTAATGCAGAATTCAGCGATACGTGCTAAATCATTGAAATTTCATCGCACGTGCGCTCGCATAGAACAGACGTAGACGCGTGATCGATCGTGAGTACGTATATTACTGAAAGAAACAACGTATTTCCACCGAAGTAAGGATATTTATTACAACCTAGCCATCGCAATAGTAGCGCTAGATTTCCATGCTTCCCCCGCAATTACAAGTACTTCATTAGCGCGTTTGTTTCAGGTCGCGAAGGGCTAATTCGCGAGCGGTGCACGAGTGCGTGAAATGCGGGGCCTGCTTCTGTCACACGAGGAAGCTGGTGGAGCACCTGAAGAATCTGCACGACATCGACAGAGCGTTCAGCTGCGACGAGTGCGGTAAAACCTTCCGAAGCCCCATGAATATAGCCCGCCACAAACGCATTCACACAGACTTGAAGAGGTTCTCCTGCGACCTGTGCGACTATCGGTCCAACCAGAAGTCGAACCTCGAGATCCATCGCCGACGGCACACGAAGGACTACGCCTTCAGATGCGAGGAATGCCAGAAAGGCTTCGTCTCGAGGGCGGAGTACCTGGTGCACGTGAACATCCACACGCGGAAGCATATCTATCGGTGCGAGCACTGCGACAAGTCCTACCCTTACAAGAAGAACCTCACCACCCACCGGAAACGCCAGCACCCGAGCACTCTGCCCGCGGACCAGGCAAGGAACGTAAAGCTCAAGTACGCGTGCCAGGTGTGCCTGGAAGGTTTCGCGCAGAAGCTGCTTTTGGATAGGCATTTGAAGAAACAACACGGGCTGCACGACAAGGTGAAGCATCTGTGCGACCTGTGCGGTGCGGTGTTGTCTTCCAAGCGGCGATTGATGGAGCACAGGCGAGGCCACGTGTTCGAGAAGACCATCAAGTGCGAGTTGTGCGACAAGATGTTCGCCAGCAAAGAGTACCTCAGCGTTCATCGGCGCATACACACGGGCGAAAAGCCGTACGGTTGCTCGCAGTGCGACAGGAGGTTCACGCAAAGGACCGCTTTGATCTTGCACATTCGGTACCACACAGGGGAGAGGCCGTATCAATGCGCCGACTGTGGCAAGGGCTTCATATCTGGCAGCTTCCTTCAGAAACATCGCAGGATGCACGAGAAAGCTTCGCTGGTCGGGGCTGGACCATGACGAAGAGGCTGGAAGCGATAAACGGATGTGCTTGGAGCTTATAATTGTGTCAAGAATTTTCGTTTTTTTTTTTAATAAAATAAGAACTGGGTGATGTTTATGTACGGAAGCTTGCATTTTATTGAGGAATGTACGTTTTAGCGGTTGTTCGACGAAGTATACGCGCATTTAAAAAAGTATGGATACTTTCTTTTTTTAGCAGGATGTTTCAAATGACCGGTACCATTTTCTATCGTGATTGTTGGGAAGCATACATGATGCTTCGTGTAAATGAGTAGCGTTGTCAATAAAGGTTCCCTCGTTACAGCCAGTGGGACAATGGTCGCGAGGAGCTGGCCAATTGCGACGATTTCAAGATCAAGAGCGAGGATATTCTTCTACAGGCTGGGCAGAAGTGAGTTTCATAAAAAAATCTTCTATATCGTTTAGTTACTCTTCTGTTATTATGAGAAATATAAAAATGCAGTCCTCCCTGAGTTATCCACGAATACATTAATATTCAGAGTTTTAGCGCTTAAAACAAAATGGAAATCTATCGTTATTCGATAAAAATGTGCAACAGACATCTGTCGACAACAATCTCGATAGGAAAATCGTCAAAGCAATGCCGTCTCTTTTCTTCCTTTTCAGATTCGAGGGTAACGAGAAAGCCTGCGACCTCTGCCAAGAAAAGTTCCATTTCGTGACCAGATTAGTGGCACATTTGAGGATCGTTCATGGTATTCATAGACCCTTCAAGTGTGACACCTGCGGCAAGACGTATCCACAGCAGTTTATGCTGAACGCCCACGTGAAGAAGTCCCACACGCCGAAGACGATCCCTTGCAACCAGTGCAACTTCATGGGGGTGAGTGCGACCGATGTGGAGAGGCACACCAAGCGACACCATCGCGAGGAGAAGTTCACCTGTGAGATCTGCAGCGAGAGCTTCGAGGACAAAGACTCGCTGATGACGCACACGACTATGCACAACTTCATGCAGTATCAACAGTGCAACGCCTGCGGTAGCACCTTCAACGATGTGTACAGGTACAACTTATTTTCACTGGGAAATTGTCTCGTCAATTTTTACAGTGATTCCGTTAACTTACAAATTTTGAAACCACTTGTCAGTATATTTTCGATGTACTTTATATGTTCAATGCCATGATTTTGAAGTTTAATTACTATTCGAATACCTTTACCAACAATGTCTAGTCTTTGCTCCTGAACCAGCGTCACGGGTGATCTACCCGGGTAGTCAATAAATAAAGCCAGTCCTGCTATTCATTTTTCAACATACTGCAGCTAAATCGAATTGCCTCCTCCGTCGATATAGACTTGTCTAATCAATACAAGTTAGAAATCCACGAAAGTCATCCAGGAACATAAACCAAAGCTTCTTTCACAACTCCTCCCTGGTGTAAAATTCTCCCTCTAAAGCATAAAAAATGTGACGCAGTTTGAAGGAGCACAATCGCTTGTACCACTACGACCCCGCGGCACTGATGCAAGAGAAGCTCGAGGAAGGGGACCAACAGTCTTCGGAGCACAAGTGCAACGTTTGTGGCAAAGTTTACAAATACAAGTCGGTGTTGAAGCAGCACAAAGTGAAGGCCCACGGCGACACCCCCAACTACGAGAGGCGCAGATACCTGTGCGCCCTTTGCGGCAAGGAGCTGAAGACAGCAAAGGGGTTGGAGATTCACAATCGTTCTCACACTGGCGAGAAACCGTACACCTGCGAAGTCTGCGGAAAGTGTTTCGCCTGCGAGACCCTGCTCAGGACTCACAACGTCACTCACACTGGAGAACGAAAGTATTCGTGCGACCAGTGCGGCAAAGCCTTCACCCAGAGGTCCACCCTGGTGGTGCACAAACGCTATCACACGGGTGAAAGGCCGTACGTATGTCCCCGTTGCGGAAAGGGCTTCGTAACGAGGACAGTTTTGAACACCCACATGAAATCCTGTCACTGAGGGTGACGGGACTCTGGATAGCTGAAAGCAGAGAGCAGGAAGGGGATGCTTGATGCGAACTGACCTTCAAGGTACTGTGAAAGAGGTACAGTGACATGTAGGTGTTACTTTGGGGATGAATTCAATTTACGAAAATGGCGAAGATATTTTTAAATCATTTTCTCAGGAAATATTACTGCGTCTAGTAATAACCCCCATTTTTAGAATTAGGCTACTTGTTACCGTATCTTCTTATTTAGCGGTTATTATCTATAAATTGCGTATTTATAGGTACTTTCGGGCCTAAGAGATATTAAGGACTCCATGACAACACAGGTTACCCCTTTTCACCCCATTAGGAGTTGGTTGGGGCAGAATCCTGAAATTGATTTTAAAGGATTTGTGTGGTTAAGGTATTGCTTTGTATGCAAAAAACCGAGTAAAAATCTAATCGGGCCTAAGATTATCTTGAGCGGAAGTGTAACTGATTCTATTTAGATATTAATTTCTTGTCCGGATGCATTGGAAGTTTCTAACACTTGCTACGAAATCGAGAAAGAAATTTGAACGGCACAAAAGTGGTTAAAAGGAAGTGAAGTCGGGTAAAATGGGGTTTATATGAATAATTTGTAATATTTTTGTGAACTTAATTCATCTCTCAACGTCGTACGTATACTTTACAGTACGTTTACACTGTGCCGTATAAAAGTTGTAGTCCTTGAGGTACTTTTGCAAAATCATTTGTGAAATCAGCGAACCCCTCGTGGATGTATTTGCAATCTACCCGAGGTGGATTGGCCACTGAAGCGTCGATATCGACCGCTTCAAAAATGGCAGCTTTTGTTGTAATTTCTATTAAGAGAAGGTCGAGCTGTTTCCTTAAATATAATTTATGTTTTCTCGCGTGGCACAGAAAGAGCAACATTGGGAGTGATATGTGTGATAAGAAAGGCGCTATTTGCAAGATGACTTAAATGTTGTAACTCCTCCGACACGATATCGATGTGGTACCATTATTCCACGAATTTTTACGTAACATCAGTTTCATTAAAAAAAAAAACAAATATTTTTGTAAACACGTAAGAAAAATGCCATGAGGTATAAATTATTAAATTACCACTGATCTTTTTGATGTTCACGCCAAACTGATCTTCAAGTATTTTTGCAACATTTTATCGAAAATTGTCCCCTTTATCGATTTCGAAATGGCTGTATTTAAAAGCGAATCAAGTCGCCGACAAATTAATATTATACATTACATGTACTGAACTTTCATTCTTAATCAATCGGCTCTCTATGCATTTATTTATATCTGTCAAAGAAAAAGAATAAGTGGTCTGTATAAGGGGCAAATGGAATTCGCTTGCAAATGAGGACATTTACCTTGACACAATTTTTTAATAACGAACGTATCTTTATTACATTCACGTGCTTATAAGTGGGACGTTATCAACTGCATCGTCGTGGCGGAGGGAGCTCGTCTTTCTTATTATTTTTTATCAAAACGCCCTCGTTTCTGGAGCAGTAAGCGGAGCGCTACAGTTGCTGCAACTTCTGCGATTATAAAGCCGTCCTTGATATTACTATTCGCATATAACAAATCGTTGTAAATTTATTTACACGCAGAAGTGTGCCGCTGGTACTATGCGAATCCTACACGTGGATGCTATTTCTAGTGGTCTTCTAGATGCAATTTTAATGGTGATCTTAGAGAAATACGCACGTCTTCTTCGACAGCCTGGCGCTTAAAAAAAATTTCAATGGATATTAAAGACATCCGTGTAAACATGGATATTTATTATCGATTAATTAGATAGATGTTTTATACACAATATTTATAGCGTAATGTGATAAATCGAGCACTAACTTACAATTAGATTTATACTTTTTTATACGCGATTTTTTATACCTTTTTATATATAAAATGTTTACGACTAAAGAATCTTCCAAGACTATCACAGCGCGATCAACAAGAATGATTTTTACTATACCCTTTCATTGAAAATGCAGGGATAGCACGCATCGAAATTAGTTTCTAGATTACTCAATCTAGCTGGCTATTTTTATAAATCGTTTGTGCGGAGATTCTTTTTTATAACAACGTATTTATTAATAGGAAGAGCCAATCGCTTTTCCGTCATGACTGTGAACGATTTCTCATCGAATAAAAGACAAGATAATTCCTCGATATTGTGAATTTATTACATACTACTACTGTATACTGTTTCTATCTTGCCATTATACAGATATTTACCTCGCATCCTCGGTTCAGAAACCCGTCATACCTACACGAAAAATAAGCAGACTTCTTTGAGTTGAGGAAAATACACTTTATATCACATAAAAATCAGTAACAAATTATAAATATTCGAAAGTGTAAAAATAAATGTGTACAATAGAAAGGAAAAACAGTGGTGCCAAGATGTAGAGGATATCGCTTTATTTTTTTCGTCGTAATGTCGAAGAAGGGTGAACGGGGCAGATGCCGGGGAACAGCCAGGAGCGTCGTCAACATTTTAATAAAACACCAAGACTGAGGCGGGGTCCTCGATACGGAAGTCTACTCCTTGCTGCGTCATCTTATGATCGTAATGGTAATTAATGTCGTTCAATAAGGCCCGATTCCGGGCGTTAACGTTGCGTGGCTTCACGTGGATCGTGCGAAAACCTGTTGCAAATTTCACGGTTTAAATTGATTCTGTTGAAGACGGAGCATGTGTTTCGTGGCTTACAAGTCTTGCTTTCGGCCTGCAGTTGACAGATGTCACGCAAAGTGTCGAGGCTCCTTATTATGCCATCGTACTGTAATCTCGTTAAGTGTTTGCAACGTACGAGCATGGAGACGAGCAAATCGTCGAGTAATTCACGATTGTTTCGAAGTTGTAACATCACATCCGCTGTAACGGCGAATGGTACATGTATTTTAAAGTGGTGGGCGATAGTCTCAAGTTTAAACACTACTCAGAAATGATAATTACATATGATTTAAAAGTGATGGAAATTGAGCGTGTCTTTTCAGAAATTCTGGCTTAGTTTAATTAAATTAGACCTGTTAACCCTCTATATTCCAAATATTTTTCGGACATTTTTAATTTCATCTTATAAACATTTTATTGTGAATCTCTGAGTAATTTTGTGAATCAATACTTGCGATATAAAACGCAGATAAAATATATGTTATCACAAAGTCACGTGACGTTATAGAGGGTTAATAAAATTATGTAAAATGAAATAGTTAAAGGGAAGCGTGGGGTAGTATTGGGTTGAGTCATAAATCACTTCCACCGCAGGTAGCGCGGATTTACTTTTTCCGCGATACCCCCAATGGCATGCCACGGTTAACGACCCTTGCTTGCCATTACTAGGCGAAGAACGTCTCATTTTCAAGTCGACAGTCGGAGGGTGAACATCGTTAAGTGAGTGCGGCTTTAGACGACGAAACAGAATGCTTACAAGCGCGGTCTCGTGATTCATAGGAAGGAATAGTGTTACAGCAGTGATTTAGCGCGTGTAGTGCATACGATAGTGATTTGCATTAAATGAAACAGTGCAGGAATTTGATTGGATAATTTTATTATGGAAATATCACGATGGTACGCGCTGACTTCGACGTGTGATATTTTGTAAAACATTAGTGAATCAACACTTATGGAATCACGTCGTAAATTAATTAAGGAAAAAGGATATCAGTTGATCGTGTGGTATTATGGAAAAAAAACCCACGTCCTTGGAAACAAGGAATACATCAAATTGGCAGAAGAAAATTTTAAAACTTGTTTCAAGTTATTTTCCATACTCTTTGCATATCGCGTTCTCTTATCTTTTCCACGTGTATTGAATGGGAATGGTCTCAATAGCGAAAACCATACGAAAAGTTGCACAAAAACATTTACATGAAAGTAATGATAATTATTGAACGATGAATATATGTTATATTAATAGCTACTGTGACACATTGCATATCGAAGTAATTAAAAAAAACAACTAGTCATTCATGACTCAACCTAATGGAATATGAAACTTTTTAAGTTCTACCACGGTAGTTAACGCCTTATAAAGCATAGCGTGCGAAGCTTATTAAGGAAAATTTCAAGATAAGTGAGGTGAATTACAAAGCCAAGAATTAACAATACCTAACGTGTTGGTGTAATGGGTAATAAGCAGCCCGACGGTGCTTCTGAAGTTACGAGATCTGCTTTGGTCCCACACATGGCCACTGAACATTTGAAACCTCGCCAATGGCATACTGGGCAACAGTAAGTAGCACATGTCTTCGTAATGGGAGATGTTAACTGAAAATCAAACTTAAAAGGCTAAATGGTGTGCAGAATCGTACTCAATCTCAGCATATAGGGTAATTCGCGTATCTACCAATGTGGATGTTCCCAAAATCTAAGAGTGTAATTCTATTACTTTCTGTGGACAAGAAAGATGGAATACAATGTTTTCTCCAAGCTTCAGACTTTTCTGACAACTCCCTTATAAATTTACCATCGTTGATATTTAATTAATATTTAACAAAAAATCGTATTTAATCCAGGGAGATTGTGAAAGCGTTATTAAAAAGTCTTTACTTTTTCAATTATAAAGATTCTAAAACCACCTGCAAATGATCTTAACAATTTCAATTTATCCATATACCCTCAAACTTCAGAGATAATCGAATCATCTTATACAGCAAAACAAACGATCTACGATTACAATCTTAGAGGACTTAGTGACTCAGTAAAAAGAATGACGTGAAAGTAATCATCTATTTTCAGTCTTTTTCAGTTTATATTATCTTTCATTAAATCCAACTCTTTAGTGTTTCAATTCATGGAAAAATTACACAATCGATAATTTTATAATATAACGTTGTATATGTTTCAATTCTTCCGGTCACTTCAGAGATGTTGCGTGTGACGGAATATAAATGATCGCTTTTACGTTAGTCTGTATTATATTGTACCTATAGTGTAGGAGACCGTGAGCTCAGGACAAACCAGGACTAAATTGTGCCAGGCAGTGTCCGCGATCGTGTGCTGCCTGGAATCAGAATCTCGTACAGATATGTGCAAAGTTCTCAGCACCTTCGGGGCCGCGTTCGTCAATGCGTGAAGGGTCTGGTCCGATAGGGACGGATAATCGAGTCTAAGGATGGTTAACACGCGAAAACGACCCAGTAAACGCAGATATCTGAAAATTTATTTCACAATACGTCAAACTTTAATGGCTGTAATACATGGATATGTGCTTTCATTTCCTCCAATGCATAATTTCAAATATAGGTAATCGATTCAAACACTATTTTATTTTTCTTCAAATATGATGAATTCTAAAATCTAAGAAATATGTGCTTTCTCATTTGTGTTTAATATGAAATTTAACCAAAGACATATTTATTTACTTTCAAAACATTTTCGTAAATTTCTGAGGTCATTTTAAAATGGATTTAATTCGATTAAAAAAAATCTTAAATCAAAAGAACTAAAGGTTCTGAAAGGAAACTTTCTTAGCTTTCCAAAAAACTCATGAAAATTTGTCTACGATCATGAGTTCGCAAGTTATAGGTGTTCAAAATGACAAGTACCTTTTTTGCTTTGATCGTAAATAACTCGGTCAATAAAAATCATACAACAAAACCAAAAAAACAAAAAACGAAATTAAAGATAAATGTTTGCTGTATAAGAGCTCTTCGTTGAATTTACCGGAAAAAAATTTTTGGCCCGTGCATACGTTCAAACTAGGCAAAAATTTCTGAAACTTCGTATCCTGCGCTTTATCTTGATAAAACTATCACAATGGATGAAAGAAAAAAATTGTGTCCTTGATTCAAAAACTGGAAACTTCAAGCGTAAAAATGCGTTTTTTAAATATTCTTTGCAGAGATACAGCCATCGCTTAAACTAACAAAATCTCAAACCTTTTTGTTTGGGTATAATAATTTGACCACCCACTGTATATTGTTTTATCAAAATGACTATCACCCTCAAATACTGTCCTTCTTTTTCACGTAATTCGTGAAATCAATAATAATTTTTTCACTTTATGATCTTCATTCGCGAACTACTTTAAGTTTGTGGATGTGAAACTTATCACTTTTTAGGGGTTGTTTCACCCTTTAAATTTGACTTTAAACGCAAATAAAGGAATCAGTATTTCTTAGAATTTAGTGTTTCACAAAAAACTTTAAGAATAGAGTCGTTCCTAGAAGCCTGATGTAGTGGCACCCGTTCTGAGAGGAATTATTGATACGGCAGGCTGCTTGCCGCATTCTCCCGTTATTAGTTTACCAATACGAATTTCTCGGAATACGCGATCCTTCGCCGTGGTAGCCTGCGTATTCCGTCTTTGTGGAATTAATGGAAATTATTTCTCGTACCTCGGATTACTGTGAGGGGCTTGCCATTCCCGGAATGCACCGCGAAGATCTAAATAAGCCAAGTGCTCGCTGCAACCCCTGGAAGCGCTCGCTAAAAGCCGCAACACGTCGCTCACACCGAGATTCGCGTTCAGCAGACTCAACGTTTCTAAGTTGCGCTGACAACTATGTAAACGTATCGGTTGTACACACTGATTAGAAAGTGAAAGCATTGAAGTTACATAGCACTTGAAACAGATCACTTGAATAATGTCGTATATTTAGAGGCAAGACGAAATGCTTCGAGTAAAAATGGAAAGAAAGAAATTATTTGTTTGAATAAAAAGCCCCATATACTTTAATTAATATTCCACATTGCTTTCCAAGAAGGTTTTACTGATTTCTAATACAAGGAGTTTTAAGATCCCATATCAGCTTTCAAAGAAGGTATTAGAAATAGTCGCTGGTAAATTCAGTGCACTTGTATTCGGGTAAATCATAGAAAATTTTATGACAAATTTTAGGAAAGACATCTTCGAACAGCACATAAATTAATTCAGAAAATTAAATGCTACTACATCGAATATCGTGAAATCGAAAGATTTTGATAACAAGATTGTAGCCTTCTACTTGAAAATGACCGTGCATTTCAATTTTTTTAAAAGTTGCAAAGCATTTCTTTCTCTTATCTCTGATGACAAGAGAGATATCCGAATGACCTGTTCCGAGTGCATTTTCTTTTTATAGATTGTCTATTCTATATCTTGTCTAGGCCTGCCTCGTGCTTGTATTAATTATGCGAAGTATTATTGCACGAAGCCCAATTAATATTCTAATATAATCCGCACGTGACTGCATTATGTGCCAGGCACAGTGTTCGTCGAGACATCTTTATGAATACTTAAGGTGCTTGAATTACCCCAAAAAATTTGCAAGGGCATAGAGCATTTTGCCTCTGTTCCCCCATTTGCAACTGAAGATCCAGTCGGTGAGTATTAATCTCTTCAATTGCACATTCTTGGCTCGTACAACCGTAAGAAAATCGGCGCCTGCCTCGGCTTGAATATTCCGAGCGATCCGTGCCTCTCTCGGCAAAATGTACGGCCGTGACCAGGCGAGCTCCAGGCTGCGCATATGCTGTCCATATTTTGCCTAGACAAACGGCCACTACGTGTTTAAACGCGTTTGCAAACCTACAAACTGATGTCAGAGTGAGGTGTATAGATAAAAGAAAATTCGCGATACTATTTCTCGAGGAGCTGTGAGGTGTGGGACATGTTTAAAGAATTTGATCTGAAAGCAAGGAAACGCCAAATGCGCACTAAATTAATTCCAAACGAGCAACAGGCGACTTTTCTACTTAAATAATTAGAACTACTTTTCACATAATCAAATATCAATTCTGCATCTGTATAGCTCTATCTCAGTTAGACTCGAAGTCTTTACTCGTTCCAAGTGAAAAGAACTGTTCGCTGTTCAGACGAAAAGCTTAGCCTCCAAGAAGTCTGTGCGCGTTGTTTATCTTAGTACCGCGGTACATCTCGTAATTGACCAACAAAGAGACAGTTAAGATTTTTTTTTGTTGTCGTGAATGTTGCGTACGGCTAGTTCACCGGCCAAAGGGAAGTCACCGCGCAGATCACGGTCGATGAGGACTGTGACGGAACGCCAAAGAACAGGCGACGATAGTGCACGGTTCCATGACTGACAAACTTGTGCAACGTTGGCACGGTCCCCACGACCGAGGTGACTAAATATCTGCGTCAGTATCAGCTCCGGCAGCTGATCCCACATCTCCCAGTGTCAGCTTGGCCCGTCTTCATCTCTACGTGGATGAGGCAGCTGTCGCAACCTCGGTCAGGTTCTCTTGTCGGGCTCCTCGATGTCGACTCCGATCGTCATTGAAAACACGCGAAACAATCGCGAGAAAATTCACGGCCGATCAAACGCGTGAATTGCCTTCAATTTACGTGGAACTCGATTATCCACTTTCGACTATAAGGGCGTATTCAGATGAGACGCTGTCGCAGCTCGCGAGCTGGTATTTCGGGCATCGTCACGCATTTTCTAAATTCTCTAAAGTCAGCGGAGCCTCTTCGTTGCGTTTCTATAATTGCAATTATTGGCAGCCGTTTAAGCTGTCGCGAGAATTCTTGTAGTTTCCGCATTACAATACTAAAACTGTGAAGAAATTGTTTATTAATCAGACTTATGGCTCAACGTCTTGTAATAGTAACTTGCTTCGTTAGAACGGAAAAGTACCGAATAATTGGACGACGTATATATCGTTCGCAGCGCCAGAAATAGAACAAAGTTCTGAATTTTCCAAGCGCGCTATTTACGTAGTTAATAACATATGACGTGTCAGGTCCTGTGTATTATACTTGTAAGTAATGAAATAGCGAATTTATGTAACGATCTTAAGAATAAGTTCGAGGGATCATGGAAATTCGTTATTGAATTAATAGTCGCCCCGGCATAAATAAGCTTTCCCGCTTTATTGGTTCAACGTTGCGGGAAATTTAGTGCCGCGGCTCGCCGGCAGATGGCGCGGCGGGAGGCGCGAGAAGTCCCACGCGCTGCGCATACATATACTCGGTGCACGCGCACTCTCGGCTACGTGGGATTGGGAGTAAGACACAATTTTACAATCGCCGGCGCAGTGTCAAGGACTAAACTGACCACGGATCAGTCACTGCCGTCGCCGTACAGCGATATCGTATACCCCCTTAGAAAACAAATACTCCCCGCCGGAGGCACGATTACGTAATCGTTTGATCTTGGTCTTTGACCCTGAATCTAACCTGTTCACGTGCCGCTTTAGCGCGTAAAACACGAGATCGCGGTGTAACGTGAATAGCTTTACTACGTTTACGGAACGGGATACTTGTATCATTGCCAATTCCCCTCGGTGATATTACATGCATCGATGAGCAGGCGCTCGTTGAACACTGCCAAAACGAAAGAATGACGGAAGAGGAGGATAAGGTGTTGGACAAGGAACAGTGGAAGCTCGAGGCGTTATACGTAATCACTGACGTGAAGCAACATGTGACGGACATAACTGTATCGGAAAAATTGCAAAGTAGCAACCACTTTATCTACTTGAACCTGACCACGCTGGAGGGCCTGAAGTTTTGCGTGGAATTGTCGTCTGCTGGATTTTCTGTCGTCGGTAATCAGCACGACGACGCGTCTGCCACGGGGACCCAGCATTTTGAAACACCTTACAGCTTGCTAGATTTCGTCAGTCCCCAGTACAGAAATTCCTTCGGCAATTCGCTCCTCGCCAAGCTCAAGAAGCTGAGCGACGAACAGTGAAGAAATTCGATCGATATATCTTGATATAACTACCACTGCGAAAATCTCATCGCAGCAAACATAAAGGCTAACCAGCATTTTCGCTTAACCGCCCGCATTAATTCTCTCTCAAAAGCGAGCATCTGAAAGGTGAAATGCAACATGATTCTGGTTAAACACGCTCGCTCTCTTTGCAGTATTCGAGCGTAGCCGACGATGCCCGAATGCGCAATAGTTCGCTACAGGCAGGTTCGTGTTCGATGCATAGTAGCAAGTGTCCCAAAGTTTCTACGTATACCGACGTAAATGCTACCAAGTGCCGTAACCAGGCAGAAAATTAATATCACCTAGTATCGTTCCAAATTCTCCCGCCGCGTTCGAAATGTTCTTTCACTCGTATTTGCTTTAAAGCGCACGATTTAAAACAGCACTTCAAGTTTCTGTGTTTGAAACGCCACCCGCTATTGCGCACGATAGATACGCTACTGCGGCACCGACGAATCGGGTGCTCCTAGGGAATCTCCCTAGGAATCGAAAGATCAGTCAGTGCAAGTGGTAATATCGGTTGTTTATCCCCTCCTCTGCGTTCGTTGCTCTATGCCCCGTTTGGCGTATTCCGCTGTCCGAGTTGTGTGAAGTGACGAGAAGCGGTCTCGCCGAATGTGTTGCACCGTGTGCGGGTTCTCGTGGTGTTTCTGAATGAGTTTATCGTCAATCGAGTGCCGGAGAAGGACACAGTGTAGCCCGTTCGTTGATATTGCAGTGGCTAGTGCGACGATGTCGAACGGTGAGCGATGACACGCCCGTGAAAAACGATAACGACGGGGCGATCCTTTGATTGACCAGAAAACGCAGTACGCGGAGAGGACCCTCTTTGCGCATTATTCGTGCAACGTTACAACCAGCGAAACATGCTTCAGCCACGAGCTACGTGCGTTTGGCGGTAAAAAACGGTGAGTGAGAAATATCCCCTGCGCATCGACTTGTCAGCGGAACGTTGACAGATCGTTTGTTTTTGTCCGACGCTCGTACCCTATTTCTCCAATATCAGCGCGAAAGGGGTGGGACAATCGCTTCCTATATCTCCGTCGGGCCTACGCGATCGCAACTGTTATCGTGCGTGCGGAAACCGAGTCGCGATAGTAACGTAACATCACGGCTTGCTAAATATCGTCAATCCTCGCTTGATACGCAACACGCGTATTTCAAATTTCCCCGTAGGTAGTTGCTATACTTTTTCCGCGAACATTGTGGTTTATCGATAACACGCTTTCAAACACAATTTTACGAGAATTTCTTGTATCAATAAATCCAGTCACATCGTTGTTGCCTTAACAAATATACATAGTTTACATCAAAAGCGCGGTATAACGGGATTTATGTCATTCCTTTCGAAACCAACGCGTTTCATATTTTCTTCGTTGTATTGTATTTTTTTGAACATTCTATTTGTCGCATTTTTGTATTTCATTGAATTTTGAGGAGTATAATCGTGTCTTTGGTACTTGCATTCGTAATATAAATTTCAAAACGGCTTAAAAAATTTCATTTACCTTAATTAAGAAAACGGTAGATTAACGTCAGTTTCGCACATTTGCCGGTACGCTATGCTTTAACGTTTTTAATTTGAAATGAATTTCGTTGTATCGTTTATATCTTGCGTTTGTTTTTATTAAAGTATATTATAGTTGCTGTTTGTTTTTATTATTCTTTTATTCGTCTTTTCGTTTGATTGTGCTCTATATTACGCACGCTCTTCCGCGTAATATGTTCGTCACGGTTCAGAAGCAATGCCGATGGTCTAATTATGATAATCAGAATGATTCATCATTTTAAAGGATCGGGTTAAAGGTGATGGAATGTGAAAGAAGTATCTCTAATTTTTTCTCATGCGTTCTTCTAATGGAACAATAACTTTTATTACTAAATCATTCATTTATTACTTTCGCTAAAAACCAAAGTGAATCTTGTTTGTGCTATTTTCCACTCCAATTTTCTAATGTAACAATTATACCATTTAAATGTTAAGTATAATTGTGTTGTTTGTGATGCAGTATCTATTATATAATTAGAGAAAAAAGGGTTTATAATAATTATTTTATCATCTTACCAATGAATTTATAATATATTTTCGAGTAAATAAATTTAATTGCTTTATTGCTTAATTCAATAGATACTGAATAGTATGAGAATTCATATAGGTACATTATTTTTTAACAAGGAGCCTAATCCATATGTAAACAAGGTTTAGATTAGATAATGTCACCCTTAGAAGAAACTATAGCTTATAGTAGATTCCAGGCAAGTAGAATAAAATTGTTCCTAATTTATTCTAAATAAATTCTATATGGTTTTACACTGTATTAATTTATAAATTAATTTAACAGTAAACATTTCGTAGAATAAAATGTAGAATTACATTTGAATGTGGTGTTGCTATATACTTGATTAAATACAGCTTTGCAGATTATGATAAAACTTGATAAATTAGTAACATGGCGCAATGTTTTAAAAAGTGATGTGCTTATAAATGGCTACTCTGAAGCATCTCTCAGTAGGAATGCTGTAATCTTATTTATTTTCATCGCGTCTCAGTTCTTAATGGACATTAGCAGACTTACAAGTTCCCAACAGTTTGTAATACATTTGCTTGGGAATGATAACATCGGTAACATTTATAATAGCCACGTTCAGTAATCAAAGAGTACATTTAGAAACGTATGTGTGTGCGAAAAACAGTTATGTGTTTGGTATTTAAATTAAGTCATAGTGTATGGACACTAGCTAAGTAGTGAGCTGACAAACTTTTTCAGAAAAAAGGAATGGCTAGTTTGATGGTAACCACATCAAGTAAGAATAGCTCACGCAGTACATCACCCAACAGAGGAAATACATTGACCTCGCCACAGCAATTATCTACTACTTCGGATCATACGCCAAAAGCACGTAATGCTTCACTGTAAGATCTGATTCCTTTTAGATACGTCGTTTCGATGTACCTGAGAATAAGAATTGTTATTTCTTTTATAGTATTTTACATGAAACTGAAAGATTAAGAAGCTTGCTCTTCGATATTTATATAGTAATTCGTTTCTTAGAAATATGAAAACTAAATTTCTGAAAAAAAGACATAAATGAAAAGTAAATGAAAGGGGGCAAGTACAAAATTAAGTTTTGACTTCGCAGTTCCCAAACAGGGGAGGGTAGTACAGGCAGTGGAAGTAGTGGTGGTGGTGGAGGCAGTATCAGCATGAAAGGTAGTAGGCAAAAGTCACCAGGGACTGTGATTCGAGTAGGAGATGCTATGGATGAACCAAATACAAATCTAATCACTGCCGAACCAGATGAGTTTGTGCCAAATATTCACCCACCAACTGACGACGAAGGAGTACGTAATCCACTTATTGCAAAACTGCATCAGTTTTTAATAGTTTCGAAGCTCATTGATATTACATCTATTTTACCAAGTTTTTGTTATTCTTAAATACACTTAATGCCCTCAGATGATTTTATATGAATTTAGCATTGCTCCATTAATAAAGCTACTTGTATAATTGAAATATTAAAATAATTCTTCTATACTACAACTTTAGTATTCTAATGTTTCTCTTTCAAAGTTTTTCTCCATAATGGAACAAAACTATTAAAAAAGTATTATAACAATATGCGAAATCCTAATATTACTCTTTCGAATACCTACTGCAACGGTAAATATAATTGTGTATCCTTATATAAAGTTGCTTATGCAATGTTACGTTGTTGTGCGTCCAGTGACAATTACACTGTATTACAAGGTCATCAACCACAACTGTATAATCAGGGTTATAGGTTAAGAAATGAAGTAGTTATTTGCATAATATCGTAACTGGCTTTGAATCTAGAGATCACAATCCTGAAGATTTTAGAGTGTAATCATAAACTGCGTGTTATTCAGTATCATAGACGAGGATATGTGCTTCGTTAGTTGCAACTTATCTATCATTACTCGATAATGCTTCTGCTATATATAAGCTAGGTGTATATATTTTAACGATAAAAAGCTAAATTTACTTGCAGGAACAATATCATGCAACACAATCGTTCCTATCAAATGGCTCCTCTGAATTAATAACCGACGACGTCGATGCCAGTTCTGCTCGTGTTTGTCAAGCTATTGAGAACATCCAGAATAAAATTGTTAGAACACGAGAGCTTATAAGAATAGAACAGACCACACGAGATGGTAAATTTCGGCACTTGTCAGTTAATTAGCGTAATGAGTGTATTGATTATAGTTTGGAGTATGCAGATAATTCTGAACGCAGTGTTTAATTTTGTTTACTTCAGAATATGTACAAATAAAATTATTTAACAATGTATTTCCTTTCAGAAAATGTTAACGAGTATTTAAAGTTAGCTGCCAACGCCGATAAACAGCAACTTACTCGAATCAAGGCGGTGTTTGAGAAAAAGAATCAAAAATCAGCGCACAGTATTTCTCAACTCCAAAAGAAACTGGACACTTATATGAAAAAATTGAAAAATTATGAACTAAATGGGGCACCTACGAGTCATAGGCAGCCGAGGGAAGTGCTTCGAGACATGGGGCAAGGACTTAAGTGAGTATATTCTGCCTTTCTTTAGTTCTATGTACAGTTTCCTAATTGTGTTAGTACAGTAGTAAAAAGAGGACACATTTATAGGAGCACATGTATATTTGATCTGCTAATATGGCTAATACACTCACGTAATTATCAGTACATGTAGGTATTTCACTATTCGTATTCAATACCATTGTACGTATCTTTTTGATTATTAAATTTACAACTAAATAATTTTAAATTCTCATACCACACATTTACATTAAGTTTAATTTGCATTTTATGGCATAAAAAGTTGCTGCCTTCAAATGTTTATATTATTATTATATTATTATAGATGTTAATATTTGAAAAGTGGAATCGTGATATTATAGATTTAAACGTATATTAAATGTTGGCACACAGTTTTGTTAGATATATCGTTTATAATACACTCCATTTTTTTCAACAATATTCGTTTTATTTGTTCTAGATATAGAAGTAAACTAGGAAAATAATGGAGTAAATATTTGAATGTGATTTTCAGTGATTTTCAGTTAAAATTGTAAATTGTTACTTCTCTTCTCCTTTAATCCGTTTTTTATTTTGCTAAGTATATCACCATCTAATTTAAGACTCACTTCCAGAAACGTGGGTGGCAATATTAGGGATGGAATCACTGGTTTTTCAGGGTGAGTGTTGATGTGAAAATAGATTTCGAAATAAACTTTTAGACTCGTCCTCCACGTTAACTTCTGCATTATTGTGAACCTGCTTTTGAAAATCATCTTTTTATCAACTAAACCACTCACAGTATCTGTTAAAATTGTGATTAAATATTTCGTATGTATTACTGAAATGAATAAACAGTGTAGAAAGTCTTATGTACCTTATATACTGTCTAGTATTAATATTATGTATTTAAATATATAACTTGTAGTATCAAAGTATATTTATAATTATAAGCAACCGAAAGTCTACCATGTAAGTTGATCAAACTTTTAAAAACATGTTTTCTTTAAATTATAATACTGACACTATCAATTATCTCCGTTTCCTTTGTATGTTTCAGAAGTGTAATGTCGAAGCCAAGGGAATTCGCGCACTTAATAAAAAACAAATTCGGCAGTGCTGATAATATAAATACCTTATCACGTGAGTAACTTTTATTACAAACTGCCCTCTAATTAATTAACACGACACTGTTGTGTATTTTAAAATCTTTAATTGTGTTATTTAACTTACATATGAAGTATACTATAAGAAATGTCAATAAAAAACAATGCACTACCGGCACACGTTGCTTCATGCTGATAAACTTTAGTCTTACAAGCATTAGTATGCACGTTCTACACTATGAAAAACGTTTTAATATTATTTTAGTCAATAATTGTGTCTATGAGTAAAAAGCGCATTGCACATTTGAAATAGAACGAAAGATAAATTAATCGTTTAAAAGAAATTGTAGTAATAGCTCAAATCTACTTTTATGTACTGTAATATTGAAAGATAAGTATTTGTTTTTCCGCTATCGTGGCAGTTGACAGTAGTAAGTAATATTTTGGCTTAACTTTTCTCCTATATTCTTCCTTATTCTTTCATGCCTCATTGCATATTTCTTTCCTTATATACTTAAACATTGTGTTTTTAATACACGTTCATGTATCTTAATTTTTTCATGTAAACTTTGATCCTAAAATCTTATTATAAGCATTCAATTCGTAGATCGTTTCCATATCAAAACGTTGCCATTACACTTCACGAGCTTTGTGTCATTTACTAATTTTGCTACGTACTTTTTAGCGGCTTCCGTAAGTCGATATCTGCTTTCTTTTGTATTAGTTATCCAATACATTTTCGGTAAATACAGTTAAATCTGACGAAGAACGCGATGATTTTCATAAACGGGAACTCGAAGGAGAACTACATAAGTACCGCAACAAACAAATTTTGCATACACAAGTAAACATTCTTAGATTGTAAATAACGTTTACAATAATTGTGCTAATCGAACGAAGTATTTAAACACGATAGGACGACGAAACTAGTTCAGTATGAAGAACTAGATTACACAAATTATGTAGTTGTTAACAATGGCGAATAACTTGGTATTGGATAACAGTCTAACTTGCGGCGTCTGTGTCTCTGCAGATGGCTCGACTTTTTATGTAAACGATACACCGCGTGCAGGTAATGGAGATAACGCTAGTGTTGAAGATGAAAAGGCACATCATGGATCAGCCACGCTTCCCGGCGGATGTAGTCTGGGTTCAACTCACAGTGCCGCGGCAATGAAATTTCCATCTGAAGAAGGTTCAGAGTGTTCTAGTGTTACGAGTGAAAGTGGACCTGGTAGTAGAGGACAGGCGCACACATGTCACAGTAATAATACTGCACTTAGTCTGAAATCTATTTTCGCGGAGCTGCAAGAACACAGAGAAAATCTGGATAGGATGAGAGAGAAATTAGACGGCGTAAAGGTTCGTTCCTTATAACGTAAAAATTCTCGAAGAAGCGAGAAACTGGCGTCTCTCATTTTCGATTAACTCATAGTTGATCTCATTATCAAATGATTTTAGACCTTACAGCAGGAGGTGACATTTCTTTCCCATGCTTTGCAAGAGGAACGTTTCAGGTGCGAACGTCTGGAAGAACAAATTAACGATTTAACGGAACTGCATCAAAACGAAGTAGAGAATTTGAAGCAGACCATAACAGATATGGAAGAAAAAGTGCAATACCAAAGTGAAGATCGTTTAAGAGACATACACGAAATGTTAGAGAGTTGCCAAACGAAAATTTGTAGGATGGAACATCAACAGCAACAGCACCAACAGTATGTCACTTTGGAGGGTTTAGATAATAGCAATGCAAGGGCATTGGTGGTGAAACTCATAAATGTAGTATTAACAGTGTTACAAGTTATTCTACTTCTTGTTGCAATGGGTGTTGGTATAATGATGCCTTTCCTTAGGACCAGGTATAGTTACTACTTATCGTACACTATCTTTCTCTTTTCAGTTAGACCAGGGACTGTTTAGCTAAACCGCGCAATGCTTATTAAGTGTTATATTCGAATACGAAATAATATCGCCTCTCCATTCTAATAATAAAACTTACGAAATTTATTATAATTTATATATAATTGCATAACGTAATTATCCGCTTTAAATATATAAGAAATATAATGCGAATTAGCCGAGGATAATTACGTATACGGTCTACACATATCGACGCGTTATATCATTTTTACATGCATTTCATATTTACATACATCATCGATCATAATTCTTCACCACGTACATTGCCATCCGAATTTAGTTTCGCGCACTCATTCGTTTATTTTGTTTCCACATCTCTGTTGCAGCTGTACTAAGCCTCATTGTTTCATGTGCAGGGTGCGCATATTAACGACTACGTTTGTTGTATTGGGCATAGTGTTCGTGCTCAGACAATGGCCTGAGGTTCACGACGTTGGTAGTCACCTCATGCGCCATCTCAAACAGACGCTCGCCGTTAAGTAGCATCGTAAGTAAATTACCATAATATCAGTATCTATACAAAGTAAGGGCAGAATATTTTATAAGAAATGTAAAAAGCATGACATATAATTGACGATTTTTTAACGAGTTCACTTTTTTTTCGATCTACAATAGTAATCGATCTACATTTTGATCTCTGTTTGGAGTGCAGCAAATACATGAGATTTATTTTAGGGTGGTATACTTAAATTTTCTATACCCTGTGATGAAGAAAAATTGTACATTGTACACAATGATCAACATTTTGGATCCGTTTATCTGTGCTGTAGTTTTGGAGCAATAATAGTAGGTATACGCGCAAATGACTTTATTTATATTTCAAGAGCCGATCACGTTCATCATTATTGTATTAAATCGGATGGGTGGCGAAGTCTATTTGATACTATTAACAAAATTACAATACGCAAAACATATTTTGCTGTGCAAAAATGTTTCACTTAGGAAAGAAGAGATTTTCTAGAGATGATAAACGTGAAAGTGTCTTTTGTCCCTCATGCAATTGTTATAAATCCTATTCCAATATTCTTAATTTTATCTGAGCACTTCCGTTAAAAACGTAAGAGACACACATTTGATACGATTATTTGCACGCAATTGATATAAACGTGAACATAATCCGTAACGAAATAACTGCTATGAAATATAAAAAGGAAGGCAGTAATTATAACGCTGTACACTGATATTGCTTGATTACATACGGCACATTGTTAGAAAAATTTACTCCGATAAAGTGATGTTAAGTGATGATTACGTGCACTTTTACATGAGTCATTGAGTAACACGGAATTAGAAGAAATTATCGAGAAGGAGAAAGTGCTGATTAAAATGGTAGACGAGAAAATGTTTAATAATCATCGGTGTCTGTCGGTGGTCCAATCACCTTTTCCAGAATTAAGAGTTAAAGCGTTTGGCATTCCAACGGAAGCGTGTAATTTACATGATTCTGAACTAAACGTTTGCAAATAAAATCGTCCAATTGTTAAACAATAATATAAATTAAGGAAGCAGAAGAACATTTCAACCATTGTAGATATTTCTCACTTCGGAGTGTATAAAATAGCATGATGTATTCTTTAGCGATGATAATGTGGGTTAACTCGGTAAATCGTAGAAATTACAATATTTCTAATTATCTTTATCCCTAATTCCCAAACTAACTACTCTACATTCGTGAGAACTTAAAAAGTAAAACTGGATACAAACAAGTGGTGTACGTAAGATTCAATATCAAAAGAGGACCAACATTGCTCTCTTCCTCTTATTATATAACGCTAATTTACTTCCTGTTCGATGTAAAGGGGGTAATTGTTTCCGAATAAACGATATTCAGACATTGTGCTTTTTAGTCTCATGAGTGCTTTAAACCACCACAGACACAAGTATGCGTACATATTATAACGAATATAAAGAAATGAACCATGACAGATATTGAAATGAGAGAAAGACTGATGGACTACATCGCTGTTACAATTGTGAATAAGTTAATATTCGTGGCAATATTACGTTGCTAATCATTGGAAAAATGTTGAAACAGTAGGAAAAGATAAAAAAAAATAGAATGGCAATTGTAAAATTGTACAATGAAATATGATGATTCTTAAATTAACAATAGGTGCTCAAATCTGAGGGTGTGAAAATATTTCGGTCCACGTAACTTTTTGATCGCATTAAACATTTCCCCAGTTCCCGCCTTTATAGCTTTATTGCAAGCAGTGTCAGCAAATGTGAAGATTTTATAGCCTGATATTATTCCACAAATGAATGATACATGACGAACGAAGGGAAAAATTTTTCGGTATGATCATTGGTTCCTTTTTTATCGTTTAATGTCAAATCCTCCTTATGTATTACGAACAACTAATTTGTAATTTATATTAATTTCGCGGATTAGTTTTTCTGTTATTTGTATATGTTGAACTATGTAATGTTATCGTTCCGTTGACCTACGAAAAGCATGAGAAATCGTTTTAACAATTACTAAATCTGTAAATAAAATAAAGTTTATATGGTGACGTATTCCATTTCTTGTGCCTGTTATTCGTGAATACAACATCAAATTTCCTAAATTCTTAATTCACGGTATTATAGTCTTCTGACGAAATAGTATTAATTTGCCACTTTTACTCCCCATAAGTATTTTATGATTACTTCCTTTCGTATGTACAATTAATATTTATAGGAAACAGTAATTTTTATACTTTTATCGCCTTTTTTATCAATACATAAGTAACAACAACGCTGCCAAAAAATGTGAAACACCTGAAAACCGGTATAAAATCTCATAAAATCGAATTTTATATCAGTTTATCAAGGATTGTAGGAAAAACCGGAAATTTGATCGTGTATTTATAATTTTATCAGGCAGATTTATATTCTCTCGGATTGCTTATATAGTTTTTTTCTCAAATCGATTCCCTTCAGGATTGTATAATAGAAAATCGTTGAATTACTATATGTAGTAGCAACTTCGAGAAACCTTTCTTTCGAATAATCCTCTTGCGTTCCTAAGTAGCCGTTGTTACGTCTATGAATTTCAACACATCGCTGTGACTACGCTAAGTTTGTATGTAAACATAGAAATTAAAAATCAGTTTTGGGATCAATATACTCATAAACAAATATTTTAAAAGGCTTTTACGTCTTGAAACTCTTCTCGAGCGTGGCTTTCGCAAGAGAGAATATCAGTAACAATAGTGATCGAGCGATATCTGAAAATAGACACAGTCTCGCTGATGATATATTGATTCTATTAAGATAATAATGTTTCTAATCTTACGTTGTTTAAATCTACTTTTGAATAAAATGTATGTTTGCTTATTATCGTGTAAGTGACAACTAGACAAAATATATAGGGTGCTGCGTGACACTACATTGACATTCTTCTTGGACCGATTGTTATTCATTAGTAACCGCTAACATTTGCCCCTGCCACGAACAATACAGTTCTGTTTACATGTATAAACTAAGAATGAAAGACGATAAAGTTCACAAGCACTTCCGATTGCCTGTGTGTAGTTTCCTAAAAACAGAAAAACACCCTATATGTATTGTGTAGCTTTAAATAGATCGTGGTGCTTTGTAAGATAAATATGTAACCCAATATTAGAAAATTTGTTAACACCGTCGACCACCGATTTAGCAAGGGCCCCTATCTGCACACATACAAGAACGTTTGTATAATAAAGCGTGGGTGTATCCGAAGAGAGAAGCAATGTCAAAAGGAATAAAGAAACAAGGAGTCACAAATATTTATACCCAGAAAAGATTAACACACATGTCAAACAAAGATGGACGTATTTTGTATCTTACACTGTTACATTTTTCTATGAGTTTCTTTTCATCGCGGCTGTTTACAATTTTATATGTATTTTGTATTTGTGAAGCTTCGGGGAAACGCACGACGTATGCTTGAAAAATAATTTGCGACATGTTAAAGTGATCCTGGAATTCAAGCGGTCGTTACTCAATGTCCTTGTAACTTTAGGGGCCCCTAGTTTATAGCGTAGAGGGAATAAAAAGTAACGAATTAAAATATATCGTCATCGATGCCTTGCATAGGTAGTTAATGTCAAATTATAGATTAAACATTTGTTGTCAATTGTAGAACGATGTAGGCGACACGAGCAGCGATTATAATGGAAATTGTTATCGTGCTAGGACACACATACCACGTGCATACATACATATTATGCATACACACCAGTGTACGTATGTAATAGCTGCATAACAGGTCAGTGTAATAACGTAGTCAAATGCGAAAATAAGTTTATGTCCATTTTAAGAAGGAAAATGTTAACATACGCGCGTTAACGCCCGTACTGTTATCGCTGCTAAAGGATAATGTGAAGCCAAGCATCAGTTTAGCAGCATCTTGTCATTAAAATATTATTTAATACCGTTTCGAAATAAAAAGAATTTTTAATAATATTGGCCATTCTTTCGCCACTTCGGCGTCTCCTCGTTGTCAAATAAATTAATTTCAATTTCTCGTACGAACTATTATTTAATATTTCGAATTTCTTCTGCTAAAATGGTTGACAAATAAGAAGTAATGCGCATAGGGGTATAAATTTAAAAAAAAAAACACCGAGGGTGATTGTAAAGTTTTTATATTTTTTATCGAGAGACTTTATCAATAATAATATTACAATCATCACATTTACAAATAATGTAATCGCTTTTTTCATTATTATTATAATATATCACAATTTCTACTTTGTGTAGTGCTGAAAGCCGTTTTATTTGAAAGAGAATCGCCGAGACGCCACGGAAATATACACTGTATTAAAGGTGATCATACGTAGTTTTACTTTTGTAAAGTTTAAAAAAATTACATCGTTAACGAGATATAACCACCATTCTATAGCATTTCCTTGCAATACAAGTAGCTATCAGCCTTTGACTTGTTAAACAATATTTTAGTGTTTCACTAGTATTAATAAGAAAATATTTTACTTTCCTTGTGATAATCACACACTGTATCGTAGATAATAGAAGCTACGTCCTATACTTTTTCAGTAGTATTCGGAACAATTTTCAATGCACACAGAATTTTCATATTTCATGCTAGCAATAAAAGAAATATTTCATTTCATTCAACATATGTGAATATGTTTCTAAATAAATAAGCTTCGTCTTGCTTCACGAACAATATATATTGCATTTTTTAGAAATGCATTAGAAGATAATTAAGAGAAGTGATTAGTTGAGCCAGAAACCATTTCCCATGATGTAACGTTGTAGAGTGAAAGCCGGTAACACGCGTATCACTTTGATAACTTATTTCAAAGTTCACTTGGTATATCCTGTGGCCCGATTACCAGCAACTACTCGTCTTTTAAAATATCATACAATACAGTTCGTACATACAAAAGGCAGATAGTTTAAAAGTGTCGGCAACAGTTCAGTAAAATATTCATACTGATATAAAAGAAAGATAATGTAAATAATTATTCAATTTCACTCTCTTCCTATATGTACGGGTGACTCTAGAAAACCTATGTCCACCCCTCGCCAAGAATTCTCGAAAATATATTTTTTGTGTACAGCTTTAACGTGTATGCTACAGTAAAGGAATACATCGTGGTGACTAATGCCGCTTCTTATAAAATGCAGACTCAATATTGTTTTACCATGCGTCGTCTGTATTACCTGAAATTTCGTTAATTCTTTGATCGTGCGTTTCAATCCGCGGTAATCTGGATCCCTTCCTGGGAATCCCGGAGTACAATTTCCGCTGGTAAAATATTCTTTATCTCATTCGGACGAGGAACTGTTTCTTCTTTCTCCTTTTTTACAGTCGGCGGGCCATGATGTTTCTTTTTGTGGCACATCATGGTCGATCTAGATACGAATGTTTTACCGCACGCGTCGCATTCGTACGGTCGCTCTCCGGTGTGCAGTCTCTTATGAATGGCCATGGGAGTGAATTGCGTGAATGTTTTACCGCAAACGTCACACCTGTACGGTCGTTCTCCAGTATGCAGTCTTCTGTGACATCTTAAGGCGGCCCTTCTGGCGAACACTTTACCGCACATATCGCATTTAAAGCTCTTCTCCCCAGTGTGCATCGTCGAGTGAATCTTCAGATCGACCCGTGTCAAAAATCCTTTGCCACAAACTTCGCACAGGTATGGTTTCTCACCAGTATGGATGCGCAAGTGCGTGTTAAGATAACTCTTGCTCACGAACATTTTGTTGCACACCACGCACGGATACTGCCGATTGTCCATGCCCGAATGTATCTTCTGATGGCTCTTGCAGAGTCCTTTAGTTATAAAACCTCTGCCACAAATATCGCAGGCGTACGGTTTAACGCCGAGATGCCTATTCTGATGATCTAACAGAGATTGCTTCGTTTTGAAATGCTGCCCGCAGGTATTACACGGAAACGGTTTCAAGTCCGAGTGTACTCTTTGGTGAAGAACAAGGTAGCTTTTAGACTGGAACCCTTTACCGCACGTGGAACAATTGTAATCAAATTGCCCTGTATGCGTGGCTGCATGCTGCGCAAGCCCTATTTTACTACGAAACGCTTTTTCACAAGTCACGCATTGAAAAGGCTTTTCGCCCGTATGCTTTCGCATGTGTTCCTGTAGCTTATAATTTGTCCTATATTGTTTCTCGCAGTGGGTGCAAACTTTCGGTGTCCATTTCTGCCTTACTGTCGTTTGCTTCTTCTGCTCTTCCACATTTGTGTTATTTTGGCTGGTCGTTAATCCCGGTTCCGTCATCTCTTTTTCTTTGTGCATTGTTTTATTCTTATTATGTACATCGCATCTTTCTTTATGTACATTTAACGCGTCTATACTTGTATAATATAAGCCACAAGAGCAACAACAGAAGTACTGTTCGAAATGTGCTATCATGTTACTTGATCCTAACACTGCTTCGTTACAGAACGGACACACATACCAATGCGATCCTGTCTCATCAATCGTGGGGTTACTTAATGTCGATTCTAACAGAGCATGCTTCGCTCTTTTTGTATATTCGATTAATATTTCGGTATTCGCAGTCGTTACTTGACTCGTCGATGCTAAACTATTTGTTTGAGGAGTTGTATGCCTCGGACTTTCATTCTCAATGACACGTGCTTCTTCCATATCGCTGCCAGTTTCTGATTGACCTGGTGGAAAACTCTCGTGCGGTACCTGTGCATTGAAATCACTCATTATAAAAATTTATATTACTCAAAAGATAATAATATATCAAAATTAGTGTTAAATCTCATGTTAATCTAACAACGTACGTTATTTTCAAGTACGTTTGCAGGATCCTCTGTTGTTAATCTTTCTTGCAATGTACGATATTCTGGTTTCATTGGTATTGAATCATACTTTACATTATTAGAATAATGTACAATTTGCCCTTGATTTTGATCGGGGCTTATCGAAGTTACATAATTTATTCCTAATTGACTCAAATGATCGCTCACTGTTAGATTTCCAACTACAGTCACATCACCTTCCAAATGCACTGCTATTTGATGATTGGAAACCTACAATATGAAAATACAGAAAACTTACTTCGAATCTATTGAAGATTCTTACAATAAACGAAGTACAATTCATCTTGAGTATATTCGAGTCAAATAGAGAGTTATCGGTTCGTTTACTTCTTGCATATGTTCGTCCACCATTCTAACGGTATCGCCGTCCAAGCAGTCGATACCTGTAACCTCGATACCGGTATCCTGCTGGCCTATTTCTTCTTGCGTGACAACCTGTTCGCCACCCGCCAAGTCCATTTCGTCCATGACTTGCATGCTGTGCAACGTGGCTTCCCTTGTTTCTTGAGAAGCTACGTGGTTTTGTACGTCTTCGATATTGTTTTGCATTCTGTTAATACTATTTTGAATTTTATTCATTTCATTCACTTCCTCTAAATCGTGCTTCGACATGCGGACGACCTCCTCTTTAGCGATTTCCTTCAGCATTTCCATAAACATCCCCTCGGTGTGTAAACATTTTTCACGAAAGTCAAACAACTGGTCCAGTTTATAAGCACATTCCTCACACACTACTTTCGGTAGCTGATCGGTCATAGATACCTGAAAATAATTGCTTAACTAATGGCGCGGGCAGTTTTTGAGAGAATGACTGTATGAACTGGCATTACGATCTTCAGTGTTCCTTT
Organism: Andrena dorsata; assembly: GCA_929108735.1. Lineage (NCBI taxonomy): Eukaryota > Metazoa > Arthropoda > Insecta > Hymenoptera > Andrenidae > Andrena > Andrena dorsata. The sequence goes on along the minus strand of OV815489.1, from coordinate 2,132,501 downwards.
CAATTGTACGTAGCTTAAGTTAACGTACACCGTGATCCTCAAGATCGTGAAACCTTGCACCAATTTTCTTCCTCTATTTATAGTTAAATTACAAAGAGGGGGTGAAGTCGGAGCACCGAAGATCGCAGTGAAATCGGACCTCTATCTTTACGTTTGATTTTACCTGTACTGGCAAGCACGCGGCTATTTTCTTGTCAATGTTGCGCATCGGATCGCCGGCTTCGAAGATCGGTAATCCCATTAGAATGCCCGTTTTCGTCGCACATAGACGACATAAATAATCAAACTCCTCGACGACAGCCATATCAACGAGACAGAGAAGATCGTCTTGTCAGGCCAAACGAACGATCCAAGAACCGATCGGGACGCGCTCGCTTTATGAAACCCAGCCGGAAAGGTTTTCAGCGTGATTCAACGAACTTGTGGCACGCATTACGACATTCCTCCATACGGCCGCCGTAGAACTTCGGTGTGGAATTTTTCTACTTTATAGGATATGCATAATCCGGAGATATTTGTCAAGCGAGTCTGTGTTCACACCATCGGAGAGACACGGAGGGCCTCTTGTAATCAGTCGTGGTGCCCGTAGCGGGGGGGACAGCTTGCGTTGTTCTCTTTTCATCTAAAAAGAATCTGTTTCATAGATGGCGCGCTAAGCACCTTCTTGCCGTCGATTAACGATATATCGAAGATCGAGAAATGTTCACAAGTGCTACGTCTCAAACAATGTATGTACCTTTAAATATTCGAAAGAGTTCATGAAAGCCAAGGAAATGAAAAGTTTGACAGCAGTTAAGATTGTCTTAACTGCATTACAGATCTTCACGTGGATCAATCTGTCAATCTACTATTTCAAATATCTTTTACTAACGGAAATGTAATTCAGTCATTTTTAGTAGATGCTTACGACAGATATACTTTTAATTAGATTAAAGATAGACTAGGTCTATGTCGATAGAGAGTAAGCTACGACCACTTATAACAATTTATGGGAATTTTAGCAACACATTGAATTAGCGCGACAAAACTCTGTGATCGTATAGAGGACTATTTTTTTAGTAATATTTTCCAATAACATTTTCCTGTACAACGTTGTATAACGACGTTACAAGCGTTATAAAATTATTTTATAATAATAGCTTCCGGAAATTTCGGCGGCCTGTAATTTTGTAGTAAGAGGTTCTCTATAAAAATTTAACAAACGAAACTTGTTTAAAAAATAGTTTTCTGTATCATCACGGAGTTTAGCCGCATTACTTCGATATTTCAATAATTATCATAAGTTGTGACGTAGTTTGCTACAAAATTAGCGTGACATAGAGAGTGGTGTTGTTTTACTTTATATATTATATTTACCATTCTTGTAAAGAGATAAATGGAGTATTCAATCCATTTTTAACATTATTTATCATCGACGTTACTTTTTACTTAATCTTATAAAATTGTTTTCGATATAGGAATTTTTTTTGTAACGTACTTGAAATACTTTTCATGCGATAATAGGTTAAATGTACATAGTTTAAAATACGTTTTTACGTGTTTATAAATAATCGATTCCTCGTAAATAAATCTAAATGTACCGGGTTGTATAAAAATATTGTTACTTACACGATCTTTAAGAAAAATGGCGACGAAGAAACGGGAGAATCAACAAAAACGGAAAATAGTGGAAGACGATAGTGATTCAGACGATGAAATCGAAAGTGAGTTCTTGCAATTGCTTTTTTCAGGGCGTCAGTTGTTATTCAACTTAAATGTTCGGTGTAAATTTAACACTTGTTGTTTACATACTTGTATTTTGAGGTTAGGTGCTTTTTGGTACATTCTGAGTATTATTCTGAAATGTGCTATCGTTTTATATAGTATTATACATTATATTGCTGTCAGTGAAGTCTCTCAGGAATTATAAACGTGGTATTTTATCAGTGTAAACTTTACATTCGGCTAAAAGTTCCTAACCTAAAATTAGGTTATGATATTATGTATTGAATTTATTTAATTACAGAACATTTTAAGGGTTCCAAAAGAGGTTTGGAACCACCACGTTTGTGTCCGTACTTGGACACGATAAATCGTCAATTTTTAGACTTCGATTTCGAAAAATTATGCTCAGTATCGCTGTCAAGAATTAATGTGTACGCTTGTCTTGTATGTGGAAAATACTTCCAAGGAAGAGGCACTAATACTCATGCGTACACGCACAGTGTGGCGGAAAGTCATCACGTTTTTCTTAATCTTCACACTCTAAAGTTTTATTGTTTACCTGACAATTATGAAATCATTGGTAAGCGGCTATTGCAATTTTGTTGTTTGTTTCGCATTAGAATATTCTATTATCTAATACTAAACAAATATTGTTCAGATTCATCACTGGACGACATTAAGTATGTGTTAAATCCAACTTTTGATAAGGGACAAATCGCTCAATTGGATAAAAGCGATAAATTATCGAGAGCCATCGATGGTTCGTTTTATTCTCCGGGTATTGTGGGGATGAACAATATAAAGGCAAATGATTACTGTAATGTTATTTTACAAGTGAGTTCTTACTAGATATATGCACTTGTTCCGTTAACACTGCAGAAAATTAAGAGTCTGACTTTTTTTAGGCACTATCTCATGTCACGCCTTTAAGGGATTTCTTTTTAAGAGAGTCCAATTATTTCTATGTAAAAAGACCACCCGGAGATTCTTCTTATCTTTTAGTACAGCGATTTGGAGAGTTAATGAGGAAACTGTGGAATCCACGTAACTTTAAAGCACATGTTAGTCCACATGAAATGTTACAAGCTGTTGTCTTATGGAGTAAAAAAAGATTCCAATTTACTGAGCAGGGTATATAATATAGTATATTGAGGCATCAATTGCTCTTAATACAACAGGTTTTATACAGCAAAATAAAATTTGTAGGTGATCCAATTGACTTCCTTTCGTGGTTTCTCAATGCTCTGCACCTAGCGTTAAACGGTACAAAGAAACGTGATTCTAGTATAGTGTATAAAACATTCTTGGGTCATATGCGCATATATACAAGAAAAATACCACCACTCGAATTAGACGAAACTCAGAGAAGCGAGTTGCTCCATACCGTAGAATATGGCGAAACCATAACAGAAAGTCCATTCTTGTATTTAACTTGCGATCTACCTCCGCCACCTCTATTTAAGGACCAATTTACGGAAAATATAATTCCTCAAGTAAGTACTCAATATTACGCACTGGAAGTATAACAAACTGTACATAATTTTATTATTCTTGCAGGTCAATCTGTATACATTGCTAAACAAATTCAACGCTGTGACTGAAAAGGAATACAAAACCTATAAGGAAAATTTTATGAAACGATTTGAAATTACTGAACTCCCTCCTTACCTTATACTTTACATAAAAGTAAGTACAAAGTCTCAGACATTTTATGATTCAATATGATATAATTCTGTTTCTTTTCAGAGATTTACAAAGAATACATTTTTTGTAGAAAAAAATCCCACTATAGTTAATTTCCCAGTGAAGTATGTAACATTTTCTGATCTTGTATTTTATACTCCAAAAAAAGTAAAAGTAGCCAGCAATTTGCACACGTGCGTTGTTTTCAGGAACGTAGATTTCGGCGATATTTTAACACCGGAAGTGAAGCAAAGGCATCCTTATACGACATACGACTTAGTCGCAAATATTGTTCACGATGGTGAACCCGGTCAAGGAACTTACCGGGTTCACATTTTACATAGAGCAACCGGCCAGTGGTACGAATTACAAGATTTACATGTAACTCAAATTCTGCCCCAGATGATAACATTAACGGAGGCCTATATACAAGTATGTATAGCTTGCACGCAAATGTTTACGTGGACTAATATCCACAGAGAAATATTACTATTTTCCATCTTTTCCAGATCTACGAGTTAAAGAAAGATATACTTTCGGAAAATGGTGAGAACAAAAACAAAAAGACAATATGATAAATGTAATTTTATAAATAAAGTATTACAGTTTTTCACTTTTCCTTTATTTTTTTATTACCCGCTATAATAATATTAACACCACAGGATAATTTATTTAACAAATTTATATACAGTATTTAATAAATTAACGAGGAAATAATATATTCGTAGTCTTATAATTTCCAAGATTTTTAAGTTCAAGCATCAGCGCATAAAATGCCACCTTTCGTTCTTTGAAAAACAGATTGAAAATTCTTTATTCCGTCTTAACGTACATACAGTAAGTTTATTGAAAAATTTATCGTAAAGTATAGGAAGTAACGAGAAATCTGAAATTGTAACCGTTAATCCTTTTATTACGACTGACCCTGCGAGACGCCGATTGAACCGAAAGATGCCGAAGTTTGCCGAGAAGATCGGAAGTGTAAACTGGAAGTAGAAGTGGGATGGGCGGTGGGGGTACGGGTGCGCGGAGGGAGGTCGGAGTGTCGCGCCGAAGCCGAAGCGAGTCGGAGTAGAGTCACAGCCGGCCACGCGATAGGATTACGAGCGAGCGCTCCCTTCCGTACGCTTCGCGGTTTTTCCACCTTTTTTTACCGCCGTGCCTTTTGTTTACGGAGTGTACGCCAGGGCGACGCGTTCGCGTATTGTTCGCTGACGCGCTAGTGATACTCTGACGTTCCGCTACGACGTGGTTTATCGCCGCGAGTGTTTTCCCTCTGTGTGCACGTTGTGTTGTCTGTCCAGTGTGTTCTCAGCACGTGGATTACCGCCGGTGGGAGCGACGCTTACACGAACCGTGAGTACTCCTTTCCTTTTCAACGAAATTTATCCGCCTTTCGGAGAATGTTTGTCGGGTATTGTCGCACGTGTAACTGTGGTCCACGAGCCGCACCAGCCTATGCAGGTCCGTGAGAGTGAGCACGTGTAAGAATTTTCGAAAATCGTGGCCGCTTGCTGGCGGTAACGGTTCTGTGTCGTGTAAACGGCACCTGACGGAGAATCCCTATCCCCTTTAAAGCGTTCCCGCGTAAGTTGGAGTATGGAAGTCGGAGCCACAGCGCTGTTCTAAGTGGGAATATTTGAAATACTATTTTCATTAGTAAATTCCTGAGTAAATGCGAATAGGATAAACTGAGAAAGTATTTGAAATATTTCAAATCTTTTACAATGCTGAAGAGAATGTAGGAGAAATATAAGTAATGTATTAGCGACTACAGACGCACTGCCTGAATTCCTTTTTACGGTTCATTGAGCAGTTTTTATACGTATTTATTTCGACTTCTAAAGGACATAACTTGAAAACAGTTCTGCGTTTCGTCGGGCAAGGTGTCTTTGAGGTTCGTTGCCTCGAAGGGCAATACATTAGGCCTATCGTTCAGGTCCATTGACACTTCAATGTGAAACACAAAACAGATTTTTGAAGTTTCAAGTTTGTTTTATAGTATCCCTTATTTCTAGAATCCCCCGTCTAGGACTTGGAAACTATAGACTTAAAGCAAACTATTTCGAATTCATTATTTCAACGTTCATCCAAGTCTATTTCCTTTGCATTCACTTTGGCGTTTATTATTTAATATAACATTTGAAAATTAAAAATCTAAGTAAAGTAACATTTTCAAATCCTACAAGTTCATAAAATGGCATTTTCTGCCAATCGTGAAATCCTGCAATCAGGAAGAAACAACCCGTTTGCTATTTCCTATTCGAACAGCACGTTTTACTCGAGTATTGCTCACTATCAAAGTGTCGTGTTCGATTTGCGTTCGACTACCAAGGCTTCGCCGATTTAGTAGGCAGAAAAGACACGGGGTCCACGCAACGTCTCGCGATTCTAATGTTCGCGTAGACCGGTTATTCTCGTACACGAGGCGCACGGTAATTCGGATTTGTGTCGGCGTCTTGCCAATAACGACGTGCACCTTCCAGCAACCGTCCCGAATACCTGTTTCACGCGAACCTCGAAAAAACTGATTGCGTGGCCTCCGTGTCGGAGGGACGGGCGGCAGCGTTCCTCGGTTAAAAAGAAAAGGGCAGACAGAAGGGGGAGGACGTACGTTGACTCTCGAGGAAGCCGCGAGTTTCGAATTCCTAGCATCTCGGCTGGCGAACTCGCGTCGCATCGCGTAAACCAGTTTCCGCGTGCGAAAAGATCCTTCGATGACAGATCGAAGCTGCGTCATCGGTTCCGCGCACTGCGATCCGCCATTTTTCCAACAACTTACGGTTCAAAATCTACATATAGCTATCACGAGTAAATTTTTATAGTTTTTCGAATCAACGGCGCAAAGCGAAAACGTGGGAAATACGAGTTTGGTGGGAATTTCTGACCCTCTTTTTGTCTGCCGTAAATTAGACAGATTACGCGTTCGTTTGCGATATAGTAAAGATAGGAGGAAAGCACGATTTCTTCGGGCAGATAAAGGGATTAACGTGAGTAGGAAAGAAACATGGCCGCTATTGAGTTTATGTATTAGGTCGTTCCTTAGGATTTTGCATTTCGAAAGGTTACGTCTCGCAGGGGATCAAATAAAATACGCGGAGGGACAAGATTAATTGTTGATGTATTTACTTCTCCGTTTTACAGGTTCTCGTATCTTAAGTCATTTCTGTATGCACGCTTTATAAAATACGACGATTTTTAAGTTAATATATTCTTTAATATTTTCTCGAATATCTTTTTTCTGTAAAGATTCGATTTCCCATCACAAGTTTCCATTTACAACGGTTAACTACAGACGTTAATTTCTCCTGAATTTTTTTCCGTCCTTATCTTGGGCAAGAGTATTTTTAACGATTTGCTAAAAACTTTCCCATCATCTATAGTGCTCGACACTATTTCTTGCCGAATATATGATTATGTATACACTAATTGAAACATAAATGCCAAAGAAAAGGCATATACACTTTTCATAAAAATCATGTAAGAAGTTAATGAGACGGAGAAAGCAATTTTAATAGACGAAATTTACATACAACTTTAGAAAACTTATAACGGGGGCTAATTTATTGCGATATATTTTTTTGCCGATAAAGTTTGTCACTTTGAATAGTCACTTGCTCACTGGTTCTTAAATTTGAAACAATACGCCATCTTCTTCTAACTAATAATTGATCATTTAAAACAATGCCATTTATGTATCAGATGATACACTATTTACTTTACAGGAATTTCGTTAAACTTTTCACGTGACCGATCGACAAAAAATAGTGTCCAGCACTATAGCTTCTGATAGTGAACTAGATGACAATAGCACTTGTGCACAATTCTCCATAATTCTCCGCTTCTCTATCCCCTACTTTAATTTCCACATCAAATTGAAAAATGCGTTCGTCTACCTATTGAATAAAAGTTTCACTTCCAACAAGTATCGTCGCACGGGATGTGTGAATTGCCGTATTCGTGGCGGAAGGCCACCGTCCAGCTCTTTTTCTCGTGTAAAGCAACATACTCGTAAACCGAAGGGTTGGAATTCTGAAGTCGCGGAGGATGTTAGCGAGCTGTTCATGGAATGTTTCGAACGTGGGTGGTGTATTAAGCAGAAATGCAGCGTATGACGTACTATTTCGTTTTAAGATCCTTCGCCGGCCATCACGACCTGCTATATCCAATACCTCAACGTCCACGAGCCTTCTAGAATTTCGTATAAAATAGCAAGGAGGTTCGCCTCCCTCCCTCTCTTCCTTCCCATTGCATTTTAAGCTCGCGACTTCCCGCCGGTGGACATAAACGTGTCAAGGATGGAGATCATGGTTGTATTCATCTGCGAGAGACATCCTTGAGGCACTTAAATATCGATTGAGGATAGAGGAGTGTATCGTCAAACGCTTCCTGCCGGTGCGATTTAACGTGTGCAAAAGCACAACACGCCTACCTCATTGTTTCTGTGTTTACACGGTGTTCTGTTGCGTTCATTTATACTTTTGTTTCATTAATACTTTTGTTCGCAGTTTAGGCTACCTATTTATATTTTACACGTGCGTAGCCCGAGGTACCCTTTCGTAACGTGACCACCCGGAATAGCTCTTGTACGCTTTATTTTTGTCCATTTCGGAATTGTACAATTTCCGATAGCTTCCATGACAATGGACTACCTGTTCCCATGTTCGCCACTTTGCTTCCTTTGTTGGAATTTTATTACAAATTGTACAGCTATTTCTGCGCAGTGTTTTACGTACTCGAGAATTTCTCTCCGGTTAAATTTAATCTTCAAGAATAAATGAAAACTATTTTCATTTTAAACACTGACTGCAGGAAAGATAACATAATTTTTCGCTGGAAAACACTTGGCAAGAGAATCACTATGCACTGGAGATAGAGTAAAATGTTATTTTAAATCTTTTCTTCTTATTTGTCTCGATATCGAGTTTTCCCAGTTTCCCTGGCAACATCAGTCTCGTGTCTTTCGGAACACCTGCATCTTTTTCTTAAGGAAAGGAAGGCAAGTCGACAATCGAAACTGATGAGCAAGAAAGTCTCCTTAGTCCTCTCGTTTAGTCGCACCGATGCGACCGTAATTAAGTACAAGGAAGAAAGTCCGCGTGGATAAAAAACGACGTTTCTTCTTTCCATTCTTCGGTGAATCTCTACCACGCGAAGGCATTTTATTGTTTCCCTCGCGCGGGAAGTCGCTCGCACGAGAAATGAATCCGCATCGGAGAAAGTCGCGTGTTCTGTCGCCGATCGTGGCGTCTTTCTTAACCCTTTCACGGTGGAATAAAACCACAAGGAACGATCTAGAAAATATGTGCTTCTTTGTGCGTTTTAAATTACGTTAGCTTGAGATACGAAATTGGAAAAGCATGTTTCTTAAGCCTCTCTTATTTTTTTTTTTTTCGAAATTAACTAGCAGCTAGAGTGCTTGTAAATAGAAACTTTAATTGCGGAATTAGTGAACTGTTAATTTTCAGAACAATTATAATCTTGCTTTAAAGTAATTGCTGAGTCTTGCTCTAATTCCATACACCTGTAATTAAATCAAGGAGATTTATTATTTTACTACTTTGACAAGTGGAAATATTACTTTATACAGTTTGTTGAATGGATCACCAAATGCAATACTAGTGTTTTATTATTTGGGTACACCCTTCGCAAAAGATACACTGCACTGTTTCAAACTGACTTCAAACGACAGCATACACCTCGCGAGCAAAGTTGAGGGGGCTGGAAAGGAAGGGAAAGTTGTTAGCCCTTCAATTTTATTCACGCAAGTTATAAAATATGAGTGATATTATTATAGTCGACTTCACTCAAATTCAAAAGCAACCTAGAACTTTGTTCTGGCCTGCGTAGCGTTGAATTTCGAGCGGAGCAGAAGGCGGCCAGGTAGGGTCATAAAAGTTCAACTGAAGGTTTCGTAGCCGTTGGACTGTGCCAGGCGACGAAACCTCCCCTGCTTCAGGGCTCGGGGTTTCCCCAATTTTCGTACGCGTCTCCTTCGGAAACGGAAGGAACGCGACCGTTGACGGACATTCGGCTACAAGGAAGTCTTACAAACAAAGTTCTACAAACCGTCTTGAGCGGTTGTGCTTTTCGTCCGCTCGATTTAGTCCTACATAGAAGTTTTTGTGTCTTACCTTTGCAAATAAATATTATTCTTTGTTGAGTTTTAATAAGACGCTTAATACATTACTCTCCTTACGTCTCCCACCTCATTGTTCTGAACTTCATTCAATATTAACAAAGATATACAAACAGAAACGCATAGGAAGCACAGTGCATAGAAAATGTATATCCAGTGCAAACCGAACAATTTCGAAACGCCTCCTTGCGCGAGCCTCCTCGAAGGAAACTGTGAAAGGGTTTGAACGTGGTGGCCGAATATAGTGTAACACAGAGAGGAGTCGAATCGCGTTCCATACAGGGTAGAGGGAAGAGTTGGTTCGCTAGAGAAATAGTCCGTGGAACAGCAGGTGCCCAGCTGTTGCATCGTGCATTGCATCTGCTTATAGGTGAACAATTCGAGCTACGACGGTGGTGCAAGACGCGTCGTTGAATCGGGTTACACTGGTCACGTTCACGTGGAAATTATGAGGTTCGCGCCTGATGCCCCCGTGGCTTGGAAGTTTACGGAACTTAGGAGCCTATCCTCCGTATCTCTGAACAGTTAGAAGTCGATGGTGCGATCAGAATTCCACGCGGAGCTCACGTATTATCGCTCGCCTGACCGTGACTTGAACGGTATAAAAAGAGCGTTCGGTTTCGTCGAGGGGACTCGTGGAATAAACATCCAGCAGAATGGTGGTAATTTATATCTGCGAGAGGCATTAATTGTGTGGAGGGAAATTAAGTATTTTTCGAGCGATTGGGGGGTGAAAGTGCGAAGAAAGTGAAGGTTTCGGGGTGTTTGTGGATGGTACTTTTGGTTGGGTTTCATTAATTGCTAATCGTCATCTAGATTTTAGTAGAGGCAACTTAGATTAGTTGTCTCCTTTATGGACACTTTATAGGGGAGGCACGCGTACTTTCTGTTGCAACATTTCATACGAGGTATGAAATTGGTAAGGATTGGTGTTTTGAATATAAAAAAAAAAGAACAAATAAGTTTCAGGAAAAACAAACTGGGTCTTATATTAGTCACCCATTTTTTTATCTGCGAATTTGAATGACTTTCGTTTTTATTTTATTATGAAGAAACCGAATCTTTGTTATAGTACTTTCCAGTAGGTTGCTAAAGAATACATATTCTACTTTTAAAACGTGTAGGTATCGAATTTTGATAAAAGTGTTCTCAGTCAAGTGTTATGATGTTTTTAAGAAATCGGTTTCATATTCGGCTACTTTACCCTCTATTGGGTCGGTGCATATGAAATTGTGTAAAAGTTTATTTTATCTGTGGTGGGGATACAATGGCAATTGCTAATGTTTGCCCACGACTCGAGGAATGTTAACAGAAATTTAAAAAGATAAAATAAATAAAATAGCTGAAAAGCAAAAAATATTTTCATTCAAACTTCCTTTAGTGAAACGGCAATTTCATATGCACTTGGTAGAAATAGCATTGGTTTAAGAAACATAGGTGAAGGCAGAAAATATGTGAATATGGGTAAAGTACTCTTCGCGAGCCACGGAAGTTGTATTATCTTTAAGCAGAAGTTAGATAAACCCAACGATAGGTTTGGTTTCATATTCTTCGATTCATGTACAAACAGTTTATATTGGGTGAAATAATGCGGAAATAATTGTGCCGAATTTACACTGGGTGGAGTTGGAAAAGCATTAACTTTTGCACTTGTACATCATAGGTACAGAAGCATCCGCACAAACCCATTGAAACGTACGTTTGAAATTCAGTTTCTACCATCAAAACACTCTGCGCATTCTGAAACTCCCTGTACTCGAAGACTTTGTAGTGGGCCTGCAAACGTGTACGTTAATTTCTGTCTGAAGAAGAGTTTCATCTGCGTTGCAGCAGCTCCGTCATCAAAGTTGGCTACGTAGCTTGGGAATAGTACACTGCACTCGGAACTTGGAAACGCGTGGATCCGTTTGGTTGGAAAGAATGTCGCTCGAGGCAGATCTGCCCGCTTGGATAATCGAGAATACGTTTTCAGCTGGGATTCGCGTGTTTTAACTTGGAGGAGAGACTTGTCGCCCGAACGGACGCGATCTAGAAGCGTCCACGAACTGGGACAAACATGGGCGACACGTGTCTTTCGCAAAATTTGAAATGTAGGACGATCATCTAAAAGGAAAGTTTCTTTAACGGGGAGCAGTTGGCGTTAGTTTGCATAAGAGGGAAACCGATAGTTCTGCACTCGCGTAACACCGGCACCGAACGAGCTAAAGATTTTACTCTTCTAATTGGAAGAGGCAGCGCATCCTTTGATGCTTTGACTTCTGAATTATAGAAGAGAAGCAATGACAGGTTTCATTAATAAATGGGGCTCGTACTGATATAAACATTAAGCGAAAAAATGGTTGCCAACATTTTAATTTTCTAAAAAAATATTTGAAATTAGAGTTTATGCTGTAGTAATAAGTTAAATCTCGTAGAGTTGCTTAATTCTGATGAGGACCCAAACAAGGAATTGAGGCACGTGGTTTCTGTTTGTCACCCGTCGTGAATACCAACATCCATTCATTCATAAACGAGCATACATTATATTCCTTCGGGGGATATACGCGTATAATTTTCATTCAATTGAAATTGCATTTTTCTTCGCGTTCGTTAACAGCGGAGGTATTTCGCGGCGATTCATACGGTCCAAACGATTGTCACTGATTACTCTCATTACGACAATGCCGTAATGACCTGTAACAATCTGTTGATGTTCCATTTTCTCTTTACCTTATGACATTAGGGACGTTTCCAAGATTCTTCTTTGACTCAGTCATAGGGAATAAAAAAGCAGTTGCACTCAGACCAAATAAATAAAAGTCTTTGCGAGTCTCTCCTTTATATACTTCTTGACTTAAAATCGACTTTTGAGATCTTGAAATCTGTATACATATGATTTATGATACACATCATATCAATTATGCATTCAGAATTTTTTCTCTACTGAATATTCTAGACTTCGTTATCACGTGTAGACACATAATTTAGTGTCACCAAGATCCATTCAGCATAGTAGTTATAAAGATCTAAAATTAAAGATGAATGATTGGAAGCTGAACATTAAGAAATCGAAACCAATTTCTCATTGCTAGTCTTTCAAGAAAATAAAGTACATCCTTTCATGCAACTAAATTAGCAATTCCAAAGTTAGTATCAACAAATTGCTAGGGAATTGCTTTCGATTTCTCCACTTCACTGAACCCCCAACAACCACCTGAAGATAGAGCAAAGGTTCTTAAAGCTCAACAATTACCAAGAGCAATCACCTTTTCCAAGCAGAAAAGAAAAGCATATTCTTCATCGCCCTACCAGCCGAGAATCCAGCAAAGCGACTAGGGTTGATGCTTTCGAATTGAAACCCTCCAGTTAACGCGAAGGTGCATCAGTCACTGCGGATGAGACAATGAGATTGCACGCACTAGCTGGAAACAAGTTGGCCCTGTCTCCCCGGCATCACGCACACTTTTGGCGCACCTTTCTTTCCTATTTCTTTCTGCCTTCTCCCGCTCTGTTACGCGATGATTAGAAGCGGAAGGACACCGTCGTGACTCGCGCAGATTGAATACAATGGTCACGGTGTACCCTCATTTACGTAATGCACTAGCAGAAAGAGACAATGCCGTCTGGCGCTTCTCTCGTTTATGATTCGTTGCCCGGGAGACGCGAGAAGAAAAATCACAGGGCTGGTTCGTTGCTCGTGTCGTTACCGCCTTTCGAACGAGGATCCTCGCCGAGTTTTCTGCATTTCGCGAGTCTACGTGACACGTATCCCCGTCGTACAGGGAAGGAGAGGGACGGGCCAAGTGCATTCTCGTCGGGGCGCGTGGGTGCAACGACGCGTCGATGACTCAATTTCTCTCGAGACTGTTTGTTTGTTTCATGGGCCACCGTCTGATGCGTCGTCACGCCCCCCGAGCGGGGACAGAAATCTCGTCGGCGGAATTGCGGTTAATTGAAAAATTAAACGGATTCGATGAGGCGCGGCTACTTTGCGCCTCATCTCGGGCGTAGCTGCATTCTTTTTTCAGTGGGATGGATCGCTTGTGGTAGGTTCTGCTGGTTTGCTTCTGGGTTTTTGTGTTAATGTTCACATCGTTTTTGGTAAATAGTTTTGGCGGTATCCATTTTTATTAGATTGTTTGGAGTTGCGTGGTCTGTGGACGGTTTTGTGTTTCTGAGGTGGTTTCTCGTTAGATAATTAATTAAGGTAGATAATTTCTAAAAGTTCTAATTGTGGAGTTCATAGGAATGTTAAGTACATCCATAATTTCTCACGTGCATTGTTTTTAAACTTTGTTGTCCTGTTGCAGCGATTGTAACCCAGTAACGAAAGCACAAGTGGAAATTACAACTGCAATTATTCTCAATCAAATCTCTTGGGTGTCATTTGAAAGAAATATTTTTCTGGGTTCTGTCTGCTTTGTGGTTTGAACACGTTGATCTCATTAACAAGTCCTGTAGTTACGCTAACATCTGTAGCAATGATTTATGTATATCTTTGATGAATTCCCTATCTTTTTGCAATCCAATTTGCATGAAACTTTATATCCGCTGTGTCAACTATAGAATTTTATTTTAGACGTGCTACTCGTGAAACACTTTTTACCTTTGCATCAAAGTATTACCTCAATCTGTACAAATAAAAAAACTGACTTCGATTATACAGGGGAGACCGGGGCTAGTTGATACAGGGGCAGGTTGATACAGACGAATTATCTCGACACCGTATATACATACTGTATGTAGCTCCATTTGAGCGAGATATGTGAAGTTTATTGTTCAATTCTTTACTACGATGACGATACAGCGAACGTCAGTCTACCCTGACGTTAACAATCGTTTTTTGACTGTTTTCGTTTATACCTATAGAGAAAAAGTAAATAGTTTTGATACATCGAAATTGATTGTTCAAATAACATTTTTTCATTCATTTTGTATGTATGTTCTCAGGTTTTCGTTTACTATATATTAAAGAGGAAGGACCAAAGTACATTTTGGCATATTTGTTATTAAGTAAGTAATTCAAAAAAAAAAAAAAAATTGAAAGCAGAATAACGTATTAACTAGCCCCGTCTCTCCTACTACTCTAAAATTTTGATAGAGTTGACAATTCTGGGTCAGTCGTGCGATGAATCCAGGGTCGTCTTAAGAGCATTGGAGGCCCTGGGCAAAGCAATGCACTAGGGCCCCTGCCCACCCACGGGACTAAAAATGTTAAAGAATCATAAAATTTATAATAAAAAGTTATAATTTTTTTAGGTCTTAAAATCAGACTTTTTATATTTGGGGGCCATTAATATCATGGGGCCCCTGGCGACTGCCCAGTGTGCCCATGTCTAAAGACGGCACTGGATGAATCGCGTTTTCTCGAAAGCAAAATGTTTTACGTACTACAAAGTCGAACACTCCGTAAGTGCCAGATAGTAAAATGGTGGATGATGGATTCACCTCCATAAATGATGCCCGAGATTGTCAGACGTCTGACGCACCATATGCATCGATTTCTCTAAGATTGCTTTGCACCTGTATGGTCGATAAATGTCCCGACGTCCACGTGGGGTTACCAAGAAGTGTTTCCACCGAGAGGGACTGAAGATTGCGTTCTTCTTTCGTGACAGAATATGCTCTGAATGCAAGATTAAGAACGAGAGTCTGAGTGGCAGCGGCGAAGGATAAGCGGGTTGCATACAGTTCCTCCATCGCGAAAATATTGCACGTTATAACTTGCGAAGTTGACAATATTCACTTTCTTTTTCCTATGGAAATTTCGAGTCTCGAATTCAATTAAACTTTCCACGTTCAAACAGAAGGATCATCGAAAGTGTGCATCAAAGTTTAGTATAGGAAATTTTTTATACTGGAACGTTGGTTTCATAAATATTCTGAGATAACTGTTGCTCTTTAGCGTTAAATTATTGTATATGTAATCGTGGTTGTTTGATCTATGAAACTATTCAGTGCGTCGAGTGTAAATATTAGTCGGTAGTGTAAATATTTTAGAAAATATTACTAATATTCTTTAAAATTTGCACATAGTAACAGACCTTTGTATGTTTGCAATTTCGACGTGGTGAAATGTGAAGGTTGATAGTGGAATATGTTTTCTGCTATTTTGTTACGAGAAATATTCGGTTTTAAGCTTCCAGGAAATTTTGTAAAACGATATTTAACCCCAGAGGTGAGGTTTGGGAGCAACATCAGGCTTGTTATAAGTCACTACTAGGTGTTATATCTTCTTGTTATGTGCACGGTAAACAGGAGGGAACACGTAAGTATTTTGTGTATGTAGCTTCCCACTGTGAATATAAATCTTTGTTACGACTTTATACGATGTCAGGCGGGCTAGTATCTACTTCCAGGTATCCAAATTTTCCTGCATAAATATATGGCGTGGCACTCACATATAAATTCCGTGACAAATACAGCAAGTATAAACTTTTACGAAAACTTTGTGACAGAAATCGTAGATGATATTGATGGGTGAGTGTATCAATATTTAATGTCCACTTTTTGTGAAATTTCAGTTTTTATACGCAAAAAATAGTTTATAACATATCGATGGCTTAGTGCATCAATATTTTATGTCTACTTTTTGTGAAATTTGAGTTTTTATATGCAAAAGATAGTTATTGACTGTTTCTTTATGCGGTATAAAATTTACATTTATATCTACATCATAAGTTTGTATTTTTGTTCATTGTATGTGGATAACTATAAAAGTGGACATACAATATTTGTGCAATAAGCCATCGATATGGGTGAACAATCCTCGACGAACGACGATAGCCTCGTAATTGCATATCGAATAATGAAACTCTGACAATAAAGTAGGCTCAACTTGAAAGATATCATATATGCTACTCGAAATAATTAGGGCACCACCAGTACAAAAGCTCCAGCATTAAAAAATTAAGCGAAGACATTAGTATGTTAAATACATTCTTTACGATTCAGCTTGTTCATAGTGCTCTGATTCCTTTGAGCAATATCTCTTTCCGTTTAATCACTATACCTATATTACATATCCAAAATAGTGTCTTCAACTACCCATATCATTCTTCTCAAGAAAATAATTATTTTTTAGTTTTTAGTGCATTTTTAGTAAAATCGTTAACATCAAATTCTTTTGATGTTTCTTTTATTTTCTAGGTTTTAGTGTTTGTGGATTTTTTAATATTTTTTCTAGTTTTTTCTAGGTTCTAGTATTCGTGGATTTTTTATACATTTCTTTTTATATTTTTTACTTAAAAAAAAAAATTGTACTGTCATCCAAACTAACACGCCTGCAAAGTTTCAAGACAATTGGATTAGTACAAGTGGGTGATAATTGAGTTGCCATATTGGAACCATACACCAAACAAACAAACAGCAAACATACAGAGGATCGAAGTTAAGTAAAATCTATTAATTAAGGTTCATACAAATGTAAATAATAATGAGTAAGTCGGAATTTAACATCACTTAAATAAATAAAATTGTTATATTTTTGCGAGTAACGGTACATATATTTCTCCTTCCTAGCTACTACATCAAATGTATAGAATGCAGGATGAAATTATTGTAACGAGCGATCGTATTCCATCTGGGAAATGAAAGCGTGTATCCAAAGAAACAGTTGACGGAAAGAAACGAAAGCAGCGGGATCGATTGGCTTGCTGATGGCGTGTGCAACGGCCCTTGAGCCAGCCCTCCGTGAATCCGATATAAAGGCTTCAGGTGCACGCGTGTGCACGTGCAGCGTGTGCATGTGCACATCGGCAAGGAAGGAAAGGGGCTACGTGTATGGGTGGTTCGTCATATGGGTTACCTCGGAGCAAGATCGCGGCTAGAAGGACAGGCTAACGGAAGTAGACTTTTTCTGCAGTCGCGTTTCAGTAACTCCCCGCGGAAAGCTCGGTGGAACTTGAAATATCTCATCGCGTTAATTAGTGTCTAAATAGTTTCTAACCCTTGGGATCACGGTCCTTTGTCCGTGAAGCGAAGATTGCGATCGGGCCCCACTTTCTATCGCCTCATTTCTCGCTTCCTGCCCGCTTCTTATATAATTATTCGAGCCGTGCATGCAAATTGCTGCATTCACTGGTTCCTGTATCGAATCGGTGCAATTTTTTCGGGTAAATTCTCTTTAGAAGTTAGGTTGCATTAGGACTTGGATACATACGTGAAGGATTGGAGCCTGAAGCTAAGTCTGGAGCCTGAAGTCGCGTTCAGTCAGTTTGACTTCAATCGGAATTAATGATATAGTCACGCTTTAGTCAAGGTTCATTCAGGTGCTCAGTGTTCCTCAAATGGTTTGATGGGCGTCTGTGTTCACGCTTCGTCCACGTTGGCTGTATTAAGGGGGTATACCCGTTTGAACCCTCGGAAAATGTGTACATATTGTGGATTTTTTTACAAGTCAACGGTTTGATGCAGATTTCCCGCTTTTTTATTATCTTTACATAATATTATAAACTACCTACTTAAAAAAAGTTTCAGTTAAAAAACTATTGTTTTTGGAAAGTTATGCATACACATCCGAAAGTCTTTCGATTTTAGACGGCTAAACGGTGGCCCTAAAAACTTGGGCTACCATAATAAGATTCCACATCGTCCAACGAAGGCTTTTTTTATTCCGATTCCCCGTTTATTTTTTATAAAGAAAAATGGTGGATTTTTCTCTTAGAAAAATCTAACTTTACCTGTGATATCACACCATTTCTTTATTTTTCAAAATTTTCAAAATCGGCTTCGTTGGACGATAGCTATTGACATACTTTATAAGAAAATTTTATAGTGTTTGATTTTAGACACGACATACAGCTGTTTTCAGGGCCACCGTTTAGCCGCCTAAAATCGAAAGACTTTCGGATGTGTATGCATAACTTCCTAAAAACAATAATTTTTTAACTGAAACTTTTTTTGAGTAGTTCATAATATTATGTAAAGATAGTAGAAAAACGGGAAATCTGCATCAAACCGCTGACTTGTAAAACAATCCACAATATGTACACATTTTCTGAGGGTTCAAACAGGTATACCCCCTTAAGCGGTGTGTGAATGCTCCGATGTTGGGCTATGACTGTGTTGTAACTATTAGATCACCGGTGTACATCGAGCAGTATCAATTTTCATTTTCTCTCATTTATTTCAGTTTCATATTTGGGAGTCGCAAATTTTACAAGAAGTCTGTTATTTCTATTAATAATTTTGCTTTCGCGGATAAATGTATTTGCACAGTTTGCTATGTTGTAATCCTGATTCAAAGTTTTGCTATATCAGGCTCTACTCTAACCGCAGTAAACCTTAGTAACTGTTTCTTCCTCTAAGCATCGCGAGGCTTACTCCTCAATTTTTCAAGGTGTTGCGCATCATCCTCGTTATGCAAACCTGCGAGCGATGCACTACATAAGTCGGTCGAATTTCGCTCAATCTTAGAATGTTACCCCGTAGCTATCCTTGAATAGAATACAGCTTCTAAATAAAAGCCTGGAAGAATCTCCTTTTCAAGTTACAGGCAGAAAAATAATAATCAGTCTAATAAATGTTTAGTAGGGGATTAAATTCTCGCGTGAAACATATCTGCGTTACTCGAAATCTGAACACTTCCTTTCACCAAGTTGAACAAAACAATTTTAACACTATTCGTACCAGACCGGTCAATTTGACCGTTTTCAAACTTTAGCGTACAATTTCCCACATACAACGTTATCACGTCGCTATTTATCTTTACGACTTTTCTTGAAATATGCAAACAATGAATCATTTATTATTTAATTAAGTACCAAATTGACTACTATCTACGTTCAGTTGTAAGAAATATAACTCTTTTCCAAGGAATAGGTATACACACATGAAGTGTCGATACGAATAGTGTTAAAGCAAAAATATAGCTGACAAACTGTTTCATGGTCTTCAGAATTATTCAGTAGCACAAAAGGAAGGTTATTTGGACTCATTTTCATACAGCACCTACCCGCATGGTCCTTTATTTCAAAGTCAACCTGCATAACCCACAAAATGCGATACAAAAAAAGCGTGACTGCATTATTGTGACCCACAGTCCACGTTTTCCGTTAGACGTTATTATCCGCACCACCTGTCTTCGCGTGTGCTCTTCCCCTTCTTCCGTTATCTTTCGCCTTGTATCTAGATATCACCCGTCCCTTTCTCTCTTCTCGCTTGTCGATCAGAACGTCCTCCTCTTTCCTTTTCTTTCCTGCTCCGACCAGCATTGGCAGCTATACTCCGCCTCGTTGCCATCTTCCTCCATCTTCTAGTCTATCGGTTACCATATTCGACCGCGTTGTTACACTTGCGACTTTAAAGGTTCGCCGAGCTGTTTTATTTAAATTGCACGTTTACCGTCGCCATCGTCTGGCAACCTGGCCGAAATCGGGATTGCTGTTTGCGCACCCTGATGAGTTTCCAGCGCGTTTCGACCGTTAGAAACGCGAGTTTAACGTGTTCGCTGCGTAGGGGTGGGGGATGCATACAAGGTGTTTAGAGAGATATGTTGGAAATTGTTGGAATGTGTAGTATTCGCTTGGGGGAGTAACAAATGCTTGGTCAATGGAGGGTGAGTTATTCTCCTACGTTAAGGGGGAATTCTATTCTTTGGGTTAAAAACATAGCAAAATTGGGGACGTTTTGTAGGCAACTAGCAATTTGATTCATCTGAAATTTGGGCCATATTTTGAGGCATCTTTGAGGAAGCAATAGTTTATTTTTTATTAATTTTCAATAACATATATAAGAGTTATATTTACATGATCGACCAATATGCCGTGCAAAATTCGTTGTCCGCTGGTGCGCCTGATTGATCTTCCTGGTAATCTAAAACAGAAAACTGAAACGGCGTTTAACTGTATACATATGTAGCCATAACTTCATCAGCCAGAAAATAATACAAAATTTTTTTGACGAATGTGGAGAGTTTTCAAATTGAATGGTCTGAAACTTTAACTTTTGCTGTACAATTTTGCGCCAGTGTTCTTGTGTAATCAAAGAACTATATAACTGAACGGTATCCTGGTTCATCAAATTATGAAGTAATGTTTGTTGAATATACAGCCCAAATTTGAAGGTAATCGGTTTAGTGGTTATAGAAATATCGTGCACATCAGCGGACAACGACAGGGTGCTGGTCGATGCATAACTCCTAAATCTATTATTAAAAATTAATAAAAAAAAGCTATAATTTCTTGAAAGAAGCATAAAAACATGGTACAAAAATATCAAATTATTCGAATCGCTAGTTTCTTAAAAAAAAATCTAAAATTTCGTTATGTTTTTAGCCCAAAGAATAGGATTCCCCTTAAAATTTGAAGGATTAAATCTTAGTGAGGTTGGGTGTGGTTGGAAGTTAAACAAATTGAAGAACGTAGTTGCTTCAGTACTTTATGATTCAATCTTACCAGGTGAAAGCAATATGCACCATTTGGTTGCATAATAATTAGCACTTCATTGTATTGATGATACAATCTCTGTCTTAGGAGACTTAGTAAATAATTGATTTGTATAATTGTGGTAAACAAAATGTTGATTACCTCATTTTAATCGACGCGTCGATCTCTTACATATTTCACGTACCTAGTATGCATATAATTAATTTAGGAAGAAGTAATAGTAACCCCTTATTGTTAGTATTTATAGAAGTGAAAGTAGTATTGGTTTTAACTTTTAACCAGATTACTTTAATGAAGTGGTGATACAAGTTAATTGCTTCCGTAGTTAGTTTTAATGGCCTGCGCGTAGAAAGTGTTCGTGTTCTTTAAGGACAGTTTTTTAGAAATTTGACCTTGGAATATTTACACCTACCGCTGGCCGATGTTACGAAAAGAGAACGAGTCCTACGCGTGCTCCGTGTCACAACCTAAAACGCATTCTAATCGCCGGGCAGCGAGTATGCTCGTACAATAAATATACAGGTATGCTAATTCACGCTTGTAGAGGTGTGCAAATTGTCGTTTGTAAGCTTCAGATTTCACAACCAGCTGTATGATCGGACGCTGGATGTTTTCAATTATCCTCGATATCATTCTCATAATTAATTCCATAATTAATAATTCCCCCAGAAGTGAGTCAAAATATTATATCATTAATAACTTAATATATGCACTTCTTATAATTTCCTTTAACTCCAAGAACGTTGCTTCTATTTTCATAAAAAAAAAAAAAAATGGTCCAAGCGCACCTGATAAATCAGGTACGTTCTCATTAGTAGCAATCAGTATTCATTTTTTGCATGCGTATAATGTTCATGAAACAATTATCTACAGAAGCAAGCTTCCAATTTTTTAACACGTAAGTGACGTTTGAAGTGTCTCCATATTTACCATTATCGGTATTAAATTCGTTCATCACTGGATGCGTATAATAATGGGCGCTTTTGTGGTAACCCATTCCCACAAATTCCTCCAATATTGCAATTAAAGTTTCGCGAAGACGTTAGAACGAACGTTAGAATGGCCACTCGAGGGGGCCAAGATATTGTGCTTATGTACGCCAGTGGAACTGTGCTAAATCTCCGCGAAAGTAGCCGCACGTCAGGCCGACAGAGCACAATGGCGAGGTGGAATTGCACAACTTTAGGCCCTACTGTCGTTGAGCACTCTCTGGAACTCTGTGGGAGCCAGTTCGCAACGGCGAAACGAAAACCGTTGATGAATTTCCATCCACTCGGCATCGAGAGAGATTATTCAACCTCGATGGTATCGCGTCCCGAGGAAAACCCTCGGAACCAGTCCAGCCTTCGGGCACCGTGCATCACCTTCGAGGGGGTCCTTGCTTCCGGCCAATTGTAACCATCCTGATCGCTTCCGGTCTCACGCTTCGCATAACTTCTCGTCAGTCCCATCATCTCCTTCGCTTCTTCTGTCGCGCCCTTACCTTGCTTGCCAGATTGCACGGCATTTCTGCCTTTTAGCTCGCAATCAACCGTTTCGCAAACGTGCTGCCCCCGTGGAATTTCACCGGGGCTGTTGTCCGCTCACGGGAACCTGTAGCAGTCAACAATTAAATGAACCACAGTGCAAATTCAAGTAATGAATGTTAGGACGCTTCTAACAAAATTTTAATTCAACGATAATTCTTGAAATAGGTAGGTATTTAAATTCTGGAATTCACAATTGATGATCACAGTTTGGAAGTCTTAAATTTAATGTTTTAAACAAACTTTTAGCCAGCAAATTTGCATTAGAAATCTAAATATTTGAATATAAACTTTATGTTATACAACAATAATGCGCAATTCGCAAACATTCAGCAGGCGAAAGAACAGAATTTGTTAATTGGGTTTGGGCATTGGACCAACCAATTATGTGAATTAATGAAAAAGTTTGTTTCTTCAATTTTGACAATTTCGAGTTAATTAGACTACGAAGAAGAACATATTTTATTGTAAAAATACTTTGTTACTGAGGCAGCGAAAGGAAGAATACTCGGTAAGGTGCACAGTATCTACATTCTAAATAGTCGAAGCCACTGGGAATACGTCCACCTTGTTTTGTCATAAAAGATTAAGTGCAAATAATTTATTTACACTTTACAATTTATTGTATTCACACGTCAAGTACATATTTGTAATTTGTATTACCTAGGGGAGAGTGGGGTAATCACGAACACCTAAGCGAGAAAGCTAACAGAACGAAAACTATGTGAGATACGAATTTGTATTTTATTTATAAACATACTCAAACTAGTCCTCTATAAACTACTCTAATGAATTTTGCAAAAATTTTAATAAAAATCAACTTTATACTGAAAAAGAAAAACCCTTGGTGTTCGGAATTACCCGACTTGCCGTGGGGTAATCCCGAACAGAGTGCTAAATATCGGAGAAGTCGCACAGAAAGCGCGATTTCAATGGTCAATCCATAGAAAATGTTGCTACCACCCATATCTAATGTATTTTTGAAACTCCTCTTCTTATGCGTTAGAAAAAATTGCAATTGGTCGGAATATCGGAAAAAATAGTAAAGGTCATTTTTAAACTTTTCTTCTGAGCCTGTAATGTAAATTCAAAAATCCCTTTTGTAAATTTAAATAAGTTTTATATATGCTGAAAATTTCATCAAAATCGGTTAACATTGCTCTGAGTTACAACGCGCTTAATGATGTGTTCGTCATTACCCCACGACATCAAAAAATAAAACGGAATTTATTTCAGGGGTTAGAATCATGATTCAAGCCACGCCTTGGTCACAAAATGATGGTAAAAAAGTGCTTTATTGCAACTTGAAAAAATCCCAATTGTGTCATTAATTCAACAGTAATTACATGCAATTGAAAATGGACAAAATATTACTTGAAACATAATGAAAATAATAAATTGTGTTTATCTTAACTAGCATGAGCGTTCTGTATTTATTACTTTCTGCCCGACGTTGGATACGTCCTAAACTATTAGTTAGTGGAGAGGAAACATCGTTTTTATTTATTAAAACCCTGTAACTATTGCGTTCGGAATTACCCCACTCTTCCCTACTTTATTCATTTACAGTGTTTTAGAATGTTGGTTAATTATTTCCTAACTATTCTTGAAAAATATAATTTAGTTTCTACTCTTTTATGTGTGATGAAGAAGTCAGGTATACCTTTCCAAGTAATTAAAGGGGTATATTCGTTTAAATGTTAGGAAAATGTACATTTCATGGATTTTTTACAATTCAAAGGCTTGATGAAGATTTTCCGTTTTTTTTGTATTTGTATTATATTTACATAGTATTATGAACTATTGGAAAAAAGTTTCAGTTAAAATACTATTGTTTTTTGGAAGTTATGGATACGTATCTGAAACTCTCTCGATTTTAGACAGCTACGCGATGCCCAGAAAAAGGTGTAGTATGTCGTGTCTGAAATCAAAATCAGTAAATTTTTTTATAAAATATGTTAATAGCTATCGACCTAAAACGCTTTTTTATTTCCATTACTTGTTTATTATTTATAAAGGAGAAAAGTGGACTGATCTCTTGGAAAAATCTAACTTTATTTTTGATATCATCATTTCTTTATTTTTCGAAATTGTCAACATTGGCGCCGTGAGTCGATAGTTATTAACATATTTTATATCAAAATTCTACTGTTTTTGATTTCAAACATAACATGCAGCTTTTTCAGGACCACCGTGTAGCTGTCTAAAATCGCGAGAATTTCGGATATGTATCCATAACTTCCGAAAAACAATAGTTTTTTACTGAATCTTTTTTTATGCAGTTCAAAATACCTACTATGTAAAGATAGTACATGACCGGAAAATCTTCATCAAGCCGTTGACTTGTAAAAAATCTACAAAATGTACACATTTTTCGAGTACATTACGTTTGTAAAGCCTGCGTGCTGAAATGCAAATTGGCCATTATATTTCACTTTGGACAAAACGTGGCCATTATTAAACGATAATCGCATAAACTTCAATGGAATAATCAAAGTTTTTGACATTCCTTTCATCTTCCTATTATCCTTCTATTAATGACACTATCTTCAGAGGTTTAGACAACATGTCAGTTGCTAGATTTCCTCGAATATAAAAAGCTTTTTACATTTCGCTGAAACATCCACTACACGTGCATCAGCATGAAAATGGCGAAACGCGCGTAATTTCATGGTCGGCAAGCGAAAAAATTCGTAAGAAGATAGTAGAAATTCAATTAAAATTTTCATTACGCAACTGCTAGGCTAGACGCGCACCTCCACCACTCGAATTACACGGCAGGCGAAAATTCCGGATGGCTGTATCCTTTCAAAAAATAGATAAAAACTCGCGAATCCCTCGCGAGGGTGGGTAACGCGTTCACGCATTAAGGGCGCGTTGCATCAATTTTCCAGTAATTTCATGCTAATTTCCTGATCCCTTCACGAATCTCGCCAGGAGGAAAAGGCTCGAGGGAGAGTTTCCGTCTTCGAATTTGCGTACCCCTCTTTCATCCAAGGGTAACGTCGGAAAACCCGCATCGATTTCCGCCGAATAAAATTCGAAATAGCTTTGGATACCCCCCTATTACGTTTACACGCGATCGAAGAAGCACAATTTGCCGGATTTTGCGGCATTCGTAATTCTCGGCGATGCTGAAACGCTTAATTCGAGGGATTTGCGAAATTACATATTCACGAGGGGATATACGTTTCGCGCGCACAGGATTTTCGTTGACGGTTCATTTAATCCTCGTTACCGCTAAACTGGAAAGTCGTAGGCGCAGCAGAGTAAAATCTTAATTACGCACCTGTACTTACACCGTGTGAATCCTTTGGCGCAGAAAGGGGCGAAACTTTAATTACAGGGCCGTGGGACGCATGGTACGTGTGTTTGTACTACTTTCATTCGTCGTATATTGCCGGGCGTGTTTGGGAAAGTGGCGGGGTTCCTTTCAGAAAGAGCTTGTTTACGCATTTCGATTCATATCTCGCCCAAATAGATCTTTTCAAATTCTGCGGGACGCACAAGCTCTGCATAGGCATTGATCTCTGGCAGTCTGAATCTGAATGTTTCTCAGACCTCCCTCTTTTTGCGATGTGCAGGCTTGCGATGCAAGCGCCAAATTACGTGCTGAAAGTATGGAGGGATGATTTTCAGATAAATTGGCAGTGTCTGAGTTTTTTTACCGACGTTTCTCCATCTTCTTAACGAGGCTGGATCGCAGCCAGAAATTAAAAATGAATTTTAAAGTTATTTTGATATGTTTTCGAGATTCGCAGTTTTATAACTAACAATAAGTATTTCAAATTTTTCATGCTCCGTTACTTTTACTAAGTATATTTTAGGGTTTTTTTTTGACAAAGATAGCAACGTAAAGAATGGAAATATATTACGATATGAAGTACAATACATTACATATTCATGAAAATTACTCTGCCTCTATTTTCAATATATATTATGACATCATACATAGATACAGCACTGTGTATTTTGAATGCCAGGGGAATTTATATTATAAATAATAAATATCTACATGGATAACTTGCTTTACATTTGTAATGAAGTTGCTAATGTAACAATAACATTTCCACTGTATCCCACAAATTCTTCGAATGGGAATAATAAATCGGTCAAAGTATATAAGTAAAAAGGACAATATATGATATGTAAATTGAATTAAATTGAAATAAAATAACATAATCGAAATGGAATTTAAATTACAGTATGATATTAAAATTAAATTTTTAATGAATGTACGATACTTTTCCCCCAATTTAAATCTAATTCTCACGGTAACTATGGTTACACGTAATCAATAGCTTGTACAAAAATTATCTTCTCTTCGTGCCTCGCCCCACAGATAGCACGTTATAACGTGTTTTCGAAGAATGTGCTTGTGTCGTGGCACGAGGAACCGGAAGTGGTCGGCTAAATATGCACAACCACGTATCACCGTGGTTCATTGTCGTTGTTCCAACGACCGGCGAAGAGTCTCCTGTCAAGTGGCATTAAATCGCGCGGCTCGTGCACGACATTCAGGTGCGATCGACCATCGACGGAGAAAGAGAGATCGATCGTGAGCGGCATCGGGCCTGAACGTAATCATCGTAGTAGTATTTCCAGCGGGGAAAATGTCATCGCTGATGAAATTCCTCAAAGAACGAGGGAATGCTCGTTCATTGGCTAACAGAGGCGCAGCACGAAAAATCGAGCCGCTGCAGGCTCGAAAATTTGTTTGCTCGTGAGTAGTAGCTTGTAGTTTCTCATCACTTTGCCCGATCTAGGATTCTGAAAAGAAGTTTGATTTTATTGAGATTTGATTATTACTGATAATTATCGGATTGAGGGAAGATTTAGTGTTCGAAACGATTAAGTTACGTAGAATATTTTTATTAGTTGATTTCGTGGATGTTTAAGTTGAATATTAGGTTTAATAGTGTACTGAGTACCTTTGTATAGAAAGGAAAATTAAATTTTGGAATTTATAGCAATCAACGTGGATAGAATTCTCTTACAAGTAGGGGTGATTTAAGTTTCATGTTAACACTGAATTTTTCTTTCTGCTTATTTTTGTTCTTTATTAAGTGTCTTCAAAAATTGCTGGCAATGTACTGGGTAGAACTACATCGGTTTTGGAGCAAGTTAAACGGAGCAAGTTAAACAAGTTCTGCCTTCCAAAAAGCTCACGGGAAACGTTGCTATAAATTTTCGGCAGTACCTTTATTGCCTACTGTACTTCATTGCTTTGCACGTCGAGCGTTTGAGTTTCTACGAACTGTTCAACACTGTACGAAGTATTTAATATCAGCATGGAAATCTGAATATTGGTATTTGGATTATCGTGGAGCAAAACTGTGTCCCTTGCGCTGCTCGTAGAAAATTGATCTCGAAACGTATTTGAGAGGAAATAAAGAACACAAAGCGATTGCGTCGCGATGATTTATCTTTGTTGATTGGTTGTAGAAGGTAAAACTAATTGACTTGGTTGGAATGTAGAGTGTAAAAAATATTTCACAATTACGCGCGCAGCTGGGGATACTTAATTCAGCGTTCAACACTGCTCGCTTAAACCTATTAATGATTTTCAAATTGTCCGACTAATTGCACGATTATCATTTCACTCGTCGTACGCGTCAGCCAGGATATTCTCCACCGTTCTATTTTCTCCACGCATCGTATTATTTCCATGAATTTTTCATTTTCTTTCGGTATAACACTCTAAGAGGTGTTCTAATTATACTCGCTATACCATATCGTTTATAATTCTCGGTACTTTCAATTTCTTATTATTTTATGATTCATTATCCGCGCGCCAATTTCACGCTAAGAAGGCTAATCATAAATTCAATAGACTAATTCTAACTCGTCGTGTATAATATAATACACTTCTCTTCTAACTTTAAGGAAGAATAATCATAAAAAAAACGCGTGAAGATCGGTCTAGTAGTTTTGAAGAAAAATGTTAACAGACACCACCACGCACATACAACCTCTAACACTAAACGCATACACCTTCTTCGTTCCGTCATAGGTAATAATAACATACAGTGTGTCTCGCCGAGAATCACCGTTAAATTTTCAAAGAAAAAAAGAGAAGGAATACTTAAAAAAAAAATAAAAAAAATAATGGGGAAACAAGAACAGACAAAATAGTCATTAGGTATTTCATTGAAAAATAGAAAAGAGGAGCATATTTAGGCTTAAAGATTATTTTTCGTAATTTCGTTGATTAAGTGCTGTGCAATTTAAAAGCGTTTTGCTACAATTTACATTTCACTGCTTAATTATATGTATAGATAGTAACGTGTTACGCTAAATATTCGAATATCAACCCTGCAATTTCATTCAAAATTAGTTTTAAAATCCACTACAAAAATACTGATATAACTTTTGCACATACTATGTAGCACTGGTCAAAATATGCTTACAAAATAGTTTCAGTCAATGCTTTGGAAGTGAACCATTATCGAGTTAACATAAAAGTGGCTGCACTGAACATACAAGTTATCGAATGTCTTTCCTCGTACTTGAAAGCACCCAACTCAGCAGCCTTTTTTATCGACGATGACAGAGACTGAAATACGAGGTTTTCCCTTTCTTTCCCGGCAATAATCCTGCATTCGTTATCTCAATTCATTTGAAATATGAAGTGACGTAGTGTATATCATGTTACATTTATATTACATTAATAATATATCTTTACGCATATTTTAATCCCACGTCAAAGTGTTCTATATCCAGAGTGTTGTACCATTACTACGTTCTCATATATCATATTTTATATGATAAAGTAGAAATTTTATATGTTTGTGTGTTCGTCTGTCGTCTAAAAACTTTCAAATGGTAAACTCTTGGATCACGAAATGTGTCTTAGCTCATTATGAATAAGACTATAATCACAAAAAAGAATTTTTTTTGTATAATCAATATAAATTCCGAGCGAAGTCGAGTAGTAAAGCTATTATCTTATATAAGCTACTCTATATGTTCGTGAAAAAAATTCCGACCTACTGGAATACATTTTAAAAAATCCTCCAAACAGAGTAAACACAAAATAAATACGAACGATCCTCCAATCCATATTCGCAACAGCAAAACACCCTTCGCTCACCATCAGCCTGTATACAGAATCTTCCCTCGGAAGTCCGTGGTGGGAAGGAAATCTCCTCAATTAAGTCTTTTCCACCTCGAGTCTCGAACAGGAATTAAAAAATGCAGATCAAAGGGGCGACGTATCGCGGAGCTTCCTGCGGCGTACATAAGTCTCAGACAGGTGGAGGGGGGCAAGTGCGCAAAAGGTAAACGTGGAAGCTTTTGACGCGTGTGCCAAAAAAGTATTCGAATGCAGAGCTGACGCGCGCGTTCGCCGGGCTCTTCCTTTAATTACTTCCGGCCTCCTGGAGCGTCATTATTCCACCGAAGACTCTCGCGCGTTGTGCCCGCTCCCGAAAACGCTCGACACCCGTTCGTCCGCGTCTGTATTGTCCACTTCTCCCCCCCCCCCCCCCCCCCCCCCCTCGGTCTTTGCACCCTCTGTCGCCGAGACGCGTGTTACTCGCGTCGCGGGCGAGACAATTAACTCTCCTACAGTGGCAGGTGCGCGAGCCTGGAATTCGATCGTAGAGCAGGTGAGTAGCTCGCGTGCTACTCTTGGCGGCCTCGCGTGCTCCTATTGAAAGCGACGCATTATCGATTCGTTAGGGGAGGTTCACTGACCATTGTGTATAAGACGAACGGGGGCCAGCTTGTACCCTTACGTCTGTTTGTTGGGTAGTGTGTTTCGGCAGGTAAAGTTGATACAGTTGTACGATTAGAGGAGAAGGTGGCTTCTACAGTAGGTACCTACTGGGAATATATTTTATCGCATCACTCGAATAAACGCTTCAGCACTTGTACCCAGAGCTGGGGAAAATTTGAAACAGTTTGTGACAAAATACTAAAAACTGAAATATTTCCAAAAGCTAACAGTGTTTGAAAATACTATTTCATTTAATGCTCAATTAAAATACTGTTTGAAAATACTGGTGTAGTTTGAATGGTATAGTTTTGTCGGTGATAAATGTGAAATACAATTGATTTCTTAAACTTACGGCAAGTAGTAGGGTAGATGTACCATTTGTGGCCACTGCACCATTTGTGGCCACTGCACCATTTGTGGCCACTGTCTTTTTATTTCGATATATTAAGTATTCTAAGTTTACTTTCATTACAATGACTGAAGCTGTCTAAGGATGGGTTGTGTTGGCACCATTTCTACTACTTTCTACTGTTTTGTTGTCCCGTTTTATTTAATAATCATACGTGAATGTGCAAATCTTTGATAACTTTCCACATCCTTGCAAATGGTGCTTAGCATACGACTGGTAAGAAAACGATTAGTTACTGTATTTAACAAGAGTATGGATGATGTTTTATACGTATTTATATTAAAAAACAAATATTTTTGAGAATTAAAAAAGATTTTCAACGATATAACCTAAACTCTACTGGAATTAGGCTCTGACCAAAAATGGTACATCGAAAATGGAATTGTACCATTTGTGGCCACGTAATGGCCATAAACAGTCCACGGTACAACCATTTTTGGTCAGTAGGCATTTTCATTAGCAACTTATCGTACAATACCCAATTGTAAAATTATTATACAATACTTAGCGAAAAAATTCTTCTAAAGTTCAATTTAATTTTTTCTGAAAAATACCCATTACCCCTTACCCAAATACCCCTTAATTGTCTTTTAGCTTTTCTTTTCTTTGCTTCTTTTGCACTTTCGTTTCTTTCGCTTTTCTTTAATTCTTTTTTAGTTTTGTTGGTCGGTACTGCACGACAGTCGGATGGTCGGTACTGTACGACAAACATGTGGGAACATTTTAGATCACGGTATATTACGTACCAAAAAATATTGAAAAACTAGGGCGTTTTATTAAATTTAATAGACTAGAGAGAGTACACATCATAGAGTATAATCATTTACTTAGCTGAGAAACAAAAAATCGGCTTTACAAAATAACTTTTAACCTATTGAATTTCAACAAATATGTTTAATGTCTCATAACATCAAGCGCAATGGAGTAAACGATATGACCCCGAAATAGGTTATTCAGAATTAATAAAGAAAACAGGCTAGCAAAAATAGAAGAAAATAAAAAGATTAAAGCCATAAAGTTAGAAGAAAGGAATAAGAAAAAACAAAGAAAAAGTAAAGAGGATATTGGCAGTTAATATTATTTTTGTGCAGCAAGTGTTGTATTATTTGTTCAGTAATGAACATTTGTAATAAATTAAAAACTACAAGTCTTACTGTGGGTCTTTCGTATTGGCCTTATAGACCAATTCTATAAGTGGTCACAAATGGAAAGCCGGCTGGCCAAAAATGGTACTCTAGTGGCCACAAATGGTGCAAAACAGTCTGGCACGATAATATAATGATTTTTTAAATAATTATGTTTAAAACATTGTTCAACGTAGAATATTTCAATTATCTGTAGATTTTTTATTACACTGATATATTCTTTACTTTTGTGTACGTATTCTTTTGTAAGTTATGTATTTGTGAATGGTACGGAAATCCTTAAAGTGGCCACAAATGGTACATCTACCCTAAATGAAAATCGGGAAATTACGCATGGATATGTACGTCATAGATGGAATAAGGCATGAAAGTCGTCGAGATTGGTGGATTGAATTGGTTTTAATCATGGGTTAGGGAATGTTTAAAAATTTGGAAGTAAGAACTGAATCAGTAGGTTAAAGGGGTATGATGTTTTCATGCCTGTTTGTTACAAGGGGTGGTTTGGGGCGAAAGATGGAAAGGGTGGCAGTAGATTGTACATATCATTGTGATGGAGAATATTTGATAAGAATAATTCATATTTAGGGAATAAATCTATCCCCTAGAATTTCATACCTTTAGTGTTATCTTAAAAATTATTTCAGACATCAGAATGTTTTTTGACTGAATTTTTGCACTTCTTCGTTTTTAGTACTCTTTTGTGATATGTGTCTCATATTCTCCAAATTTTGTATATAATTTACTATCTTTGTAATGGAAAATTGCAGTACTTTCACTTTCCTCGGTTGATCGCTAGGTGACCAAACGAATAGGATTTAAAGTTTCTAAAATGAAATTAAATTATTTCGAGAGCAAATCGTATAATCCATTTGCTTAGTTTGTTTTTGGTCACGACACTGGGGGATTCGGAATAAATGAAACGGGGGCAGAATCGTTCTATTTCCTGATGCCACGATATCGATCGGCCTGCCATTAATATCGCGTGATAGCTAGGCGATCGAATCAAGTAGGGTTTAAAATTTTTGCTAACGCGAATCAATTGAACTATTTCAGTTTATGGAACCACTAAAATGGAAGTGGAATCGTTATTCTCGGTCTCACGATATCGAATTGGTTTCTTTAGTAACCCTTATGTAGCGGATACGGGGTCTATTTTGATTTATATTATAATTTCATTCATACACATCTTAAATTAAACTTTCATATTAGATTTTCCTAAATAAATAATACCTAAGTACTAATAACTAGTAAACATTATTCCACGTTAAATCGATCGTTAGGTCGACTTGCTGTGACGGATTTGGATGAAATTGAAATATAACGTGGTGCTCGTGAAATTAGTCGAGGTTTAACACATCGTTTTGCTGATTTCGATTTTTTTAAAAAAATACACAATGTCAAAGATCCGCGAAAGTAGGCGCAACTTGCATATTTCGGCATGCAATATATTTTAAAGAAATTTGATACCAACAAAATGATGACTTAAACCCCTCATAATTTCGTGTGAACTACATCATATTTTAATTTCATAAAAATCCCTGTCAGTGTGTGTAAATAGTGATCGATTTAACATGGAATGACTCATTAGTACCTAACACAAGTAGTTTGATAGGTATCTAAACAGAATGGCACCAGATGGACTCCATGCCCTATGCGCAAGGGTTAATATCACGTCATAGTCACGAATTTAAAACAGACTAGACTACTAATTTTCGGAGGATCGCGAAGCAGAATTCTATTGTCGCGTGTCTCGCTTCACTGTAACTTATCGATTGAAAGAATAATATTCGGTGATTATTGAACAGAGGCATTGTTCCCAGGCTTTGTCTCGCTTCAGTTTCCCTTTTATCGCTTTCGCATCCTACTCTTATCGCACGTATACTCGCGCATTCTGAGTAACTTTAGTAATTTCAGAAGTATGCCTTTGTGACGGGGACTTTAAAAAAGTTAATTAAAAGTCCAACGATTGATCGACTCTCCGTTACGAGGATACTGTCATTAATTTTGCGCTTAATATTAATTTCACGAGTTCTTCAACTGCAGTTTCTGGCGCTTCTGTTACGGCATGAAGATAATGAGAACGTCAAGTTTAACTTTTTCAATACATTTACAGCAACGATATGTTAGGGTATCTCCAAGATAGTCGCTAAAATTTTGACAGCACATAATAAAAAATTCGCTAGAAAGTTAAACATACAAGGAAAACTTTCTCTCAGTTATAACTCCCATTGTGTGCTCGAGTTTTACAAGAATATTTGGCAAGGTTGAAGATAACAGTATTGTTATCATTTTCTGTGCATTATTAGCGTTTCTTGCAAACATTTTCGACGACGATGACTGAAATAATTAAGAGAAAGTAGGAGGGAGTATAATAAGCTTTATTATGTCTGAGGTGGTTGTTAAAGAATAAAGCAGAAGGGGACGAACGTACAGAGAGAAAGCAGTTTCATGGATCGTTGGGCAGAATTTAAAGTATTGTGGTGGCTAGACGTAGTAGGACAATGAAACTACGAGAGTCTCTAGCGCGTTGAAAAAGTCGACAGTGAAAAAGTGACGAACTATGAATTTTTAATTAACTAGGTGGGTATATCGCTAAAGGAAACGCCTGCACTGCTGTCTATACATGTTTTTACTGTGGATGATCTCTAAACAGTTCAAATTATTTTATTCTGCATTATAAGACGGTACTGTAAGTGTAGATCAAGAGTTACTTGGACATAAAGGGTAAATATTGGGATCTAATATGAACGAAGAAAGAGTTT
Source organism: Andrena dorsata (assembly GCA_929108735.1). Lineage (NCBI taxonomy): Eukaryota > Metazoa > Arthropoda > Insecta > Hymenoptera > Andrenidae > Andrena > Andrena dorsata. Next base: position 2,098,047 of record OV815489.1, on the reverse strand, counting down.
TCTTTATTTTTTTTTTTAAATTATCGAGCATACACGCATTCTACACAAATTTCAAATTGTATAAAGACACGCGAGCGTGAAGGCAATCTTGCGTGGACGGTAAATCTCAGGTTCATGCCACATATTTTTAAATAACTTCCATTCCCCTGAAATCATAGATATGCAGAGTAACCATAAAATACACCCGAGTGTAATGAAAGAAAAATTTCTTCACTGATATTCGATTTCAAATAAAACGATGACGAAAAATTCCATTTCTTCTCATATTGCCTTATCAGTTATCAGACATTTCGTGCAATATTTATTTCAAAGAATTGCGTAGATATCATTGCGACGATCAATGATAAATTATCTGACTTTCAATGATACATTAAAAATCTCGCTTCTACCGGTTTCGTTACGTTTCATGGATCATATTCGGTACTAAAAGCTACCATCAGTGACTGGGAATCGATTCCGAGCAAATAATTAAGTATGACTAAGATCCTTGTGCATGTCTGATTTATGTTGGAACAACGTAGATAGAATTTGTAATAGGAAAGCAGCTTGTTCGAAGACGCTAATACAGTCATTTTGATAGTAACACGACAGCCAGGCGTTGCTATTTAAATTCCAGCAATGTTTCTGTGACAAATGATTCACAGAGATACGGAATGATAAATGATTATGGTAGTCGAAATGAAAATACGACGGGTAATAAAGTACGGCGGGGAACGTATTCTTTCGGGTAATTGCTTCTTAAGAAAATCAGTGAAAAAGAGGTAAACACATTTTTGATTGATTGCAATGATACAACGCGCAAGTACACGTGACTTCCGGCAGACATAAATGAAACATTGATGTTCCAGTGAATATTAAGGTCAATATACTACACACTTTTATATCAGTTTAATATTGGCAATATGTTTGAAAGTATTGGGTTAATTAATTTAATGCTTTCATAGTATTTTAATACATTAGTCACAATAAATAGAGAGTGACTTTTTCAAACGAGGTAAATCAAGGTGCTTTATAAATATTTGATCACAATTTACTGGTGCGTTTGAAGAATTTACTAAAATAAGTTGTCGGATATAAAAATGTTGTTAGGTACCTATGTGAAATTCTATAGCACTATGTATTCAGTATTTTCTTTATTTTCAATGTTTGGTCTAGTTTTTCAACAGTTTTGCAAAAATACTTTTAACTATTATACTTTCACGTAAGGAAAGTTTTAGAAATTCCAAAGTTAGCGTATAGGTATTTACTTTCTGAATATTTTTCAACTAATTCCGCTTTGAGTGCGCATGTACTGTTTACAAGTCGGTTGTACGTCATCTCCAATTTTTTAGAATTACACCCTTGGAACGAGCTGAATAAGTCGCGAAGTCATTTCATTTCGGTGACTAATAAAGTGCCATTTTATCATTTAGAGCTGAAAGAATCATGTTTAAGGAAGAAAAATCACGAGGTAAACGATAAAAACGCGAGGTGAACCGATAAGCTTCATTTTCATGCTGTCCACACGCGGAAGTCACAGTATATTATACGGTCACGACTGCCAGCTCGATGCGAGCTCATTACACTTGTGTTCATACATTTCTACGCTTTTTTCTGCTATCTCCGAAACATTTTTCATACGCTTTCATGCATAGCGGTTTATTCTTTCTCCCCAGCAGACGTGAATTACTGCGGCAATTTGTATTTACCATAAAATCGTGATCTCAAACTCGCCAAGCACAATAGCAAGTACAGAACCGTATAACGATGATAGATATACTTTATAACCGCGTTCTGTATTTCGTTCTCAATTCTCGTTAGGGGGAAGATTTGTCGTGCGCGAGAAATGAAAGATAACCAGTAATCATAGTTACCTTTTTAAATGAATCATCTGAAAACTGTATTGATATCTAAAGGGATACCAATTTGTCTTAAGAATTTACATGTTTGAATAGATTTTAATTCACAAAGACGTGCATTTTACTTCTTCGACATTAAATTAGAAGAAATTTATTTCTTACACCGTCCTTAATCACATTTTTTACTCCTCCTCTTTGAAATTAACCATTTTTCACGTTTGAAATTTCAACTCCATCCTCCTAATATATTTTTATTAAAATAATCCCTGATTTCCATCTTCTGGCGAGCGACTGAAAAATTGGTGAGAAATTCATATTGGAGAGAAACGAATTCGCATTAGACAACCTGGAGGGATGGCATTGCGTGTAGAGGAAAGAATATAGTTTTCTACCTGGGGGAACCGAAGGGAATGCTGGTCGTACTATTTCCTGACAGAAGCCATGCATCACATGGTCACGGTTCTGCATTCGTCGTGAACGCGGCAGGTAAACTAACACACGGACGGAATTGAAACGTGAAACTTAGCCGCGAAGCTTTAGCCATGCTCGTCGATTATGTCGACGTAATATTGATTGCATGGTCGTATACTTGACCATAGCCAGTAGTATACACGATCATCCCCATGTCATCAACCCTTTTGTGAACCTAGAGCAACGAATTTCAGTAACTTCGAGTCGAATTCAATCACGTAATCCCTTTTTAATGGAGTATTAGATACGTCGAAGGGGTTAATGTTGATGCCCTTATAGAGACTATAGCGCGATATAAAGCCACGATCCCACATGTGCAATGAAGGGTGCAGAATACACTCAATTGCATCTAACAAAGTTGTAAAAGGGGTTCACTATTCGAAGGCAACGTACATTGAAGTGCGTTTTTAACAATTTGACTCTGATGATAGTATTATTGCCATGGCATTTAAATCCTTTGAATTGTGGTAGTGATGAATCAGCATCGCAGCATAATGTGACAATATAATACTGTAATCTTTGATTTCTTGTGGATCATTTTCTTGCAAACGTGGAAATTTCAGTTTCGTATCTTAAAAATAGCAAGGATGACATTCGTTTGCTCTGTGGCCTTAAGGCCTTTCCATGCGGGACACTTTTGTCGCTCTTGACTGATACTTCAGATCTATTCACACGTTTTATATTCTTCCCTGTATTGTATAAATATAAGCTACCGATATTTCTGTCAAGTTAATATATTTGAAATGCACTAGTGTGAAAATATCAGTAAACTTCACATGGTGCAGGAATTTGCATGCTGAATCGTCACCCCATTTTTGGAATGGCTGTTTTCTAACACAATAGATACATTCTGAAATACGAAAGTGGAAATGTTATAAATGTCTAAAATAATCTTTTTAATTAGGATATACTGCCCAAGGATGCTACGTATATTTATAAAAGGAAGTGTGCATCACGCGACTTGGGGATTTATCGCACGTCGATCGCACTGTTTAGTAAAAGTTAACGACCTCCGCCATACACTCATCTCTTCCAACTTCTCGTTTCCCATTTTCACTGTTCAATCCATAGCCAATAACTCACACATCGAATGAAGCCCATGCCGTTGGCTCCGTGTCCTAGGGGATCCACTCGATTGCTGACGCTTTTCTCTTTAAAATTCAACCGTAGTCCATTTGTCGCGATGAAGGAAAACCACAAACGATGAGCTGTTCGTATGGCTCGCAGGATGATCGGGCTGTAATTTATTCGAACTACCTGCGACTTAGGCTGCGAATTTCCTGTCTAACTCGGCAAATTACACACAGCGAACTGTTCATAAGCGTTTGAAGGACTTTGGGGTTTGAAGGAAACTTACATTACTTCTGCAAAACATTATATAGGTACTCGTTTGAACGGTTATGGTAAAAGTGGTTTCCTCAATATTCCTCTTGATGACTTCCTAATTTTTCTACAAACCCTACCACGTGTCGTCGGATGCATAGATTTCACTTTTATGTGCAACGATTCCCACAGACATCTCTCCATTGGAGAGATTGTATCCTCCTTTTCAGGAGCCTGGTTTATCTTGTTGATCTGCAATATATTACAGACATCACTTAAACGTGTGCTTTGTGATCATTGTCTTCTTGAAAGGTGCACCTTTGGCCCATCACTCACTTTGAAATAAATTTCCTGGTGTAGCGTGATAAATCTCTTTGGTCACTTTTCCCATCTATTTTCTTTACATCTCTATTCTTCCTCCACTCAGCTTCCATCTGTTCATTAACTCATTAGAAACTAAACACCTTAGATTCTTGCTAATCAATGTGCAGAACCTCTACCCCTTCTGTCTTCAAATTTAATCCTCGGCTCGGTTTCCACAAACATTTCATTTTCTACAAAATTCAATTTCGTTTGAACTATATTTTTGAATTTAGTTAAAAGTTCATTTTTCCTGCGGTGTCTGTCACTGCTATGCTCGAATATTTGCCTCGTGGTACGATTCGTCGTGGCAAGAAGAGGTCCCATGGATCGTCCTCGTTTCTATCGAGATTGCATGAATCTACAAGGTCACCGTTGGCCGATGTAAAGTGAATAATGCGACCTTCCATGTGGGATCCCCAAGTCGGGAGCGTTTCCCTCCTGAAATCGGCAGATGGTCAAACGGAAACGACTTTTTACCTCGGCACTTGGTGCCGACTGGTGCATGAGTGTACAAAGGGTGTCCTATTTTTACGTTTGCCTCGTTCCTTCGCTTAGGTGAACATTGTCCGAACGTTTTGCCCCCAGTGTTCCCAAAGGAATCTGAATTTCGGGACTGCCGCATAGAAAACGTACCGGGCAGGGATGCAGCAAACGCATTTGCGTAACGCGGCTAGGGTAGATGTTCCTATTACGGTGCTTTGACGTTGATTTGCTCAAAAATGAATTAATTACTGGCTTCTCTTACTTTAATTTTGCTTGGTGAAATTTCTATTGGATTTTTTAACTTTTCCCGTTATTAAGGTATTTTTTCGGGTTAAAAATTTTAATTTTTCACATTTTTTGTATTTCAAATAAAAATACACGTTTTTGGCCCAATTACGGTGCTCCGAAAAGTGCGTTGTCCGTATTACGGTGCCTTTTTTAATAGTGTTCCCCAGAATCCCTAGCGTTCCATTTCTTCGTGGGAAAGGACAATAAGCTTAGGTTTACAGAGGGAGAACTAAGGGCACCTTTTAATACGGATAAGCGTTAAATTCCTGTCTCTTTTACTGGCTTCAATTTAAAAAATACGAAAACGTTTCAAAAGTGGCCATTTTGCTATTTTTTCATAAAATTAGAATCTTATACGATATAATTAACACTTCAGATAAGTGCGAATCACGATAATTATCAATTTAATCACTTCTGTAAACTACGTTCTTTACCGTTTTCAATAAGGATTTGGGTAAATCCATCGAAATCTTTATATATATTTTTTAAAATATTTTTTACTATGCTTTAATTGTTTAAAGGTGCAACCTTCTCGTTTGTAACACACACCTTATAATTTAACTTATTAAAAAAAACTTCATTCCTTATTTATTTATGCGAGTTTTTTTGTGCGGCTTCTTTAAGTATAAAGGCACCGTAATAGGGGCAATTATTATCCTCAGGACTTTGATAGCCTTACGTTCTTAATTATTGGTATTTCTTTCTATTATGAGTTTCATATGCAATAAATATTATTATACGTTCCACAAAGCATTTCGTTTCAACCACAGCAACGCGTTAGTACTTATGATCTTAGCTCTATCTTGCAACAGTCCTTGAAACTGAAATAAATTATTCTAGCACTTGGAGCGGTTACCACTGTATTCAGCATGGATATCATTTTCCACTTAAAGAATAATTTTTTATTTCTTTGGCACTTACATACATCGTTTACAATTTCAACCCCTCTATTGTCCAAGTGTTTTAGATTCTTTGATGACAGACTTGAAGGAGCATTCTACAAATTTTTTCGCCACTCAAAGTGTTAACGCTCGAAATGCTAAGCGACAGGCCAAGACTGGGTCACTTCTCAGACCCATACGTGACTCTTTTCTTTCAGCAATTGGTACTTGGAACACCAGAGATTATGTTTTTAACACAAATTAGAAACATTAAGAACATGGGTGAATGTAGACCCAGGGAAAACTACCCGAAGGTTGAAGGATCGTTATTTGCATTTTGCATGGAACGTTACATACGTGTGCTATCCCGATGTTGCGTAAAGCATTTTAATAAAGGGGAAAATTAAATAGTAGCTCTATCCTTTTGGGGCGAAGTGAAGCAGCGCTGTTACAGCAACGACGTTTCAATGCTGGGTAATATTCGTGTGAACGGTATTACGGCAGCGCTGTGGAGCTCAATTACGTCAAAATTGCAAATATGACGGGCCCTGAGTATCTTGAACCAGTTGGTAGTATAAAACTGGAAGAAAACGCCCGACGGAAGTTGTATCGCGTTGTTATAAAATCATGCAGCGTGCGGGGCAAAAGTATCGCGTCGCAATTACTTAAAAATCGTGAGAACTGCGTGCTTGGGCTTCAGATAACTCGTGCGCGGATAGGTATTTTTAAATCGGAACGAAAGCATCGTGTAATTCTGGCAAAGCAAGAAAAATAGATTTATGACGGCACGTATGATTCTTTTTCGATAGAGAGCAGTGCGCTTGAAACAGGTTGCATTAATGTGTTCTGTTGGGATGGTGATGGAAACTGGCAGTGTTAATAAAATACGGGTAGAATATAATTCAAGGGGTGAACACGATGCAATAGAATCTTTTGTTCCATGGCATTGTTTTTGCAATTTTCTGATTCTATTTTTTCAAAGCCTGTCTGCTATTAGCATTTCCATTGTGGGAATTTTTCTTCACAGTTGCAGTGATAAATGGAATCGAGAGGAATACAAAACTAGACGAGCAATAAACTGTATCATTCTTCTGGGCGATAATTGATGTTAGAATGTAGGGTGATTCGCTAGATGTAGTCTACAAAAAATGTATTACATTAAGACAAGATAGATGACTCGAGGGAACGTACGCGATGTCACAAAAAGCACAGTTCCAAGGCTGCCTTCTGCGTAATCGTGCTCCAGTAGGTACTATATCAGAGGTTATTGCATTCTTTAAACAAAAAGCAAAAGAAATAAGAAAATAAATTCCCCACAGCTGGGCGACGTCCATCCATTACCTGTACAGGTTTTCCCTTCGTAATATCAACCTACCGATAGAAAATATTACGGTAATCTACTTCGCTCAAACTACCATACATATAGACCCCTTTGATACGATCACGTATCGAAGCGCTTTATCGCGATTCCCCGCGCTTTGCGAACGCCACTTCACTCGAAATTTGCTCGTTGAGCACGAAAAAGCAGGTCTGCCCTGTAGCGCAGATATGCGCGCGTGTGCACGCGTGTGCGCGCATTTATTGAGGGCCTGCGCGTGGAATGCGTGCGTACGCCGTGGACGACGATAATAACACGATGAGAATTATCCCACGCATCGCGGTTAGGTGTACCGGGAGAGTCGTAACGTGCGTTTTCTAGTCCAGTACCCGTTTCCAACTCGATTTTTCACCCCTTTTTTCCCCACCATCTACTCTCCCAGCCGGAGAGGCAGCGTATCATGGCTGATGCACCGGCTACCAAGAAATAGTTATTACGAGCAGGTTCGATGCCATAGGAAGACCGTGAATATTCCGCGTTTCCTTTTGATCAGCATCGTCTGATCCGCAAACAAACACGGTCTTCCCCTGACCACCGTTATTTACGTCCCCGGGATATGGATCTTCCTCAAAGCGAAAGTATTGGTTTCTGCCTTGGAAGATGTATTCACCCTGCGTTTCGTCGAGTGTCGTCTACCTTTTTGCTCCACTCCACAGAACGAATGATAGATTCGCGTAGGCTCGTTCTCGTGCCTCGGAATAATAACTGCTCGTAGGAATTGCTGTGTTATATGCGAGGGGGGAGTGAACGAGACTCGAATTGCGCATGCAGTTAGTGCACGCGATGTGTAATAATATTTTTAAATACAGTACCTACTGGAAATATTTATTGCATCAGTCTGAAATTTACGCAGTGCCGTAGAATTTTTAATAATAATAAGAGAGACGTAGGGGAAACCTGTCCAAAACCGTATACTTAAGATTCTAGCTCCATAACTTTTTAAATAATAAAACAAATTGTGAAATGAAAATGGTTTCTATTAAAGGGTTTTGTAAACAACATAAAATAACAAAAATATAATTGAAAAGTTTAAATAGGGTACTTAATAGAACAATGAAACAAAACCTCTTCTTTTTCCGGTATTGCCCAACCTATGGGGCAAAACCGTATAGTATATGTATGTCTAAATTAACAACGGTAGCAATGCTTGAAGTAGTATTAAATCTTGATTTCTTCGATATTTAGCAACGCGATCTTGCAATGTCGACTTGGGCACTTCATACGTTTGGGCTGCCTTTAAATATCCCATGTTTCGGTTGAATATACTCATTATAGCCTTTTTCATATTTTCCGAGTTCCAATCTTGTCTAGTAGTGTTTTTTTTATAATTACGTGGCATCTTGCTGACACCTTTAAACAAAAATGGAACACTACTTAGTTTACGAACCGTCGTTTGGTGTACGATTTTACCCCGTACGGTTTTGCCCCAAGAAGTAAGAAGCCATACTTTTGGTTACAGCTAAATATGAAAATGACAACAATCGGCCACGATCATCGAAATATAATAAAAATAGATACTTAATGTTACTTACCTTCTAATTACCAGAACACTGTATAATTCACTTGAAGTACAGTCGAAAATAAGATCACAGCACATAGAAATATAATAAATTTAATAATTAGCTGGAGCGTATGTATTTTGCTACGAGGATCTGTTGACTAACAGTTCAATATGGCGGAAAACTATTGCCAAACGCGCGTGGGCTTTCTTTATTTGATTTCGGAAATAAGTATGGTATACGGTTTTGCCTCGGTATACGGTTTTGGACAGGTTTCCCCTAGGAGATAACGTGTTCATTCGAGGGATGCGATAAATATTTCCAGTACTGTACATGGGGGGCCGTTTTTCTTCAGCGAATTAAAACAACCGGATTTTGAGCGGGTTCAATTTCACCCCCTTCGAGTGAATTTGGGCTATAAAAGAAATGTGTAATACATACCTAGATATCCTCTACACATGACCAAAGTTTTCTTAATTTTTTTAATTTCCGGGTTGGAGATCTTCCCTTGTTAGGTCTGGGATTTATTAACAATGGAATTAAGGAAGTTTCGCTGCTATTCGACTCGGGGAAAGTAATGAGACGAATGAAACTTTCTACGTTTCGATTCAGGCGTGGGATCGCTTCAAAAGATGTCATTATAATTCTATGATACCGAATGAAGAAATAACGAATTTGGAACATGGAAATGCAACAATCTTCGAACCCAATTTCATCATTTTTAATACACTATTGTAATTTATAGCTATTTCTTTTTTTCCAAACGAATCCTTGTTATGATTAAAACTTGACAAGAGGTGTGCAAAAATAGCTCGACATCGATCTCGATGGAGTAAGAATTTTGTTAGGAATTCGACAAAGTACGGCCCTGGCGCCAACTCTAAAGTGTACACGAAGTGGCGCACTCCACGCGAACGAAGTACCTGTCGCAGGTGCCTTCCCCGTTGGAGAACTCGACGTGGCTCGAAGAGTGAAAGGGGGAGAAGAGAGTGCGCTGGAGATCATAGGGTCGCCACCCTTGTACACCCTTCGCGCGTGCTCTCGCGCCGCTTTCCATGGTTTTCATCCACTGAATTCGCCACCCGAAAAAAAGTCGCGCATAGCCGGTGGTTGTTTTAATTCCGTAAATTATTAATAATCCCCGGCGAATAGGATCCTCCTCAGGCGAGCGTGTCGCTCGTTTCTGGCGTGCAAATATTGGAGGTAGTCACGGTTTGCGCCATTTCTCTCGACCCTCGAACTGTGTCGAGGTCTTGCGATCTACGTCAACCCGGGATAGCGAAATTACATATTTTCACGTAGATAAACTAACTTTTGGACCTCGAGAAAATCGTTACATATAAAGAATCTAAATCATACAATAGAAATCTGATAATAATATGCACGTAAATTAAAACGGCAATTTCAAGTGGATCCAACAACGAATGCTTTAATTACAATTTTCTTCCTGGTACAGAGTTGTAAATAATGTAATGAATCGGGTCTGGCGATTTCGTTGAAAAGGAATTGGAGGTAACTGTATCGACCGCAGAGGCAGGTCGTACGAAATAAGCTTCGCGCTGCCGAGCCACATTGTCTATTGTTGGAGAGTTTCTAGAAGCCACTGCGATCCACAGAATTGCACAGGATTCACAGAGAAGTATGGCAACGGGCCTCCCCTCTAGCGATTAACGCAAATTTTCCCAAGTGTGCGCCTATCGCCGCGTTTTCCAGCCACGAAACCTGCTTTTCCTCGGTTCACACGCGCGAACGACGAATAAAGGCTTTCCCTCCAAGAGAAATACAGACCGCGATCTAATTATAACGTACGCCAACGATTTTTGCCAGGTCCATTTATATTTCGCGGACCCTCGCCGAATGGTCGACCTTTCGGCGCAATTAACGCGATAAACGCAGTAAACGAAACGGAAATAAGCCTCCCCTAATTGGGTTACAACGAGGCTTCTATCCAGCTTCACGAACATTGGTGCATGGGTGCAAATTTCCGATAGTATACACTATACAGCCTACTTGGCTGCTTTATCGTTGTTTCGTTGGTGTTTGGTAGAGAATTTGTTTAAGGGTTGGAGAAATGATTATCTATTTTGCTTTTATCTCCTTCAATTTTTTTTATGATACCATATGACGATAAATCTAAAAACTTTTCAACTTGTACCATTCCCTGAGTGTGAGTTCACAGGCATAGCACCATTTCCTCGATTTACACTTATTTATTTATATATTTATTACGGGTAACAAACATTTGGCACATTATAACGACATGAAAATACATGAATACAGAACGAAAACATAAGGTAAAATTAAAATCAAGATTAAAATAACAAATTCCAAAGAAACAACAGAATGGGGCTTAATCACCCAGTATACTCAGAACTGAATTTCTGAAAGTAGATAAGGAAATAGCGAAAAACTAAATATTATTGCAATATCTATTTGCGAGCGTACACATTCTGTCAATGCAATTGTATTTGCTGTACAGAGTGTGACGCGTATCAATATGAAAGACAGGGTGAGGCCTCATATCTCTACTATTTAGGGAAATAGAATTTAAAATGCACAAAGATTTCAGGGTAGGTAATTAATGTGATTACTTATGAGATTATAAATAAAAATCAGATCTGCCATATTTCGTCGCCTCTCTAGGGTCATCAACCCATACTTGGATATCTACTTATAATCTATGCCTTTTGCCATTTTAAAAGCTAAACATCCTCATATTAGTATCCCAACTCTCAACTCCTCAATTTTCAATCTCATCTACTCAATGCCACCCCATTTTAGTCACACATTCGATTAACCCGTTGCGAAGATATTAGACTACCACCCTGAAGCATCATTCTAATTATTTTAACCAGAATACAATTCATGTTAAATTTGTCCGCCCGTGAGAAATAGAAATATTCATTTACAGTAATTCCTGCAGCGACTCAATTCATGGTTTCTCGTTTATCGCGCGACGCTCTCGTTTGCCCATCCGCAGCGAGGGCGGGCAAAGTCGAATTAATAAAATGTTATTAAAAAAAGGCGCGTAGATAAGCAGGAGGGGCGTACCGCCCCGTTAATGAGGATGTACTCTCGTATTATGGTGGCGTAGGTCGCTCGTTGCGTTTCTAATCGCTGCGTGGTGCACGTTAGCAGCGGCTAATGGTAACGGTAGCGTCGACTTTATTATGTTGACAGCGATGCAGACGCGTGGTAGTAGGCCAAGGATCTCTTCAGAGGTCGGCCGTCGTAGCTGGACTATCAAAGACGTTCGATAGCCGCATTAAAAGGCGTAGGGGGGCGATTAACACTCGGGGCAAGTTTCCTAGAAATCTGGGATAATAACGAGGATTCTTTCGTAATCGCTTTAGCAATAAGCCACGGGACAAAAGGGACGATGTGCTTGTCTAGAGAAGTCATCATAGTCGAGGAAAAGTTGCCCCGTTTTCTCCATTACCTCGCAGCAACAGAGATACAGCTCCATCTTTACCAACTTTGAGTAAATTAGAAAAAAACTGTTTATAATTAAGCAATTATTGCATTAACTAAAAAGAGAACACTATTTGAAAAATATATATTTTCACGCAATAAGTAGTCTAGTTATTGAATAAATAAGTTTCTATTTCTATTTTTCACGAACTTTTCAAATGTGGGGTTGCCCAAAATAAAAATATTGCACAAAACAGTAATGCAGTGTTTCCCAACCTTTTTGAGTCACGCCCCCTTTTATAATATTCAAATAATCTGCGCCCCCCCCCCCCCCCCACCCACCTATATAAGGTAAGGTAAATTTATTAAGGTAAAGAAAGTATTAAAATTAGGTATTTTTAAGAATATAATTCTAACTTAATAAGATTTGGAAAAAAAAAAACGTTTACGCCTCCTAAAAAACAATTCGCGACCCACTTGGTGGTCGCGATCCACCGGTTGGGAATCACTGCAGTAATGGGTGCAGGTTCAAAATTTGCAATAAATCGCTTATTTGTTATCGGATTTGCATCAAACGTACACCGAACGATGTAGAATTTTTTTACGTATATTACACGTCATATCTAAAAAAACAGTAGGGGAGACCGGGGCTAAAAGTTCCGATTTCGATAAAACATAAAAAATGACCGCAAAATAATGTACTTATTCTCTTCACTATTGATTAATTTCTTGTTAAATTTATTATATTTTATGATTTTAAGCTTGTATTTAATATATTGCAATAGGTTTTTCATAAAAAGTAATTTTTTTGGCGCTGGTCGAAGCGGAACTTCTTACCCCTTTATGGGGCAAGTTGTTACTAAGATATAAAAGTTGCATTTTAATGAAATACTTCATTTTATAATTAAATAAAACAGAATTTTACTAATAATAATGGTTATTTATGAAGGTTCGGACCAACAAAAATGTATTATCTTTAAAAGAAAACCAAAACGATATAGGGTAACGCATACAGTTGTTGACCCCTATAAAATGATGGACCCTCTTCTCCAAAAACTAGGAAATATAATATAATGCTTCTTTTATATAATAAGATATATCTATATTTCAGTGGTCCAGATATTTTTGTTCCGAATATAATTATATTTTATCATAGGAAAAAAGCATTATATTATATTTCCTACGTTTTGGGGAAGAGGATCAATTATTGTATAGGGATCGACAACTGTATGCGTTACCCTAATACTCATAAACACTATCTTTGGTATAAAAATTAAAATCTACAAATCAGTCTTACATTCAACTGTTTGTGGGTACCTAGTTATTGAGATTTGTACCTACTTGTAGCCTACAGTGGCTTCTTGTCCAGATTGTAGTTTTTTTTAATAATTCTCGATAGAGTCAAGTGGCAGATATTGAATTCTCTAGCGACAATTTTTATCTTTATGCACAACTTCGATGAAAATAATGCCACATTTCACCTTTCATTCATATGTTCGCATCTTAAAACACAACTGGAACAATTTATATATTTGCGGTGGGGCAAGTTGTTACGGTAACAACGTGCCCCAAATCACGGGAACAACTAGCCCCTATCGACACATGTGGTAATTTAAGAGATTACTTTACTTACACATATATTGAAACGATCCACACGATTAAATCATGTTCTTAAATGTCATTTGATACATAAGAACTAATCAATCAATAAAAGCGATGTTAAATAATCGAAATAGACCAAAAAATAATAGTAGGAAAATATTTACTTATCTGGTACGCGACTAATAGGTCCTCGCTTACTACCACACAACTCGTTGTTGCGGGCTCTATTAAAATGGCTGACAGAGTGGCGTGATCAACTCACACGGAAAACATAATTTAAAGTACAAAGCTACTTTCATATTGAAGATAGAACTATCGGAACAACTTACCCCCGGAACTTTTAGCCCCGGTCTCCCCTAAAAAATGGAGTTGCATTTTTTTGTGGTGGGTGTGGAAAGTTTTCATTGTATACTTTGGTATGTACATACTTATACTTCTTTCTGTGTTCAACTTAGATCACAGTTGGGGTGTGCTAAGTTTCCCTTTTATGGGGTGTTCCACCTGCACTTCAGTTCTAAATATTATCGAGATTGAAGGGGTAATATGTGTGCTTAGATTGTTACTATAAATTTCATATTGAGTTTTAAAATCCTTAAGGTTTTCATTTTTTTCTTGCAAATTTCCTGTCTTCTCAAACCACTTTTTATGTACTTCCTTTGGTACAAACTTTGACGCGCCAGTTTTGGCGTGCACTTATTTTTCATTATACGTATTCATCATCGTCTGAATTGCTCCTCATTGCAGACACGCGAAATAGATGCACAGTGAAATGGAGAGAATGCAGAGCACACGATTCGAGCGCATGTCTCTCGTTGCTACCGTGTTACGCGAGCATATCGAGGGGAAAGGGGTTATAAAACGCGGTACGGATTGTAACGATGCACGAAACGAGGGACATATAACCGTGTTGCGGTATGCAGTTGCACACAAACGGTTCTTTGTGACACCAAACGCTGTGGACGATATCGTTGACAGCATCTCTGGATTCAATCTAGATCGTTCGTTCTGCTCCCCACGGGCTATAGGAGCGGCGACAAACTGCTGACAAACACGAACTGCCCCGTTCCGCGCTGTCAATCATTATGTCTGACCCTATGAAGAAAGTAGCGGTACAGCAGCTTCGTTATTAATCTAAATTGGGAAATTAGAAATTAATTTCGCACGAGCCGCAAGCTTTTGTTCCTTGCCAGCACGCCTGTTTACTGTTATCGAATATTTTCAATATAGAGTAGGCCACGTACGATATCGCAATTAATACAATTCGTTACGCTTGTGAATCGACTCGGCGTTTCGACGGTATTTATAATACCTATGTTCTAAATAATATTAATGAAAAAAATTCTGAACGTTTAGGAAGCATATGAATACCATAAACAAATGATTTTAGTTTAGTTCAATCATTTTTGTCAGGCTATATATATATTATCCTCACAAAAAACTTCAAAAAAGTAAAAAATACGCCAAGTACATGGAAAATCAAATAAATCACAAAAAATAGAAGATAATAATTACATAATAAAAAAAGATGTGAAATCAAAATGAGCTGCAAATACAATAATTACATAATAAAAAAAAGATGTGAAATCAAAATGAGCTGCAAGTACAATAATTACATAATAAAAAAAAGATGTGAAATCAGAATGAGCTGCAAGTACATAAAGGTGCTTCTAGTCAAATACTTGGGGTGGCCAGGCAGGGTCAAGATGTCGATGAATAAGAATTATTTAAAACCGCAAAATAATGAAAGTGTAGTCATATTGTCAGAGTTTTAAATTGACAAATTATGTGAAAGCTTGTGACGGGAAAGGTGTCGGTGTCAATGAATGATCTTGGAGTTATATTAAAACGCAATATAATGAAAATGCACTGAAAGCCCGCGAGAGGGAAGATTATGGGTATTGATGATCTGAGAATACCTTGCCTGGCCACCCCAAGTATTTGACTGGAAGCACCTTTATGTACTTGCAGCTCATTCTGATTTCACATCTTTTTTTTTATTATGTAATTATTGTACTTGCAGCTCATTTTGATTTCACATCTTTTTTTTATTATGTAATTATTACCTTCTATTTTTTGTGATTTATTTGATTTTTCATGTACTTGGCGTAGTTTTTTTACTTTTTTGAAGTTTTTTGTGAGGATCTCACTTCTTTTTACAAGTGGTGCGGAATGACATCGGATAATTTTTAATATTATATAAATTACAAAGATTTATCATCAGCAGCCATGAACAGTAGGGTGGACCATATTTTTCGACTTTCAAATTTTTCGGGACACCCACAGGATTGTGTCATTGGGGAAAAAAATGTGTGCAAAATTTGAAATCGATCGGAGGACGGGAAACCGTACCTTATCGCATTTGAAATATTTTTATTTTTGTAACTCGTTTTTCTCCAATGTAGTATATCGTTAATATACATGTTTATATATCATTGAATTTGTCATTTTACGCTCTGTAATAATATAAAATTAAAGTATAAGATTACTTAGAAAAAATCATAACCTTGAAATCTCATAAATTTACCTTCAGAAAAAACTTTCTTCGTCGGCATTATTTTTACCTTGTCAAACAGTACAATTTTTATCTAAGAAATTTTTTCATATATTTATAAATAACAGATTTCAAAATTTTAACGAAATAACCGATACTTTCATTAAGAGTACACTATCCCAACAGATTTTATAAATATGGATTCTCTAGAATGGGAAAATGATTCCAATTATAATATTGGATTAAACATAGTAAATAATTTAGCAGTAAACGATTCGGCCACACGAGCAGTCAAACTCATGCAAAAAGTTTAATTGTAACTATTCAACAGCCTAGAGCTGTTCGAGTACTCGAATATTCGAGTACCTCGAAATTCGAGTCGAGCCGGGACTCGGTTTCCGAGCCGAGCGGAGTACTCGAATGAAGCGAGCAGCTGGAAACAATCGGGTGGCTAGAATGTGATCCACACGTTTCGCTTTAATCGAGTCGCTCGGCTCGGATCAGTTATCCGAACCGAGTATATCCCAGCTCGCTTGTTCCGAGTACTCGAACAGCTCTAGATTTTTGTGCGCTGAATAGGAATTCGCAAACCGTTTTTCGCCATCACCCTCAGTTTACGAAAAATTATTTTTTTTTTTAAAATGCAAATTTTCAACTTTGAACATCTTTCGTGTTCAAACAGTAATAGTTATTCGGTTGCTTGTACCGTCAAAGTATTCTATCAACCCTCCGGAATACAACGATATAAGTTATTATTGCATTATTACCATTTAAATATATTTAAACAACGATCAAAGGGAAAATGCACCCGAAAAACTAAGGGTGTAGAAGAAAATCTGACTACGCCACGAGATGCAGCAGGCATTTTTCCTCCGGAAAACATCAACAAAAGTAGTAAGTCACGTTTCGTTTTCAATACCGGAGCGAAATAGTTTGTCAAAACGTACGGCGCCGACAGTGGTAGTCGCGCGCGTTTATGCGATTCTGTCGCTTAGCGGCAATGAATACGCCCGCCGCTGTTGTCTTCTGTATTGAGAACAAAACGTGACTTACCACTTTCGTTGATTTTGTCCGAAGGAAAAATGTCTGCTGCATAGCGTGGAGTAGCCAGATTTTCTTCTAGACTCCCAGTTTTAAAAATAAATTGAACAATATCTGCAAAAGTCGGTCCATTTCGGTTCTACCTTTCCCTTTAATCTGTTATTTATAATTATATGAAAAAAATTTTAGACGAAAGTTGTACTATTTGACAACGTATATATAATGCCAACGAAAAAAGT
Organism: Andrena dorsata; assembly: GCA_929108735.1. NCBI lineage: Eukaryota > Metazoa > Arthropoda > Insecta > Hymenoptera > Andrenidae > Andrena > Andrena dorsata. Next base: position 2,080,739 of record OV815489.1, on the reverse strand, counting down.
ATATTTTGATGGTTAATTTTTAAGATTTCAAGGTCACGGTATATTTTCAAGTGATCTTATACTTTGATTTTATATTATTATAGAGCGTAAAAAGACAAATTCAACGACATAAAAATGTATATTAACGATATACTACAATAGAGAAACACGAGTTACAAAAATAAAAAAATTTCAAATGCGATGAGGCACGGTTTCCCGTTTTCCGATCGATTTCAAATTTTGCACAGATATTTTTTCTCCCAATGGCACAATCCTGGGAGGTGTCCCCACTAAAAATGTCAAAATTTTTTCGACAAGAGTAACTACCCATACAGCACACTCCCATGGCAGGAAGGTTCCATCAATGTAACATACATTGATGGAACGTACCATGAAGAATCCTATGTCCGCCCTTTTGGAACATTCCACGGAACGTTCCGGCCATTCTCTGGCAATGGTCACGGAGCGTTCAGGACATTCTCTGGCAATGGTCACGGAGCGTTCAGGACATTCTCTGGCAATGGTCACGGAGCGTTCAGGACATTCTCTGGCAATGGTCATGGAGTGTTTAGGATATTCTCTGGGAATGGTCACGGAGCGTTCAGGACATTCTCTGGCAATGGTCACGGAACTGATTAAATTACAATAAATATTGGCAATATTCATATATTTTTTTGTACAAGTGGACAACAGCAACAGCAACAATAATAACAATAAAAAAATAATAGTATCGATATGTATCGACACGGTTTCAGTCCTCTCTTATAAAAAATATATGTAAATAAAACTAATGTGAACAGAAAATATGAAATGATACAGCACAAAATAGATATATTTGTAGGGTAAGTCCGGTATAGTTCGACCACCAAGATTAAGACTGACGCTAGAGAGGACACTGTGTGTCATTGATACAAAGAAATGGTAAAACCCATGTACATGCTATTTGTAGGTTATGTCGAATTCCTTAAAAAGAAATATTTTTGTTTGTTTCATATAGATTTCCGTTGGTTACAGAACATGGGTCTGGGCCAGAATTTAGTACATTCCTACAACGTACAATTCATTGTGTTATAATCATTTTGAAAAACACTGTTGAAAAACTCTGGTGGATCATCTCAAACCCGCGTATGTGCAGTTTCAGACTTTTCTGCCCTCTTTACTTAAAATGTACTTACTGCATGCAGCATGTAATGAACCTGGAATAATACATGCATATATTTTACAATTTTACAATTTTACAATTTTAAGTGCTGAAATATGATAAATAATAAATTTACTTACTCATTGCTAATTTTAGTACATGTTTGAATATACTGAATGATTGTTTTTGCTATTTTCCGTACCAATTATATTTTTCTGCCACATAATCCTCTATTAATTTATTTGATCCTTTTCAGTAAATGAATCTATAAAAGGTCATTAATAAATTATTTTAGTCATGAAAAATGGCATCATTACAAACAGCATTCATGTAACGCCAAATACAGGGTGAATTAAAGCGAAGCAATGAAAAGATAACTATCACCATTACTTTAAATAATTGAACGGAAAGTGAAATGAAAGTTATACAGTACATGCATGTTTATAAGGAAACTGTGAAAAGTAGAAGCTTGTCGCACAGAAAGCAGAGAAATATATGTATTTAAAATAATTAAACAATTGCAGTTGGTTAATAAGCATCAAATATGTTATATTAGTTACTTTAACTAATAAATAAGCTCCTCAGTTTGAATAATTCATATCTATTACTTGCAGAAAATCTGTTTTTATCCTGTCCAAATATAGTAGGGATGCTTGCAGGGAGAAAACAGCCTTTAGAATTGCCTTCTTGGAAACAGTGTTTTTCAAAATGATTATAACACAATAAGGCGTTGTTTGAATGTACGAAATTCTTGCCCAAGCCCATTTTCTGTAACCAACGGAAATCTATATGAAACAAACAAAAATATTTCTTTTTATGAAGTTCGACTTAACCTACAAATAGTATGTACATGGATTCTATATACTTACCTGTGATATGTCAAACCTTCATCCAATTCACTCAGGTCTCCTGCGCCACAAGACACACACGTTCTAACCATTTTTATTATTTACAAGCAATTAATAAGTAATCACGCTCTAACTATTTACACTTGTGCTTCCTTACGTGCTTTGGCTTTGCAACCTGTCACGATGCATGTGAGTGATATCACACAATGCTTGGAGCTTCACTACGCGGACTTGCGAAGTTCCACCAGAGCCAATATATTTTATATTTGTATTGTTATTATTGTTCTTATTGTCGCCTTGTATAGAGAAAATATATGAATATTAAATTGTTAGTATTTAATTGAAAACTGTTATAATATCGATTTCGGTTCTGCAAACAGTTATGGAGAACCTTTATTCCGAATAACTGCTATGAAGAACCGAAGTTTCCAATATTTCTTAGCGGTTAGACAATCATTTTTCCCATTTTCGAGCGCTAGTCTCCTTATTGTATTCGAGCCCTCAATTGACCTTACATCGTCTACACAAAGCGTAACCTAATATACAGGAGAAACTTTGAACTTTCTACTCTGAATAATATAGTGTGTGTGAATGTAAAAAATGGGTAGCTGATTTATTTAACAAATCAATGGTGTGTATAAATATTTCTCCTTTTTCCATAAGGATTTTGTAAAAAATATGTACATATAGAGTAATCTGCACCTACAATAATTATTATTGATAGCAATTAGAGAAAAGTCGATACAAGAATCGATTCTGGAACCTTTATTGTAAAATGTCCGAAAAGTTGCGTGACCATTGCCAGAGAATGTCCGGAACGCTCCGTGACCATTGCCAGAGAATGTCCGGAACGTTCCGTGACCATTGCCAGAGAATGTCCGGAACGCTCCGTGACCATTGTCAGAGAATGTCCGGAACGTTCCGTGACCATTGCCAGAGAATGTCCGGTACGCTCCATGAGGCTGGCAGGAAGGTTCCAAGTGGCAATGTTCCACCGCCACATGGCTGGAATGTTCAAGGAAGGTTCCTATGTCCGCACCGAGGCAACATTCCACGGCAACCCCCATGGAACCTTCCTGCAAGCTTCGGGCAACGGAGTGTGCTGTATGGGTAAGGTCCACCCTAATAAAGAGTCTTATGACGGGACAGGATTAAGGATTAATTTTACGTAATCGAAACTACGCACACCTGCAATGCTTCAAGACGATTGAATTAGTGGAATTCGTTTAAATTTGAGTTTTCAGATATGAACCAAACGTACAAGAAGCAAACAGAGGATCGAAGCTGAATAAAATCGTTTAATAAAATCGTTTAATTGATATGATATAATACTATGTCACAATAAATATTTTTCTCTGACGTAGATCACACTGCATCATCTTCTGCTTCGATTATCTGTAAATAAATAAAAATATATATATAAAATAATATATGAAATTCAAATTTTATTTTTTAGTTACAACTTAACGTAGAATTTATATAGAAATAGAGTGGCATTTTGCTATAGTAATTGTAGAGATTACAATACAAAATGTATCCAAAGAAGGTGAGAGCATATGGGAGAAAGTCTTGTTGCAGGAAATTTAAATGCTAATGGTAATAATTCAAGGAAAATGAACGAAGATATCCAATTATTATTTTTAACGCACAATTTATGGGTGTTGGAATAAAATTAATGAATAGCGTGGCAACTACTGTGGATTTTAAAGTATTATGAATGTCTTTCAGAAAAGATTGAATTGAAAAGTATCAAAGGGATGTGTCTTCAGCGTACTTTGTTCACTAATGTGACATGCTTCACATTGCTAAGTTTAAACTAAATTTTGTTCATTTACCTTATTTGAGAAATTTCCAAAAGCTTGTGCGAAGGAAGATGCTTCGCTGTCTATGTAATAACCTTCTCCGGGCAACCTCCAAGCCTGTGCGTCCCCTTTATCTACCCAAGCCTGTGCGTCCCCTTCATTTCGACTAATCCAAGACTGTACGTCCCTTTCATTTTTATGCAAGCCTGTGCGTCCCCTTCATTTTAATCCAAACCTGTGCGTCCTCTTCATTTCTATAAGATTTACATAAAAACTCTGAATTAAAAATAGTTTGCTAGTATAAAAATATAGTATAAAAATAATATCTGACAATTTAAATGCAATTTGTTACAATATATTATTATTATTATTTTGTCCATGCATGGTACAAATTTTCAAAAAGAAGATGCTTCTCTGTCGAATCGAATTGAACCTTCTCCGGACAACTTTCAGGTCTGCGACTTTACATAAAAAGTCTATTAAATAAACAATTTTGGGCGACTTATCCTGTTAATTGAGACAATAATTCAGTGTCCTAATGTGGTGTAAAAAACTCGTGACATTTAAAATTTGGATTTGGACAACTTTATTTCATTGACACTTCGCAGGATATGAGTGACTAACGCTTGGCAGCTTATAATTTGGCGACTTACCTTGTTAATTGAGATGATAAATCAGTGTTCTAATGTAGTGTAAAAAAACTTGTGACATTTCAAATTTGGGCAACTTACCTTATTTAACACTTCGCAGGTTACGAGTGCTTAACACTCGGAAGGTTATAATACGACGATCCCTGCCGAATGCAGCCGAATGATCCCGAGAGTCGATGAAACATGTGTTAGTCTCTCTTTTGTTTGGTTGAAGGTGTGCGTGTAACGCGTATGTATACGTATTATGTCGACAAAACTTCTGTCGACAAAAAATTTCGATGAAGAAGAAGAAAACTGACCGTTTCCGACTGATCCATGGGACGATATTATCATATCCCTGATATACGTGGACCGATTTTATTGATTTTGGTCTTATTCGAAAGCTGATATGCGGTTTACATGAGAAAAATGTCTTTAAATTTAGAAAATATTGCAGGCGTGATGAGATATTAATGAAATAAATGTCAGGTTAGGTTGGTATACCGCGCGTCCAGTAAAGATACACGGCAGCGACAGTAGACATATATATATATATATATAGACAAATTTTAAAGTAGCATAAAACTCGTCATTTAACTCGGTAAGTTATATATATATATATATATATAGAGGGTCTCGATTCATGTACTTGGCGTCGTGACGCTACCGCGTCTCTAGATACATTTTTAACTTACCGAGTTAAATGACGAGTTTTATGCTACTTTAAAATTTGTCTAATGGAGAATGTTTCTTGTTACATTTCTGCAACTGTGTATATTCAGCTAAGTTAAAGTAAAAGTTAAAAAATTAATTTAAATATTAAAAAGTATTAAAAAAAAATATACGAGCGACTTCGTTGCTCTAAAAAAATGTGAAGAATGTATTTTATATGCATCTCTTATAGATTTCCAAAAACTGTTTCTGAGATCTGATATCGTTCAAATTGAATATTTTTTTATATACAAAATTTCGTGGAACTAAAACTATTCTCAGCGTAATATTCGACCATGGAAGCAAGGGAGCTGGAAATATTGGAACACGTACAGAAGCGGATTCAGGATTTTCGTGAGGGGGGGGGGGGCGCAGTGGCGAATCCAAGATTTTCTTGAGGGGGGGGGGGCGTAGGTCTGAGTAATGAATCAGGGACCTTTCCGATTTTATCCTATTAAATGAAAAAGTGTTTCTTTAGTATAACTTGGAAACAAAAAGTTTTCTCAACTAAACACATATTAAATTTTTTTATAACAATTAATTTAAAAAATTAAAAAAAAAAAAATGTAAAAATGATTAAGTTATACATCATTAGAAGGGGACGATTTTTTCCTAAGTTTTCAAACGACTTGAGTTTTTTTGAGAACCTAGAAGGATTAGTTTGCTGAGTGGCGCGTTTCATCGTTTTGAAAAAAATTGCAACTGGTCTGAATAGCAAAAAAATAGTAAAGATCGTTTTTTCAACTTTCTTTTCTGAGCCTATAATAAAAATTCAAAATCCGTTTGTAGATTTAAGTAAGTTGTATGCCTGCTGAAAAATTTATCAAAACCGGTTAACGTTGTTCTGAGCTACAAACGTTTGGAGATCGCAGAATAATGTCGAAAATCGTAAAATTTCCGAAATCAGCAATTTTGCCCTTGAAGGGGGGGGGCGATCCCCCTGCGCCCCCCTCTGGATCCGCCACTGAGCACGTATGCTCATCGATTGTAGAGGATTACGATATGTCGGATTAGGTAATTAACGAGTCTGCTAGGGAAAGCAAGACATTCTGCAAAATATATGCATCCAGTTTAAGGACGAAATAAAAGCTACTTTCTGGTTATGCATATTTTACTGTTAATATACTCCAAAATTTCAACACTGTTGCGCTATTCACAAAACAACAGAAAACTTAATAATTCGAATATTAAACAATCTTTTACTCCATATCGTGATTTTTTTCCACTTATTATATTTCATTGAAACTTCCTTCTATTGAAAATTTGCAAAATATTTGAAAATATTTCTTTGGTAATCCAATACAGCTTGCTATTGGAACACAAAAATTCCACCTGTGGCGAGGTATTTCCAGGAATACCAGAAAATTTTACACCCAAGGTATTCAGGCTGCCAAAAATGTAATTCCTCTCACAAAATTCTTCAATTAATTCCCACTCAAGCTTAACAAAAATTATTCAACAACTTTGCTTCGACCGCGTGGTAGTTGATTGTGCCCAGCGTTATTCCCAGGCGAAATTACACAGGCAGTTAATTCCGCGCAATTGCACATTATTTTTAACGTTTCATAGTCGATGCTGAAATGCTGATGCACTCTGCGTCATTTTCCTGCAGAGCGGTTAGCGTAATAATTCGTTCCTCGGTTACCGTTCCATTTCTATTTCACGTTCAGAGTATCATACTCTTTCCCGTGACGGTCACGGTAGGGTTGTGTGCGCGTATGATAATTTGTAGATCATCAGAGTGATCAACGACTCGGTCACGTGATTCGGGTTGTGCTAAACTCGTGCCTTGCGAATTGAAGTGTATGTGTGTAGGTATATACCACATTATTTTCAGCTACTAAAATAAATTTACAACGATGATAATAATTTTCTATTACATTAAGAGGAAAAACACAGATCCGTGACAGAGAAACAAATTTAATCAGCGTAAATAAAGGTGGTGCAGCAAAAACACTGAATTTGTCCATTTATGGTAGATATTAATTAAGGGGTAACAAATCATAATAGGTTGCTGCAAATTTGTTATGGAAATGGAGCACCACTTAGTACTTACGAATTAGGTGAATATTTTAGTGAATGAATAAAGAAGGTTATTCCGGCGAATAACAGATAAAACATTATGAGTAAAGAATGCTGAAAAGATTTCAGAAATTTATTTACTGGATTGAATCTATGTGGGAGATTAGAGTAATTATTGAAATCAAGCATTGATATTATCATCGAAAGATATATTCCTGAATAATTCTCTAGGAACAGCATTATTTTATCGTAAAAGGAGTAAGAGGAAATTATTTCGAAGTGGTTTTATGTTAGGAGCGAAATTAAAAGGCACAAGCAATTCGACTCTTTATTTTTAATATCAGAGGCAATTAAGATTGTGACCTACGTGACTTGCGTCTCTAAACAGGTAAATTGCATCGAATCTCCCAGGATTTGCATGACAGCAATATATTCCATCTCTGCGAATATCCATCATTCCGAAATTACACAGTACAACAAAATTTGACTTTTTCTCGGACTTGTAATATTCAATAGCCGTTTCTTATAGGTTTTCGTGCCCTGAAAACGAATCCGCAACCCGTTTGTCGCCATCACCCTCAGTTTTTGAGAAAATCGATTTTGAAAAAAACTGCAAATTTTCAACTTTGAACATATTTTCTGTCGAAACGGTAATAGTTATTCCATTGTTCGTTGCGTCAAGTTATTCTATGAACCTTCCCGAATACAACGATGTAAGTGATTATTGCGTTATGAACATTTAAATATGTTTAAACAACGATCAAAGGGAAAAGGACACCCGAAATGCACCAATTTTTGCGGATATCTTTCAATTTATTTCCAAAACTAAGGGTCTGAGACGAAATCTGACCATCCCACGCGATGCAGCAGACATTGTTCCTTCGGAAAGCGTCGGCAAAAGTGGTAAGTCTCGTTTCGTTTTCAATACAGAAACGAAATAGTTTGGCAAAACGCGCGGAACCGACAGTGGTAGTCAACGGCGCGGCGACCAGCGTAGGTAGGTAACCCAGCCTGGCCGCCGCGCCGTTGACTACCACTGTCGGTTCCGCGCGTTTTGCCAAGAAAATTAATGGAAAAAATCTCTAACGAATCATGCTGCAAATTATTTCCGATTGCATTTCGAACCATTCATCAGAATCGCTCGTGAAATGTTTTCATACTGTAAAATAATATCGTGACAGATGTTTGCATTAACGATCTATCGATTCGCATAATGTGATTCCATAAGAGAATTAATATTAACGTGAGCTACTTTGAATGATAAAAATATGAATAATCACACTCCCATTGCGTAATTTACGCAAATCTTGTATTTTATTACAATTGGAGTAGATCAACGAGTATGGATGAGTCATTGGACGATAAAACGTAAGATCGAGTTAACTAGACCAGAGAGTGTTTTTATTCCACGCATGCCCATTGCTAGAAACAGCTAAGTGTATGAAACATCTCTCTTATCGAACTTGTGATGTCAAATGTTATCGATTTGTGCTGGAAAACTTGTTGGGATTATCGAATTTTGCGAAAAGCGTCTGTTGGGTTTGTCTAACGAATTCGATTTAAGTGGATGACAAATATCGTGGATTAAATTCTTTGTGTCTCTGACATTCTCTTCAACCTACTTCCATGTAGTATAAAAAAAAACAAACATTCATTAATTTCTGTTATGTAGTACAATCTCCTGTGGTTCTCTAATTATTTAGAATTTTCATATTTTAATAGCACTTACGCCTCACAACATGCTCCACAAAAATCTTCATTTGATCTACAAGTACCTATCCAATTTTAGAATATAAATATATTCATTCCCACATTATACTTGAATACCTAATCCACTATGTATCTACTATTCTTTTACAATTTCACACGAAACAGTGTTTCACAGCTGGAATTTCTGATATATTCACATGGCAGAAGCAGCAATAATTTCAAAGATAGGTATAACACGTGTGCCTATGTCTGAAGTACCATTAACAAGAAACAATAGTGTCCCGCATAAAAAGAATCTAGGTGCTTCCAGAAAGAGAATGAATACGTAATCTGTGTAGGTACATCTAATGAAAATTCGGGAAATTATATTTCAACGCGTGAATCCGATTCGAGGGAATAGTACAGCGTTAAATACTCAGAGAAATATTTATTCAAGAAGCTTTTAGAAGCAGATACTTGAGTAAGAAGCAAGGGTCGGTAGATTACACCTGCACTCGCTGTGCAATAGTGCAGGTGAAGAAGAGAATGAAATAGTACACCTGTCTCTGCATGATTAACTTAGTTCTTGGAAGGTCAGCGAAGCCGTTCATGCATCCCGACTCCATTGAACAAGAAATTGGAGGCAGTAATTATGCAAGCTTGTTGTTGCACTCGATATTAGAACATAATACATCTAGTATGCAGGTTCCATTTCCAGGGTACAACCATCTTGATGAACTGCCCTATATACAGAGGTATTTTTACCAGTGACTGGTTAACGTGGGTCGTTAAAGCCACCGAATGTCGGACCAACGCGAAGGGAACATGAAGAATTACCGTCGTAACATTTTTAGCTTGGTATCACGGTTTGTTTATTTAGTCTGGAATGATTGAAAGGAATTTACAGCTGACAGTACCACCTTCGGTGTACGTTACGTTCTACTTCCGATTAAAGTAGGTGTTTGATTGGACCCTTTTTAGGAATCATTAGGTACTAAAAACAAACCTAATTGGATTATTTTACCGACGTAGAATTAAACTTGAAGCGTCAATTAATGTTTAGTGTAGTGTCAGTTGTAACTGTTGATCTGACAAGAAGAATGCACAAATGTCATGTCATTAATTTAGCTAAAATATGGCATACAGTTAGTATATGCCGTGTATAGTAATGTATCGGATGCATATGGAGCACTACTCAACATGTTTTGAGAAAATCGCGTTTCAAGTTTCCTCTTTCACAGATAACTAATCGGAAAAGAATTATAAATTAGTAAAAATGTGTAGGCGCATTAAAGATATATATATGTCTTACAGTTGAGCTCCAATTGCATGTAGATAATACTATGTCGGTGCAAAAGTTAGATAGAAATATATTACAACTTTTTTGAAATCAAAGTATTGTCCTTAACTATCTATTACCTTTTGCCATTTTTCTGATAAAAGCACAAGTTGGTGTAGTAAAAAAAGACATTTCGGTACACCTAAAGTCACCAACAAGTGACCGAACGAACTGTTGCACCCACATAATAGTTCATTAACCAGATATCGAGATTCTGGAAAAGTCAAACTTTGTACTCGATTTACCTACAAACTTTTAAGTAGTACCCCTATGCGTTTAACACATAATTGCATAATACATGCTGTGCGCAACAGTACACAAAATTTGAACGAAATTCGTAACCGAAATGTCGTGCTGCTCACTCACTATTTGCGATTGGTGATTGAATTGTACGTATCTACAAATGCACGCTGTCAGAGTAAAGATTCCCGAAACCAAGAATACTAATTTGATTCTACTAACAAGGGAACAGTTCCACCACAAAATTCTGATTTTAATGAAATTTAGGGTGATTGTAGAGCATATTAGAGTATGCAAGGATCAATTTTTTCTGCGGAAATTCACTTTGAAGGGGTGTAATTAGCCCTGAAAGTTTTCGCATTTTTTGTTTTTTTTTAAATATATGTACATACTTAACTTATTTTTTCTGCTGAGTGTGATGGATGGAGCACAAACAATTGTATAACGAAGCAAATCCATTTTTTTACTCGTAACAGCAAAATTTGTAATTCTTTCGTTACAAAACTAGCGATTCGTTTCATTTGCAATTTGTACCATGTTTTTATCTTTGAAGCAGTTTCGCCTTTTTTAATTAATTTTCAATAATAAATGTAGGAGTTCTTAAAAAATATTCCCAAATTTTGCTATGTTTTTAGCTCAAAAATATGATTCCCCTCCTTAAGGTGAGAATTTTATGAAAATTAATTTAAGATGAATAATTGATGGTCACGGTCGATGATCAATGAGGAGGCACAATGGCCGGGCTCCTCATTGCTTCTTACAGCATATACATACACGCAGGTTTTCTTCTTTGACATTCCGTTTCACGCGAGCCGTAGTGCATGTACGGGTACGGACGAGTTGTGAACGAGACGCCTGCTCAGCGAGTTTCTTTTCGAAAGGAAGAAAGAGTCTGGCGGACCACGAGAAGATGAAGAAGCAGGGGAGGGATAAAACGAGCAATGGGAGGCCAAACAGAAACGATCCGCAAGGTCGACGTAGCCGTTTCTTCTCTTGGCTCTGCCGTTTCTGCTCCTCCGCGACGATTCCTGCGATCCTCTAATTTTTACCGATTACGCGATTTCATTTTCTGGATTAGAACAATGGGCATGGAAGGATCAATCACTAGCTGTGAAATAGAAAATTCACTCCTTATAATGCTACTTGTGGAGGGGTGGTGAAAAATTATGGAAAGAATATTGGCGAGTCCGAATGTACCGATACTTTCACTTACCTGAACTTCATTCACTGCGTGATGTAATAATTGATATAGGTATGTCAATTTAATTAATGTTACTTTATACACACTAACGTGGAGTAATAATGGTACTGCATGAATTATAATATCAGCGGTAAAATTAATCCCCCTAAAAAAACTTTAAAAAAGTAAAAAAATTACGCCAAGTACATGAAATCAAATAAATCACAAAAAAAGAAAATAATAATAAATACAAAGTAAAAAAAAGATATGAAATCAGAATGAGCTGCAAGTACATAAAGGTGCTTTCCCGCAGCGTGCAAAGGCGACACGCTGTGTAACACAATAAAAGACAAAAAAAGATGTCCGCGGCCTGGAAGTCAAATACTTGGCGTGGCCGAGCAAGGTATTCTCAGATCATCAATACCCATACCTCCCCCTCGCAGGCTTTCAGATAATTTGTCCATTTAAAACTCAGACAATATAAGTACATTTTCATTATATTGCGTTTTAAAATAATTGTAAGATCATTCATCCACACCGATACCTTTCCTCTCACAACCTTTCTCATAATTTGTCAATTTTAAACTCTGACAATATGAATACATTTTCATTATTTTCTCTTTTTAAATAATTATTCAGCGACACCTTGACCTTGCCTGGCCACGCCAAGTATTTGACTTCCAGGCCGCGGACATCTTTTTTTGGTCTTTTATTGTGTTATACAGTGTCGCCTTTGCACGCTGCGGGAAAGCACCTTTATGTACTTGCAGCTCATTCTGATTTCACATCTTTTTTTACTGTGTATTTATTATTATTTTCTTTTTTTTTTTTGGTGATTTATTTGATTTCATGTACTTGGCGTAATTTTTTTACTTTTTTAAAGTTTTTTTTAGGGGGATCTCACTTCTTTTTACAAAGATAATTTGCTTAGGAAATGACTTCAGATAATTTTTAATTTGATCCGATTTATATTAAGTTTTTTATGGAGATTTCAGAAAACTCTAGCGAAGAAAACTCTACCGCGTCTCTAGATACTGTGGTTTTAAAGGAGTAATATTTTCATCAAATATCTCATTCATTCAGTATATTACGAATGTTATGCTACTGAATGTCTTGGGTACGCAATAATTCCAAGCGGTACAATTACAGTGAAGCACGCAGTGCTTGGAGTACCTACTCCAAGTACGATTAAAAAACAGAAAAAGAAGTCGGGCCGCTAAAGAAAAATTATCCTTGCCACGGGGAGAGGTTAATTACACCGCGGTTGATGTCGAAACTCCGGCTAAAAGTTCACCAGACGGTGCATCGAAGATTAAAAGTGTCTCACCGAAAAACCATTGTTACCAAAGTCTGTCCCAGGCACAGCTTATTATCGGCTTCTGCCTTCCATCTCCGTTTTCTGCAACGACAGGCACGGCAACCTCGTAGGCCTCTGTTATAAACGCGATTCATCACTTTAGATCCCTGAAAATTGCGTCGCACCGATGGAATTGTCGGACTTGGTGAGCGAAAATCGAGGCTCCTCTCTCGGCTTCGCCAGCAGAATTAAAATTTCACAAACTCCATTCGATGGAAAATTCACTGCATAGAAACTATACGCCGGTCGAAAGCTTTCAATGTTAAGCTAACACAACTCAGCACTACCTGCTCTCACGCGCCTGTGACTTCACGATTTCGATCTACCATCGGGAGGGAAGCTAAAAATGACTACCTCGTTCGATAAATTCCACGGAGACAGTATCATCCACGTAGACCAGGCATGCACAGGACCCCCAATTCCGGGCGCGAGCTCAGATTCAAACTCGAGCTGAGCTCGAGCTTGAGCTCCGAGCTCGTTCAGGTAGAAGCGAGTCCGGTAACGGAGTGGGGAGCGGCTGGAGTAGTGGGAGCGGAGCCTCACAGGCTGACGCAGGTATTTCCAGAGTTTGACGCTCCGAAAATAAGGCACATTTTGGGGAATTTTTAAAAGAAAAGTATTGAGTATTATAATTCCAATCTCTATACTATTATTAATTGAAATTTAAAAATTGAGTTGAGATTTTCGTATGCAATAATAATACTTTGGTTCAAATTTATGATGGTAGTAGTAAAAGGGGTTTCAGAAAAAAATTGTTGCTGGCGAGCATGATATTTTTAATCTATATGAGTGTGGTTATCGTATGAAATTTTGTTCATGTCGAATGAATAATGTTGAAAAGCACAAAAATGGTTGTATTTCAAATGGAAACATTAATTTCTTGGAAAAGCATTTGTTAGATTTCTGTGTTGCAAAATTGGATTTTTG